>CM052539.1:100416566-100538383 GCA_028533065.1 Trachops cirrhosus | reverse complement strand
TTGACCCTGAGAAGCTCTCAGTAAATTTCCATTTTATGAAAGACCTGGGCTTAGACAGTTTGGACCAAGTGGAGATTATCATGGCTATGGAGGACGAATTTGGGTTTGAGATTCCTGATATAGATGCAGAGAAGCTGATGTGTCCACAAGAAATTGTAGATTACATTGCAGATAAGAAGGATGTGTATGAATAAAGTATTAGATTCCTTTCCTTCACAGATAGAAGACTTGGAATATACAGAAGAGTGTCTGGCAGGAGAACACATTGTGGCATTACTGCTGACATTGACAGAGTAATTCTGTTTAGACTTGTATTTAAATTGTCTAAGTGTTTTTGCCTTTTGAAAATAAATCTATAAAATAAAAAAAAAAAACCCAAAACTTAGTGCACTAAAGAGCTTATATGGGCAAGGTTCTCAGGAAGTGGAAAGTCCCAGTCAGTTTCAGTTTCCTGTCAGAAGAGTAGATTTCTCAGCAGCAAGTTGCCAGGAATTTGCTAACAGCGAATGACCTGACCTAGCAGTCCCGGGGCAGATCTCCTACAGGGATACCCGCCCTCTCCACACCAGAAGTGGCCTCAGCAGGTGCAGGCTCACTGTGTAATATGGCTTTAGTCATATAATTCACATAATAAGAATAAGCCCACCAGCATTTATCTGTAGAAATTACTCTAGAGCACACAGGAGCTATTTAGAAGCTGTATCTTACTTTTACATAGTTCACTGAATTTCTGAAAAGTTGAGCATAAACTGACTTAGAAGATTTTAAATCCTGTTTCAGATGTGTACTTTTATCATCCTCTCTGGTCATAGTTTGGCTCCTGATTATTGTCAGTCTCTTTGGGGTAAGGACACTCTTCTCTTTAAACAGAAGTAAATGTGGATGGTTTGAGGTTAGTGCAGAAGGGACACAGGTCACACAGGTAAGTGTGGCTGGACATCAGAGTTTCAGGTCATTTTTTCTCCCAGGTTCGCCTTCTCTTGGTTGGGGAGCACTTACTGATCTTGCTACCATCTGCCCTTTTGAAGTAGTGGTGCCCATACATATGGCACAGAAAACAGGCTGGCACATTTAAATGCCTGGATGCGACTCTACCAAAGTCTAGGGAACAATAAAGTGAATGCATCACAGAGGTCCACAACTGAGAAAACTTAGCTTCCTTTCTGGCTTCAGGGGTCTTCCCCAGGCGTCACTCAAGCTAAGGGCAGCCCCTAAGGAGTTCGGGAAACGACTCCCAGGAAGAGTGAAGTAGAGTCTGGCGTTTCTTCTCATTTTGTTTCTGGGGGTGTTTCATCCAGTTGGCATCCAGTTAAGACCTCACTTCTCCTATCTATTCATGGATGTGGAGGTGGAAAAACTATTCAAGCCCTTCTTTTTGAAAGATTCCTACCCGTATCCTTGGCTTCATCAGGCCAGCTGTATCAGAAAACAACGTAGTGACCCAGCAGTCCTGGCAGAGCCACATGTGTGAGCAGGTTTCACAGGTTCTCCTTCACCCCGACATCTTTGTGCCATCTGACTGTGCCGAGCACACCTCCTCGTCTACACGCATTCCCTGTTCTTCAGTCTCGGATACACAGGCTTTCCCTTTCTCTCTGGCTGCTCTTTCTCATAATGAAAACTTACATTTGCATAGCTCTTGTGGGTGTTACAAAATTCATTCACTGACCCTTGTTTGAGCGAGGAAACAGATTTATGGGAAGTTAAGATATCTTCTCAATGTCACTCATCGAGTCAGTGGCAGAATTGAAATTTAAATCCAGATTTTCTGAATGCTTATGTCTATTGTCCCTTTTTTTTTTACTACCATTCAGCTGCCTGATGTGCTATTAATTTTTTAAAATCTCTTCATCCCTTTTTTCTTCTCCTTTTACTATCAGATGTGAGGCTCTTATCTTCACAAGTTAAAGAATTGATTGAAATAGCTTATTAACTAGTCTCCTGGCCATTCTACTCCTGGTTACCTGAGTCACCTTCTTGAACCATGGCTTTTATCATGCTTTGCCCCAGTACCCAGTCTTCTAATTATTTCCCTTTACTGTACAATAAATATTGTCCCCTTTCTGAGTGCCTACTGAGCGCCAGGTACTATACTAAATTCTTTATAATGTTTCTTCAATTTAATCCATGTAATACCCATGTAAGACCATCTTTATTACTGGTAATTACTTGTTAATATACAAGAACACAGAGGCTTTGGAAGATGCTTAAGGTTAAAAAATAAGTTTAAAGATAGAATTCAAATCCATGTCTGTTTGCTAAACTTTTCCTTTTTTCACCACACAAGGCCTCCCTTGACCGATGATGACAAAGCCTGTGGAAATCATGAAATAATTTTGTGAATAAAGATTGATTGACAGTTAACTTTGCCTTCTTCTTCCTCCTCCTATTCTCCTCCACCTCTTTTTCTTCTTTTCTAATATTTCAGTTCAGCAGAAAGTTCTGGAGAGAGACAACCATGAGTTAGTATGGCCAGGAAAAGGAACATTTAAGTTAACTGTCCAGCTGCCCCCAGCCCCAGATGAAGTCCATGATATTTCTGAACGGGAAATTGCAACAAAGGTAAGTAAAGGAGTGAGTCAAAGGGAAGAAGGGTATTATCCCAAGGTGTGTGGAATGGGAAGCACAATGAGGAAAACCTAGTGGAATAGAAAGTATAAATCAAACTGTAGTGAGAAATGCAGCTTACAGATGTGGTAGGATAGGTATGGAATAATGAAGGAGGGATACTTTTTGTTCAATTTTAGACACTTCGGAAAAGTCAAGATTTGGGGGTTATAATAAGGGTGCTATGAGATGTAAAATGTTGGGTGTGTTTGTCCTGGTTGCTCTTAACCTGGAACTTACTATATTTATTTTTAAATTACTCTAAGGGGATAGTGATCCATTTGCCTGTACTAAGTATTTCCTATATGGTATAGTAATGCTATCTTTCTTGTGGGATTGTTGTGAGGATTAGATGAGACACCTCTGTAAAACAAATGTCACAGCGCTTATTCCTAGGAAACACTCAATAAATGTTAAATGGAGAAAAGATTTAGGTCTTACCCCATTCCCTGGACACTTGGTGTCCATTGGGGTTTCTGTTATTTGTGACTCACTTTTACCAATGATTTTTGTGCTGAGTAAGTGGATATGCTACTGCACTTGGCGTGCATTCAAAAGCACCACTGCCAGAGCTTTTTATTATCATTTCTATTGACCCTACACCCTCCAGCACCTTTTCTTTTTTCTTTTTAAAGATTTCATTTATTTTATTTTTAAAGAGAGGGGAAGGGAGGCAGAAAAAGGAGAGAAACATCAATGTATGGTTGTCTCTTGAGTGCCCCCTACTGGGGACATGGCCCACAACCCACTCATGTGCCCTGACTGGGAATAGAACCAGCTACCCTTCAGTTCATAGGCTAGCACTCAATCTACTCAGCCACACCAGCCAGGGCCAGCACATTTTCTTAATGTAAAGAAACTATCAGTAGCCCTGGCCAGGTGGTACAGTTAGTTGGAATGTCTGATTTTAGGGTAACAAAAGAGGTCAAGATGTTATATTTATCTACCACGGTTTGATCCCTGATGGGGGCGTGTACCAATCGATGTTTCTCTCTCACATCAATGTTCTCTCTCTCCCTTCCTCTTTCCCTAAAATCAATAAACACATCCTCAGGTGAGGATTTAAAAAATAAATTATTAGTAATTTATTAATTCTACTTTATTGTTTGAATTACAGGAATTCAAGACCAAAGAATATGCCAGAGAACCAGGTAAGGTCTCAGTTGAGATGACTAGCCTTTGCAAGGTAGTTTCCCTTTTATTAAAGATGGCAGAGGTAGACATCATCCTTATCTTCTTTACCTCATAAGGCAGGGTTTTCTCAGCTTGGAGGTGCCTGGGACTGCATCATCTTCATACTCTTAGCCAGCTGTGCAGAGGGTGTACACTGGGGGAGCCACTTAAGCTGTGAGGGTTCAGGTCAGAAGGATGGGAACAACTCTCTGTGCGGACTGGGAGACACGGGCAAAAGATGCCTGGAAGGTGGTGATAAGCTGACCTTCAGAGGCCACTTGTGCCTAAGCTGCCATCGAGAAGCAAGGACATGACGTATCAGTGGGTGTTGTATGTGGTTAAGTCAGTTTCTGAGCACTGGGTGTGGAAAGTGCTGTCCTCTGGACCCACAACAGGAAGGTGTGGGTCCTCTGTGGATGAAATCTTCAGAGTGGAGTGCTCAAGATGTGGGCACAGCCCTCCAGACCAGCAGTGGCTCTCCTCGTCCCATCTGCTGTAAGAAAGAGCCTGAAACCTAGTAGCTGTTGTGGACTCTGTTGCTTAACTAGTGTCTGGGCTTTGGCCTATATAGCGCCTGGCATTTACTAATGAAGTGACTAGTTTTCCTTGCTAAGCATGCTGTATAAACGGGAGGAAATGATGAAACGTGTTGAGTGGCTGATCAAGAGAGATAAAGTGATGCACATACCCAGATCTTAGGGAAAAAGAATTGCAAAAAATGTGTTAATATTTTTCTCTAAAGTTGAAATTGTCTTGAGAACATGTTTAGATTTTAAAATGGCACTAGGATAAGAGCTGTCTTTACTTGGTAAAATGACTGGATAGGGATGTATAGGTTGTTTTTACCTAACATGGATATACTATTAAACTATGGAATCTAGTATGCATGGGTTCCTTAAGAAAATCATGATTCTTTGAGATAGGATTTTTAAAAACTCCTTACCTGAGGCTATGTTTATTGCTTTTAGAGAGAGAAGAATGGAGGGAGGGAGAAAGAAAGAAACATCGATGTGAGAGAAACATTGATTGGTTGCGTCCTGTACCCATCCCGACTGGGGATCGAACTTGCAACCCCAGTATGTGCTCTGACCGGGAATCACTCCTGCAGTCTTTCGGTGTACAGGACAACCAACTGAGTCTTGGGCCAGGGCTGAGCCAGGATATATATATATTTTTTTGGTCTTTTTAGAGTAATTCCTGCTTTCCATTTTTCAGATATCAGACTGGCTCACCCATCTCCCATTGTTCATTGTGACTCCCTAAATCCTTATCTGTTTCTTGGAAAGTAACTTACATGCTATACCCTCAAGTTTGATTTTAGACCAAGAAGTGATTTTATATTTGTACTTTTGTATCTGTGCCATTTCCCACATTGAGAGTTTAATCAAGTCTGGGTTTCTTATGGTTTCATAGATTTTACCCCAACTCTGTCTTTACTGATTTGTTAGCACTGCTTCAGATTCGCTTAAGATCCCAGGTGTGTGTATTCTCAGGGAGTCATCCAGCCCCACTCCACCAATGGACTTTTCATTGTCCTGGAAATTTTAAACCCATTTATTAACCTGTTTTTACTGACCCAGACTCTAACCAGCCAAAACATTGGATAGTCTTCAACAAGATACTTAAGTTGGCCCTTTAAGAGATGGCAGTGGATGTCTTTCTTGAATGGTTGCTCTACACTGAGCCCTGACAGTCACTCTAAGGCTGGGACTCTTGAAATTAATTAGAATGGTGTAGACAATTTTCAGAACTGAGCAAAATGAGGATGGAGGGTGGTTACCTAAAAGGTCCCATATCTCAGGGATGAGGAGAACAGAGGACATTGCATCATGGATGCACTAGGCATGCCTGAAACCCCGAGTTTCAAGTTAAAGATCGACAGGCAGTTGACAGATCAGGGAAAAGCCCGTCAAGGCTCACATCAACATCAGGGGATGTGAGCACTAAGCCAGTGCCCTGTTCCAGGCTAAGCTGAGTTGGGCTGGGCCTGAAAGGTAGAAACCAGCAAGTGGAAGAACTGGGAGAAGAGTAACAGGCAAGAGCAGAGAAATATTGGCCACATGCGGTCAGCAAATTCTGGTTTTTCTAAGTCTGTGTTTCCAGCCTGGACCCTCTTCTGAGTTCCAGACCTTGTGTTGGAACTTTCTGCTGGAAAATGTGTCAGAGCCAACATGCCTGAGGCTGCCTGTGTCGTCTGCCTCCAAATCGGTGCCCTCCTGTCTTTTTTATTTCACTTGAACCAGCTAGAACTTTTAGTCTTTTCTTTCAGCTTTTGCATGTGTTGGTCACAGAGACTTACCAGTCTTTTAAAAAAAGTTTTTCTCATCCATTCCTCCCTCACCCCAGGCTACCGTTAGCATTTCACAGATCCAGAATGGCAGGTGTACCTGCTTGGTCTCTCTGTATCTGATGTCCTCTCCTTAAATCTGACCGGCCCTTTGTATTGCTGGATATCTGGTCATCCTTTTCACAGAAACCTTCCCTGACTCACCCTTACCACCAACTGCAAGGTAAAGTCCAGACCACGTTCTGGATGAAGCTGACTTTTCTGGCCTCATTTCTTATATCTCTGTACACAAGAGCTCCTTGAGGATTATCAGATAGAATTATCAGTCAGATCACCATTTCCTAAGTAGGAAATTTGGCACAATCACGACACTCTGCCTATACTTCTGTTGCTCACAGTTCTCTCTACCCTGCTTTTCTCTACCTAAATTCTATTGACTCTTCAAGATCTACTCAGCTTTCTCCTCTTCTCTAAAGCCTTTTCAAGCCAGCCCAATCCCCTTTTCTCTCTTTCTTGGAGTCCTGGCTTGATTGTTGGTGCTCTTTATTTGGAAGTTAACCAAGTTTTTCTTGTGATGAAGCTTCTAATAGTCTTGGGATGATAAAACTATATTGCTGGAAAGGCTCCTACCATTCACTTAGTCCAATACTCTCATTTTATAATTCAGAGATGTGCCCCAAATCAGATGGCTAAAGAGTGGCAGCGTCAGATTGAACTCTGTGCCCTCATTCCCAGACCAGTACTCATTCTAGTTTGTCATACCTGCCTCATTGAATGCTAGTTTATGTTGTTATTGAATCCTTATGCTATTTTTTATTTGGCATGAGTGAGTGCGTATGTGTGTGTATGGTGCCTCACCCAGCACACAGCAGGAATGCTTGCTGGGGTGATGATCTAACTGCTGTGACAGACAACCCCCCAAATCATGGTAGTTGGCAGCTAGTGTGGTGGGTGGAGTCTAGATTGCTTCACTCAGTCATTTGGGAATCCAGGTTCTTTCTATATTTCAATACCATTACTCTTGATATGTGGCCTCTAAGGTCACTGCAGGGGAGAAGGGAGATCCATATGGAGGAGACTTGTATTGGCCATCCTTGGAAGAGGAATTCACCACCTCCACCTGTGTTCCACTAGCCACATGAACTCTGCCAGGGGAATTTAACTGCAGGAAGTCTGGGCAATGTTTCCCAAAAAGGAAACAAAATGGGTTTGATGAGCACATGGCATTTTACTCTGCTACAATAAACATTTACCAATGTCAGGGTTTTTTTTTAATACCTCCATTAGAAAATCTCTAAGTCTTTATCCAATGTTTCCTGTATGCACCTCTCTTCACATATCCCGTGCCTTGAACATAATAAGGGCTCCAGTTGAATAGTTGCTCAAAGAAGGCCTAAAGATCTTATGGTACCCATCATGCTTCACTGCACTGGGCAAGCACAGAGTGAGACTGACTTTACGCATGTGTGTAACTCACTTATGATCAACAATGGGGAGGAACAAGCTGGCGGGGGTGATTGCTGTTCAGTAAGTTTGATGTATACATACATCTCTAGGCTGTTTTACTTCCCCTGTGTATTCCTTAGGCATTCAGTGCAAGTATCTCTTTTTCTCTTCAGAGATGGGAAGTTATTGCTTTTCAGAGCATATAGTGTTAGATGATGCTCACGTTTAGCACCATCAGATAGTCTTGCTTCTCTCCAGTGGTCCGAGAACTAAATCTCCAAATCAGCAAACACTTATTGAGCCTCAAATATATATACCATGTGCTAGCAATACAAGGACGCATAAACATTGTCCTTGCTTTTTTTTAATCCTCACCCAAGGATATTTTTATTGAGAAAGAGCGAGAGAGAGAGAGAGAGAGAGAGAAAGAAAGAAAGAAAGAGAGAGAAAGAGAAATGTGAGAGAAACATAGATCCGTTCCCTCCTGTACGTGCCCTGACTTGGATTTGAACCTGCATCTTTTTAGTGTATGGGATGGTGCTCCAACCAACTAAGCCACCTCACCAGGAGTATTCCTTGCTTTTGAGAAACTGAGTTCAATAATTATAATATGGTGCTGTGTATATGTCAGCAGCAATAGGTATAATAAATTTGAACATCATCATCATTGTCATAATTAATTTAAGCAAAAAACCTCTAAGATCTCTTTTTATTTGAGTTAGCTAAGAGGTTGGGAAGGAAAGATTACATTGTCTTATGATAATTTACTTTGCTAAGACCATGGTAGATAAACATAACATCTTGACCTCTTTTGTATTTCTAAAATCAGATAAGTCAGAAGATACAAAAATGGAAGATATCCCAAAAGAACGTGAAAATATTCCCTCTTTGGTTGCATTTGAAAATCTCAAAGAAAATGTGACTGACGTCATGTTGATCTTGTTGGTGGAGAACATAAGTGGCCTGACCAGTGATGATTTTCAGGTGGAAGTAATCAGAGATTTTGATGTTGCCGTGGTTACCTTTCAAAAATATATAGGTAAGATTAAGTAACACTCATTTTCAGTCTTTTTTGCACCGCACTTTTGGGATTTGGGACACATAGCTAATGGAATGTCTCTGGAAGTTGGATGCTTTTTAGTAGCTAGTAAGAGAACTCCAGGTTAATATAGATCCTTTTTTATTTGAAAGAGAAAAAATTTTGCTTTGAATCCAAATTCTGGTATGTTTAATAAATTAAACTTTATTGTATGAATTGTGTGTATGTGTGTGTGTGAGAGAGAGAGAGAGAGAGACAGAGAGAAACAGAGGCAGAGATGGAGACATGGAGAGAGGCAGAGACAGAAATAACATACCCAAAATGAAATCTAAAGTCCAAAGTTATTAAAGTGATTCCATGCATGAGTCATCATTTTCACATGTGCTGCCTCATTGTGAGAAGTAAATATTGATCTGTGTTACCAAACTGGACTTGAAGGTAATAAAAATAATAATAGCAAACACTTACATGGTGTCACTATAAGTCAGGTACTATGCTAAGCCCTTTACATGTAATTGATTTGTTCCTTTCAACAACCTTTTGAGATTATTATTATCATTCCTCATTTTACACTTGAGACAGAGGTGCAGAGATGCTAATAAATGGATAAACTCGATTTGGACCCAGACAGCGTACCTCTCTACAGCCTGCTGTGTTATCCCCTTTACCATGTATCTTCTTCACACTTTCATGGTCACCCACATACGCAGCAAGAATAAGTACATGTGTTGCAGAAAATGAGTGGGCTTTGAGGTCTGGGGGAGGAATCTGTGGGTTGGAAGAGCCATCTCCAGAAACACAAGGAAATTTTCCAATTCCAAGCCTCATTATTCCATAGCCATGGCAGTGGATTGGTTAATTAAGAGCACAGATCATAAAGTCAGAATTCTAGCCTCCCCATTTAACTAATTATCTGAGGCTGGATGAGTTACTATCCTATGTGTGCTTTACTTTCCTCACCTATGATATGAGGATAATTTCTACCTGATACAGTTTCTATAAAGAGTAAATGAAATAATGTTTGAAAAGCTCTTAACATAGTACCTGAGACATAGTAAAGAATCAATACAAGGAGCTATTCTTATTTCAAATTTATGATTATTTCTTATAAAGGTAAAACTAAATGGACTTGCTTTTATTCACTGATCAAAATTTTGAATGTCTACTATGTGTGCTTGTCTACATGCTGTGGGTACAGAGATGAATAATTCTTGGTCCCTGCAGTTGAGAACTCATATGGGGCAGGGAGGAAACCCATAGTAAATGAGTAATGAAGATGCAAGAGGAGAAGCTGCCTCCCTGAGCTGTGAACAGCAGGCTGTGGGGAATGGGAGGAAGGGGCACCCAAACAAGGGGGCTTGGCTTTGCCCTGCCTACTCCATTCTCTGAAGTTTAGACTCCAGCTGTACCAGTCTGTTGAGTCCCAAATATACTGTGTTGCTTCATGCCACTGCGGTGCCCTCTGCCTGGAATGTCTCATCATCATGGGCCCATCATCGATATTTATTTATCTGAAAGAGATAATTGGGCTGAGTCTCAATGGAGGAATAGGACCAAGATAAAAAATTGGAGGGCATTTTAGGCACAGGAAATTATGTATACAAAGGCAAAAGAGCATGGCTTTTCAAAATAATGACTAGTTTCTGTGGCAATATAGAAAATAAAATGAATGGCAGGGAATAACCAAAGCTGATATTTGGAAATTAGTTTGGAGTCAAATAGCAAAGGGCCTTGTAAGCCTAGCTACAGAGTGTGTGGACTTGTGCCTTTGGGTAATGGGGAGCCAGTGAAGGACCTGAGAAAGGGGTGAAATGGGATTTGTATGGTAGAGAGAGTGCCCAGGTGGCTGTGTCAAGGAGGGTTGGAGAGGACTGTGAACGGAGGTAGGGACACAACTCAGTGGCAGTCATCCTGGTAAGACGAATGTTGTTCAGAGAATGGGAATTTTAGGCATATGATTCTCATTTAGGAGTTAAAATCTTGCATCTAAAAATTGAGTGCTTAGCTCTTCCCTTTATCTCAAATAATATTTGGACAGTTTTTTCTATGTAATATAAGGATATAATCATAATTTTCTGATTGATTGATTTTGGTTTGAAGATCCCGTGAAATTTGTTGATGATTGTGCCATGAACCGTTCAGTGAAACATCTTCAGCTTTCTCCAAGACTTCTGGAAATGACAAGAAAGATCAGGGTCGAAAACCTGCCACCTGGTGTTGACAACTATAATTTGAAATGTTTATTTGAAGATCCTCAAAATGGAGGGGGAAGAGTCGTCAATGTCGAATATTTTCCTGAAGAGAGTTCAGCACTGATTGAATTTTTTGACAGAAAAGGTAATTTCTATTAGCCTGATTTTGTAAACCTCACCAAGCATAATTTAAACTATATTAGCAGACCTTAACAGTTATTAGTTGAATTCTGATGTATTTTATTAATGTTTCTTATTCATATATTTCATTGATAACCCAATTAGGAATCTTGTTCATCTGGCATATGATGCTTAATGTGTCAAGTGATTCAAACTTTAGAGAAGTAATGTCAGATTTTTGAAGGATATAAAGAGATTCTCTTGAGTTTCTACCAATGATGTACTGAAAAATATATAATTCTCGAAATCCTGGAAATATAGTATTAAAGAAGAAATGTGTTTTGGCTGTACACTTGGTAGAAATTCCTAAGTTAATTTCAACAAGGTTAGGTAAAGAAATAGTCAGAAACAGATACAGTTCCTAGAGAGTGGTACTACTTCCCCTTTCACCTTGTCAGTGTCATCATTCAGAAATTAATACGGCTGATTTCACATGATCGATGGATGCCCGCTGGATTGCTCTGTGCTGTGACACTGTGAAGACTGTGTCCAGTGGAACCTTAGAGAAACACTTCTGGGGGTTTTATAGACATAGATTGCCAGCTCTCTGATGCATGTGCAAAGTCAGCTTGGAGGGTCTATTGCTGTTTAGAGGTCAAGGCTGAGGAGTAGGAATTAGGGGACCAGACTTGTTAGGGAAAGAAGGAACCTTGTGCTTGGTGTTAACCAGGGGAGCATGAGACAGGATCATGTGATATGCCACCCACTTAAGAAATATTGTTTCATGGGGTACTTGGGGGAACCCCTCTTCAGTTTTTTTAAGTTGGAGAAAGTAGGGTGAGGGTGTGGTTTACATTAAAATGGGCTTAGGGACCTAGTATTCCTTGGGCAAAGGAGCAAAAGAGGACTTTCTGTTACATGTTCTTTAGATCTTCCTCAGCCTGTGCTTGGCCTCAGGTGGAGAGCTACATGAGGCTGTCTAATCTAGAAGTTAACTTCCAGCTAATGCTGGGAGTGGACAACTTGGGGCTTTGGAACATCTGGAGGGCATAGGGCAGTTGTGTATGTCCCCAGGATGTCTAGTTACATGTGTACCACTAAAAATATGAACTATTGATTAAGGTTTATTTCATACCAGAGCTACACCTCTGCATAGTAGGAGTCTCTCAAAGGTTCCATTTCACCTGACTTTTTGCATCATCTACTGTGTTGGCCATACCTCCTCCTCTAACCTCACTCATTCCCTGTACTCCAGGGTCTGAGATACATGGACTTTCCCTTTCAGTCTCTGGACATTTGCATAGCTCTGCAGGGTGCTACAAAATGCACTTATAGACATTCCTGTCTAGGCATTGCTACTATTGTAATACTTATTGTATAGATAGAGAGCAGGATGATAGCTGAGGGGGTGGGGAAGTTAGGGGGTGGAGGGATTGATCAAAAAGGTAAAAGGACTCATGGATATGGACACAGTGTGGTAATTTTGGCTGGTGGGGGGCAAGAGCCAAAAACAAATGAAGAAACTTAGGAACAGAAAGATCAAGTAACTTGACAAAGGTTACACAGCTTGTGTACCTAGGTAGTGTTCCAGTAAAGTGGCAGGAGGTGGGTTGTAGCTGGGACGGGGGAGGTGAGTCAGTTTCTGGGCTGAGCAATTTGATGACTTTGAGGATGACCTCGGTTTGGACCCCCGGTAGAAGGGCAAGAGCATGGGCTTTGGGGTCAGACAGATTCTGGCTTGAATCTTAGCTCCGATATTTACAGCACATGACCCTGTTCAAGTTATCTGATCTTTACTAGTCTGAGTTTTATCATTGGTGAATAGTGATGATAATAATAGTGTCCCTACCTCAAAGCGTTGTGAAGATTAAATTAAGTAAACATGTATAAAGCACTTAGACTAGTGTCTGACACGTGGTAAGCTATGATAATTATTATTATGCTCCTCCCCTGAGAAGTATTAATGGAATCTAAGTCATCTGTGAAGCCTGAAATTGTGAGAAATGCAAGAAACAGTAACTAGCATGATTCTTAGACAAGCTTGGCTTTGAGCGCCAAAATGTTCTTTACACTGAGGCAAACATTATCCCCATGCTTGTGACCAAAGTCATATCTATTTCTTAACCTGGTGGTGATAGTGTTGTCAGAAAAACAGAACACAGAATTTATGTAACAGAATTTCAAGATAGAGTGATCTAGGCTGGAAAGTAATTATTCAATTAAGCGAGGGATACCTATGTAGTGTTAATACATATTCATTGCTATTTGAGCACTTTGAGAGTAGAGCTGCTTTTTAACACCATGCTGCATCACGGTTCTACAAGCGTTAGGACTTTTCCCTCTCTGGAATAGGAAAGGTTTTGTTCATTTGTTTGTTTGTCTTCATTTGAAACATATCACTCTGGGATTATTTTATTTTATTTCTTTCCTTTTTAGTGTTAGACACCATCATGACCAAGAAACTTGATCTCAATAACATGCCACTCTCTGTGTTCCCATACTATACGTCTTTGGGCACGGCCTTGTATGGAAAGGAGAAGCCTCTGATCAAGATTCCAGCACCATTTAGAGAATCCTTGGATCTTTCTTTATGGAAGTTCTTATACAAAAAGAATCACCTGGTTGAGGCGATAAATGAAGAAGTGAGCCATTGTCACTGTGAGCTAACATGGTCCCAGCTCAATGGTGAAGTTACCATCAGACCCGCGGCCACCTTAGTCAATCAAGGAAGACAGACAATCAAGAACTGGAAGAAAGATGCTTCCTCAGCGTTCTCTGGCATCAAGTCTAGATATAAAGTCACCAAATTTAAAGTGGATCCAGTAGTGTGGGACACCATAAAAAACAATTTAGAAGATGAAAGCATTTTGATTGAGTTTGATATGCTTATGGGGATTGTAACTTTAGCAGGGAAATCAGAAGATGTACAAAACATTGAGCCACAAATCAAGGAATTAATAGAAAACACCAGTCAAAAAATTAAAAGAGAAGAGCAAAGTGTGAAGGAAAAAGTGGTCATTTCTCCAGGAAAGTATTCTCTTCTGCTCTACAGCAGCGATCAGGAGCGCCTCCGAACGGAGTACCCGGAGATGGAGATTTTTTATGATGAAGACACTCAACACATGTGCTTTAAAGGCCTCGGTGTAGATGTGTATAAAGTAAAGTGTGAAGTCCAGGAAAAGGTGTACACCATGGCTCAGAAACGCATTCAGCTTCCGCCTGAAGTTTTCCAGTTTTTGCAACAGGTCGACTGTGCAGAATTCTCCAAGTCTTTTTTTATAGCACAGAAAATTCTTGCAGTTTGTGAGCTAGAGGGTACAACTGTTCTCTTAATCGGCTATTCTTCCGAAGTCCTATTAGAAGCTGAAAAGCATATGGTCAGTGCCTTAAGTTATATGTGCATAGACATTGAGGACAGCGAATTTCTTAATAGCAAGAAATGGAAAACGATCACTGGCAATTTGCTTAAGAAACATAATTCCTCTTCAAAGACTGTAATAATCAGTGAGTTAACTTCAAAAACCCCATCGGAGGCCGTTATTGCAGGCTGTGTGAGAGAAGTACACGAGATCTACAGCCTCCTTTTGGACTTTGTGGAAAAAAACATGAAAATAGAGAGACTGATCGAAGTAAAGCCTCCCTTAGTTATTGATTATTTAAAGGCAGAGAAGAAGCTATTCTTACAAAAGATGAAGCTAAAGAAGATAAATGTGCAGGTGGATTTCAATCCTGGGAGCAAACCAAAGGGCATTTTACTAACTGGCTCGAAGGCTGAAGTCATGGAGGGAATGAACATCCTCAATCAAGCCAGGGATTCAGTCTGTGTTAAAAGTGTCTGTGTCGATAAGCCAGGAGCCAGGCAGTTATTCCTGGATAAGGCATGGTATTATAAACGTGAGGTACGGTCACATGGCTGTTTTGTGGAACTACTGCAGAATGAAGAAAAGGAGGGAGGTGGTGCTGTTGGGCAGAAGTGCTTGTCTCGGGCAGTGTTGGTCCCTGGAGTCTCTCTGATCGTACAGCAAGGCGACTTGACACGGTTCCCCGTTGAAGTGGTGGTGAATGCAGCAAATGAGAACCTCTGGCATAGTGGGGGCCTTGCCGCTGCCCTTTCCAAAGCAGCTGGCCCTGAGCTCCAAGCAGACTGTGACCAGATAGTGAAGGAAAAAGGCACAATCCCAGTTGGCCATGTCATCGTTTCGAGAGCAGGAAAGCTCCCATACCGCCAGGTCATCCATGCAATAGGACCCAGGTGGAAGAGGGATGATGCCCAGGGGTGTGTGCTCCAGTTAAAGAAAGCCGTGAGACAAAGCCTCCAATTGGCTGAAAAACTCCAGTATCGATCTATAGCCATCCCTGCCATTAGTTCTGGAATCTTTGGCTTTCCCATATCTCAGTGTGTGGAGGCCATCGTTTTGGCAGTCAAGGAAACCTTCCAATATAACTGGGATGGACGCACCTTGAAAGAGATTTACCTTGTGGATACATCTGAGAAGACTGTTGAGGCCTTTGCTGAAACTGTGAAAACTGTATTTAAAAACACCATGCCTGGTACTTCTTTCCAGCCCAGTGTACCAGCTGCAGTCCAGCCCAGCTTGAGAAAAGATGATGGAAACAGCAAAGTGCTGTTGTGCCCTGGCGGCCTGAGGATCCTGTTGGTGAAAGAAGAAGTGCAGAATGCTACGGTGAGTGTCTGTCTTTACGGTGCGCCCACTGAGAGGTGCTGCGACTCCAGGGAGTCTGTTGCCAAAGGAAGATTGGGATCAAGAGGAGAATTAAAGGAGAGAATCCCGTGTCCTCCATCCTGGCTTGGAAAGAGGTTTCCTTAGAAAGTTGGGCTCCTTCATCTCAGCATTTACTGATAGAGATTGGCCAGTTATGTATGGGAACTGGCAATGTATTCAGGTTCCTAGTCTTCTAGTAAATGTGAAAATCCATGATAATAACTTACAGTTACAAGGCTCTATACTTTTTCGGTGCCTTCACACCTATCATATTTTCGTAAATCTAAGGTTAATTTCCTAACAAATTTACTGATAGCAGATACAGAAAAATTAGAGTGCAGAGTGGGGACAGAAGAAAGGAATCTTGTCAATGGAGCTGTACCACGTTGAGTGGGGCCCTGAGTCTGCAGGACCATCACTGCCCAACACCAGTAAGAGAATGTGGGAAGGAAAGTAGAGGCTGGACCTGGGAAGGGCCTGGGCATTACATGGGGACAATTCTCATAGGTCTGCCAGCGGGTGATGTGTTTTTTGAAAAAATGTGTTTAACAGCCATTTCAATACAGGCTCTACCTAACAGGAGCAACAGCTCTGGAGGGTTGTGGGCAGGCCCTGGGAAGGGATTCCTAGGGAAGGCCATTGGCCTATCTTCTTCAGAGAAATATCTATTCATATCCTTTGCCCACTTTTAAATTGGGTTATTTTTTAAAACTGAATTTTAAGAGTTCTTTATATATTTTGGATACAGGTCCCTTACCTGATATATGATTTGCAAATATTTTTTTCCATTTTGTGTGTCATTGTTGTTAAGTTTAAATAATAATTACCAGAACAATAGCTGCCCTGGCTGGTGAGACTCAGTCTTGTACACTGAAAAGTTTTGGGTTCAATTTCCGGGTCAGGGTACATACCTAGGTTGTGGATTTCATCCCCAGTCAGGAGGTACATGGGAGGCAACCAATCGATGTTTCTCTCTCACATCAATGATTCCCTTCTCCCCTCCCCTCCCCTCCCCTTCTTCTCTTCTCTTTGGTTCTCTCTTCCTCTTCCTTTCTCTAAAAGCAATGAAAAAATGTCCCTGGGTGAGGATACAAAAATAATAGCTAACATTGATTATTTAGTATGTGTCAGGCACTATGCTAAGTGCTTGGCTTGTATTTTCTCATTCAGGGCCATGAGGTGGATTCCAGGATAATTACTCTTCTCAAACAGATGAAGGAATGAGACTTAGAGGAGTTACATAATTTGCCAAAGTCCCACAGCTAACAAATGGTGGAGCCAGGATTGGAGTTTGTGCAGGCTCTTAACCATTGTACTATTTCAAAAATATTAAAAATAGTTTTGTTTCTCATTTGAGAAACCAAACAAATAAATAAGAAACTCTTCTGACCACGAGTCAGTAATTGGAATGAGTTCAGTTCCTTGTCCATCTTGAACATTGAATAAATAGTAAGACATTCCTTCCATTCGTTATACTCCTGTAGATGTTTGGCTTCTGATGCCACAGTACCTGCTGGGTTTTGTTCCTTGTTGACGCACGCAGGGCAGCTTTGAAAATGACTTGGTCACATTCCTTCTCCTCTCTTCTCTTGGTACCTTAATCTAGCTCATTAACCTGCTCATGTTAGCTGTCCTGCTGAAAAGCTTGCCTGGCTCTTCACTATCTGTCGGGAAGTCCACCTGGCCTAGCACTTCAGGTCCTCTGCAGACTATCCCCAGCGTATCATTTCTAGCCTGGCTTGCATCATTTTGCCGCAGAAGCTCTCTATTAGGTCAAACTAATCTGCTCACAGCTCACAACCTACCATGAATGTGTTCCCTCTTCTGAATGACTTCCCCGTCTCTCTCTGCCTGCTGCAACTACTCCCAGTTCTAGGACCCCACATCACTCATGGTGTCTTCCCTGGCCACTGAAAGCACTTCCTCTGGACTCCTTCATTGATCCCATACCATGATATATTGCTTTTTGACTGCTCTCTTTTCTCCTGAAGTGTAATTTGAATAAGTGTCTAATAATACTTTGTTTTGGGTGGCATTTCAGTCTCTGAAAACTTAATCATCTTAGTTGTCTCCCATTGTGCCACGTCCAGTGGCTCAAATATAGTAATCCTTGATGAATGGGTTTTGTTGGAATTTGAAACAAATTGTTGGTTTTCTCTTTAAGACCGATGTTGTCGTCAACTCCATTCCTAGCAATCTTGAGCTTAATAGAGGGCCCCTTTCTACGGCCCTCTTGGCAAAGGCTGGGCCAGATCTCCAGAAGGAATTGTACACAGCTGAACAAAATTTACCTGTGGACGTGGGAACGATTCTCCAAACCAGTGGTTGCAATCTGCATTGCCACCGAGTGCTTCATGTGGTGGCTCCAAACTGGAATAATGACAACACATCACGCAAGGTGGGGCCTGGTTTTAAATTCTCCAGGAATTGGGTACCCGTTTGGACTCCTTCCAGTATAATGTCAATTGGACCCTGTCTATTTGTCTTCTGTAATAACTTCACATTCTTGGCAGATTCCATCATTATGGCCCTTTTTTGGGCTGTAGCTGATTTCTCATGAAGGCTAGTTAATAATAAAAATTGATTATAGTGTTCAATCATTATTGGGGCTAGGGAAGGGTTATTATTGAACATAACACCTCTTTAGCGAGGAAGGCAAGGTGAGGGCATGAGGAATAGAAGAGCGCAAGGGGTTAGAACCGTGGAGGCTTTGCTTCTTTCCTTCACTTGGAGTGAGTCGGACTCTTTTGGGAGGGTGTCTCACATTCTCTTTTCCTTTTCCTGGATTCTTTCTCCCCACTTCTGACTACCCTTCACCTGCCTTTTGTTGAAAGCAAAAAGAAGTGGGTAGAGTTCACAAGGTTGCTAAATTATTATTTTTTTGGTCATAACTCTGGGCAAAATATATAAGGATGTGCTTTGTACTTTTCAGATCATGGAAGACATAATCAGAAAATGTTTGGAAACCACTGAGAACTTGTCCTTGAAATCAATTGCATTTCCAGCCATAGGAACAGGCAATTTGGGGTTTCCTAAAACCATTTTTGCTGAATTAATCATTTCAGAAGTGTTCAAATTTAGTAGTAACAATCAACCAAAAGCTTTACAAGAGGTTTGCTTTCTGCTGCACCCGAATGATCACACGAATATTCAGGTATGGCCTCACTCATTTCTGCTTATTTTGGCAATTTGAGCCCTAATGGTATCGAATGTCTTCTTGGTCTATTAGGTTGTTTCTTTTGTGTTATTTTTCATATAGGAAAGTAAAAAGAGCACTGTAGACTAGTTTTACCATGGCAAGTTTCAAGCAAATTTATGGATATAAGAAAAATTTTAACTTCTTATTAAGGAAAATTTCAAACATACACAAAAGTAGACATAATATTATATAGTATAATAAAACCCCCTTCTACCCATCACTCATCTTCACAATTATCATCTTATGGCTAATATGTTTTATCTTTATCTTCATTTATTCTACCTTTCTCCCTATTATTTTGAAGCAAATCCCAGATATACATTTTACCCATAAACAATTCAGTATTTATTTTAAAAAGTAGCATAACCACAGTACTATTTCACACATAAAAGAAATTGACAATCATTCCTTTATTTCATCAGTTATCAAGTCAATGGTCAAATTGCCAACTATCTCAGAAATGTTTTGCTTTTACAGCTTGTTTGTTTGAATCAGAATCTAAATGAGGCTTACATATCACAATGGAGTTGACATATCCTGAATTCTTTTTTAATTGGTAGGATTCCCTTCCATATAAACACATTTACGTGTTTAGGAATTTTTATACATAATATAAAAGCATGGTTGTGGCCTTACAATAGGAGATTGTCAGGATGGAATACAACTGAAGGGTGCAGTTAGAATGAGCTCAGCACATCCCTGTGGGAGTAGAAGTGGGACCAGAAGTACTAGAACCATCTTCAGTCATTGAGTCCATTGACCAGCTCCCATCTGCTGAACATCAGCCATGGGTGAGCCGTTGAACTCTATCATGGGAGAACAAGAGGTATTTGATGAGGCCATTGTCCCTGCCCTCCAGGTCCTTAGAGTCCAGTAGAGTAAACAACATTAAATGTTTGAAAAGTTCCATGGCAGTGCAAGAATTAAACAAATAGATTAAGGCCAGCAACCCAGGAGATGTCCACGGATCATTGGACTATGAATTTTTAGGTCATACTTAATTTTTTTCTAGATCTAAATACTACTTTTAAGTTCTTTGGGAGCAAACAAATCTTAAATCTAAATTCTAATCAGACAGCCAAACCACCTGAGCAAAATATGTGATCCATTTAGTTGCTATACACAACTACAGTAATTTCTAGTCAATAAATGCTTTTTGAAGAACTTCTTTCCGACTTGCATTATACAAGGTGATGTGGAACATGGAATGGGTGTGTAACACTTATGCTTCTCTTGTAACTGTAATTATTTTGGTAGCTAAGGTTTATACATAAAATGAACTAAGTCAGAGACAAAGTCCTGAGTGGTTTTGAATGGGTGAATAGGGGAGTGAGTCCTGTGACATAGACTTGAACCTTCAAATTTCATTATTTCTGTGTAACCTGAGACCCTATTTTCTTTCCCAAAGACTCAGGTTCCTCTGCAAGTATTTTGTAGAAGGATTAGTCTATGCAGACACCTTTACTGCCTTTGGAAATGACACTTTTTCACTTAAGACTTTTAAAGACAGTTAAACTGTGGTTATAGTTGCACACACACACGCACACAACTTACTGAGATGTGTACTGGTGCACACTGTAACAGGTTGCACAACACAAGCCTGTGGTCTGAGTGTGGCTTCGAAATGTGCTTTATTTGGACTGGTTTAAAAAAAATTCAAATCAGTTGCTAATATTTAAAACTCCAACATTTCACATAAAACTGCAGAGGTTCATTGTGACCTAAAATTTAAATGTTCTGGCACACTGGACATGGATTTCTCTGTGGCTTTGTGGCAGGCGGTGTAGTCTTCCAGTCTGCCTTTGCACTTGCCATTTACCTTCCTGGCCCCGGAAGTCTGTGAGTCTGACTCCCTGGCTCCATAGTCTCTCCCAGTCCCTCTCCCTTTATTGTATCAACCTTTTAGCCAAGATGTTACGTTTCTTTACAAGGAGGAAGAAAGTGATGATTTTGGTGTGTTACTATCAGGCAATGAAATGGAATTCACTGTATCTTTAACCCTGAAATAGAGCCTCATGCTGCAAAATGCACTACTCCCCTAGCCGATCCTCTCCTGGCACAAATAAGAAGTTAAAATTGAAGTGCCTGGGTCCTTGGGATTGTCTTTCCCTTAACGCTGTATTTCTGACAACTGGCAAGTTATTTGCTCTTACTGATTATGAAAGTAATACATATTCATTGTAGAAGCTTTGAACAATATGAAATGCATAAATGCATTTAGTCATATTTCATGACTATGGTTCTAGTCATGAAATGGTTCTAGTCATATGGTTCTAGTCTTCTATACACGTGCACTTTGTAAAATGGTGTCATATAATGAAAGTTACTCTTCTTTCATTTACTAGTGTAAAGTGAGTATTTCCCTATTCCATTAACTGTTCTTTGAAAATGCACTTCTTAGTGCGCTAAATATTTTAACACGTGGATATACAAAAATTTAAACATTTCCCTACTGGATTTTAAACTGTTTCATTTTTTTCTTTATTATAAAAACACTGTAATGAATATTTTTGTATTTATATCTTTGTTTTTATCTTTGATAATTTTCATGACATACTTTGTAGAAATAATATATGTATTTCATTGCTTTAAAATCAATAATGATAATAAACAATATTTTGAGAATTGTTCTCTTGTAAATATTTGTGGATGCAGGATCAAAAATTGTGATGAATCAAATTCATTCATCTACAGAGGACTGTAGTAGTCAAAACTATCTTTGTAATTCCAGGCATTTTCAGATGAATTTGACAGAAGGGCTAATAAAAATTTCATCAGCGACAAAATTCTCAAGGCTGAGAATACACAAGGTTCAGTAAAGATTTTTTCATTTTTATTTTATTCTCTTTTGTTGTTCTTATTTGTTTGTTGTTTCTGTGGGGGTTCAATAAAGATTTTAAATTGAGAAATTATTTCAAAATTATTTTGAAATTATTTTAAATTGAGAATCATTTCTTTTAACAATAGAAACAATTATTTCTGTTGTTAAATAGTTATTTACAACTAGAAATAGTTATTTAACAATAAGTGAAAGATGATAGTGATAATTTTTATGGAAAATCAATTTGTGATAATGATATTAAATTACATTCCATACACCTGGGCATGCAAGACATTGGCCATGTCTGTGTGATCTGAGCGGAAGAGCAAGCAGGCCAAGTTAGATAATCTGTACAGAGGGTTTTTAAATAGGGATGAGGCTACTATTTTCTAGGGATGATGTGACCTGTGTTTTCAGAAATGGACACATTTAAAGAGACAATGCCAACCAAATGCTTCTCTGTCAACTTTGCTGTTACATATTTGACTTTATCCTATTTGGAGTTTGCCAAGGCTTCTTGAATCTGAATCTGTGTGCCTTCCATCAAATGTGGGACTTTTTCAGTCATTTCTTCAAATATTTTTCCTACACTGGTCTCTCTCTCCTCTCCTGTGCTCCAGTAACATGAATGTTAAGCCTTTTGATACCACTCCCTGAGAATCTGTTCCTTTTCCTCTTTTAATCTTTTTTTCTCTCTGTTCTTCAGATTGGCTAATTTTTATTGACCTACCTCCAAGTTCACTGATTCATTTCTCTACTACACTATTGAGCCTACTCAGTGAATTTTTTTATTTCAGATATTGTATGTTTAAGTTCTAAAATGTCCATTTGATTCTTACTTTATATTTCTGTGCAGATACTCCTGTTTTTCCATTAATTCAAAATCATTTCCATTCATTCAAATATGTTACCTTTGACCTCAGAGAGCATATTTATAGTAGATACTTTAAAGTCTGATAATTCCAACACCTGGATCATCTTGAGATTAGCACTTGTATTGAGTATCTTTATCCTTGAGAACTAATCACATTTTCTTGGTTTATATAACAAGCAGTTTGGGATAATAGGCTGGCTATTTTAAATATTATGTTGTGAAACTTGGGTCTTGTTACAATCCTCTGGAAAATGGTGGCTGTTGTTTTAGCAGGCAGGCAGTCGTTAAGTTCATTCTAACAGTTCTGTCTCACTTTGTGGGTGGGCAGCAGCTGCAATGCCACGTAAGTTCTCAAAGCCTTTGCTGTGCTGCTTGGGACTGTTCCCACACGTGCAGCTGGGGGGTGGGTCAGGATTCATTCCAGTTCATCACAGAAGAGGGGATCACCTTCTTCAGGACTCCCCTCACACTCTCCGGCTTGCAGGGGCCCATGTTCCAGCCTCTCGCCAGAGAAACAGTGCCCTCATGGAGTTTAAGATACCTGTTCTGTTGCCTCATAACTTTGTATGATCAGGGTTGCCCTTGGGTAACGTGGAGAGAGAAGAGAAAAAATAACAGAGATTTCCCACACACCCATATACACTTTTCAGTCCACAAGGGCCCTTTTTTCCTGATTCTTCTGGGTGGAAACACAGAATGCCTCTCAGAATTTTAGCTCCCTGTGGTGCCACTATTGTGCTCTGCAATGGGGGTCACCTTGGGGGTAGGGTCTGGATTAACAAGGAAAATATGGAAAATAAGGAAGATGTCTGCCATACTCTTCAGCTCACAGGACCCCCTCTTCTCAGACCTCCAGCCACAAAGACGGGGATCCTCTGAGGTTTTGCTCCCTGAGCTCATTGGGCAGTTCCACAACTAGGGCCATCCTTGGATCAAAGGTGGGAGAGAAAGGAGGAAACATTTCAAAACAAAACTCCCCTCTGTACAGGTTGCCTCTTTAGGTTTTCATGCCGGTCCCCAATCTGCCTGCTTTTTACTTTTCAGAACTCAGTTGGGGCGTTTTGTCTTTGTCCCATGCTTTAGCTGTAATCAGTGGGAGAGATAGGCTTTAGCAAGCTGACCTCACTTTGGCCATCACCAGAGGTCCACATTTGATATGCATTACATTATAACCCCTTTTCAGAGACAGACCGTCTTTGGGGCCAAGGGTCAGGACCAGGTTAAAGGCCAGAGATATGGGGGTTGGCAGAGAGAAAGAGAAGTATGGGAGGGCACATGTGAGCAACATAAGACCTAAGTCATTCTTGCTATTGTTGACTTGATTATTAACTTCACTTTTTTTTCTTTTCAGGTTTCTACAGGACTGTAACCAGCTCTGATTTAGGAGTACATGAAATGAAAATTGGTCCCATCACCTTCCAGGTGGCCCCTGGAGATATTACTAAAGAAGAGGCAGATGTGATTGTTAATTCAACATCAAAGACATTTAATCTTAAAGCAGGTACTTTACTTTTTGATTTTTACTAGTTTAATAGTCACAGTAGATCCCATGAAGGAGGGTTCTTATAGCCAAAATATCATATAGTTACTATAGGCAAACTGGTTTCTACAACTTTGGCTTATTAATATTAACTAATAATTTAAAAATTATTTTGACATGGTTTCTTATTGGTAACAGTTACTTAAAAATTTTTCTTCTTTGTGATCAGAAATACTCAGGTTATAGGATTTCTTTGATGATGGGGAAGGCATTTAGACAATGAGGCAATCATTCTGATCCAAACGTACTGTACTGATTTTTTATCCATGTTTGTGACATTGCTGATGTTCTCGTGTAGGGGTCTCCAAAGCAATTTTGGAACAGGCTGGGCAAGATGTGGAAGCAGAATGTTCTCGCCTAGGTAAGGCACAATGCAGTTTTTTGGTCCTAAATTATAGGTGGAATGCTGAAAATGGAGGGTATAGAGAGGCTGGTGATTGGGGAGATAACATATTAATCTTAATATCACATTTTTTACTAAAGAATTCCAGTCATAGAGAATTAGAAATGAAAGGAAGTGAGAAATGAAATCACGGTTGAAAAGAGAAGGTAAGCAAGAAACATTCATTAAAGATAGTATTTCAGGAATATCTTATTCATATAAAATGCTTTATTTGCCAAGCGAGACCTTTTGCTTCCTAAATAACCAGAGAATGGGTTTAGAATCTGATTTTGCATCTTTTTGTTTTGTGTTTCTTAGCTCAACAGAGCAACAATGGTTATATAATTACTGAAGGTGGATTACTGAAGTGCAAGAGTATTATTCATGTTGTTGGCGGAAATGACGTCAAGAAATCGGTTTCCTGTATTTTGCAAGAGTGTGAAAACCGGAATTACTCGTCCATTTGCCTCCCAGCCATTGGGACAGGTTTGTAGCCTCTTGAGGCTAAATTCCTAGGTATACCCTTTCCATTGGATTCGGTGCTAATGCAAACGTAGCTCATGCTGAGTCTGACTGAGGAAGGGCAGCTTCCTCACCCCAAGGCAGCAGCTAAGGGAATGAGCAAGAACTGTGAGTGGTTTAAGTGGAAACCACTTAAAAAGAAGAACAAGAAAAAAAAAACAGTGAAAAAGAAGAAAAAATGAAAAAAAAAAACCCAGTGTTGGGATATTAGGGAGACATCTGCTCTCTAATATAGCAGGGGTGGGACAGGAAAAGAGGGGAAGGGAGCCAATAGAAAGTAAGGTCATCCCTCTTTCTCTTTTCATCTGTTCCTTTCTCTTTTTTCCAGCCCCTACATATACCCCATCATTTAGTCCTTAGCTTCCCACTCCATACCTTCTCCATGGAGAACATCAGTGTATCGACCTCCGCGCCCTATAACTGACTCCGATGTGAGCATTTCCAGCCCTCTTCTCTCACCTCTTCAGCAGTGGCTGTGTGGCTTGGCTTAGGGGATCGTTGCACAGAAATCTGTCAATCACTATAACACAATGGGTCAGAAACTCGCCACCTTCCTCTTTTTGGCCTACTTGCCTCTTTGGAGTTTCCTGTTTTCCTCAAACTATATAATGATTCTGTGATTGATTCTTCATATATAAAGGGGATGCTTTGGGTTTTTATCATTAGTAAGGTGATGCCCTTTAAGCTCTTTTCCTAGAAATCTGAGTCATGTGCATTGATCAGGAATTTTTGCTTGGTCTTCCTTAAGAGAGCTGGTCAGGAGAGGCAAACAACCTTAGGTCTGAAAGGTAGTGGAGCTGACAGGTCCCAGAGAGAGAACTCTGGGCACTGGATTGATCCTTCCATTGCTCAGGAATCTAAATTCAAATGTCTGTACTGGCATGCTAGGCCCTCCAAAGTTTGGACTTGTCATTTCTGGGCCTTCTCATCCCGTATCCCATATTTTGACTTATGTAAATCTCTACCATTCCTCTTAATGTTCCCATGTGGAATGCTATATCTACTTTATTTCTTTGTATTTAAAAAAATATAATTTATAGCCCCTTTATGTTTTCATTACCCTGTAGTATGTTGGTCTATGTATTTGTCATCTGTTATGGACATTCACTGATGACTCCCCAGTCTTTGTTTCCATTTGCTTTTTCCTCTTTGTTCTGGTCGTGTGTTTCCACCTTAACTTAATGTGGGCCAAGAAAGCAAGCAGCCCAGGGTGGCATAGCTCTTCCCAAGGGAGTCCGCTGGGTGGAGTCAAAGAGAAGCAAAGAAATGAGGTGGTTTTGTATAAATATGTACACATGTTTGAGTATGTCTGGATTACTGCAAACCTCTTGTTCCTTCCACCGACCTGGTGGCATCACTGTTCTGCACAAATAAATGCCTGTTAGCAAGTTTACCTGTATCTCTTACCACTTGAGCTTGTCCTTACACGCTTGGATGGGGAAGCTTTCTCCCTTAGTGGTATTTATGAGTTGAGTTTGACTGGGATCAGGACAAGCCTCTGGCAGTAAAGGATACCCCCTACCTGTTACCCACAGATACCTGCCCTCAGGGGAGAGAATGGGTGGTCAGTGACTGCAAGCACCTCAAGGTCAATGCAAACTCCAAACTCTAATCCACTGTCTCCTCCCCCAAACCTTGTCTTTCTGTTACATCCCTGATTATGTTAAAAGCATCACTTTCTCTCTAGAATCCTTGACTCTACCCTTTTTATCACTCCCATATTCATTTGCTTATTAATTAGTTCAATGGAATATTTTTGAGTGCCTGTCATCTGTCAGGCACTGTGCTGAGGCAGAAGAGACAGAAGGATGACTAAGAAAAGGATGCAGTCCACAAGGACCACCTAGCCTATCATGAGAGGCAGGCATGTAAGACAACAACGCAATATAGCATGACTGTGATAAACACAGGAAGGTGTGTGAGTGGCAAAAAAGGGGGAGAAAGGTCAAGGGTACACGCAGTTGGTCACTAGGTCCTGCTGACTTTACTTCTAAATGTCTCCTCACCCCCTACACCCTCATCTTCATTCCAGTCCCCTCTCTTTTTCCAGCTCTTGCCTTTTGCCTAAACTTTCATTATAGCCTCCTATCTAGACCTGGGCTCTCTGCTCCAGTGCCTCCTGTCCCCACCACCTCCCTGACCCCAGATTGATTTTTCTTGAAAACAGATCTATTTTCCTGAACACACAAGGTTGAACTTGAACAAATCACACCCTCGTTACACAGTTCTAGGCTTTCCCTCAATTTTTCATACTTCACCTGTTGAACATCTGTTTATCCTTACATATCATATCCTTTGTGTCCTAAGTGCCTAGATGAGTATCTAGCTTTTGATGAGACACAGTAAATGTTTGTAGAAAGTGAGTGAATATATCTAAACACTCCAATTTAAATTCTTCCAGGTATCATAAGATAACCACAGCTTTGCAAAGGAGAATTTCCCTCTTTCCCTGCTCTCTAATTAAAAAACCAATCAAACAAAGAGAACCCAAACAGATCTTCTTGGTTAGTTTTATATGGTGTTTGTCTGTGTTCCCACAATTGTCTACACAGGCAAGTCAGAGAGCTCTACTCTTATTCCTGCAATAATGGTGGACACCATCAATGGGAATAATCCAAGTGGGCCCTGAGTCTATCATACCGGTTTGGTCAAGGGACTTCCTTATTGCTAACCGCCCTCCCTCCTCCCGCTCCTCACCCCATGTGACAGCTGCCATTCATATGGGACTTCTTCCATGGTTTTCATGAGACTTTTCAGGGAACTTTTCATGATCTTACCTAGACAGTAGGTTGGAAAAACAAGGTATAGAACATGCTTAATTAGGAAAAGACCAGGTCAGGTGGCAACCATGAACCCTGCTAGTCAGCTCAAGTATGAGAAGAAAGACTTCCTGGAGGCTCATGGACAACCTGCATGTAAAAAAATATATACCTTATAGCTCCAGGTGTCTTACAGAATGATCTTAGTGTAAATCAAGTCCCTAAAGACTTCTGGAAGAATAAGGATACATGTGTAAAGAAAGTGATTGAGCAAAAAAAATTATTGTTGTCGTTAAAGAGCATGATATTTAACATATATTAGTATCTTTTTTTTTTAATGGATATTTTGAGGACACTACTGAGCCAAGAAAGATTAAGTGTGCTTTGCAACACAGAGGAACACAGGAGCTGGGATCCGCTGAGTAGAACAGATTCAACATTGGACACCAAAAATTAGATTTCTCGGTCCTTTGTTCATTGCTGGGCTGTTGGCTTCTTGACAAGAACTCTCCATTGCATCTAGGACTTCAAAAGTGTTTGCTGATGTATTGTTAGAAAAATCTGTGAAGATAAAAAAATTTGGGGAGTGTGGATTCATTCTTGTGAGAATTAGAATCCCTAATTTATTCCTCAGCCTTTTCCAGTTGGGTCTTTTTTTTTTTCCTAGTCATTTTTATTTATCTTTCCAGGAAATGCTAAACAAGACCCAGATAAGGTTGCTGAAGCCATAATTGATGCCATCGAAGACTTTATCCAGAAAGGACCAGTCCAGTCTGTGAAAAAAGTTAAAGCTGTTATCTTTCTGCCTCAAGTACTGGACGTGTTTTATGCCAACATGAAAAAAAGAGAAAACTCTCAGGCTTCTCCCCCGCAGTCTATGATATCTAAAATCACATGTGAGTTGTTGATTTTTATGAAATGCATGTTCCTAAAATTGATGTTACATGAGAAATAGCTAAAATTCTATAGTATTAGCTCCCCCAGTTTTATTGAGATGCAGTTGACACATATCACTGTATAAGTTTAAGGTGTACAGCCTAATGGTTTGACTTACATATATCATTGCAATATATTTAGTTAGCATCTATCGTCTCACACAGTTACAATAAAAGAGAAAGCAAAAAAGGAATTTTTTCCTTGTGGTGAGAGCTCTTAGAATGAACAGCTTTCACATATATCATACAGCTGTGTTAACTATAGTTATCCCTGGTACTTATTTATCTTGTAACTGGTAGTTTGTACCTTTGACCACCTTTCTCCAATTTCCCCTTCCCCCAGTCCACCTCTGGGAATCACAAATCTGATCTCGTTTTCTATGACTTCGGGTTTTTTGTTGTTGCTTAGATTCCACATATAAGAAAGGTTTTATGGTATCTGCCTCTTTCTGTCCAGCTTGAAAAGGCTAATCTTTAATAAACCATCAGAAAGAAAAATTAAGAAAATAATCACATTTACAACTGTATCAGAAAGAATAAAATACCTAGGAATAAATGTAACCAAGGAGGTGAAAAACCTGTACACCGAAAACTAACTGTAAGACACTGATGAAAGAAGCTGAAGAAGACACAAATATATGGAAAGATGTGTTTTGCCCAGGTATTGGAAGAATTAATATTGTTAAAAAGTCCCTACTTCCTAAAGCAATCTACAGATTCAGTGCAATCCCTACCAAAATTCCAATGTCATTTTTCACAGAAATAGAACAGACAATCTTAAAATTCATATGGAACCACAAAGACCCTGAATAGCCAAAGCAATTCTGAGAAAGAAGAACAAAGGTAGAGGCATCACAATTCCTTATTTCAAACTCTATAGCAATTGAGAAGCTATAGCAATCAAAACAGTATGGTATTGGTATAAAAACAGACACATAGATCAATGGAAGAGAACAGAGGACCCAGAAACAAACCTGTGCACATATGGTCAATAAATTTACAACAAAAGAGCCAAGAATATACAATGGGAAAAGGATAGTCTCTTTAATAATTAGTGTTGGGTGCTCACTTCAGTAGCACATATGTTAAAATAAGTTGTGTTAGAGACACCAGACAGCCGTGCAAAAGAATAAAACTGGTCACTGTCTGACACCACTCACAAAAATACACTCAAAGTGCATTAAAGACTTGATTGTAAGACCTGAAACCATAAAATTCATAGAAGAAAATACAGGGGTAAGCTTCTCAACATCAAAAATACAAACAGCAAAAATAAAGAAGTGGGGCCACATCAAACAAAAAAGCTTCTGCACAGCAAATGAAACCATCAACAAAACGAAAAGGCAACTGACTGAATCGGAGACAATATTTGCAAATCACATACCCGAGAAGGGATTAATATCAAAAATATAAGAACTCATATAAATCAATAGAAAAAAAACAAATAATCCAATTTAAAAATGGGCAGAGGACACAAATAGACATTTTTTCCCAAAGAAGACATATAAATGGCCAATACGAACATGAAAAGGTGCTCAACATCTCTAATCATCAAGGAAATACAAATCAAAACAATCATGAAATATCATCTCACGTTAGAACGCTATTATAGAAAAGACAAGAAATAAGTGTTGGCAAAATGTGGAGAAAAGGGAACTTTTGTGCACTATTGGCAGGAATGTAAATTGGTGTAGCCACTGTGGAAAACAGTATGGAGGTTCCCCCCAAAATTAAGAATATAACTACCATATGATCCAGCAAGTTCACTTCTGGGCATTTATCTGAAGGAAATGAAATCATTATCTTGAAAAGTGTCTGCTCCCCCATGTTTACTGAAGCATTACATAGCCAAGACACGGACACAACGTACTGCCCGCTACAAATAAATGGATAAAGATGTGATGTGCACACACATGGGGTCCAATGTAGGTTTACAGTCGTGTGTGAAACAATTTATTCTTGTATTATTATTTGTTGATTGTATTATTTTTCATACAAACAATTGTAATTTTGCCGTGTCCTGTACATATGATGGAATATTATTCAGTCGTAAAAAAGAAGGAAATCCTGCCATTTGCAACAATATGGATGGTTCTTGAGGGCATTATGCTAAATGAAGTAAGACAGAGAAAGACAAGTAATGTATCTCTCTCTAGTATGTGGAATCTTAAAAAAACAGAACTCATAGATACAGAGAACAAATGAATGGTTACCAGAGGTGGGGTGGTCGGGGGCGGGCAAAATGGGTGGAGGGTGTCAAAAGGTGCACACTTCCAGTCATAAGATAAGTAAGCCCTGGGGATGTGTACAGCCTGGCGACTAAACAAGAAAAAAGTTGGAAAGAAGGGTGGGAGGGAAGCAGGAAGGAAAAGAAAAGTAGCTAATAGCTAATTTTTTTTAATCCAAACATTTGTTGCATTCCCTTTTCTTTTCTTTTCTTTTCTTTTTTAGCATTCCTTGGCTTCTCAAAGCAAGCTCCCAAAAAACAAAAGCCTTTGGTTTTGAAAAAGAAAACAGAATCAGCAGTTTTTCAGGTGTGCGGTGAAAATGAAAAACGTGTGGATAGTGCCCTCTCCTGTATCCAGGATCTGATAAAAAATGAACAGAGTATTTACGCCACTGAAGATGAATGTATCAAAGACTTTGATGAAAAGGAATGTCAGGAATTGATTAAGCTGAACAAGAGCTTGAACATTAGCACTTCCTGGGACACTGAAAAGCCTTTGATTGAGGTGACAGGAATTAGCAGAGACGTGGATCAGGCTGGGAAGGCGATTGAGGAAATGATCAGAAGGGTCAGAGTAGCCAGAGAGCAGAAATCCAGAGCAGACTATGTCAGTGAGTTTGTAGAATGGCAATATAATGACAATAACACTTTTCATCATTTTGACAAAATGACCAATCTGCAATTGGAAGATGCAAAAAAAGCCAAGAAAAATACAGTTAATGTCAAAATTAATAACCAGAGCTACACAGTGGACTTGAAATCATACGTCGCTACAGATGCAAAGGGACACAGTTTACCTGTTCAGCGCCTGACAAAATCTGAAGGTGAGTCAAACCTTCATGCTTGTTATCCATTATTTTACACTTCCTTTGGGCTTAACACTCCTGTTCATACATCAAAATTGTATTCAAATGGATAAAATTCAAGTGACCCTTATGGAATAAAATAGAAAACTTTGTCTCTCAGCTTAAGAAGCTTATATTATGGCTGGGAAAATACAGCACGGGAGCCCCACGGCCCAAGGATGACCGTCTTAGTGGTAACACTAGCCAAACCTTGCATTTTTACCATTTACAAGCTTCCCAGAGGCAGTTGTTCTGGGTGGTAATGGCTGCTTCTGTTAGGAGAGGAAAAGCCATGAGCTCAAAGTGGCCCAAGGTTTTTTAAAACAAAAGGCAGAAGACAGCTTGGTCAGAGAGTGGGCACTCACTTTCTGTATCTGTAATTGATACCCAGAGAGGATCGGGAGCCTGTAGGATCTCCCAGAAGCTACTCCCTCCTCTGCCCTGAAAATAAGATTCTTTGACACACACATCAGCCTTCAGATTCTCTGGCTGGATCTGCTTCCCGAGAAGGGAATGCTTGTCCTCACTGAAAGGTAGTAAAATATGGCTTCCCCTCCAGTACGTTATCTTCGTCTCTTGTGAGTTCAGTGTGAATGAACTCCTCAGACCCTGGGCAGCCCTGGAGAAATGAGAAGTCAGGAATGATACTCTGTTTAGCAGCAGGGGAGGTAGAGGTCCCACCACAAACTGCCACCACAAACTGCCACAAAGCAAAACCCACCACCCACCCAACTCTTAGGGAGTTGTGAGGAACAATGAAAGAACAGATGTGGAGGACCTTGCAGAGGGGAGTTCTGGCAAAAATCCATGCACTGTAAATAAGACAATAGTGACTATTTAAAACATTGTAGGGAAATGATTTGTTGTTAAGTTATTAACTTACTACAGATTGGAGACTGAGCAGCACATGCAGCTGGGTCTCACTACACCAGCAGCTCTCAGATCCGAGCATGATGGAGACTTGTTAAGATGTAGGGACACATGTTCCGCCCCTGAGAGATTTTGATATAATAGATCTGTGGGTGTTTTTTTTAAAAAGCATCATGGTTGGCTCTGTGGTTGTCTGTGGTTCACACTTGAAAAACATTCTCCTGGAAAGCCAAGAAATTGTCTTGAACACATTGAACTAGGAGATTGGAAAATAAGAACACAAGGGATGCTCAGTTTTTCAAAGCATACCGGGAAGGTGGACTGTGCAGGTGAGCCGCCCTGGGTGGCGAGTATCCTCAATTGTCTACTTTGCAGTTGGGGTCCCTGCTCACTGGTGTGATATGATGCAGCAGTATGTCCGTCTGGTTGAGCTACCGCCTGGTCATGCAGAATACAACAAAGTGGCGAATGTGTTTAATCAGACCTGCTCAAATTTCAAGATTGAGAAGGTAAGCCTTGTGGTGGCATGGAGTTTCTTAATGGTAGGAGTAAGTAGTATTGTGGTCCTGGGTGCATGCATTTTGATTCATTTCCTAACATATTTTTAACCCAGAATTAGAATATTTTATGGTAATTACACTTTAGATTCTAGATTCTACTCATGTCACCATAATTACTGAGACATTAAGACTGAAATTCTTGTGTCAGTTATTACAATATAACAAACAGGTTACCATATGATATTAGAATACTAAAGATACATATTTCCTTTGTAAAGCAAGCTAATAAAAATTCCGAGATACGGCTTTAAAGTCGGAGTTGATAAGGAGCAAACCACCACAGAGAGACGCACAAAGGCTCCTCAGCTTGGGGTCATTTATGTGCCTCTGCCCCACTGGCCACAGACCAACAGTGCTTGTTTCTTTAGGAAATTCATTGGTCCTTTCGTTGTTCATCTCATCTATTTTGGCGTCTTCCACTCTTAAAAATTAATATTGCTCTTTGAAATTTATATTCGTTCTTGACTTCTGTGGCAATATTATTTTGATGCTTTCTTCTTCATTAAATCTCTCTTCATTATCACTGGTACCTGTTCCTCCTCCAAACCCCTAACCCCAGCTTTACCCACAGGATTTCTACTTTGGTCTTGTGTCTCTGCACTTCACCAGGTAATGTTTTTACTCTTCTTAAATGCAGCTATTATTTCAATGATAGTAGCTCTTACATCAGCATATCACCAGTGTGGATCTTTGACTCCAGCTCTAGAACATATTCTCAGTGGCCTAAAACAACCAAAAACCAAAAAACTCCACTTGGTTACCTATCTGCTAAGTCAATTTCCCTAAAACCTAATTCATCATCTCTAAGTAATTATCTTTTCCCTTCCTTCTCCTTTCTGTCCTTGGTTCCCCCACTGTCTGAGTAAAGCTAGAGATTTGAGTACCTTCTCTTTATCCATAATAATGAGTGTGCCAGTAAAGTCTGCTTTTCCTTTTTTTTTGCAGACTTTCTATTTGCACTGCCACCATTCTGCTTATTCATGTGGTTAAGCACATTATAATTCAAAAAGGACTTGAAGTGTCCTAAATGCTATATACCATATGTTCAGATAAAATGACTAGATGAAGAAACTGGACAAAGAGAACAGGAGAATAGGAAAAATAAGATAACACTGAAATATTGTTATTTCACAAAAATATGTAACAGGAAGTTCTAGATAGTTACTAGAGGAGGTCCACCAAGTTTGTCCCTGAGCTTCCTAGTAGACAAAGCGAAGAAGTAAATAACCAGCTACAAGATTCAGAATCTTGTCCACAAATCAAAAAGCAAACCACTTGATCAGGAGACTCACAGCTTTGCATAGTACTGAGACTGCCTTCTGAGAGATTTATCCTGTGAATCAAGTACTGGAGAGTATCTTCAAAATCATCCTCACAATAAATTGAATATCAAATTTTATACCACTTTAAAAAATCTCCCAATGTAAACCAGTTGAGCAAAAACAATTCTATGAGGCAGCAAGACAATGTGATTCGAGTGTGATTTGGTTCTGAGATGACAAATAAGTTTTATTCCCAACACCATGCGATGCCAGCCCAGCCAGCAGGACTGTCCTGCTGACCAGCAGCGGCTGCGGTGCCCTGGAGGCTTGCCATGTGTTGTCAGGCCTTCGCCAGAGAAACGATTCCACTGCTCTTTTGTAGCGGAACCCTTGTTTAAAAAAATTTATGTGAAATCTTGGCGTATGACACCAATAAAAGCAAAGCTGGGTAGTACTTAAGGCACCTCTGTGGAGGTCTCCAGTCGTGTGAAAACATTCACATGAAAAATGGATGGTCTGTCGTCCTCCATGACTGTTATGTCTGTGACTACAATTTGTAACATTCATAAACTTCCACCTGTATTCAAACATTTTGCCATGTTTGTTTTTTCTCCCCTACTTTCAGATTTTGCTGAAGCATTTGAAAGTAAGTTGCAGACATCATGACACTCCTAAATATTTTAGCACATATCTCCTGAGAATAAAGACACTCTCCCAAATAACAGATACCATTATCCCATGTAAGAAAATAACTAATTCAATAATTTCCAATATATAAGCCATAGTCAAATTTTTCCAATTGCTGAAAACATTTTTCTTTTAATTCTCACCGCCCCCCTCCCTCGTCTGGGTTCAGACACTGCATTTGGTCATTATGCCTCCTTCATCTCTTCTGATCTGAAACAGTTCTCATCTTGCTGCACTTTAAAGTCTATTTTTATGATACTGAATTTTTTAAAGAGTTTAAGCCCCTTTCGTTACAGAAAGTCTCACATTCTGGTTCTGTCTGCCAGTTGTTGTTGTCGTGTTTTTTAAGGACCCAAGCCAGTTTTCTTATAGGTTCTCCATTTGTCTGATTCTTCATAGTGTCATTTAGTTTATTCCTCTATCGTCTTTATTTCTGGAAAACCAGAAATTAGGTTGAAGGGCTTGGTTACATTCAGGTAAATACGTTTTTGTAAGAAAATTTCATGGGTGACACATCACGTGAAGCTTCACATGGTGAGGTTGTTACATTATTAAGGAGGCTAAGTGTGACCACTACTTAGGGTGGCGCCCACCATATCTTCCCATTGGCATCAGTCGGTGATCTGTGGGATGACACTCTAATCACTGTAGAGTAAGCACCCTGTTTCCCAGCAACCCCTGTATGGATTAACTATAACATTTATTGATGATCTTTTCCTAAATCCATTTTTACAGTGGAGGTTGAAAATGGTAATCTTTTAGTTCTGTCATTTCTTCTACATTTTTTATCTGGCATTTTTATAAAGAAGAAATTTTCTTATCTCTTGCTTAAAAATCAGTATGTCATATTTAATTACAGTGATTATTCCTTTAGATGCAAAAGTTAATCTACATTTGGCTAGTAGGGGCCCTTTCAAATTGGCTCTGAGGTCCTTTTGACCCCATTAATCTTTCAGCATTTCTTCACTTTCTGGCACAAGATCTCTTCAGCTCATCTTTTGCTTCCTCTGTCTTAGGCTGGACTCAGACATTTCTCTAAGAAATCCTGATTCTTTTCAGTGGGAAACAGTAGTGAGATAAAACAACCCAATTAAAAAATGGGCAAAGGACCTGAACAGACACTTCTCCAAGGAGGACACACAGAGGGCCCAGTGACATATGAAAGGATGCTCAGCATCATTAGCCATCAGAGAGTTGCCCTGGTTGGTGTGGCTCTGGATTGAGTGAGGGCCTGTGAACCAAGGGGTTTCCGGTTCGATTCCCAGTCTAGGGCATGTGCCTGGGTTGTGGGCCAGATCCCCAGTAGGGGGCATGTGAGAGGCAACCACACATTTGTGTTTCTCTCCCTCTCTTTCTCCCTTCCCCTCTCTCTAAAAATAAAAAAGAGAGAGAGAGATGCAAATTAAAACCACAGTGAGATACCACTTCACACCAGTCGGAATGGCCACCATAAACAAATCAACAAACAACTAGTGCTGATGAGGTTGTGGAGAAAAGGGAACCCTAGTGCACTGTTGGTGGAAATGCAGACTGGTGCAGCCACTGTGAAAAAAAGTATGGAATTTCCTCAGAAAACTAAAAATGGAACTGCCTTTCCACCTGACAATAGCACTGTTGCGATTATATCCTAAGGGTCCTAAAACACCAATTCAAAAGAACCTGTGTACCCCAATGTTCATAGAAGCAAAATTTACAGTAGCTAAGTGCTGAAAGCAACCTAAGTGCCCATCAGTAAAATGAGTGGATCAAAAAACTGTGGTAAATTTACACAATGGAATACTACACAGCAGAAAGAAAGAAGGAGCTCTTATCCTTTGTGACAGCATGGATGGAACTGGAAAGCTTTTTTGCTAAGTGGAATAAGCTAGGCGGTAAAAGACAAATACCATATGATCTCACCTATAAGTGGAACCTAGTCAACAAAACAAGCAAGCAAAATACAACCAGAGACGTTGAAATAAAGAACAAACTGACAGTAACCAGAGAGGAGGAGGAAAAAGGGTAATAGGGGATAATATGGGAAGGGCCATCAGGAACATGTATAAAGGACACATGGACAAAGCCAAAGGGGGTAGGTTCAAGGGTGGGAGGCAGGGATGAGTGGGGTGGGGGGGTGTGGGGGAGTAAAAATTGAGACAACTGTACCTGAACAATAATAAAAAAAATATATATAAATGCTATGAACTTTTAAAAAATAGGCATGTATAATGTCACAAAATACTTTAATCAGTTTTGAAAAGTCAAGCTAATATGAACTACATCCTGTAATTTGACCTAAGAAAGCACAAAATTATGCAGGTAAATACAAAAATAACAATGGATAAATTTAAAAACTAAAAAAAAAATAGTGGTCATATTTTTTAGCACTGACGGAGTATTTTTCCTTACTGATTTGCAGATTGAGAGGATCCAGAATCCACATCTCTGGAAAGTCTACCAGACCCAGAAAAAAAACATGGATGAGAAGAATGGTCATGTAAAAAATGAGAAGCTGCTCTTCCATGGGACAGATGCCGACTCACTGCCACACGTCAACAAAAATGGCTTTAACCGCAGTTATGCTGGAAAGAATGGTAAGGAAGCAAGTGATGTGGCTGCTCCAAATGAGGTTCAGCCACGAGAAGCCAAAATGGCTAAGGAACCATGTGGATTGCCCTGTGTTCCCTCAAGGTTTGTGGCCATGTGGCAGCCAAAGTGTTCAGACTCACCATGTTTCATCCCAAGGGACTGACTGGCCCTCTGGGGTGGAGGAATGGTTTTTTAAAAACATTAAAAACATAGAAAAAAAATTTAAAGAGGTGTTAGAACTGAACATTATATTAACATTATTTGACATATTGGGTCAATATATCAAATTATGGACTAAACTGGAATTCCTAAAAATGTTTTTCTTTTCACAGCTACGGCATTTGGAAAGGGAACCTATTTTGCTGTCCACGCCAGTTATTCTGCCAATAGTACATACTCCAAACCAGACGCAAATGGGAAAAAGCATATGTATTACGTGCGAGTACTTACTGGACTGTACACACGTGGAAGTCAGTATTTACTTGTGCCTCCTCCAAAGAACGTTCAAAATCCTACTGACCTGTATGACACTGTCACAGATAATGTGAACAATCCAAGTTTGTTTGTGGTATTTTATGACAACCATACTTACCCAGAGTACCTCATTACTTTTCAATAACACTTTGGTATCCTTCACAGAAGACGTTATCTATCTCTACCAGTGCATTTTCAACCTTTTTCATCTCGTGACACACATAAACTAATTTTCAAAATTCTGTGGAAAACAAAAAAAATGTATTTTTTGCTGATTTGACAAAAGAAGGTGTAATTTTGACTCATTCACACTGGAGGCTATCGTGGCGTTGGCTGTTATTTGTTTTATTTACAGTCTAAGGGAAAAGAGGTCAGTGCCCCTGACTGAGGTGTCAGGTATTGCATGTTTTAAAAATTCTTGTGACACACTGGTTGAAAGTTGATGATCTATATACCTGTGTAGTTGTAAAAAAAGTTTTAGATTTTTTTTCCCTTAACAGTTTTTTCTAAGATCAAAGGATCTTTCCCACTGAAATCAGACTTCCTTCAGCTTCTCTTTTATAATTGGAGTGAATCATTCTTGAAATCAGTGAACTTGAGAATTTATATCAGGCAACTTAGTTACAACTGTGTGCCCACAACCATGGACATCAAATCTGCAGAAGAAGAGAACAGGTTTATACTTTCAGGAAGGAGAGAATAACATTAATCTTACAAGCAGAGGGCACAGCTGTGCAATTTCAGCTGCCACTGGAGGAGACAGCTGGTATCACGTCGGGATGCCACATCACTGTGGGAAGCAATCTTACTAAGTGGGTTGGACTGCTGTATTTCCTGGGGGCAGACAGGGTGTCTTATTCATTTTTTTTTAATCCCTGGTCTGAGGTCTGTGCCTGATGTCCAATGGATGCTCCAGAAATGTTTCATAAGCCAATTAAAAGTGAAAAATCCTAGTCAAACTCCTATTCAAGTAGGAACCATTTCTTCAACATCCTTGACTCATTGTCACATTGCCTCAAATTGAACAGGTTCCGTGATAGTGAACATCATTTTCGATGAGCTGGCCCATGACATAGGGGCTCCAGTCAGGGCTCTGGGGTTACAGTGCTGCTGCGCCCTGCACAGCCCAGGAGCTGTGGTCAAATGACTCGTGCCCCGTGGACTTGTGCAGCACATCAGCTGTGGCTCCTGTTAGGTAGGAGAGGTAGGAAACTAAGGCAGGGAGGAGGAACACGTCTCACCCATTGACTCAGCAATCCAGAGCCTGGGCTGATAAGATTGCCTGGTGCTCTGAACATCACAAGCAGGGATTAGAGCAGGCTGAGGGGAGTCCTTGAGACTGCTGGGAAAAGGAGCTTCTGTAGCAATCTCACTAAGGTGAAGAGCCTTTACTAGCTGAGAAAGCAAGCCTTTGTAGCTGTACATTATTCCCAAGTTTTGGAAGGGAGAGGAGGGGAGTCTAGAAGCTGACTAAGGTACATAACCCCTGAACTCAATAGTTGGCACGCTCAGATTAGCTGAGTGCCCACTTGTAGCCTCAGCTCAAGTGCCCAGAACAAACTTACTAACTGTATTTTCTTTGTACGTGGCACAGACTAGCAGGGTGCCTGCTTGCAGCTTTGTGCCCATGTTTCATAAATAAACTTGCTATGTCATTTCCACTGTACGTGTTGTCTCTTGCTTGATTGAATCCATCTCTTGGGAGTGAGGCAAGAATGGAGGAACAAACTCTGAGGCGAGGGGTGGGGGGTTGACTTGGGTCTCTCCCTGGTAATAGCTCCAACTGGTCCGTTTTATGTTGAATGCAAACCTGCCTTCTGATAAGTTCTTTTGGTGTTAATTTTGCCCAGTGAAAACAGTAAGATAACAGCCTGATACGTCTTTAGTGTGAAACCCTCTGCTATGTAAAGATTAAATAAATTCCTAGGTTATTAAATGGCATATTTTCCTTGGCTGCCTAACTTTTGATGATTTAAAGATGCATAAATACACCAAAAGAATTAAAACATAATGCTAATTTTCTAACTCAGTATCTGTTGGACAGTAAGAAAGTTTCTTTGTTAATTCCACAAGTAAATTTCAGATTCGAACACTATTGAGCACTTAGATTTTACCAGATAGTATTGTATTGGCCAAAAAATTCATTTGGTTTTTTTCCATAAGATGGTGCTAGTAGCACTTAGTTGTCTTTAACTTCATTAGAAGAAATTTTGTTAGACAGTATTATGACAGTTGTAATATCAGCATGCATTAAAAAAACAAAATTAGTTAATTTTTGTGCAGCCATTTTAACATTGAAGATGGAAGAAAACACGCAACATTTCAGTGTATTATGCTTTATTTCAAGAAAGGTAAAAACACAACTGAAATGCAAAAAAAGATTTGTGCAGTGTATGGAGAAGGTGCTGTGACTGAGTGAATATGTTAAAAGTGGTTTGCAAAGTTTTGTGTTAGAGATTTCTCACTGGATGATGCTCCACGGTCAAATAGACCAGTTGGAGTTGACAGCAATCAAATTGAGACATTAACTGAGAACAATCAACATTATACCACGCAGGAGATAGCTGACATACTCAAAATATGCAAATCAATAGTTATTGGTGAAAATGAAAACTTATTTTACAGAAAAAACTAAACAAACTTTTTGGCCAACGCAATAGATGCTTTCACATACAGTATTTATTTTATTCCCCCAAAGTCTCGTGAGGTAAGAATTATATCCCCATTCAGGTTTTTTATCCCCATTTTAAAGCTGAGGAAAATGATGCTCTGAGTGCAAGAAGCGTCCTTGCCTGAGGTCCCTGGGGTAATGGCCCTCAGAGCAAGCAACTGAATCTTGGTCCCTTGTGTCGCCAAGCCTTTTGTTCTACCCACTACAGAACATGACCCCTAATTAATGTTACTAATTCAGGAACATATCAGCCAATCTGTTACTCCCCTTTATATTTCCTTCTGGCTTTGTTTCCTGTCATAGTTTTCTTTTGAAGATCTGTAGGCTGAGGTCAGAGCTGATACCCATGAAAAGCCAGTGCAGATTATGCACCCAGGCACTAGGGGTCGTTAGGGGAATAAAGGTGTTCTTCCCAGGCCAAGGGAAACACGACCCGCCCTACTACTAGAGGTGGTGGAGGGCCACAGTTGCTGCGTCAATAATACAGACATCTTGACATTACTCTTGCTGTTTCTATTTGTTTTTTAAGTGGATTGCCAGAGGCTCCTTATTGCTTAGAAGTGTTCAGCCACCAGCATGTCAACTTGGGCTTGACAATAAGAGAAAGAAATAGAAAAGGTGAGGGTTGCTCTCTAATTTGCTTCTCATCCACTGGTTAACTTAGGGCAAGGCTGAATATCAGGGTGCACTGAACCGGGGTATAGTGATCCAGTCAGTTAATATTACCTTTAATGTTACCTAGAAAAACAGGCCATTTACCTCTTTTGAGTAAAATACTTGGAAAATGTCATTTGGTGGTAAACATCTTTATTATTAAGGGCAAATACAGGAGAGTCTGATGATGAACACAGACTGATAAAAGACCACAGTTAAATACGACAACATCAAGTGGCACTCAGAGTATTAATAATATTTGGCTGAAAATTACAAGGAAGGGTACAGTGCAGGTTTAGTTCAATAAATCTGAAGGGCAAATTGACCCCAGCAAGTAGCTCCTGCTGAAACAGGCCCACCTTGAGCCTGTGATAAGGTCTTAGTGGTTTACTCTAGGGCCAGATTCTGAAACTTTTTTGGTTTTTAAATTACCTGAGGTATCTGCTGAGACTGCAAATCCTGGCCCCTCCCAAAGGAGTCAGATTCTGTAGCTATTAGAGGGGTGCCCAGAAATCTGCATTTTCAGCAAGCATCTCAATGATTCTGAAATCCTGGATTCCCACAGCCACTCAAGACTTTCATGAGCCCCAGTCCCTTTTGCCTTTGTGGGCCTCTTACTCTATAAGAAGTATTAAAAATGTACTTTGCAACCCAGCAATTCCACTGCTGGGATTATATCCTAAGAACCCTGAAACACCAATCCAAACTATGCACCCCAATGTTCATAGCAGCACAATTTACAACAGCCAAGTGCTAGAAGCAACCTAGGTGCCCATCAGTAAATGGATGGATCAAAAAACTATGGTACATTTACACAATGGAATACTATGCAGTAGAAAGAAAGAAGGAGCTCATACCCTTTGGGACAGCATGGATGGAACTGGAAAGCATTATGCTAGGTGGAATAAGCCAGGCGATGAAAGACAAATATCATATGATCTCACCTTTAACAGGAACTTAAACAACAAAACAAACAAACAAAATATAACCAAAGACACTGAAATAGAGAACAGGCTGACAGTGGCCAGCGGGGAGACGGGAGAAAATTTCAGAGGGAAAGGGGAAGGGTTTACAGGAACAAGTATGAAGGACACATGGACAAAAACTAGGGGGGGTGAAAATGGGAAGCAGGTGGGAAGGGCTGGGGGGGTGAGCTGGGATGGGAGTAAAAGACAAAACTGTACTTGAATAACATAAAATGAAATTAAATAAAATAAATAAAAGTACTTTGCAATTGCATTGATGCACACATGAATATAATTGAGGTGTGCGTATACATACGCATATGTATACACACAATTTTGGAAGAAAGGAAAACGTTTTTTTGGACCACTAAAAGCTCACGGGCCCTAGCCAGTGTGCCTACTATATAGGCTGGCACCTGCTGACACCCGTATATGGTGACTTTTGGCGTATGCTTAGCTTGTATTCTTTAATCCCTCAGGCCTCAGAGGGTCAGTGCTTTATTTAATAATAGATTTTGCTCACTCCAACATGCTCATCTGAGAAATGCGGGATGAAATGGGACCCCGGTATCTGGGTGGCCAATGGCCTGCCCCTTTCTGTCTTCTCTCGCCCTCTGGCTCCCCTTTTGCAGAGAGCCAGGGTCTCTTGCTGTGTCACAATGTCTCTTCATATGAAGTCAGGAAATCATCTCCTACTACCTGTTTGCACTTAGAATCCATTCATACCAATGTCTTTAGTCTGTTTCCAGGTTTCTGCACGTCAAAGTCTATTACCTCTGAGTTCAGCGCTTTGTCTCAGAACAATTTTCAAACATCTCTCACCCCGACTTACACTAAAAAATGAATTTTGTATTAGGCTCAGTACATATATAGATATAACTGGAAAATTTTATGAAATACATTTACCCCCCAAAAAAGACTTTTGGTGTAAAGTTTCACATAATACTAATATTTACTACTGAATTCACTGAAATTACCTATTATGTTCCATTTTGTAAGAAATGCTGGTCTCTTGCCCTGGCTGGTGTGGCTCAGTGGATTGAGCACAGGCTTGTGAACCAAAGGGCCACCGGTTTGGTTCCCACTCAGGGCACCTAGGTTGTGGGCCACGTACCCCATGGAGTGGTAGGTGAGAGGCAACCACACATTGACGTTTCTCTCCCTCTTTTCCTCCTTCTCTTCCCCTGTCTCTAAAAATAAATAAATAAAATAGATTTTCTAACAAAAATGCTGGTCTCACCCACAAAATTGATTTTATGCATCATTAATGGGTCATAGCCTACAACTTGAAAAACAGTGGTCAAAGGAGTAACAAAAAAATATTTGAAGACAAAGGTAAGTCTATTTCTGCAACAGAGATACACCTACCAAGGTTAGCAAATATTGTACCCTTCCTTGGCTACAACATCCCTTGCCCCAGTGTATTTGATGGAGTACTGCCAACAAGATCTCCTTTTTAAAATAATCTACTCAGTCAGATATTAAACGAGCATTTGCCACGTGCTGGCAACTGATCTAGGCTCTGTGATTATAGCAATAATCAGAGTCCAAATCCTCATGCAGTGACATATGGGTTGGGGTGGAAAAACAGCAATTGAATTAATAGGTAAACATAGTGGTCAGATGGTGGTAAGTGCTAAAGAAGGGTTTTTTCCAGACCTTTCTTTTTCTGGTCACATTCATAGAATACTGCCCTCCCTCCCTCTCTCTTGGAAGGCACATACTTTCTTTGGATTTATTCATAGCCTCAGTCTGAAGACTGAGAAGGATGTGTCCAGTAATAGTTCATCTAAAAGGTGACTTTGTATATCTTTTGTTATGTATTTGTTTCATAAATGGTTACACAGAGATCAATACGCTTTTCTAATTTCTAAATTCTTAGTAATGGTAACAATCCCCAGATCTTGCAAATGTGGGATCAATTTCACCAAACCAAGTTTTTAGTCAGTCTTATGAGTCAGTAGCACCCGGGCCTTTTTAATCCCAGGACTGGTATTCCTACATGTCCTGGTTCCTTCCATCTTGGCCCCCCCACCTACTTTTCTCCTGATTGGCATCCTGGCCTGGATGACAAGGATTAAAGTGAGAGAATCCTGCAGGTATTAGAAGTGTGATCACTCCAGGTCAAGGCTAGAATCCACCCAATGGATGCATTCGGCCAGGGGTTGGCATCTTTTCTTTCCTTTCCCTTTCCTTCTTCTGTTTTTTTTATAAGGGAATAGAAAGATTTTCAGCTTTGTGGGCCACAGTTCACTACTCAACTCTGCCACTGCAACCTTAACCACCACAGGCATTAGGGAAATAAATCACATGGCTGTGTCCCAGTAAAATTATCACAAAACAAGCAGCAGGCTGACCCCTGCTTAAAGCTGATGAAGAGACCGTTTCCTGTTGAGAACATCGGGGCTTACATTTGAAATGGGCTGAAGGATGCAATGAGAAGGGAAAAGGCACAGAAAGAAGGCCTAATAAATAACAAAGAGCCAGTTTGACCAACATGCAATGTGCATGCAAAAAGGTGGCAAGAGATCGATATTTAACTAGGTAAGAATAAGTACATTTACAAACACATGCAAACAGACTTTTTGCTTTTTCATTTTTTATTTAAAAATCATACTATTTTAAAAATATTTTTAAATAGTATTTAGAAAGTCATTTTCTATTATAATCACAAACTTCTTCCTTGTATCAAAAGCTGTGCCACTATCTTGGTTACTTGTGGATGCACCAAGCAGTCCAGCAAGTCATCTGTAGAAACGCATGCTTGAGACGGGGCCCCAGGACTATTTGAAGCAATTGGTTCAACAGGTGCATTCTCACTTTTACTCATCATTTGTTGCTTCTTGGTGCAGTGTAATTTTCCCAAGTGTTCTCCATCTTTGCCAACCAAGTCTTTACCATCATTTTTAAATATGTCTCCTCTTTCTGAAGGTGGTTCTTCAGAACTTGGTAGTACTGGAACCAGAGCAGGGCCAAAGGGACATGCTGCCTTCTGTGTTATGGTTCCCAAGGTTAAGTTCTGACTACCTGTTTGTTCTACCTCCATGAGGTTGTGCATATTTAATTCTTCCTTTTTCATACACTCTCCATTTGTTCTGAGCGCTTGGATTTCTACTGTCTTAGATGCTCTGTAATGATCAAAAAAGGCAGAAACAGCTCTATTTAAGTAGAGGCAATTGACTTCATGAGATATGTCCTCAACCTAAGGAAAAAGAAAAACCTTTTAGAGTGGTTACATAAAGTGGAAAATAAATCTGGTCAGGGTCGATGTCTTATAAGAAGCTAACAGTCGTGATGGAAACCAGAAGCAGCCTACCTACCTCAGTCGGGTTTAACCAAGCTCTGGTACTGTGTGGATCCTCTGCAGTTTTCAGCGCACAGACAAGCATGCGGGTGATTGCCTCTTCTACCCGGGCTTGGTGGTCCTCTTCCTAAGTTGAGCAAAAACAAAACAAAAAAAAACACCAACAAACTTTTTTTTTCATTTGTCTCTGTGTCTCATGGCTTAAAACAGAGTACAGTCTCTTAATTATGTGCTGTGTGCACATTAATATAAGTTTTGTTACATGAGGAACGAATATGTTGACAAATCACAATTTTTATGTGTTAACTATCATCTGCCATTTAGAAGAGCTATAGAATATTTCACTAACCAAATTTAAGTATATATCTTGTCTATAAGGCGCAGGACTGGAATATGAACCACCCTGTGATGTTTTTCTGTTATTTCCCATTCTCTGACGTGTTTAAGCAAAAAAAAAAGAAAAATTATATATATGGAGGAAAATCCCTACTGATTTTGATAAACTAATTGTTTTAGGAATGGGAGAAAAATTATAAATATGCTTAGCTACAAGAATGAGATGGTTAAACATGTAAATATGTTTTTTTAAATACAATAGGTATAAACTATAGCATTAATGACAAATTACATTAAAAATCATTAACTTCTGTTTATCAAAATACACCATAAAAGAAAAAAACAGATGTCAAAACATACAGTATAACTGATATGAGATTAATATCTAGAATATACAAAGAATCTGCACACACTTCTATAAGAAAATAACCCAATTTTTTTAATGGGAAAAAGGCATGAAGATAAGCATTTCAACAAAAAACAATTATGTGACTAATAAACCTATAAAAATATCTCATTAAACATTATTAAATCTCATTAAAATATCAAATATAAAATATTAAATATCTTTAATAATCTCATTAAAATATGGGAAATGTAAATTGAGAAACCCATGAAACTAGTAAAAGAAGGTCTGACGATGCCGAGTGGCGGAGAAGTGTGCACTGACAGAATCTTATACACTGATGACGGGAGTGCAAATGGATAGAGCCGTTTGCACAACATGCTGTGGCTATCTTGTAAACTTGAGTATTGTACACCCTACAGACCAGCAATTCCACTCTGGATATACACATATTTTCTAGAGAAACTCTTGCACATCTGCACAAGAATATTCTATTTATAAAAGTAAAAAGTTATAAAAAATCCAATTATCCATAATAGAACAATGAACCAATGTGGTACATTAACACAAGAAAATATACCACAGTAAAATGAATGGCCAGCTACATGTGACAACACAGATAAACATAAAGTTACTCTATGTGATGGCTAATTTTATAAGTCAACTTGATAGGGTTTTGGTGTGCAGTTGCTTGGTCCAGCACTAGGAGATGTTGCTGTGAAGATATTTTGTAGATGCCATTAACATTTACAGTCAGTTGAATTTAAGTAAAGAACATTGTCCTCAACAATGTGGGTGGACCTCATCCAATCAGTAAAAGGTCTTATGAGCAAAAACCAAGGTTTCCTGGAGAAGATGAGATTCTACCTCAAAACTGTAACAGAAATCCTGAGTGAGTTTCTAGCCTGCTGGCCTGTCCTACAGATTTCAGACTTGGGACTGTCACTTCAACTCTTGTTTGAGTTTCCAGCCTGTTGCCTTAACTAACACACCATATGACCCAGCTTCCACTCCAAGGTGTACATCCAAGAGAAGTGAAAACACATGTCCACACAGACCTTGTACATGAATGTTAACGGCAGATTATTCATAGCAGCCAAAAGCAGACACAACCCAAATGTCTACCAACTTTTCAATGGATAAACAAAACATGATATGTCTTTACAATGGAATATATTCAGCAATAAAAAAAGAAATAAAGTACTGATACATGTTGCTACATGGATGAATCTTGAAAACATGCTGAGTGAAAGACACCAACCAAAAAAAACACCACATTATATGATTCCAGAACTACCAAATCTAAAGGGACAGTAAAAAGGTCACCAACTGCCTATGGCTAGAGAGGAAGATGGGCGAGTAACTAATAATAGATATGGGGCTTCCTTTTAGGGTAATGAACACGTACCACATTTGATTTGGGTAGGGTCGCACAATTCTGTGAATATACCAAAAACTATTGAACTGTAAACTTCAATGGATGAACTCCATGGTATGGAAGCTGTATCTTAATAAAACCATTATTTAAAAAATCACAAGCAACATGGTGGCATAGGTAAACACGGCCTGCCTCCTCACACAACCACATCAAAATTACAACTAAAATACAGAACTATCACTCAGAACTGTCAGAAGCAGAGTTGAATGTAAGTTCAACAACTATGGAATTAAAGAAACCACATCCATCTAGACAGGTAAAAGGGGCGGAGATGTGGAGCGGCTTGGTCCCACATCCACGTGCAATGGATAAAAATTTGGGAAGAATATCTTGGGTGCAAGGAGCCCCAGCTCCACACCCGGCCCCCTGGCCCAGGGTTCCAGTGCCAGGAAGATAAGTCCCTATAACTTCTGGTTGCAAAAACTGGCAGAGATTGAGTCAGTGGAAGAAACTTCTGGAGTTCCAAGCAGTTCCTCTTAAAAGAACCCATAAATAGACTCAGCTACTCAAACTCACTCCCCCTGGGCTCCAGCACCAGAGTAGCAGTTTGAAAGGCATCCGTGACATACAGAGATGAACTGAAGTATCTGCCATCAAGGTGAGAGCAGGCCGACAGCTTTCTCCCCGAGAGAAAGGTGAACAGAGGCCATTGTTTCTTTTCTGAGCCCTCCCCTCATGGAGCCACAGAGGAACAGGTTGGTGCCATATCTAAGACTCCACCAACCTGGCTAATACGGTTTGTCCCACCCTGGAGATCCCCAGAGACTCTGTCCCACCTAATATATGGGCCTATCAAAGCTGTTTTCCATATGAATGGCTGGTCTTGGCTAATGCTACACAACGTCCTAAATTCTATCAAACAAGCAGCAGTTAGCCTCAGTGAGGCCCTAGCCCCTGTACCTCTTGCTCAGTGGTCCCAGGCTTGCCACTACAGGCAACAAGACTAGATTCACAGCTTGGTTTCACCTGAGAATCTCCAAAACCAGCACAAGAAGCAACCTTCTCAAATTGCTTTATAGCTCAGGCAGGGTGGCCCTGGGCAAGATACAGGTAGCGGCTGACCTTGGCCTGCACCATCTGGGAAAACCCCAGAGCACACCCAGTGGACAGGTACAGACCACACTGAAACACCACCACCCTACCCCTGCACAGCTGATCCTCCAGAGGGCGGAGGTTGGTGGTCAGTGGTCACAGCCATTTCTCGCAGCTGACTGGCCTGGGTAAAAGCCTCCCAGTGACCTGCCAATGACAATCAAGGCTCAACTACAAGAGGAGGATATACTCAGCCCACATGAAGGACATACCTCAAGTACCCAGCTTGGGTGATAGGGGAGGCTTTGCCATTGGACCCTACAGGACACCTACTACATTAGGTCACTCTACCAAGACAGGGAGCAGCTCTACCTAATATATTAGAAACAAACAGAGGGAGGCTGCCAAAATGAGCAAAGAAACATAGCCCAAATGAAAGAACAGCTCAGAACTCCAGAAAAAGAACTAAACAAAATGGAGACAAGCAATCTATCAGATGCAGAGTTCAAAACACTGGTTATAAGGATGCTCAAGGAACTTAGTGAGGACCTCAATATTATAAAAAAGATCCAGGCAGAAACAAAGGATACACTAATTTAAATAAAGAACAATTTACAGGGAAACAACAATAGAGTGGGTGAAGCCAAGAATCAAATCAATGATTTGGAACATAAGGAAGCAAAACACAACCAATAAGAACAAGAAAAAGAAAAAAGAATGCCCCTACCCCCCAAAAAAAATATGTGGCTAGTGTAAGCAGCCTCTAAGACAACTTCAAGTGGCCCAACATTCACATCATAGGGGGCCTGAAGGTGAAGAGCACAAAATTGGAAATCTATTTGAAATAATAATGCAAGAGAGCTTCCCTAATTTGGTGAAGGAAATAGACATGTAAGTCCAGTAACCACAGAGTTCCACACAAGATAGACCCAAAGAGGTCCACTCCAAGACACATAATAATTATAAGGACAAAGGTTAAAGATAAAGAGAGAATCTTAAAAGCAGCAAGAGAAAATAAGTTAGCTACCTATAGAGGAATTCCCGTAAGATTGTCAGCTGATTTCTCAAAAGAAACTTTGCAATCTAGAAGGGAATGGCAACAAATACTCAAAGTCATGAAAAGCAGGGACCTACAGTCAAGATTGCCCTACCCAGCAAAGATATCATTGAGAATCAAAGTGCAGATAAAGAACTTTCCAGACAAGAAAAAACTAAAGGAGTTCATCATCACCAAACCATTACTATATGAAATTTTAAAGGAACTTATTTAAGAAAAAGATCAAAACTATGAACAACAAAATGGCAGTAAATACATATCTATCTACAATTGAATCTAAAAACACAACTAATAAGAACAAGAAGCAAACAAGAAGAACAGAGACAGAAATTATGGATACGGAGAGCGTTTTGATTGGTGCCAGATGGGAGGGGGTGTCAGGGAATGGGTGAAGAGGTGAGGGGATTAAGAAGTACAAATAGGTAGTTACAGAATAGCCAAGGGGATGTACAGTACAGTATAGGAAGTGGAGTAGCCAAAGATGGAACGTGAACAGAGATGTGGGGATTGCCCGAGAGGGTAGAGGGGGGCGAAGGGGGCATAGGGGAAAAAATCAGGACAACTGTAATACCATAATTGATAAAATATAATAAAAAATAAAATAAAAAACACAAACCCAGAAGACTACATTAAATATGATCTGATTTGCATAAAGCTCAAAAACATGCAAAACTGAACGGTATATTTTATAGGGACATATAAATACATAATAAAACTTTCTGTTTAAGCAAGAGAATGAAGCTAGTGAAGGACTCAGATGGGGGACAGGATGGGAACACTGATGCAAGTTTTCTTTAACTTGCTAATTTTAGGGTTGGGTTCACTGGTATTCATTATATTACCCTTTATCTTGAAGATATATATGCTATAAATTGTGGGGGAACTCCATCCCGCAGAGCTCCCCCGGCTGCCGTGGATGAAAATAAAACTACCAAGACCTGATCTGCTTGGGGAGAAAAGGCTGGCTAATCTCTCATGAGGAGAAGGGCCATTTTCCTTGGGCTTTTATTGAGTTTAGCTTGCATAGGGATACATATCAAAGAAAGGAGATATGGTTTACAGATAACATTGCTGGGATCATGATGGTCCTTTTGAGCCATGGTCTGGTGGATAGAGTGACACCAATCAGTCATAAAACCTGGGGAAACGAACTCATTTTGTGCTTGGACCCTAAATATTTAGTATACATTGACTTGAGGGCATTCTTAGCAAAGCAGGTTTCACAGGATTTAGTGCATTCTTTCTTAGGCCTGATCACCCCTGGGAACCGCCTGTTTCAGCACAGGGCTGCACCTGCCTCCAGCACTGTTTCAGGCCTGAGTCAGACAGGGGAAGCAAGGAAGCCAAGAGATTAGAAGACTTTTTACAGATAGAATAAGGACTCAGGCTATGACAAAGCTAAGGGGTTAGGGTCTTTTGCCCCTTTGTTATAGTCCCCTAAGTCCTTCCCTGATGGTCCCTTCACAACTGTGCCTTAGGTTGTTCCTTCCTTGAGGAATCTTACCTGTCATTGTCTATCCAGCCATCCTCCAGGGGCCAAGCAGGGTGAAGTAAAGGGGGTGGAGCCTGCGCCCCTGCCGGGAAGGTAAGTTTTGTCTCCTTAGTGGTTTATGGTCCCAAGGTCTCTTTACCAAGCCCTAGGCATGGGACCTTTTCACCTGTTGGAGAGGTTATAGCTCCTGAAACCAGGCAGGACAGTTCCCAACAACATATATATTCTTTTATATGTATGCAGATAATAAATACATAATAAATAAAAATTATGAGAGTAAGAGGACAGCCTTTAAAAATTAATAAAAATATTTTCTGAAAAAGTTTGGAAAAATACTGATAAAATAAATACATTTCAACACTAAAATAATGATGTAAAATGAATGAAAAAGGCACCATTAGGAAGAATTGATTATTCACTTTACCCATGGGCATATTAGAACAGACAGAATCTACATATCTTTTACAGAAAAACTGAGGAAAAAATGACTGTTGCACCTCCTGAACCAAACCAGTATCTCCTTTCTTCCAAATCAATGTGACTCCTGACAGGAACACCAGAGCCTGGAGTCAGCATGAGTTTATGAATATGGCAGATAGGCTTTAAGACCTCAGGGCTTTTTGGGGCTAAATTCAGCAACAGAAAGGAATTCTGGTCCAGTGCTTGTAGGGACATAAAGAAAAACAATACATGACAGAGAAAGATATAATTACTAAACTTCTATTTTGCACTCTAGTTTTTAAAGAAAGAATGAATGGTCTTCAAACTGTGATGTATACAAAAGAAGTTATGATACCAATCCTTTGGAAAATTCTAGGAGGGACAACTACAACAAATAGTATATACGGTAACAAGCTTTAAAAAAACCAGGGTGAAAGCTTTCAAACTCTTGAGGCTGTGTGAATTCAAATCTAAATAAAGCATGTACAAATAGTATTCTACAGTATATTAAAAAATAACACATCACAATCAAGTGTATTTGTTCCAGGAACTAAGGATGGATCAACTTTGGGAAACTCATTGATATCATTTACTGCAATACTAGAAATTTACCAAAGAGGAGTATTATATGATCATTTCCAGCGATGCTTAAAAGGCACTCAACAAACTTCAACATTTTTTCTTGATTTTAGGAAACAAAAAAGTAATGAAATAGGAGTTAAAAATACTTTACATGATAAAATATATACACAACTTGGCCCCAAATCCAGAATTCTATATAAAGAGAAATCACTGGAGAAATTCCCTCTAAAGTGAAAAAAAAGAAAAAAAGGATGCCATTTTTACCTAATATGTATTATTGAATTTGAGGTATTAGCCAATGTAATCAGATAAAAGAAAAGAGTAACAAGCAAACAAATAGGAAAGAAAGAGGTAAAACTATTTTATTTTTTAGTTTGAGAGACAAATGAAAACACAAGGTCAATAAAAAAATCATTACATGTGGATAAAATAATTCAAATGAACACATTCAATAGCCTTCATATACACAAATAATATCCAGTTAGATGATACAATGAGAGAGAAGATCCTATGTAACAAAAAAGATAAATACCTAGGGATAACCCTTAAAAAGAAATATGTAAATGCTATGTGAGGAAAATTTTAAGACACTACTGGAAATAAAGAAAACTAGACTTGGACAAGTAGGGAGGTATCTCATTCTTGTATAGGACAAGTTAATCTCATAAATATCATATAAAATTTAATATGGATTGAATAAAAATATTAATTGATATTCATCCATGAAGCTAGACGAATTGATTCTGAAGATTACAGGAGAAAAATAAAATCAAGAGGAGCCAGGGAACCACTGCAAATGAAAAACTGTAAGTTAGCCCTACAGATATTAAAAACATACAGTAAGACATCTCTAAATAATAAAAGATAGAAGTGGTGAAGAAAGACCAATGGAAGAAACAGACCCAAATACAGATATCTAGTATGTGATGAAGGTGACATTTCAAATCACCAGAAAAAAGATGGACTTTAAAATACATGATGGTCCTGACAATTCCACTATCATTTAGCAAAAGATAAAACTGGATCTCAACCTTATAGCATATGCTAGTAGAAACCCCTAAATGAACAAGAGGTTTAAATGTCAAAAAAAAAAAAAAAGAAAGAAATCCAAATTCTAAAAACACTAGAGAATTCCTTTATGACCTGGAAGAGAGAAGACTCTTTCTAACAATGATTCACATATTAAAAGCTATAAAGTTTAACCACACATCTTACTGGAGAGGCTGTGGAAGAAAGAAGCACTCTCATATACTACTGATGGAAATGCAAAATGTCACAATCACAGCAAAGTAGAATCTGGCAAAATCTAACAAAATTAAAGATACCTTTACCCTATGACTTGATAAACCAACTAATAAGGCTTTACCCTAAAGACACACTTCAGCAAACATTAAACAACATATTCACAAGGTTATTCACTGGCATTATTTGTAATTACAAAAGATTGGAAACGAACCAAACATGCACCCATATGGGAACCACTGAATCAGCAATGGTGCGCCCATATGAGAGGGTAGTTACACAGCTGTTGAAAAAGGATTTTTCTGTGCTACTACAGCAATTATTGTACTACAATAATATTATAACATATACATTATAAGTATATAATATATAAATAAATAAATATATAAATATATAACAGTAAATATATATGTATATATGTTTACAAGAAGGCACACAGGAAGGATGAATTATTTATTTATAAATATACACATTCACAAAGAAGGCACACAGGAAGGATGAATCAGGAGTAAATAAGAGTGGACCCCCACAGGGGACGAGTGAAACGGAGTGCAGGAGACAGGGGTGAAAGGAGCCTTCTCTGAATATACCTTTCAATATAATTATGTTAAATGTTTTACATATCCAAAATACTAAATTAGATCAAAACGGAAAAAATAAATCTTAACATTGGAAACAGAAATGAAGGAACCTAACTGACATCAGTTACAAGACCCATATGGAAGGAACTCCTTCAGGACGACCACTGAACACAGCGCCCTGTGCCCTCTGAGCGGGCGTGGTCCAGTGATAAAAAGGACTGCGAAGAAATCGAATTTCACCCGCAAGTTTCTTCATTAGTAATATTAATACTGGAATTTTGGAATTGTAAGTTTGACATCTTAAAAAACATTGGTAGATAACGCAAAGAAGTAAATATGTTACTGCAACTAAGGACCCAGAAATTCAGTATATGAGAAGAGATAAGAGTACAGAAACAAAAAAAGAAAAAAACCTATAATGTTAATTGTGAATTAGAAATCTCTCTCTCTCTCTTATTTATCTATATCGCATTCTAGCTTCATCACTTAAAGAGTCTGAAAACAGTGACACCAGTAGCAACGAGCTGCCTTGGAGCCGAAATCTGGATTTCTAAATACCATTCTCACTAAAAGAAACCTTGGCCTCCTGGAGAAATTATTGACTTCCAAGTTTGGGGCAGGGCAAATACAAGGTGATCCTGGGGCATCTACTACACACCAGAAAGCACGGATAAACACAAAGATCAATGGTGACTGACGTACAAAAAAGGCACAGGCCCCCTTGAAAGAGTTTCACTAAAGGCATAAATGAGACTCAAATTCAAAATTACCTTGGGAAGCTGGAAAGCTCAACCAAATCAACATGATGAAAACTAATAGAGATGAGTAAACAACAGGATTTAGGTTTAAAGAACCAGTTTTACAGGTTTAGGGTGGCGGACAATCTGACATGGGAGCTGATCATGTGAAAAAAAGCATGGGTATTTTAGAGCTGAATATGAACCCAAAGTGAGATAAGATTACTAAAAAAGTTAATGTAATATTATAAGCAGTACTGAAGAAATTTAGGATCTAAGTCATGTGAGGGAGCAATCTTATACTCCATCAAATGAGGCCCACTGGTATTCAGTTCAGATGCCATATATTAAGACGTCTACGCTTGGCATAATAGCTCTTACTCCTCCTCACAGCAACTGTTATTTTTAAACACTTCTCACGTGCCCGACACCGTATTAGATGCTCATACATGTTTTGTCCGACTCACAGCCACCCTACCAAAGTGAGTGCAATTATCATCCCTGTTCTACAAGTCAGGAAATTTAGGCTTGATGAGATTAAGTAACCACCTAGGTTAGATAGCTAACAAAGGTATAGATCTGTTAACTTAGGCCTGCCTAATTCCAAAGTCTATGGCCAAAATGGTGGGGAGTTTGAAAAGAAAGTCACATAAAAATATTTTTCAAGAAACCAGAGGTTTTAAGCCTGGAAAAGAAAAGATTAAGGAAACACATAGCAGGTATCCTCAAATACAAGGTCTGTCTGGGAAAAGTCCAGTCATTGTTAATGTAATGAGAAGTTTGCAGGATATCAATGTAATCTGGCAGCCAAAGAGAGTAGATTAGAATGCACATGTGTGAAGAAGATGATTTCACTGTACTAGTCAGTGGGGGCGGCAGACACCATTGAGTGAGTATGTGTGTGTACTGTGTGGCCTTCACATTCAAAATGACTGAGGTACAGCAACGAATCTGTACCAAATTTTGCATTAAGCTTGAATATTCCTCCATGGAAAGTATTTGGATAGAAGGCCCCAGCTATGGGCAACTGCTGTTTGGCAGCTTCATCACAACAGACAATGCACCTGTTTGTGTATCATGTCTCATACAGATTTTTTTGGTGAAACATCAAATCAGCCAGGTGATTCAGCATCCCTGCAGCCCAGATTTGGCATCCTGCAACTTCTGACTTTCCCTAAAACTAAAATCACCTTTGAAAGGGAAGAGATTTCAGACCATTGATGATATTCAGGAAAATATGACAGGGTAGCTGATGGCGACTGGCAGAACTGTGTGAGGTACCAAGATGCCTACTTTGACGGGGATTGAGGCATGATTGTTCTATGCACAATGTTTCTTGTATCTTCTTCAATAAATGCCTCAATTTTTCATATTGCATGGTTGGATAGTTTCTGGACAGACCTCGTATTTAGAAAAGAAAAAACTCTGTACAGTTTCAGAAATAATGGGTATGGTAAGAAGCAGGCTGACGACAGCCCCAGTGTTCAACAACAGAATGAGCTACCTTGGGAGGAGCTACTTGTCAGGGCTACTGCAGATGTGGCCAGTACTGGGAGTGGAAGTGGACTCCACAGACTCTGCACCTTGTCATCTGCTCCAACTCCAGTTCAGCAGGCTACCAGCAAAACTTCTGTGAGTCCACTGATCTCCTGCCACACCTCTCACCTAATTCCCAACGGCTACAACTGTTCTCTAAGCTCACACAATACAGCTTCCAATTGCAGTAGTGCTTTATGTTCCATCAAAGCCTTTCCCATTACCAAAGGGTAAAAAAAGCCTGACAGCGGCCGAAGAGAAAACGGGCAACCATGGCTTTGGGTAGGGGAGAGCGGAGATGTGATGAAGCCCTCGGGTTAAAGAGGGCATAGGTACACTCAAAGCGTTTGGTTAAAGGGCACAGACATGCAGTTAAGGCCTTCGGTTGGAGAGACAGACTTGAGCCGAATGAGTAGCCATTTTAATTGTCAAGCAGAACAGGCCACCAGAATGAAGCAGAGCATGTTGGAGGGAAAAGGCTTCTGGCAGAAATGAAATGATAAAATCCTAGCACCAAAAGACTCTGCTTGGAGAAAATGTACAAGCCGGGACTGAGAATTCTGTAATTAGTTCTGAGAGCCCTGAACCAAGAAGCAGACATTCCTGGTCCAATGGTGTGAAATGGGACTGGCAACATGGGACATGCATGGCAGATCCAGCCAGGCCCAACACAGCCCTCCTAACAACACTGGTCAAAGGAAAAGACCCTGCATGCCCACCTCAGGGCGCACTGTGTGCCCTTAAAAGGAAGAATGGCACGTAACGAAAAATCCTATTTCCAACGTAAACATCCATCAACAGAGCATAGAATACATAAATTACAGCTTATCAACACAAAGTAACACTGGCATGTTGCTTAAAATTAATCACCATGTTTGATAAACAGGCTCTGTATAGCTTAAAAGCAGGAAATATATATACTAAGAAAAAAAAGTACCAACTCAATCCACGAGTTTATACTGACAGTGACAGGATCGATGGATTCCACGTAATGCCACCAGTGTCTGGGAACAAACAGAACCTGAAAACCAAACAAAACTGGTTAGCACAAGAAGACCTTCTATTTTAATTTTTTAATTTAATCTTTTTTGTATTTTTTCCATTACCATTTAGCCTTCTTATACCCCCCTCCCCACTAGCTGCCGTCTGCTCTCCATTTATGAGTCTGCCTGTTTCTGCTTGTTAGTTCAGTTTGTTCACTATATTCTTCATATGAGTGAAATCATACGGTATTAAGACATTTTATTTTTAAATCAGAATCAAGCCCTAATTGAGATGATACTAGAAAAAGAAAGTACAGTAATACAAATGAATTTATAATAATATTGCTATAGGAAAGGAAAACGAGAAAAAACCCACAATTCTTTTATTCTTTTTTTTTAAATGACAAATTCATATGTTCTATAAAGGATAGTCTTAGCTTCTCTAGTCTCTATTCTCGTTAGTCCCAGACCGTCTCTGTTTACATCTAAATCTTAGTGAAGGATTCTGAGATTCTAATATTTCCTCCTTTGCATATCAAAACAGTTGCATGCATTCTGAGAAAGGGCATAGGCAAAAATAAGGGACATAGCTTCTGTCTCCTCACAGTCTAAACCGTAGCCAGTGAAGTTGCAGTAAGTAGAAAGATGGTATTACATAGTTGGTACATTAGATGAGTGGGTGGGCACTGCTACAAGAGAACTTCAAAGATGGGAGAAGCAGGCAAGAACTAAGGTCAGGAGCACCTGGATGGAGGAAGTGTGGTTTGAATCAGGGCTGGTAGAGAATTTAGACAGAGCAAAGAATGAGGACATAGCAGAAGGGAGAAGTGGCACAGACAAGGGATATGGAACTACTGAGGCACAGCAAGCAGGCCAGTCTTACTATTGCAGGAAAATGAGAGATGAGGTGGGAGAATGTCAGGTCAGGGACTGTGGGGGCGCTCTGAAATCAGAACACAGAATCTGGACTTCATCCTATTGGCATTAGGAGTTGCTGAGAAACTTTGAGCTGGGGGCGGTTACAACAGTGACATTATGGGAGTCTGGGAAGGACAAGAGATTCTTGCAATAGATCCATTATAAAATGTTAGGACCTAAATAGGAAGGTATAGTAGACAAAAGCAACAGGCAGAGCCAGAGAGGACTGCATTTGTCCAAACTCAGTGTGAGATTCCCCATGGAAGGCTGAGTCGAGCAGATGGAGATGGCCTGAAGCTTTTGGGCTTCAGGTTTAGGGAACTGGTGGCACTCTCTATGGACAAGGAAAGCCAAGACATGGGAAGAGAGCTCCTTTAGTGAACAGGACACCAGAAACAACCACTGGGTTTCATCGTTACGAGGTCATACATACCCTATTGCCGAGTATACTTCAGTAAAGTAGTGAGAGAGAGAGCCAGTTTGTGGTGGGTTAAGGAATAAGCAGGGTGTAAAAAAAACTAATATGTCAAATACTCATTCGAATTTGGATATTAAAATCAAAGAAAAATATTTATAACGATGACAATAATAATAAAGGGAAATAACTAGTGTTGGTGAGCATGTGGAGAAACTGGAACCCTCATACACTAGTGGTGGGGAAATGGTGCAGTTGCTGTGGAAAACAGTTGATAATTCACCAAAAAGTTAAACACAGAGTTACTATATGACCCAGCAATTCCACTCCTAGGTATACTTACCCAAGAGAACTGAAAACATTTGTTTGTACAAAAACTCATACACAAATGTTCACAGCAGCATTATTTATCATAGGCCCAAAGTGGAACAACCTAAATGTCCATCAACTGATTAATGGATGAACAAAATGTATCTCCATTCAATGGATTATATGCAGCCATAAAAAAAAAATGAGCACTGATAACATTCTACAACATGGATGAACTTCAAAAACATTATTCTAAGTGAAAAAAGCCAGTCACAAAAACTTAAACAGTGTATGACCACACTTACGTACGTGACATGTCCAGAATAGGTAATTCTATAGAGAAATAGGTAAGTCGTTGCCAGGGCCAGGGGGAGGGGAGGGTCAGGTGAAGGGTCAGTAACAGCCAACGGCAACCTGGTCAAGTCAGACTGTCTGAGCTGGAGTACTGAGTATGAAGGAAGCAGGAAGGGCGCCAGTGCGAAGGGAGCAAAGCAAGGAAAACAGGCAGGGGAGAGGGATAACTGAGGGAATAAACTCTCCGTAAGGGACTAAGAACAGATTTCAAATTGTTAATAAAACAAGAGACAGCAAATGCCACGGTTGTACCCTACTTGGTATGATACCTTTGAAAATGTTTTAGAGACAGTTACCAAAGCAACATCCATTCTTGCTTAAAAGCAAATCATTCTCCGTTCGTTCTGCCTCTGTTGGCCCACTACCTAGATGCATTACAACCTGAGTATATGTATCTGGGTTCTAGCACAGTTGAACAGTTATTAAATTGTGATTAAGTGTTCCAAAGCTGTCTTCCTCCACAGTCCATTCTCCTCTTTATCAGCAGAGGGAGCTGTGTTCCTGGCTCCCATCTTTCTAGGACCTGAGAAGTGGAGAAGTACGTTTGTGAAGCCTATTAAGTGAACTACCTTCCAACAGCAGAGCACCGGGGGAAGAAACTGTTCTTATTTGCAGCGGGAGGAGGGGAGGAAAGGGAGAGACCTGTGGCATAACGACTTGAGAGAAGTTATAGCTAGGATGTCCTCAGACAGGTCATCAAGGTTTCATAGCCCACATTACCTGTCCTGGTTTCAGCGTAACCACATGTCTTCGAGCTTTCTGGAACTGAGGAAAACGTTTTAAGTCAGGATTGACGACATTGATTTTACTAAACACGCTAGATTCTTCATAAGGGATTCTAGTTGGATAAAGGAAAGGAGTATCTTCAGGAGGAAAGAGATGCCATCTTTTCCTGATTAAAAAAAATATATGAATTAGTACTCTGAACTTGAGACAAAACACGTAAGAAGGCAGGGGCTAAGTGTTTTACTCATTTTCATTCAATCCATAAAAGAATAGAGGAGCAATGTCCGTAGTCACCTGGCCTGCCTCTCAGAAGGCGCTGGAATCTCCTCTGCTGAAACCTGGTACCTAGGGCAGTTACTGATGGATACCTCATGATGCCATGAGGCAGCCCCTCTGCTGCAACAGATCTAGTTTGAAAGATCATTCTTTCTTATTGAAAATCAAAGTCCTGACAAACTGTTTCTATCCCTGATTTTAGAGCTACCCAGAATAACCCCCGTCTTTTCAAGTATCTGTATTCCTATCTTATCTAGAGCAACCAATCTTAGTTCTATCCACCAAAGTTTCCAGACTTCTTTCTGTTTGGGTTGTAAATTCCTTAAGTTAAACATTTGTTAATTCATTAAGGAAGAGAAATGCATAAATGATGCCAAATAGCTAAAAAGTAGTATAATATAGAAATTTTCAAAAAGAGAAAACTGTAAGATGTTTCAGTCACTTTAAAAATTTTTGAAAAATGGAGGTGACAAATTTTAATTTAGGAAACACCACACATGCATATTTCGAGGCAATAGAGGGAGGACATGGGAAGTAAAGGAGGGAGAAGTGTCAAAAAGAAAGACACAAAGACAAAAGTACACTGAAGGGGAAGCAAAGAGACACACAGAGAGAGAAAGACCTGGTTCTGAGGAAAGCCTGAAGCCCTCCGGTGATACACAACGCACACACAGTGGGGCGGGTCCTATCCTTTCAGACTGGGAAGCAGTGGGCTGCTGTTGTCAAACTAAGGATTATAGACTGAAGGCTTATTTTGCCTTAGAGATGATAAAGCTGCTGCATTCCATTGTACCTGTGTCTGGTTTAGAAAAATTTTTGTATTCAGTATGTTTAGAATGCTGGAGGTGGAAGGACTCCTAGATCATCAGTCGATTTCACTTTCATAGTAGTGGGAGAGGGCCCCAGTACTCGCTTGGGTCATTCACTGGGCTAATGGTTGGTGGTAGAGTCAGAACTAGGTCACAGATCTCCTGACCTCTCCAGGTCCCAGGTCCTACCTCTGCACCATAGCTTGTCTCCCAAAGGAAGAGGCACAATGATAACCACCCCATACAATTTACTTGGCTTGGCTTAAAGTGTAATATACATGCATCCTTCTTTTGTTTATCAGAAAACTAGTCAATCAGGTCGTCCCCTGCTCAAAAAACTGCTCGTGGTTCTGCAAGCTGAAAGAACAGAGAATAAGCACTATTTGCCTGGGAGTCAAGACCCTCATGATCATTTCTGCTTTTCCCTCTGTGCTGCCCTACAAATGTCCTGAAAGGCTAAGAAAGGAAACCAAGGTGTCATTAATTAGGGGAAATGAGGCTGCACGTAGAGCAGCCGGAGTACATCTTCCAAATGGCAGAAACACTTAAATTTTTACATAATTCCTAGAAGCAGCAACTACCAAAAGCATTACCTGATTTAGCTCTTATATCTCTAGGGTCCACAGATAGATGAAGACATAAAACTGATCTAAAGTTAAAAAAAATACTGCATTGTGTCTACAGGTAGGCACAAACTAAAATTCAGAGTGAAAGAGGAGGTTCTGGTCCAGCAGTTCTCAAACCGATCCCTGGCATCCTCCCGGGGATCAGAGGTACCAGCACAGCCTCTTTCTTCCAACAAAACTGCTCTGCTCTTACTTACCCAGGTTTGAAGAAAGGGTATTCCTGCTTTAAAATAAAAGTCTGCAAAGTACATAGCCTCTTATGTAAAAGAGCTAAGCAGAGAGCTGTCCAGCTGAACTGGAAGTGAAATTCTAGAATTCCATGATCAGCTTTCTGAAGGCAATACTGAACATGGCTGAGAGACTCACATGGAAACCACCGTTTAAACCGACCGTTCCCTGTACTTCACAAAGGAGGAAACAACCAGAAGTCAAGAGATCTGCCCTGGTCACGAGGCAGGATGACAGGATAGAGCTGGGACTAAACCTTGGGGTCCTACTGCCTACTCAGTGCCGGTTCCTCTTCTTGTGCAACACACACACAGACACACACACTCTCACGCACACATGTGTGTATTACCTTCCTTGTACCTGGAATACTAAATTGCAACCATAGGAGTCCAGATGACAGGGTGTATGAGCCCCCAGGGAGCCAATCCACAATGTACTTTCCCGTCCATTTCTTCCACGGAACCCAAAGTCAGACCATATCACATCCTGTTTTGAAAATAAAGTTATAGTCCATCAAGAAGCAATTCCTCTGTACGGTAGTGCTGCATAGTTAGTTTGACATAAACCCAAATCTATGGAATTAAAAGTATGTATAAGCTAGAAAAGAGCAAACTACTGAGCCAGGAATGAAGGTTTCGCTTTATTCATTTTTTAATCATGAATTTTTTTCTTATTGAGTTAAAAAATAGTACACTTCCATGTGCAGAACATGGTTCTAAATGCTGACACTTCTTTTATCAGTATCTTCAATCTACATTTTCTATCTTTAGAGACAAACCATTAATAGCTGTATTCAGAAAGAGAATATTTTGGGGAGACATTTAATAGATGGTTTTGATGAAGACTAGAAAAAGCATTTCCATCTTTGTTTTGAGTGATGAAAACAGCAGCCCACGTGCACATAACTAGTGTCTGCTGGAGAAAGGGGAGTTTTCACAAGGTCAGCATCATTGTAAACATGGATGCTCACAGGCAGCAGCTCCAGAAGTTGGAAAAACCATGTGTCCTCTGGATACAGACCATAAGCTCCATGCAGTGAGCTTACCTCTGCATTTCCAATGCCTGGCTCAGGGTAAGTGCTTAAAACACTGGCTGACTGGAAAGGGGAAGAATCTGTTGGCTGATTATGGGTAAATGGTTCAGGTCAAGAACATTTTTAAGCATCTACCACATAGCTGGTATGATACCCGGTATTTGGAATATAAAAATTAATATAATACAGGCCCACCCTTTAAATGTAGTAAAGGGAGAGAGTCCCATAAATGGACCCTAACACCATAATGTGGCAAATACTCTGACAGAAGTGAGCAGAGGCTGCTCTGAGATGACAGAAGAAGGACTCCTGGTCTCTAGCAGGGAGCACAGGAATGCTTCCAATAACCTAGTCTTGGTCGAACAGTTCACCACACCTCAGTCTGGAATTTAACTAAAGGCAGCTGAAAGACTAGGGATTCGCCTTAGCTAAGAAGACGTTGGTTCACTGGGTTAAGTAATTCTTAATCTTCTAGATACACTCCCTTAGAACCTGATGAATGCCAACACTTCTTCCCCACAAAGAAATACATGCACACACAAAATTTCATGCGTACTTGGAGGGAGTCGAGAGACTGACTGAAGGTGAGAAGCTCTGTTCTATAGCACTGCTTCAGAAAGAATCGCAGACAAAAAATTTTCTACAGGGTAGACGTGTGGGGGGCGGGGGCAGCGGTTACTATATGAAAGACTGATGAGAAGCTTCCCTGATCTCTTATTTAACACAATAATGACTAAAAAAGGGAAATTATTTGGAGATGATTAAATCAAGGTAATCTAAACTACCTAAACTTCAGCAGTAAATTGGGAAAACCAAAGGATGAAGAGTTAGGTGGCAAGGGTGGTGGTGCAGCTGCAGAGAGACAGTGAATCAAAGTAAATTTGCCAGAAAACAGCATCTGAGGTACCTATTTTGTTTCTTTTCTCACAGACTCTTGAGAGTTGAGCCTTTCTTGCCAACGGAGTTCAGCTACTTACAGGCCACCAAATGCCTGAAATCAATACAGGCCCAGAAGGAATCTGCCTTAAGTCTTGCTGAAAACAAGTGGCCTGTTACACCATGACATCAGCGAAACCAACACAGGTGACTGATGGAGTGATGCAACCTGGAGTCTATTCTCACGTCCACCTCAAGCATTGGAAAAGTCTTCAGAAATCATCTACATACAGAGAATTCTATTCCAACACCACCTCTGAAAAGAGTAACCAAGTGTCTAGGTAACTGCTTACTACAAAAACACTCCACTTTCTTGTAACTTCCAAGGAGGTCCTAGAGTTGCTTTTTACTGATACAGACAATTTATTTTCTCTAATGCCCAAAACTGCAGTCTTAAATTACCTGAATAATTGTCATGCTTCTTTTCCTTACTTCCCTTCCCTCCCTCCCCCTTCCCTTCCAAAAAGTCCCCTCTTTCTCCTGTGTAGTCAATCTGCCTCCCTCCACCCTCAGTCCTCTAGCAACCGCTGATCTATTTTCTGTTATCACAATATTTTGAAACTGGATTCCACATAAAAACAATGAGGATATGTTTTTTAAAATGTCCCCTGACACTTGAACCAAAATAAGAAACTCTAAAAATCTGGTTGTAATTAATAAAATTCAAAAATATGTATATGCTTCATTCAATATTCTTGGTCATATGTAGTATTCTAAAACTATTACAACATTTAACTGACAAAATGATGTCAGAAACAGTACTGAACTGTAATAGAACAGTTCATACTCTTCTATCTTAAGGCCTGGCTTCTACATTCAACATTCAAATCCCATGGAGTCCCAGCTTCATTCAAGTTGGCATCTCCAGCACCTCACACAGCGAGCACAACAAATGCTAAAACAACGCCCACTAACTGATCTAGATAACTAGATCTGTTTTTGTCCTTGGCATCTCCTGAAACTCTTCCAATTAACAGTTAAATAATTGTTTCAAAATCAAACACCACTTTAAAATGTTGTACAAGTAACCAAATCTTCCATAATTTTACAGTTTTAACCAGAGAGCTTAAGAGAAACTAGTAAGATGCTTACAATAGAGAAGGGTGGCTTTTTTGGTGGCTTACATGGGTGGCCTACCATGTAAACCAATCACCAAAAATAATTCTTAAGTTGTTTAGTTCTAGAGGATGGTATATTATTTAGGTAAAATACTTAAATGTTTTCACGTACACATTATTATTACTTTCATTCCTGTTTTACAGATAAGAAGTCTAAGGTCGAGCAGGTTAAATAAGCTTACAACAGCTCATACTGAACTTAGGCTCTGAGAGCACCAACTCAAAAGTATTCTTTTACCTATTTCATGCTGTTTGGGTGACTTGTGATCATGGTTAATTTGAGCCTGTCACATTAGAAGTTGTCTTCTTTAAAAAAATAAATAAATAGAAGTTGTCTTCTATTTTTCCTCCATGCCTAGATCACACATACAGGAAAACTACACATAATTCCATAATGAACTTACACATAAAGAAAAGAAAAAAAGATATTGGTTAAAACAATAAGAATGAAACTTTAAAATGATATAATTAACTATAAATATTATGTAAAACTTATAAAGACTTCAATTTAACTTTCAAACAACCTTTAAATGACCATTACAAATTAGCAGGTACTTAAGGTTCTTTTTTTCCCTTTGGAAAATTACCTTAAGCCACATAAACAGAAAACAGGTAGGCTTGCATAAACACCCAAATTCTTACATTCCAATTTGTTTCAACAGAAAGCATTACTGGCCATCAAGCCCCTTTGATCACTAGTAAATCACCTGGTTCAATTTCAACACACTCTCATAACTATGTTATAAATTCCAAGACAGGCTAGATAGAACTGATCTTCCACGTTTGCATTCTGGGATTCTGCACCCAGGTGACTTAACAAGGTTCCTAACTCTGAGTAGCCAATCTGAACTACAACATAAAAATAGAAACTATCTGAAAAACATCCTTGGGACAAAATCCCTTTTGTTATATGTTGATTTTTTAAAAAAAATAAAACTACTTTATTTGCTTATTTTTAGAGAGAGAAGGGAAGAAGAGAAATATTGATGTTCGAGAGACACATCAATTGGTTGCCTCTTGCATGCCCCCAACTGGAGACCTGGTCCACAACCCAGGCATGTGCTCTGACTGAGAATCGAACCACTGATGAAGGCCGGTGATCAATCCACTGAGTCACACCAGCCAGGGCACTCTATGTTGATTCTTAATAGCTTCAATTATGATGATATTCACTGATAATTATAAAAGGTAATACCTGCCATTCTTACCTAATATGTCAGAGATAAAAATATTTTATATGATAATGTCACAAATTCCCTACCTTCCTTGGGATGTAGAGAACAAAATGTTCCAAATAAATGCTTTACTTAGATTAGTCAATGATATGATATTTAACTAAAAAATAGTGAGACTAATTAATTTCATTTGCCATACATGAGAGTTAGTTAAGTGTCAAAATCATAATTCTCACCACTGGATATTTTCCAATCATATCAGTATATTTGCCAGTGTACTTACCAATATGTATATTAAAAATTTATCAGTGGATGAATTTAATTTGTACAAAGGGTTATTAACACATAGAAACTTTAAGTAGAGGCAGTAAGTAAAAACTTGTAAAACTAGTAGAAGGCAGAAGAAAGCTAATAATTTCTTAATCAAGATTAATGAATGCGCCCTGGCTGGCGTAGCTGGTGAATTGAGCACGGGCCTGCGAACCAAAGGGTCTCCAGTTCAATTCCCAGTCAGGACACATGCCTGGGTTGCAGGGCAGGTCCCCATGTGGGGGTGATTGAAAGGCAACCACATGTTGATGTTTCTCCCCCTCTCTTTCACCTTCCCTTTCCCTCTCTGTAAAAATAAATAAAATATTTTTTTTAAAAAGGATTGATAAATGCTACAACTGATTAAGTAGAAGACACAAAAATTTTGACTAGGGTGAAGCTAGGGGTTTAAGTTAAAACATTCTCTGAAAGGCCCTAAAGACCAAAGAAATATAAAATCAGAAATAAGAGTAGAAAAAATATATACTTATGTAATCGTTCAATTACTTATTATGACCAGTGGTCCCACCCCCCTTTATGTGCACTTTTGCTTTCCGTGGCTCAAATGTGGTAAATGAAAAACTCTGGAAATAAACAAATCATGTGTTTTAAATTGTGCACCCTTGTAAGTACAGTGATGAAATCTCACACAGTCCGGCTTCCTCCTGCCCAGGACATGAATCATCATCCCTTTGTCCAGTGCATCCTCGCTGTATATGCTGTTGGCACTTAAACACACAGTGGCGTTCTGGGTTATCAGACTGACTGTGGTCAATGCTTATGTTCAAGGAACCCTTATTTTACTTAACAATGGCTCCAAAGCCATTCAGACAACTTTTATTACAGTATATCGTTATAATCGTTCTATTATTAGTTACTGTTAATTTTTTACTGTGCCTTATTTATAAATTAAACTTTATCATAGGCATGTATGATTAGGAAGAATTCATAGTATACATAGGGTTCAGTATTATCTGTGGTTTCAGGCATCCACTAGGGGTCTTGGGACACATCCCCAGTGGATAAAGGGGACTACTGCATTCAGAATCATGTTAGCACTTTTGGGGAATAAAAAGTTACAAAACATAGTCCACGTTCCCAAAGAGCTTACTATTGTTAGAGGAACTCTATGTCATATACCATTTAACTAACAACCCAAATAAAACACAGAGGAATGAAGGCTAGAGATGAATGGATGTGGGTACAAGTGGTTGAGAAGACTTCATAGTCAGAGCTGAATCTAAGCCAGGCTCGAAGAAGTAGAATTTTAATAGCCAGAAATTGAGAGGAACATGAGCAAGGGCCAGAAGATGAGAAAGAACAGAGTGGTCCAGCACTCAGCAAGGAGACCAGACCAGGACTAACAGAGGGACAAAGGTCGCATCTGTCATGCTGGGGAGAGTCTTAAATACTAACCTTACTTTTTTTTTAATTAAAAAAATTGTATTTATTGATTTTGAGAGATAGAGACATCAATTTGTTGTTCCACTTATTCATGCATTCACTGGTAGACTCTCGTATGTGCCCTGACCAGGGGTCAAACCTGAAACCTCAGTGTACCCGGATGATGCTCTAACCAACTGGGCTAGCTACCTGGCCAGGGCTCCTCATTCACTTTTAAGTCATGAAATGTTTGTGAACACGATTAACATATTTCAGTGTTTAATCTGGAGCATGACTTGAAATGTATTTTCATAAGAAAATGTTTTAGAATTAATTAGAAGAAGAGTCAAAACTGGAGGAATAAAGAGTAATCTCTGAAGTGATACAGACTGGAGGTTCTCAAAGTAGCCCACAATGCCCCGCCCCCCCAGCATCCCTGAGATCCTTTCAGGGGATCTGTAAGGTTAAAATTATTTTCATATGACTACTAAGATGTTATTTGCCTGTTTCACTGTGTCAACATTTACATTGAGGGAACAAAACAATGGTGAATAAAGCTGCTATTAAGATAGTGGAACCAAAGAGTACTGGCAGCATTGTATTTTTTTAATGATCTTATTCACTTATTTTTAGAGAGAGGGGAAGGGAGAGAGAAAGAGAGGGAGAGAAACATCAGTGTGTAGTTGCCTCTCACACACCCCTCACCTGGGACCTGGCCTGCAACCCAGGCAGGTGCTCTGACTGGGAATTGAACTGGCGACCCTTTGGTTCACAGGCCGGCACTCAATCCACTAAGCCACACCAGCCAGGGCTCTCTTTTTTTGTAACAGCTTTACTGAGTTATAATTGATATACAATAAACAGCATATATAGTGTGCACAATCTGGTGAATTTTTACATATGTATATACCTGAGAAACCATTACTACACTCAAGATGAGAAACATTTTGATTATGTCTAAAAGTTCCCCTGTGACCCTTTATAACCCAACTCTCTCTACTCCCTCTTCTCAGACAACCAGTAATCTATTTTCTGTCAATTTATTTGTAAGTTCTACAGTTTTATATGAATGAAATTGTATAGTAAGTACTCCTTTTTCATGCTGACACTAATCCAAAGTCAAACCACACAAAGTTGACTTCAGACAAAGTAAACATCAAAACAAGGAAGAACCCAGGAGAGAGAGAGGGTTATTTATTTCATCATGAAAAAGATCAATCCATTAAGAGGACATAAAAATCCTAAATGTGTATGAACCTAATAGTTTCAAAATACGTGAAACTAAAACTGACAACCTAAAGTGAAAAAGAAATAACTATGCAATTATAGTTGGGAAATTTCAATACATTTCACTATATAAAGAGTAAAACAAGTGTGCAGAAGATAAGTCAGGACACAGAAGACTTGAACAATCAACTTAACTGATATTTATAAAACATAATAACAGAATACACATTATTTTCAAGTACACCTGGAACATTTATCAAAACTGACCATATTCTGGGCCATAAAGTAAATAAACTTAAGAAGAGTGACATCATACCAAGTATATTCTCTGATTATAATGAAATTAGATTAGAAACCAGTAACAGAAAGACAGCTAGAAAATCCCCAAATATTTGGAAACTGAACATTATACTTCTGAATAACCTATAAGTCTAAGAATAAATCACAAGGGAAATTAGAAAATATTCTGAACAGCATTCTGCCCTCCTCCACTTAGTTCCTTTTAGAAATTCACCACTAATCTTGAGGACTGCAAACCAACAAATCTGTAAGCATTGTTAGGTCTTCACATAAGATCCTGGCTGTGGTGTGGACAGCTGGGACTGGTGAGTCAACTGTCTTTTGCTGCCACTTACACCAAGAAAGCATTTTTACTTTCTGTACAACAAAAAAGCTTTGTAAATAAAATTTTAACATTTAAAAAAGAAAAAGAAAAAGAAAATATTTTGAACAGAATGAAAATGATTTTGGAAACGTGTATCCTGAAACACATGAGCTTGAAAGCTTCCTAATACTTAAAAGACTTTCTGATGAGAATGGTGAAGATATTGGGAAATACCACTTTAAAAAAAATAATGAAGCATATGGAAATGTATCAGCAGTTGGAAGATCTACCTAACTCAATAAACCAATATTTTCCAAACAGCCGATGAAAGGTATTACAAAAGCTCCATTCCATGCAAGATAGGTCAATGGATTTTACTGTGAGTACAAAGAGCCCGTCAATTGCGGGTTCAGACTTTCTACTGCAACAAACAACCTTTTGCTAAACTACCCCTTGTCAAGTTTGGTGGAGTATTAAAAGAAATCCACAACTATTTAAAAAGGCTGCTAAAAAACTCTCTTTTTTCAGTTTAATGTGTGTGAGGCAAGATAATCTTCACATACTTTAAATAAACAAATTACAACAGGCTAAATGGAGAAGCAGATAGAAGAATCCAGCTGTCTTCTAATAAGCCAGACATTAAAAAGACAAAAATGTAAAACAATACCACGCCTCTCAGAACTAAAAAAAAAAAACTTTTAAATGTAGTTATATTCATTAAAAATGTTACTTTATTCAAATGGGTTGATTTAAAATGAATTACTAAGTACTTCAAAAATTTATCCATTTTAATGTTCACCCACCATTTTATGACAGAAGAATACTTGAAACAACAGTAAGACTTAGTGCCTGGATGAATTACAGCAGTAAAAACAAAATGATGACAACTTCGGTACCTGCTATAAGAAGGATGTACTCAGAAAACTTTGAGCTAAAAAATAATATAATTTTACCGGTCTTGGTTGTTCATAGCAGATTCGCCTGTTCTAATCCACAGCATTAATCACCATAATGTGAGCTGACAGAAAACTCATGCAACTAAAAAGATCAGATTTTATAAGGGCTCAATTAATTAGAATTCCTGCACACTACCAAAAGACTGCCTTTATATCCAGGCCTAATGGACCGGACACACGAAAGCCTAGTGCTGTTATGCCTGGGCTGAGACAGACACCAATGGGTCAGATCAGAGTCTCATCCAAGGCAGAGTGAGCCTAGGCTCAGCCTAAATGGAATTCTTTAATTCTAGCTGCAGAGTCCCCACAGAAAGAGGGTATTTACACCCTCTGTAGGGTCCTGTGCATACTATGCAGCGGTTAAAGTGCAGAGGGCGAACTGCTGCTTGAGTTCCTCTTTTCTTAGTTGTGCATTTAAAGAAAGTTTTACTTAACCACTTTGTGCCTCATTTTTCTTAAAATAGGGATAATTATTAAATTATAGGGTTACTGTATTGTAAGTGTAAAGCACTTAGAAAAGCACCAAGTATAAGAAAGTACTTGATAAATATTACTATTATACAATGTTTTGCCTAAAGTATGGTATGGAGTAAAAAAGTATTAATCTGATCTACAAGGTGAGTGGGGGGTATAAGAAATATAATAAAATACTCTAAAAGTTAACTATGATATCTAAAAGGTCCAGTGTTAAAGATCCATCAAATGATAACAACTAAGGTTCTAAGAAAAAAATTACCTCAAAATTATTATTTAAAAATGAGTAAAGAGTAGATTTGGTATAGACTTTGGAAACCTATAAGTCTAAGAATAAATCACAAGGGAAAAGCGTCTACTGAACGCTTTTGCTGCGGGAAGCATCTACTGAATGTTTTGAAAACTGATGTACTTCTTAGATGGTTATTAAAATGAAAAGATACCCTCAACTAACAGTTATGAAGCAGATGATGTATTTTTCATTTTTAATAAAAAAGCAAAAATTAAGTAAACATTTTAAAAATTTAATAAAGGGAAGCTACAAAGTATTAACAATTGTATCACAGTAATTACACAAATATCAGCATCTACGCCCTGACTCAAAGTGAAAAAGAAAAATACAGTCTGAATAAAAAGCTACTCAGAAGTCCAAGGACTACCCCCTCTGTGAGAGGGAAGTCCAGAGGCGGGGTGGTGACCGGCAGAAGAGGAGTGGGGGTGAACAGCCTGCAGTGATGGCAAGAGGCTTCTCTCCACAAAGGATGGGGCAGGATAAAGGACTCTGGAGCCGTGCCTGACTGGGCAAGGCAAAGCCATCCTAACAGCTTCCTGGGACTACTCCCATTTGTGCCCCAGGCCTAAGACTAACACAGAAACCAGAGCAGACAATCTGCAAAGTCACCCCACAAGATAAACCGACAGTTTGAGGTAGAAAACACTTAAAAGGAAGAGGATATTGTAGCCTGCAAACTCTGTTGGCAATTACATCAGCACATGGCAAAGAACTTCCACATTCCTACTTCTGCAAGTATGCCCACGCTTCTGCAGGACTTCTACAATCAAACACTGGGAGCCCGGCATCTGGCACAGGCCATAAACCTATGTAAACCCCCAGAGCAGGGAGAGATGGAAGCAGCAGTCTAGAATGCTTCCAGGATTCTAGGAATGCGTCTTCACCTGATCGATCAGCTTAGTACCTCCATCTGCAACGTGACAGACCAAGAGCTTATCTTATCTGTAGGTTCAGAGGAAATGAAGTTTTATACACAATCGAGAGAGTGTATAGGAAAATCTGGAGGGTAGAAAAACAATGAGAAGGCGGCTCATCTGTGTGAGCCAAATATTCTGCTTCCCTTGTTCAAATCTTTTGGCTTGGGTGGATAAAACACTCAACATTCACCGCGACCTCTTCTGGGAAAAAAAGACAGTGAAGGAAAAAGATACCAGGAAAACTCTAATTTGTGATCTTTTCTCAAAAACAAATTATTACCATGATTAAAAAGAATATATTGACTTACCTGAAAAATATCTGTCTTGTCTTCAAATAGACTGGCAACATATTTATAGTCAGCATAAGCCCAGAATTTGGAATAATCATAATCCCTAAATGGTCCAGAAGTACCAGAGTGGCCGCAGTTCCAGGTCAAAAACTCTTCCAGGGTAGCTTCTACGTAACTACATGCAGTTTCAAATTGAGGAACTGCAATGTAAGAGAACCCAATTTTAAATGTATATGAAACAGTTTCCAAAACTGTTGTTTTTTAAAAAAATAAACATGTCAACCAAAAATGTTAACTATCATTTAAATTAATTAAAAATTAATTTTGCATTTGCTATATAATTAAAATAATTTACAACATTCACAATATTCAGGATTAAACACAAAAATAAAAACCACCAAAGTATCTTTCAATATACAACTGGGTAAAAAAAGATATGGTACCACATATACAGTGGAATACTCCTCAGCCATAAGAAAAGATAGGGGAGGGAGATGGGGAGGGCGGGGGCGGTGGGGAGGGGTTGGGGGAAAAGGCCAAAAACTGTACTTGGACAACAATAAAAATGTGTAAAAAGAAAAGATAAAATACTGCCACTTGTGACAACATGGATCTTGAGAATATCATGCTGAGCAAAATAAGTCAAATGGAAAAAGTCAAGAACCATATTGTTAGGTAGGATAGATAGTAAACCAAGGCAGGGAGGAGGAGGGAGACATGTCTCACCCACTAACTCAGCAGTCCTGAGCCTGGGCCAAAAAAGATTGCCAGGAGTTCCAACATCACTATAAACATCACGACAACACAGGAGAAGGGGAGTCCTTAAAGTTCTGTATGTTTCATTTCCACCATCTGGGAAAGAAAACTTTGAAACTGTGTATTCATCCTAAGGTCTAGAAGGGGGAAGAGGAAGGGAGTCCTCAATGCACAAGAAAAAGTCCATAAAAACAATTTTGGTTAACTGCCTGCTTCTGGTCAATATCTGTTTTACAGGGGGTCCACAGTGTTTATAGAAAGAGCCCATAAATAACTTTGGGTAACTGCTCCAACTTTAATTAACTGCCTCCTGTCATGTATCTTGTTTTACAACAAGATGAACAAATGTGGTCTGGAGCAAGATAAGAATTCGGGGAAACAGACCCCCACACATGCCTAAGTTTAGGTAATCATGCCCCCTGGGAGAAGCTGGCACCACCCTTTACCCACCAATCAATACATAACCCCCTCACTTCATCCTGCTGACTATACTGTCTTCAGGACAAAGGACCTGATGATTCTGGCCGCCCTTGCCTTGCCCTGCCCTGCCTTGAGCCTATGCCTTTCACCCCCACCTCAGCAAGGCCTGTTCTCTTCCATGAGAAAGGACCACTAATAAACTTTGCTTGCACGCTAATAGACACGCTGATCTGTAATTCTTTACTGCGTCAGCAAGAACAAAGTTTTTCCTGCAACAGTTTGATTTTACTCCTATGTGGAATATAAAACTGAAAGCAAAAAATGAAGAAACGAAACAAAGAGACAATAAAAACTCATAAATGCAGACAGTAGTGTGGTGGTTCCCAGAGGGAAAAGGGGATGGAGGGGAGATACAAAAGGGTAAAGGTGGTCAAACACGGTGATGGCAAACACCATGCAGATGATGTATTATAGAACTGCACACTTGAAACCTGTGTAATTTTACACTTGAAACCTATGTAATTTTATTAACCAATGACTCCAATAAATTTAATAAAAAAAGTTTTGAAGACACTATTGAATTAACTATTCATTTTTAAATAAAATAGTGAAATGTCCCAAGTTAAAAAAAAAAAAAAAGACACGGTTCTAACCTTAAGGTTTAAGTCTACCCATACTATTGGCTGATTCAATGATGTTAAACAAAAAAGCCAAAAGGTTTTCTGAAAGAAAAGGGTTACTGAGCCATACGCTAGCCAGAAAAAGGACCAGGTCCTGGGGCAGTCTAATCCTTGGGACTCCTTTATGTGAACAGCTTCGGGAAGAAAGATATACACATCGACTGTAGATAATGGGGGTGGGAGAAGGTAAAGTGGGGCTAGTTGGGATAGGTGCGTAGTCTGTAAGGAACAAGTGTTTGCTCTTTAGGATTGGCTGTGGGCAATAGTCTGGGAACTGCCCTGGCTGGTGTAGCTTAGTGGATTAAGCGCGGGCCTGTGAACCAGGAGATCACGGTTTGATTCCCAGTCAGGGCACATGCCTGGGTTGCAGGCCAGTTCCCAGCAGGGAATGCACAGGAAGCAAACATACATTGATATTTCTCTCCCTCTCTCCTTCCCCTCCCCTCTAAAGATAAATAAATAAAATCTTAAAAAAAAAAACAGTCTGGGAAATTCAAACGTCAGCAAGATGCAGTGGCACCTGGTGGCTGCAGTACTCTGCTATTTACTCTTGTATAAGGGAGAACAGCCACTTGGAAATTCAGCTTCAACATATACTCAGGAATGTAAGTCTTTTGTTGGTTCTGCCTTGCAGTTAACTGATTAACCTCCCTTGTCTCCTTTCTACCCTCCAGCCTGCTGTGATTTAAGAGATCTCAGAGTTTTTTTCTTGTCACAGTGAGCCAAAGAAATACTTTAGCTTATCAACTCTCCAAGATCTTTTCCGGGGGTCTGTGAGGTCTAACTTATTTTCCTTTTCTTTGCTTGACACTATTTGCCTTTTTCACTCTCATTTTCTCACGAGTGTACAGTGGAGTTTTCCAGAGGCTATGGACACGTATTGACATCAACTGCTTTGACAGCTAGTAGAATATGTGTTTATGTTCTCATATTTCAAAGTGTCTCAATTTCAATTTCTAATATGGTAAGTGTCACTAGATATAACCCGTATCAACAAAGGCTCATTGGGCTAATCAATAATTTTTAAGTGTAAAGAGAACCTCAGACCAAAAAGTTTGAGAACCATTCTTCAGATTAAAAAAAAAAAAGACAATACAAAAAAAGTCTTCTGAAAATTGACTTTATGCTGTATATATATATCATACACAGATCCTCAGAATCATTACATGGGCAGTGGCAATTTAAAGTCTGTTCACTTATTCATTAACGCATTTATTTCAGAATCATTTATGAAGTACCTAATTTGTAACTAGCACTGTGCTCAGGCTTGTGGGAACATAGATAAATAGTACTCTTGAGTTAGAATATATTCAGACAAAGATAAAGCTTTAACCAGAATAACAGGGAATCTGAGACATCATATAATTAAATGCAGAATTTTGTACCATAGGCAAATAAGAAAAGGCAGAGATGAGGGTGGATCAGGAGAGATTAAAGAGATTAGATGGCAAATAGACATATGAAAAGATGCTCGACTTCACCAATCATCAGAGAGATGCAAATTAAAACCACAATTGATACCACTTCACACCTGTCAGAATGGCCATCATCAATAAATCCACAAACATGTGCTGAGGAGGATGTGGAGAAAGGGGAACTCTTGCACTGTTGCTGGGAATGTAAATTGGTGAAGCCACTGTGGAAAGCAGTATGGAGATACCTTAAAAACTTAAAAATGGATCTGCCTTTCAACTCAGAGAGCATACTTCTGGAAAAATATCCAAAGAAACCAGAAACACTAATTCAAATGAGCATAAGCATCCCTATGTTCACTGCAGCATTATTTACAATCACCAAGATATGGAAGCAGCCCAGGTGTCCATCAGCAGAGGAGTGGATAAAACAACTATGGGACATTTGCACAATGGAATACTACTTCACCATAAAAAAGAAGAAAATTTTACCCTTTGTGATAGCATGGATGGACTGGGAAAACATTATGTTGAATGAAGTAAGCCAGTCAGAGAAAAACAAATACCATATGATTTCATTCATATGTGGAATCTAATGAACAAACTGAACTAACAAGCAAAGTAGAGACAGACTCATAGATACAGAGCAGGATGACAGCTCTGGGGGGAGGTTAGGAGGTAGAGGAATAAAACAAAGAGGAAAAAGGACTCATGGACATGGGGAACAGTGTGGTGATTGCAGGAAGGAGGGAATATAGGATAAATGGTAATGGAAAAAATACAATAAAAAAAGCAAAAAAACTAAATTAGAAAATGGGCAACTTCCTGCCAAGATGGAAGTGTACACTGTGCTTCCTCACACAAGTAAAAAAAGGACAACAACAAATTTAAAAACAAAAAACAACCAGAACTGCCAGAAAATCAAACTGTATGGAAGTCTGACAACCAAGGAGTTAAAGAGGAAACATTCATCCAGACCAATAGAAGGGGTGGAGACGGGCAACCAGGCAGAAAGGAACTGCAGCAGGGCAGCAGCTGGAGGACCCAGTGGTCCCACATCTGCGTGCGGATAAACTGGGAGGAACAACTGGGGAGTGAGATAGGTCACGCAATCCAGGGCCCCAGCACAGGGAAATAAAGCCTCAAACCTCTGACTGGAAACACTGATGGGGGTTGAGGCGGCAACAGGAGAAACTCCCAGCCACACAGGAGAGTTTGTTGGAGAGACCCACAGGGTCTTAGAATGCCCCACGAGGTCCTAGAACACACACAAGTCCACCCACCCGGGAAGCAGCACCAGAAGAGCCCAATTTGATTGTGGGTTGCAGGGGAAGTGACTGAAAGCCGGCAGAGTGGAGCAAGCAGCATTGTTCCCTCTTGGACCCCTCCCCCACATACAGCGTCACAACCAGTGACTTGCCTTGCCCTAGTGAACACCTAAGGTTCCGCCCCTTACTATGTAACAGGTGCGCTGAGACAAAAACAAACAGGCCCAATGAAAGAACAGATCAAAGCTCCAATAAAAATATAACTAAGCTACAAAGACATAGCCAACCTATCAGATGCACAGTTCAAAACACTGGTAATCAGGATGCTCCAGGAACTCACTGGGTACTTCAACAGCATAAAAACGACCCCGGCAGCAATGAAGGTCATATTATGTGAAATAAAAGAAATCTATCTACAGGGAACCAACAATGATGGAAAGGAAACCAGGACTAAATCAATGGTTTGGACCAGAAGGAAGAGAGAAACTTTCAACCAGAAAAGAATGAAGAGACACAAATTCAAAAAATTGAGGAGAGGCTTAGGAACCTCCAGGACATCTTTAAATGTTCCAACATCTGAATCATAGGGGTTCCAGAAGGAGAAGAGGAAGAGCAACAAATTGAAAACTTATCTGAACAAATAATGAAGGAGAACTTCCCCAATCTGGCAAAGGAAACAGACTTTCAGGAAGTCCAGGAAGCTCAAGGAGTCCCAAAGAATTTGGGCCCAAGGAGGAACACACCAAGACACATCATAATTACATTAGCCAAGATTAAAGATAAGGAAAGAATCTTAAAAGCAGCAAGAGAAAAGTAGACCATTACCTACAAAGGAGTGCCCATTAGACTATCAGCTGATTTCTCAAAAGATACATTGCAGGCAAGAAGGGTCTGGAAAGAAGTATTCCAAGTCATGAAAGGCAAGGACCTACATCCAAGATCACTCTATCCAGCAAAGCTTTCATTTAGAATGGAAGGGCAGATAAAGTGCTTCCCAGATAAGGTCAAGTTAAAGTATTCTCTTTATCAAGCCCTTATTATATGAAATGTTAAAGGGACTTACAAACTCACAGCTATTAACAACTGAACCTAAAAAAACAAAACAAAACAAAACAAACAAACAAAGCAAACAACTAGAACAGGAACAGAATCACAGAAATGGAGATCACATGGAGGGTTATCACCTGGGGAGGGGGAGATGGGGAAAAGGTACAGAGAATAAGTAGCATAAATGGTAGGTACAAAATAGACAGGGGTAGGGTAAGAATAGTATAGGAAATATAGAAGCCAGGGAACTTATATGTATGACCCATGGACATGAACTAAAGTGGAGGAATGCGGATAGGAGGGGGTGTGCAGGGTGAAGGGGAATAAAGGGGGGAAATGGGACAACTGTAATAGCATAATCAATAAAATATATTTAAAAAAATAAATAAATAAAATGTTTGAATGGTAAAAAAAAGAAAGAAAATGGGCAAAGGATCTGGATAGACAGTTCTCTAAAGAAGATATCCAAGTAGTCAATAAGCATATAAAAAGATGCTGAACATCTTTAGTCAAAGGAAATGTATACCAAAACTATAATGAGATAATTCATAGCCACTAGGACGGCTAGAATCAAAACTGGAAAAAGTGTTGGCAAGGACAGAGAAACTGGAACGCTCATACACTGCAGTGGGAATGTAAAATGGTTCACCTGCTTTGGGAAACTGTTGGGCAGTTCCTCAAAAGGTTTAAACACAAAGTTACTGTATGACTTTGTGTGGAACTGCGGTTCCACTTTTAGGTATAATCCGAAGAGAGATGAAAACATATGTCCACACAAAAACTTGTATATAAATGTTCATAGCAGCCTTATTGATGATAGCCAAAAAGTGGAAACAACCCAAATGGCCAGCAACTAAATAATGGATAAACAAAATGTGATATATACATATAATGGAATATTATTCAACAATAAAAATAAATGAAGTTCAGATATATGCTACAACATGGATGAATCTCAAAAACATGCTACGTTGAGTGAAAGTAGATACAAAAGACTACATATTGTGTGCTTCCATTTATATGATGCATCCAGAAAAGGCAAATCAGTAAAAACAGAAAAGTAGATTAGTGGTTGCCAGGTGCTGTGGAGAAGGTGGAATAGAGGGTGACTGCTTACGGGGTACTGGACTTCCTTATGGGGTGATGAAAATGTACTAGAATTAGATAGTGGTGATGGTTGCCCAACACTGTCAGTATGCTAAAACCACTGTATACTTAAAATGGTGAATTTTACATTATGTGAATTTTATCTGAACCTTAAAAAAAAAGAAATATCTTTAGTAAAAACTCAGAGGAGTTGCTCACAATCACCAAGACATTCTACTTTCTCTTTCTTTAATGCTTAATATCAACTTGAAAATGTCAAATTACTGTGCATCATCTATAAAACAGGATAACAGTACCATTCTAAGGGTCTGAAGAAGATTAAGAGAGTTGATATGTATAAAGCATGCAGGACAGTGCCTGACACAATAGCTCTCAATAACTGTTAGTTATTAGTAGTAGTACTGTATTTGGAGTGTAACCAGAATGGGAAAAATTTAAATTCCTATGTTTCTCCAAATTATTGTCTTCAGTAAGTGGAAGGTGTATTTGACTACAATCAAGAAGCATAAGCTGACTTTTATGTAGTTGCTGCTGGTCTAGCATTTAATTTTAAAATGCAGTAAACATTTTGGTCTATAATCAGATGAGATGCCACAGAGTTTCAGGTATATTAACCTCGCTTTACCTGTCATGGGAGTATAAGGAGATTCTAGACACCAAAACCCAAATAATTCTGTGAGATTTCCTACAAGGTCAACGTGAAAGAAAGAAGCTTGGAGAAGCTGAGATATTTTCTATTCCATCTCAGTTATTAATGGTTATTCACAAACTACTTCACAGCAATACTTAAAACGCTGAATTTCTAAACTACCAAACTTACCCATATTTAAATATAAGTTAAGTACACATTCTGAAGCCAGTGGTTATGAACTCCTTTAGATTAGAAATGGCACTATTTCCTTCCTTTATTATTATTTTTTTATGCTCACCCAAGGACATTTTTTATCACTTCCCAACAGAGAAGAAGTGGGGTGGGGGGTAGACAGTGATCAATTGTTGCCTATCATACATGCCCCAAATGGGGATTGAACTTGCAACCTAGGCATGTGCCCTGATTGGGAATTAAACCTTCAACCTTCCAGTGCACAGGACAACACTCCAACCAAACGGCCAGGGCATCTTTCCTTTAAATTAACTATTTTTTAGAGGTAAGAACAATTGCTTTATCTGACTATAGGCAAACAACCAAAATGTTACAAGCCTTTAGGGAAGGAGAGGGAGCTGGCAAAATCTAATTGCTTAAGAGAATGAAAAATACAGCTTTCAATATGTTTCACAGTTATGCAATGCAGATAAAGCAGCTGATAAAGCAGAGATAATATATCAACCAAGACTGTGCGCTATAAATAGTGCCTGAAGCCACAAATCAAAGGACACACTCTACAGGAGTCAAAGTGGGAGCAACTGTTAGACTAGTACTAGTCTTTTTCAGTCACATGGGAACAATAATAGCGCATTAACAATGATTTATGAAGTGCCTACCACATACATGAACAAAAACATTTTACTTGAAATTACAAACTACAGGCTGTTCCTTCTTAAAAAACAATCTGAACACAAACTGTCCTTCTAGAACTTCTAATAAAATATTCCCTATCTGCCCTGGCTGGTGTGGTTCAGTGGACTGAGTGCTGGCCTATGAACCACAGGGTCACCAGTTCGATTCCCAGTTAGGGCACATGCCTGGGTTGCAGGTCAGGTCCCCAGTGTGGGGTGCATGGGAGGCAACCACACATTGACCTTTCTCTCCCTCTTTCTCCTTCACTTCCCCTCTCTCCAGAAATAAATAAATAAAATCTTAAAAAATATATTCCCTATCTGCAAATGGTCAAAGAGAGAATTACAAATAAAGGATTTCTAGAGATAAAGAAACCACTACTGGGAATGTGGAAATGCCATTGAAGAGACATTACTGTTATGATTACTTATGGTCCTACCTGTATCTGTGCTTTTCATTCCCATCCTGAATCGTATCTGCTTGCCATGAAGGACCTCGGAAAGGTGTTTAGCAGTCCAGTGTTGTGCTGGCCAATCAAAAACCATATTACAGAAGATCGCAGGTTGTTGTAAAGACATGATAATTTCTTTTGCTTTCTCTGGTGTAAAAGGTTTGACATGTTCATCTAGGGAGAGAAATAGAGCAACGTATAGATAACTATAAAGTTATTTCATATAATATAAAAAGGTAGCTAGCATTGTTTTTAATTATGGCAAATCTTTTTGTGTAATTACACTGCATTTACACTTCACTTATTACTGTTCATAGGAATATTTAGCCTCAAACGACAGTAATTCTTAAATATTTCTTTTTAAAGTTTTAAAAAAATTTTCCTTTCTTTACTTTTAGAGAGAGGGGAAGGGAGGGAGAAAGAGAGGGAGAGAAACATCGATGTGTGAGAGATATCGTCAATTGGTTGCCTCTGGTGCACCCCAACTGAGGACCTGGCCTGAAACCCAGGCATGTGCTTTGACTGGGAATTGAACTGGAGACCTTTCAGTTTGTAGGCCGGCACTCAATTCACTGAGCCACACCAGCCAGGGCCTAAATATTTCTTACTTTAAATTTTAAATGTTTGAAAATATTTACAATTGTCAATGTTTTTAAGAGGCTTTCCAACTATTTATTTAAATTTTAAGATACGCAATTTTTTGAAAATATTACTTCCTAAATAGAAGTTATGTAAGAAACACTGGTAGAAACATCTCTAGAACAAGTAGAGTTGCTGGAGTTAGCAACAATTCTACTTGCTTTGTCACAGGTTTATGACAAAAAGACTAATGAATTAATAAATATACATCAGTCAATAGGAAAAGGGGAATTCTTTTTACTGAAAGATTTAAAAGGGGAGTTCCAGCCAAGATGGAGGTGTAGGTATAAACCCTTTGCCTCCTCGCACAACCAAAAGGAGGATAACAACCAATCTAAAATCAATAAACAACCAGAAGTGCCAGGAAATCAAACTGCACGGAACTTAGACAACCAAGGAATTAAAGAAACAGTCAACCAGACTGGTAAGAACCTGCGGCAAGGCGGTAGACCGGGCGGGCAGGGCCGGCTGAGAGAGAAACCTCTGAGACTTGAGAGAAACCTCTGTGACTCGAGGGACCGTGCTGGGGAGGCTGCCTGTTGAAAGGCAGCAGACCACACTGGTGCGGCTTGCTGAAAGGGAAACTGAGACTCAGAGCTGGCTGTGGACTACGGCAGTTGCCACGGTGGGAGAAACTCCCAGTCTCACACGACAGTTCGTTGGAAAAGTGGGCTAGAGCCCAGGAGGTGAGCTGCACTGTCCCCTCTCTGGCCCCTCCCTCACAGGCAGCACCACAGCACAGCAAGGAGGGTTGCCCTGCCCTGGTGAACACCTAAGGCTCTGCCCTCTTACAGCTTATCAGGTGCTCTGAGACAAAGAAATATGGCCCAAATGAAAGAACAGAGCAAAGCTTCAGAAAGAGAACTAAGTGATGAGGAGATAGCCAATCTATCTGATGGAGAATTTAAAGCCCTGGTACTCAAAATGCTCACAGAACTGATTGAGCTTGGTCAAAAAATGGAAAAACAAAGGAAAGATACACAAATGAAATGAGGCAAAATATTCAGGGAACCAATACTGACAGGAAGAAAACAAGGACTCAAATCAACAATTTAGAACAAAAGGAAGAAATAAACATCCAACTGGAACAGAACAAAGAAACAGGAATTCAAAAAAATGAAGAGTGACTTAGGAACCTCTGGGACAACCTGAAACGTTCCAATGTCTAAATTATAGGGGTGTCAGAAGGAGAACAACAGCAAGAAATTGAAAACTTATTTGAACAGATAATGAAGGAAAACTTCCCCAATGTGATGAAGGAAATAGACTTTCAGGAAGTCCAGGAAGCCTGGAGAGTCCCAAAGAGGAACACACCAAGGCACATCATTAAGTTACCCAAGATTAAAGATAAAAGAGAAAATCCTAAAAGAAGCAGGAGGAAAGGAGACCTTTACCTACAAAGGAGTGCCCATTAGACTATCAGCTGATTTCTCAAAAGAAACTTTGCAGGCAAGAAGGGGCTAGAAAGAAGAAGTAATTGAAGTCATGAAAGGCAAGGACCTACATCCAAGATCACTCTATCCAGCAAAGCTTTCATTTAGAAGGGCAGATAAAGTACTTCCCATATAAGGTCAAGTTAAAGGAGCTCATCATCACCAAGCCATTATTATATGAAATGTTAAAAGGACTTATCTAAGAAAAAGAAGATCAAGAATATGAACAGTAGAATAACAACAAACAACTATCAACAAATGAACCTCAAAGAAAAGAAAAACAGTGAAAACAAAAACTAAGCAAACAACTAGAACAGGAACAGAATCAGAGAAATGGACAGCACATGGAGAGACTTCAGTGGCGGGGTGGGGGGGGCGGATAATGGGGGAAAAGGTTCAGGGAAGAAGAACCATAATTGGTGGGCATAAAATACACAGAAAACAGAGAACTCAAAGAACTTATATGTACAACTTACATGTCCATGGACATGAACTAAGTGGGGGGTGGGGTGTTGGAGGGCTGGGGGGCAGGGTGGAGGGGGAATAAAGAGGGAAAAATTGGAAAAACTGTAATAGCATAATCAATAAAATATACTTTAAAAAGATTTAAAGGGATAAAAAAGGTACTAGGATGTTTATCCTTGGACTTATTTGCATCTATAAACCATATAGGGGCTATGCACTAACTGCTTCAATAAATTTCACAGAATCAGAGAATGTTAATTATGGATAGGATAGTAAAGATTAGTATTTGTTAAATAAAAGAACAAGTAAAAGACATCTTAAGATGAAAGTTTTTTGGCAAAGGTAAAAAATGCTTCATAGTCTGACCCTCAAAACATATATTTATGCTTCTCTAGGTCAGCTAAACCATGTATTTCCATTACCTAATCTGTAATTACACTTAACTCAAAAAAAGTAAGAAAAGCTCATAAATAATACAAATTCTCTCATCATCCAACTTTTCCCTAAACTTTCTGATAAAAGGAAGAGGGATGGGGAAGGATTCATCGAGGAACTTTAGTAGTAATTTGTACTTGTCTGAATATAAGGCTTGTTTTTAAAGACAATAAAAATTTAAGCCAATTTGGCCTTGTCCCTCAGGTAAGGGCAAAAACTCGGAATCCTTTTGTAAACCCTTAGTGAATACTAGCAAGCTCTAAGCCGTCACAGTTGACATTTGAGAATGATATGTCACCTTCTACATAGTGAGGACTTCCAAGTAAGGAGGAAATCAGTGTGGATGCTTAGTGGGTGAGGGCAGGTAGGAGAGCTGGGGACTACATGGAGCGAGGAAGGGTGACGACACTCTTAGGTCTCATTGTAAAAGAAGCCCCAAGCCTATCTTAAACTGACCTTTAAGTACTGAAGAGCCCTGTTAGAGAAAACAGGGTGTGACGAGGGATAAAAAATTTTTCTCTTTCCTTGAGATGTTTTTCTTTTGCCACTTTCAACATTATGATAAATTCACTTTTAAGGTCTGAACCAATATTGGCCTATAAATACAAGGTTACCAAGATTGCAGTGCACTAAATCTTCCTGGACTTTTAGTCCCTAGATTCTCTGAGTATGAAAATGGACAAGTTACATTTGTTATTATATATTTTTATAGTTTTGCTAGACTATGTATAAAAAGCCACAATACATTCATAATGCTCTCTCATTTGTGGCATATAAATTAGAACCATCCTTTAAGAAACAACTGGGAAAATAAAGCAGATGTCTCAAAGAACCACCCACTAACCTAGTAACTCATGTTATAGGAATTTGCTTATTTATTTTTTAAGATTTTATTTATTTATTTATTTATCCTTTTAGAGAAAGGGAAAGGGAGGGAGAAAGAGAGGGAGAGATATATTGATCAGTTACCTTTTGCACACCCTCCACTTGGGGACCTGGCCTTCAACCCAAGCATGGGCCCTGACTGGGAATCAAATCAGGGACCTTTGGGTTTGCAGGCTGGAGGCTCAATCCACTGAGCCACACCAGCCAGGGTATGGAATTTGCTTTTAACAAAATAATTAACCATAAGCTATATATACACTCATATATATTATATATGTATACACAAACACATAAAATATCTACTATCACAACATAAATCTGAAAATATATACAACCTAATGTTTAAAAGTAAAAACTATTTACTAAATATTTTCCCCATGGTACATATCTCCATTAACAATAAAAGTGAGGGCTATGTAGAAAAGTACAGAGATGTAGGGACTGGAATTGACTCAGAGAGCTATTGAAATTGCCATGTGAGAAGTGTAATAGGGCCCTGAACAACAAGGAGTGGCAGTGATGAAGGCAGAGGTGGTAAAGATGGAGAAATTTGCCATATACTTTTATATACATTAAAATAAAAATGCTCATGTGATCCTCTAAGAAGCCTGTAAAACACAGGCTGAGAAGGTATTTTATTACCACTACCCAAAGGAAGACATGGAAGCTCAGATATCAAAGGTCAACACCCTCGTGATGAACTGGAACTGTGTCAGGTTCCCTGATTCCGAGTCCAGTGCTCTTTCCACTGCACAATCCTGGTTCCACAGAACTGAAACTGAGGGACTTGCACTAGCACTAAAAACTCAGGAGAGGCAATATAAACTGAAAAGGTGAACAGATTCAGGAAAGCTTTAGACTGATTCATAGATAATAAGTCCATATGTGTCTTTGGGGAGGGAGAAATGTTTTGGTGTGTGCATATGTGTGTGTGTGTGTGTTGGGGGAGGTGTTAACCCCTGCAGTAGAGACTGTTGGTTGCCTACCTTAGCCAATACCTCTTCTTTCTTACTAAAGGAACGTTGAGCAATGGGAGTAGCTGATAAATTACATTTCCTAGACTCCTTTGCAGATCGGAATGGCTAGAGATACATATCTGGAAGTTGCTGAGTCAGCCTTTTTGCCCTTATCTTCCTCTCTTACCTTTGGCCTAGAAAACAGACATAATGGTTAGCCATCTTGAAAGATAAAAGAAAGGCCCAGGAAATTGCAACTTCAGCTGAAAGGGCACAAAGATGTCCAGCTTTGTGCCACTGAGCCAAAACCAGTGAAATTCTACCTCCTGGATCCTTTCACATAGAAAAAATTAACTCTTATAGTCGAACTATAACTCTGTTATTAGTGCATAACTAGTATAACACCTAGCCTTCTGAAGCTATGTTTTCAAGGAGAACCATATTCTTTCTGTTAAAAACAAGACAACAGGCCCAAAATGCAGTCACTTATGTTAAACCCCAAGTCACCAATCCAAGACTTAATTACAGTTTCAGCCCCTCCTAGAAATGGAATGTTAAACCAATCAGGCATCACCGGTCAGCAGTACTGAGGCAATCTGCCTGACAGACCCTGACATTCTCTAAGCAAAATGACCTTGCCACAACCAATCCACTTTTTGCTAGTATAACTTCCATACTCCCACTCTGCCTGATTCATGAGTTGTTGAATAAAATTGATAAGATGTCTACACTTTACTCAGCTGAATTTTGTTTTTTATTGTTTTCTCTTTTCAACATCCCTACAAAGCACTGTGGCTTACATGGGATGAACCATGGCTGGTCTGACCCACTGTAGCATTCTGTCAGTTCTAAGGCTGCAAAATATTCAAGCTTTGAACATTTTACTTCTAGAAATTTAAAGGGCAGAGATAAATAGAAACACCAATTCTCTGGGATTGGGGATTTATTTATTCTGCTTATCTTAAATCAGAGCCAGTAGTAATAATGGCTTTGACAGTTCCCAAAACATGATTAGTGTTTTGACAGAATAGCTTCAAAGAAGTAAATTCATATTTTTCCTCTAACATAATGTTAAACTTTTAAGGTATTTAATGATATGATCTAAAAATGCAAGACATTATTTAATAGGAGACTCTAAAATCTAAAGCACCTGGCCCAGTCACTGGAATATAGGGAATCTCAAACCAGCTCCGTGAATGAAAACTGTTATAACATACACAGTGCAGAGCAGAAGGGTGCTCACCATAATAGGAAATTAGCATATTTACAGAATTTTTATCAGTGTAATAAAACAATCAGCTGTTTGTGAGATTAAACTAATTTGGTTTCTGAAAGTTTAATCAACAATGAACTGGGCCATTAAATTAACAAATTTAAGAGTTACAATTTCCTTTAGAGAAGAATGCAATCTATACTGTAATAATTAAATAGCCTAGGGATGCACCAGTCATTCCATGTCAAAAGTATTTGCAAAGAGCTATAAAAATTATGAAGCAACCTTAACAGCCTTTAAAGGACAGTGTATTTAAGTCTAAAATTGCAGGAAGCAGCAATGTCTAATTAGATGACTTAAAAACTGCTCAAAAAAACAGATTAGTAATTTAGGTATTGTACAACAGTCTCTCCTCCCTCTAAATATAGCATGTTATTCAGGCAATTTATTACAGCTTTATTAACAACTAATTCTTTGGAGATCATGAAATACCATCAAAAAGTAAATTGCCCTTTCTCAGTAATTTTTTCTTTAGTTGATTAATGAAAAGAACAAGATAATTTGAAATCCAATTTCTCTTGAATTTCCTAGCAACCTGCTTCAGCCAATCAATATCTGGTGTGGATTTGTATGTGAGATTTAGAATTCAAGACAAGAATAAGAAAAATATACTAAGTTGTGAAGGAGAGACTGTTCCATAATGTCACCACTACAGGACCTGAGAGCTGGACATGGGCCAGAACTGAGACTGCTTACCACAAATCCCCCTTAGAGATGATCTGATTGTAATCCATGTTCACTCGGACATAAACCAGCACCTCTCCCCTGCCTCTCACTAGGTGCTGGTTCCTGGAACAGGCCATTGTCCTGAACATGTAAAAAAGGTAATTTTCCATACCTGGTAGCATTCACGTACCAGTAACTATGATATGCCTCCCTCTACCATACATAATTCTTTGATGCCTGCCAAGAGGTGGAGGAAACCATTTCACCCTGCAGCCACCCAGGATGCTTCTCATTATGTAAATTTCCCTTACTGATCTCCACTAAGTACCCTACAGGAGTGCTCAACCTCTTTCTTCAGTCTTTCCCTGCCCTCTGCTTACAGAGGTAGATTTTCAGTCCCAGGAACTTTCCCTGAATCTGCATGTACTAACACAAGTTTCCAGAATACTCTCCTAGTAGCAACAGAATACAACAAAGACAAAGATCCTAAAATTAAAATTAACTCACAGCTCATGTCACATAGAATTTTAATAGAAATTTTAATAATGATTAAATTTAAATTTAATATTTTCAACCTTATTCAAAAACTTTCAGAAGGTGACATAAAAGTACATCACAAGTTAAAATAGAGACTCACCATAGTGATACAGCATGAATAACAAATTGGCATGGTGATCTAATTTATTGATAAATATATACATACAAACCTATGAGGGTTTCATTAGTCTGCCAACTAGTGAAAATACATACAAGAAGTTTTAAAACCTCTGGAATGGTAAATAGTAGGAATGGTCGATATTAGCGTAAAAAATAATGAACATTGGGCCATGTCAGAAAAACAATGAACACTGACGGAATTATGCAAGTACTACTTAACAAAATGACTAAAGACCAAATGGTAAAATGTATACCAAAGATAATTTAATTTTACAGTCACTATTTTAAAATATTAGTACAAACTATTTCAGAATAAAATTCTGAAAGTTAATATAATACTTCAGTAAACTGATGAATAGTTATAAATCCTTTGAATTTCAAGGTCTAGGAGGTGTTGTCACTGAAGATAACACAAATAGAAATGGTGAGGCTGTTACGACTTTACCCTGCCAATGCCAATACATGGAAGTTAATGAACACCCAAGCCAGTACACCTGGGGACGGGAGACAGTTACATGCCGGACAGCTACCATCCTCTTCTTCCCATCTTCTTACACTGGTCACTCTTGCCCAGTTGCCCCTCCTCCTTACATTAACCCCTTTATGAACCAGACAGATTCAAAAGTAATACTGGTCTTAAATCTAAAGCAAGAAAAAGTAAATACACATTTTAAGTGAGGTGAATACTAGAAAGAATGGTGTCTCAAAAGACGAAATAAAAGCTCTTTAAAATGCTCCAAAGTATCTTCAAACTTTCTACCAAAATGGTCCCATCACTTCAGCTCCCACTAAGTAAATTTTTGATAATCCAAAATAAATTGGTTATTTCAAGTTTCATCGAAAATATTCAACAGCAGAGTCATGAAGAGATATCTGCACATTCATATTCACAGCAGCACTATTCATAATAGCCAAAGGTGGAAGCAACCCAAACGTCCGTTGACGGATGTATGGATAAACAAAATGTAGTACAGACACATAGTGAAATACTATGCAGCCTTAAAAAGGAAGAGCCCGGCTGGTGTGACTCAGTGGATTCAGCGCCGGCCTGTGAACTGACGGGTCGCTAGTTTGATTCCCAGTCAGGGCACATGCCTGGCTTGTGGGCCAGGTCCCCAGTTGGAGGCATGTGAGAGGCAAGCGATCTATGTTTTTCTTGCACATGGATATTTCTCTCTCTTTCTCCCTTCTTTCCCCTCTCTCTAAAAATAAATAAATAAAATCTTTTTTTTAAAGAAATCCCATCACATGCTACAACATGAATGAACCTTGAGGACATTATCACAAGTGAAAGAAACCAATCACAAAAAGATAAATACTGTATTATTCCACTTACACAAAGTATCTAATATAGGCAAATTCACAGAAACAGGAAGTAGAATGGCAGTTACCAGAGCTGACAGAGGGTGGAGAAGGGAGTTTCATTTGCAAGATGAAAAGGTTCTGGAGATCTGTTTCACAATAATGTGAATATATTTAACACTGCTAAACAGTACTCTTAAAAATGGCAAAGATGGTAAACTTTTTGTTACTTGTTTACCACAATTAAAAAATATTCAATAGTATTATTTTTCTACTATTCATCATTATTAAGTATGAAGTATTTTAGCTACATATGAATTACACATGTGCTCTAGCATAGGAATGTTTTACTTTGACATCACACTGATTTTTGTTTTTCTTTAAATTCCTGTGCCTCCCCTGACCTTTTTTAGAAAATGAGAACAAGAATGACACAGACAGTATGGCATCACTACCAAAGAGTAAATCTAGTTGTATAGGAGTGTCAGCCACGCATGAGACTCAAGTCTGTACAACCCAGGAATGAGATATCTCCCTGGACAGGACTGAAGGAACAGTTAGGAAGAATACATCCTTCTCTTCATAAAGGTCTGAACCTAGCTATAACTAAAACTATGAGAGCCCAACTGAAATCTGAAAGAATCAGATTTAAAGAATTACAATTTTTATTGCACTGAAATGCTTTAACCAACGTGTGATCCTGGAAGTAACATCTCACACTCAGAATCTAAGTTGACTCTTAACAAAATGTTTCATAATTGTTTGTTTAGGGCTATTTCTTAGATCAGTTTTAGGTTTACAACAAAATTAGCAGGAAGATATATAGAGATTTCACACATGTCCCCTCCACTCTCACATGTATGCCCCCAACCTCATTATCTATATCACTCACCAGAATAGTATATTTTTACCAGGAATGAAACTAAATTGATCATTTTTTCCCCTCCTTAGGACTTCCAGATCAAGAATCACCAGTTTCCTCAAACAGCTAAATATGGAATTATCATATGACCCAGCAAGCAGTTCCACTCTTAAGATATATGGACAAGAGAACTGAAAATATATACTCATACAAAAACTTGAATATAATTGTTCACAGCACTATTAGTGCTAATAGACCAAAAGTGAAAACCTAAGTGCCCATCAACTGATAAATGGATAAACAAAATGTGGTACACCCCAACTATGCGTGGAATATTATTCAACCATAAAAAGGAATGAAGTATACTTGTATGTGCTGCAACACAGGTGAACCTTAAAAACATTACACTATGTGCAAGAAGCCAGACATAAAAGGCCTTGTATTATGTGATTCCATTTATATGAAATGTCCAGAATAGGCAAATCCACAGATACACAGAGTAGGTTAGTGACTGCCAGGAGCTGGAGAGAGGGGTGAATGGGGAGTAACTGCTAATGGGTACCAGATTTCTTTTGGATGTGATGAAAATGTTCTGGAATTATAGTAGTGATGGCTGCACAACTTTATGAAAATACTAAAAACCAGTAAACTGTACATTTTGATAGGATGAACTTATGGTATGTAAATACCATAAAAAATAAAAAGCTTGTCTTCCCCTGCTGCACGCTTGACATCTTCTTTGGCAGCACCCTTCCAAGCCTAAACTCTACACATTCACATTAAAACTCAACAGTGCTCTCCCAACCACCTCCCTTTTTCTTCAGGTTCCTAATGTATATGTTGTTTCTCAGGCTGGACATTTTCAGATATCCCTAATTTATTTTTCCTCAGTTTCAACATCAGTCAGTCACCAATGCCGCCAGCTTTTTCATTAATAATAAAAATGGTTACCATTCTTAAATACATGATTCCTGCCAGATACTATGCTAGATGATCTATAAGTAGCTTTAAACTTTCACAATAATCACACCTTTTACAGAGAACAAAACTGAAACTAATGGGGATTAAGTACTTTGTCCTTTAGTCTTTCTCCCTTGAATCTAGGCTTTACCCTTCAGCCAGAGTGATCTCCCCAAAACTAAATCTGATCATGTTACTCGTCCCCCCACCCCCAGGCTCTTCAAAGGCTTCCCGTGGTCATAAAGTTCAGACTTCTTAAATTTATATAAGGTGCCCTTCAGGATCCCTCTTCTTCTCTTACCACTCCTCAAACCAACTCCTTTCAGTTCCTGGAACAAGGCAAGCTCTCTCTCCTCCTGCCTCTGGACTTGGCACAGTGTGTCCTTATTCATTTCCTCAACAAATGTGTATTAAGTGTCCATTATGCCCGGCACTGTACTTGCTGCTTGAGGTGAACAAAAGCAGACAGATATAGGTCCTACCCCCAAAGCACACAAGGTCTAATGGAAGAAATAATAAACAAGTAATTACAGACTGTGACAAGTAGAATGAAAGAAGCGTGGTGTATTATAGAACATTTAGGGTAAAAAGGTCATTTAAACTTACAAAGAGTGTTTCAAATAGGTTGTTCTGATAAGGTTTCAGGTGGTGACACACTCTGAAACCTGAAGATTAAGGAACCAGCCATGTGAAAAGCAGGTAAGAGGAAGGGGGTGAGTGACATGTTCCTGGAGACAAGAGCAGAGCCCACATCAAAGATTTTGGTAGGTGGGCTGGGATGGGAGTAAAAGTCAGAAAACTGTACTTGAATAACAATTAAAATTAAAAAAAAAAAGATTTTGGTAGGCCATGGTTAGGAATCTGGATTTTATTCTAAATTCTAGTGCAGTGGAATTCACTGAAGAATTTTAAGTAAGAAAGTGTCACTTTTTGCTCCTGAACAGGAAGGGATTAGAGGTGTACCAGATGGAAAACAGGGCGCATGGCCTGAAGATATAGTAGCGACTTAGGTGAGAAATGTGGATGATCTGGACAAGGATCTGATAGTGAAGGGGGTGAAGGTGGCAGATTAGATACAGAATTGACCTGATTTACAAAGAAGTCATCAGCTGAAAATAAGAGATAAAGAGAGTACAAGTAGGCTGACACAGAAACAGACGATCGAAAGGATCTCAGACCAACACTGAGTGAATATTCCAGAAGCTGACCACTTTCATTTTATAGTGTCATCAGTTTGTCCAGGCCTTTTCCCAGCAAGTTCATCTGTATGGGTGGAGGTGCAAAGAGGGCAAAAAATTGGGTTCATCTGAAGTTTTGCCAGAATAAAAGGCAGGGGGGACAAGAGGCTGTGTACTATCAAGGGAGAGATCATAATGATAAACTATGACAAGAACTCTCAACTGGATAAGAAGATACAGATGAGCAGGAAATGGAAGCATCAGTGAACTGGAGGTATAGATGAAGTTCAAAAACTGTCTCCTTGGGGCACACAAGCGAGTTATAAAGGCAGGAAGACTGTGGTCAGATAGAAAGTTATAATTTGTTTCTTCTGTTTGGAACGGTCATCTCCCCCTCCAGGCAAACATGACTGATCTCCAGTCATATCCATCCTGTGCTTTCCTGCTGTTTCCCACGCCTCCTCACCACTACTACCACCTGAGTTTGTCACTACCTAATACAATCATAAAGGCCCAGCTCAAACTATTTGCACCTTGAAGCTTTGGTTTTCCCCACTGGGATCTCTCCTCCCAGTGACAGACCTCACCCACGGTGCACTTCTAATAGCTTTACGTCACCACTTATATTAGTCATTCTTTTTCCTTTTGTATCTCTTTACTCGATCGGGAAAAAACATTGTTATAAACAATCTCTGGATCCTGTGGCAGTCCCCAGAGCAGTACCAGGAACACAGGGATCTCAGTCTCAGGAATTTACAAACCCCAACCGTTCTGTAGAGCAGGATTCCACCGAAATCAAACAGAGCTCAAAATCCCTGTTCACAAAGATCCCAGATATCTCCATTTACCTCAAAGGTGAGCTGCACTTTCACAAATTTAATTTTAATCCACTGTAGCATTCAAAACCCCGTCATGCGTACACCACCCCGGGTAGGATGTGGGGACACAGGGCCTGGGTGAGGATCAAATATCTGGATGCCTCAACCTGAGAGTCACGTTCGCTACACACAAACAGTTCCTCACGGCTTAATGCAGGGCCAGAAGCTAGACCAAACGGCCACATGAGAGGTGCCAAGAGAGTCAGTTGGCACCTACCTTCCTCCTCTCCAATTCTAGCCGTAGGGCCCGTACCAGCGGTCGTCCCCGGGCCTGCCGCCATGGCGAGCACAACTGCGGGCCACCCGAAACCCAAAGGTGGAGCGCAGCGTTAGCGGGTCTCCAGGAGGCGGGAGACTTCTGTTCGGAAACCGCCCCCCAGAGGAAGCGCGACGCCAGCGACCGGGCTCTTCCGGAAGCGCTGCGCACGTGAAAGTCATGTGACGGGCGCCGGGCGGGGCTACGCAGGTTTGTTTTTATTCCGCCTTTGTTGTTATGTAACCACATGGAGTCAGCTGTGCCTCCTTTTACCTTATCCAGACTTTATCCTTCTTTCAATGTTGTTTTCTTGGCTTCGTTTCTGCTTCTCCTCATTTTCTAGTCAGGCCCTTCCTTTTCGCCTAGGCGCTTCCGTCTGTCCAATTGTATTGCAGCTTTAGGAGCTGTTTGGGTTGGGGGGAAGGGGCGGGGAGCGGTGGAATGTGGCTCTGTTCGTGCTACCAGCCTTGGACAGTAGGGGATTTCACGCTTTTCCGTTCTCTTCCCACCTCTTTTGCTCTTCTGGCAGCAACAGGACTCCGTTTGTTTTCGTGGCTGCTGGGGAGTATGAACCTAGATCACATGTCCTTTTATTGTGTTCTCTGCGACTCATTTTACCACCCACACATGTCGAATCGCTTGTTTTCAAGGGCACTATTCGACAGCTGTCAGACTTCTGGATTTGTGAATCAAAATAAACTGGCATCTTGATCAAGAGATCGACAACCCCCACCCTTCTCGTTTACTCTTCGTCACGTCAAAATCACAACGATATGGATCTAAGTCTTTTGGGGGCAAACCTTCCAGTTTTAATGAACATATTCCTTTATTGATCGCCTATTAATGACGAGAAAGTAGAAACGTTCCTGTATCTTTTATATATGAATAAAATTGACTAGTTTATAATGTTGGGTATGTAACAAAAAGCTGGTAAAACTAGGAAGTACTTACTGTACATAAAGACAAAATGATTTTCAACTGCAAGTCTGGGTCCGTACTAAGCCTCAAACTTATGCTACCTTTCCCTATAATTTCTGAAGTTGCAAACCCAAGAAAAAAAATAAGAAGTAACCCAATACAGACGTAAGCATTAGCTTAAGTGACCAGAGGTCACCAAGTTGTTTATTAGGCACATGATGTAAAACTTGGACACTTCCTCAAGCAACCCGGGTTCCTAGCCCAACCTCCTCTAATACAGCCTCTCCGGGAGTTTCCTTTTCCCCTGGTTCGGCCGCGCTCTTTCCTGCCTTTCCAATTCCTCCTCGTCCTTCCTCTGGGACACCGGCTCCACTCCGTCTCTCACCACCCGGGGGGTCATCCCACCCCTGCACCCCAGCCTCCTCCAGAGCCGCTTCACCCGTCGGTCGTCCCGGCTCACCGGCGCAGGCGCACCAGACGCGGCCCCCCGAGGCGGAGGGCGGCCGGAGCAGCCTTGGTCTCCGCCTCCTCCAGCCTCCCGCCGCATCCGCGCGGGGCTGGTCGGCTGCCACCCGAACCGCGTGGGGCAGGAGCCCGGCGGGCCGCGCGTCGCCATGGGCTCCGGCTGGAGCAGCGAGGAGGAACGGCAGCCGCTGCTGGGGCCTGCACCGGGGACTGTCTGGAGAAGCCGGGAAGCCGCGGCAGCGACGGCGGCGCTGCCCGTGGCGGCCCCAAGTCCCGGGCGGGTGTACGGGCGCCGTTGGCTGGTGCTTCTGCTCTTCTCGTTGCTGGGGTTCGCGCAGGGCCTGGTCTGGAACACCTGGGGCCCCATCCAGAACTCGGCGTGCCAGGCCTACGGCTTCTCCAGCTGGGACATCGCGCTGCTCGTGCTGTGGGGGCCCATAGGTTTCCTGCCCTGCTTCGCGTTTATGTGGCTCCTGGACAAGAAAGGTGAGGGGTTCCGGGAAATCCGGCCCGCGCGGTCCGTGTTGGGGGAGCCTCCTCCCTCGGTTTTAGTCTTAGAGGTTGTGTGAGGTGACGGGAGTGTTGCCGACATCCCATTCTTGACTAGGAACCCTCCGTGCCCAAAGCAACGAATACGGGAAGCCTTCTTTGCAGCTATTATATTTTTATCAAGGCCCATTATGCAACAGCAGGGATTAAGCGTTCTCTTTATGTTCACGATTTTACATACTGTGGACCTCAGAGCATCCCTGTGCACGTGCTGTGTACATTTTTACACCTAACAAAAATGACTGACGCTTTGACTTCAGAGGGATTGGAGGATGTTGAGGGTGAAAGATCAGAAAATAAACAGACGATGCCCAACGTAAGGAAGTAATGAGTTGCCTTTGCATAATAGATGACTCTAGCCCAGGAAGAGCTGTTGGGAACCTCGGATCTGACTATTTGGCTTCTGGGAAAAGATGCATGGCAGCTTTCAAGTGTGTGACTGTGACTAGGTGGCTGTGTCAATTGAGATTTATAATTATCAGATAAAACATACAGATGAGTGAGACTTCCTCTTCATAGAAGACTACTCTGGACAGATACCTCACTTTACCACTTTGCCATTGTGATTCTGTGAGGAAGAAAATAAAAACGTCATAGGATTGAATGTCAAGGTATTGAATTATAGGACACAAGTGTGGGTAAATGATTCATGATAAATATGATGTAGCTGCGGGAAAAGGATGATTTCAGGCACAGAAGTGTAGTGTCTAAAACAAGAAGAGAAATAATTTGATAGGCTCTACTCCAGTCTTCAGTTCTAAGCATTAATTTTAAGAAGGCTATTGACAAACTGGAGTACTTTAAAAGTTGTGTGGCAAGAATAATATAGGATGTAAAAATCATGTGTAACATAAAGGGAACTGGGTGTGTCAAGCTTCAAAAAGAAACTTGAGTCAGAATATAAAATGTGTGGAGATCAAGTAAAAGAGGAATTCGTTTTAATGTGTGTGTGGTTCTGGAAGGGAGAACTAAACTGGGTGGAGTTACGGAGGGTGAAGCCACACCAGGAAGAACCTTCTAACAATGAAAGGCACCCAGCCCTGGAAGGTGTGTCTTGATTGGTGTGGAACTTCCAGGTAGGGCAGGTTCTTGTGCAGAGGGTGTGCACTAGGTGCTGAGGTTGGGTTTCGGGTTCTTGTACTGAATGGAAGTTTTCTTTGTTTGCTTTTAAACTAAATTATAGTCTTTATTTAAATTTCACCAGTTTTTTCACTAGGGTCTCCCCCCCCCACCAGACCCCGTTCCACAGGAACAGTGAAGGGTTCCAAATTGTGTTTAGTTGTTATTTCTCTTTAACCTCGTACAGTCTGTGACAATTCCTCAGTCACTTCTTACAAGGTTGGCTAAATTTAGAGGGAAATGCTATTTTGTTGTTTCTATTTATGTATTTTTTAAATCAGGAGCATTTTTCAGCATTATTCACTAAATTTAGCCAACAAGGGGAGATAGCCTTGTTTTTATAGTAGAGAAATGCTCATTTATACCCCTATTATTATAATTCTATCTACTATCCTGGCCAGAAAAATTGAGGACTACCTATTCTCTTCAGAAAATAAATTACTGTAAGAGTTGTTTCAGAGTTCCCGTGACTGTATGGTGAATTCAATTTTATATTTTCCATTGGTTGAAGCAATAAAAAATAAATTAAAAAATTCTCTTTTAGGAAGTGGTTTTCGTTTTCAGTAGGAGAAGGCTAATAAACTTTTATATGTTGGCTGTCCTGCTGCAGATGTTCCATCTGCATACAGAGGAAGTGAGTTCCTGCTGTCCTTGGGTTCTAAAGTGTCTTTCTCCCTGGCCTTCCTGCTGCCAGGGGCCCTGTCTAACTTAGCTTAGAAGACTGCTTATCTTCCTGAGATCGATTTTGTACTCTCACCACTTTTCATTTCCAGCAAGGAGATAAAAAAGGACTAGCTAGTGAGATAACAGGAGAACAAAAAGCTAGTGTGCCCTGGAAGCCAGATGAAGACAGGTTCAAAAAGAAGAAAGCACCTAAATGTGTGCTCAGCACTGGGGAGATAGCCTTCACAGAGTCTACAGTGTAGTAAGATCCCGGATCAAACAACAATAAAATTAAATATTTACTATGTCAAATAGTGAACAGTGCTTTGGAGAAAAATAAAGCGAGACAAGGGAGAAAGGGGATGTGATTGGGTGATACTCTGTTCAGGGAAGGTCTTACTGATACGGTGTGTTTGAGCAGAGACCTGAGATTAAAAGGAAGCCTGATTTGCCAGTTCTGGACAAGACTGTTTTGGGAAAAGACAAATGTCCTAAACTTGTTTGGCATACTCAGTGTGGCTGAGTTGAGCCCTGAGGAAAACGACAGGAGGAGATGCGGTCAGAGATAGTGGGAGGCTGAATCATGCAGGGCTTCATGGGCCACTGTAAGGATATTGGTTATTGAGGAATAAGGGTGGCTCTCTCCATTGGAAGACTTGGAGCAAAAGAATAAAATGATAGCTCTGCTTTATGTTGAGAACAAGAGTCAGAGAGACTTATTAGGGTAGTGGAATAACACAGATGGGACTGATGGTGACTTCCAACCAGGGTGATAGCCGTGGAGGATTTGAGAAGTAGTTAGGTTCCAGATATGTGTTGAAAGTAGATTCAGCAGTATTTGTTGATGGATTGGTGGTGGCATGTAAAGAAAAGAAAGGAGTCTAAGATGTTTCTCAACTTTTTAGCGTAGTAAATGAGAGAATCAAGCTGCAATTTACTGATATGTAAAAGATTGTGGAAGGAGCAATTTGGAAGCAGATGGCATGAAGATCAGGGGTTTGAAATGCCTATTAGATATACAAGTAGACAGGTTAAACTGTCTGTCGGACTTATAAATTTGGAGTGCAGGGAAGAGGCCTGAGCACTAAATTTGGGATTTGTCAACCTGTAATGTATTCAGTCTTGGAACTAAAAGAGATCACCTGTGGAGATGGGTGTTGCTTCAGAAGAGGACTGAGCCTGTGGCCATTCTAACACTTAGCAGTTGCAACAATAAGGAAGAACCAGCTAGTGTTGACTGACCATAGGGCCTTGGGTTTAGCAACATGGAGCTCTTTGGTGTCCTCTAAGAAAAATAGTCTCACTGGAGTGGTGGGATGAGTTCAAAATAAATTGCAAGGAGAAAGTTGGAGACAATGAGTGTTGCTATTTCTTTCAAGCAGTTATGCTGTAAAAAGTAGCAGAGAAATGGGGCAATAGCCACAGGGAGTGTGGCTACTAAGAAGGTATTTTTAAAGATAAGAGGTACTGAAGCATATTTCTGTAATACATTATCCTAGTGGATCCAATAGAAATTGACAATGCTAGAGGTAGAGATAAGCCCTGCTCTTCCATATCCTTGAGTAAGTTAGAGATGCAGTCCTCCAGAGCACAAGTAGACAGGTCGCCCTTTGGTAGAATCATTGACATCTAATTCTCCAGTAGTAGCAGAAGAGAAGATAGAGTGCATAGATATAGATGCATATGGTGAGTGGTAGGAGCTTGTGGAAGTTATCTTTGCTTATACTTCTCAGAAAATAGGAAGCAAAATTATCACCTCACAAGTGAAAATAGGGGAACAGTTATTGGAGGATTGAAGAGAAAGGATAAGTTATGAAACTATTTCCTAGGAAAGTGGAGAAAAATTGACTAGAAATTATAATTATCAGCTGCTTAACCACGGGGATACCTTCTGAGAAATGCATTATTAGGTGACTTGATGATTGTGTGGACATCACAGAGTGCACTTATACTAAACTAGATGGTATAGCCCACTACACCCAAGCTATATGTTATAGCCTATTTTCCTAGACTGCAAGCCTGCACAGCTTGTTACTGTACAAAGTAACATGAGAGTAAATCAAACATACAAGAAGATGATGCAATCAAGGTATGTGGTAAACATGAGATGTGTGAGGCCACTGTCTGTGTAACATATATAGTGTTTTACAGCAAACATTTTTTTATAAGTAGAAAGAGTACTCTTAAATGATGATAAAAAGTATAGTATAGTGAATACATAAGCCAGTAAAATGGTTGTTTATCATTATCAAGTATTATATACTCTGCATAATTCTATGCCCTATACATTTATACAGCCAGCAGAGCAGTAGGTTTCTTTCATCAGCATCACCACAAACACGTGAGTAATGCTTTGTGCTACGATGTTACAATAGCTATGATGTAACTAGGACATAGAAATTTTTCAGCTCCATTATAATCTTATAGGACTACCATTCATTGTATATGTTTATGATTGTCCGAAACATCATAATGAGGTGCATCATGTATAGTTGGATGGTTGGACACCAAGGGTCTGCTTTGTTATAGGGCATTGATATCAAAAGAGACCAGTTAGCATGTTTGTGTATTTTCCTCCAGCCTGTTTTGTCAGGCAACCACAGGCAAGGGCAGAGTTGGCGGAGAGATTTAACCACAGTTGCAGTTTACCAGGTGAGTAGGACTAAGAAAATGCAGGCCAAGAGTAGAGGGTTATATAGACAGTGATAACAATGGACCGTGAAATCTAAACTGGGTAAAGGAGAAAAGAAAACACATGAGGTGCATGAGAGTTTCCAATTAGGTGAAGATTTAACGGACTCGAGGGAAAGAAACAAGGTTATGGTTGAAAAACAGAATGCTTAAAATTGTCATGAATGCAATTATGGTAAACTTGAGGTCAGAATTTAACTAAGAGAGTGTACTCCTGAGGTGGGGTATGGGACATGATTGTGGAATAAGAAGTCAGGAGACTTAGAGGCCAGGATATTGAAAGGATCATCTAGTGGATATTGAAATTGCCAGATTTATGAAAGAAGTAGTGTCCTGATGAGTAATAATGAGCTAATTCATTTTCCATAGTGAGAGTGAATGATCTGGAGGCAGGTATGTGGTGGTCTGTAGAATAAAGTTAAATTAACGGCTGTTTAGGCCATGGTGGAGAAATAGGACCTGAATTTATTCTTCCATCTTAAATAACAGAAAGCAAAAAATAAAGTCAAAGTGTATGAAACAGTAGTTTTCAGACACTGGACAACAGATAGAGCAGGACAGTGGTGCCTATGATTAATGTCTAAGCATCACTGAAGAGATGGCGAACCCAAATAAAGCCCTGCGGTTTTCTTAAGTTGAGGAGACAGTTGAGAATTCAAAGGGGCCAACAAGCTAGAATTTTTAGGGTAGACTACTAGAGAGGGAAAAAGCTTCACAGAGAGAAAGGTCTAGATCTACAGGGAGTTTCTCTTCAGTCTTCAGTTCAGCACAACAGTGGACACATGTAAGGAAACTACCCAAGTCTGGAGAAAAGACCACTAAAAAGGAGTAGGCAGAACAATTCCCAAAGTTTATATGAGGCTGAGCATAGTTCACTTTCCTAACAGACATAACAGAGAAACCTTATAACACATACATAGGAGGTTGGGTTGAATATTCAGAAGGGCATTGCCTCAGTAGTAAAGGTCGATGATGCCTAGACTAAAGGCTGCTCAGGTTCCACCTAGTAAAGCTTAAAAGTACTCCTTGTAAAGATCAAAGGTAACTTAGCAGTACCCCAGACCATTGTTTAAATATATTTAAAGGAATAAAAAAAAAATCCATCACCAAACAAGGTAAAATTCAGAATGTCTGACATCCAAATCAGAAATTACCAAGATTGCAAGGAAGCAGGGAAGTTCAGTACATAAAAAGGAGAAAAAGCAATCAATAGAAACAGGCCCATAAATGTCACAGATGATAGAATTAGTAGACAGGGATTTCAGAACAACTAATCTAAATATACTACGTATGTTCAAGAAGGTAGAAGAAAGCAAAGAGAGGCATAGAAAAAAGACCAACATTAAACTTCTAGAGATGAAAATGTAATCTGTGTCTGAGGTAAAAAATATATATATATTGGACAGGATTTAACAGCAGATTAGATGTTTCAGAAGAAAAGTAAGTGAACTTGAAGACATAGCAGTAAATACTATCCCAAATGGAACACAGAGAATAAAGGCTCAAACAAATAAAAAATCCACAAGCATCAGTGAGCTGCAGGACAGTTTTAAGTGGCCTAATAATATACATGTAATTAGAGTCCCAGAAGAAGAAGACAGAGGTAATGGCAGAGGGTATGGAATGAGGTGGAGGGGGCGAGTGGAGAAAATGAAGAAATAATGGCAGAAAAATTACCAAATTTGCCATGGCTGGTGCATCTCAGTTGGTTGGGCTTGGTCCACACAGCCAAAGGTTGCCAGTTCGGTTCCCCGTCAGGGCTCATGCCTGGGTTGTGGGCCTGGTACCTGGTTGAGGTACATGTGAGAGGCAACTGATTGAGGTTTCTCTCCTCTTTCTCTCTACCTTCCCCTCTCCCTAAAATAAAATCTTTTTTAAAATTACCAAATTGATATTCACAAATCTAAAAAATTCAAGAATCCTAGCAGAAGAAATACAAAGAAAGCTGTAACAGCACACATCTTAATCATATTGCTTAAAACCAGAGAAAATCTTAAAAGCATTGGGAGAAAAAAGGCTGGCAAGCTTTAGGGAGAAGAGAGTAACAATGAGCTGTGCAAGTGGCTGGGGAAACTGTGTCCTCAGGAGAGGTTTCAGTGGGAATACGGTGACAAGGATATTTAGAGAAGAGCTTGAGAAAATAGGGATTCCTCTGATTCTGAGTACCTCAGAAGGCAGGCACAGTGGAACGTCGGCAGGAGTTGGGGAGGTGGCAGAGGTGAGGTTAGATTAGGGGATATGTAAAGCCATATTTTGGGATACAAGTTGGATCTCAACATGGGATCTCTTGACTGATATAAACAGGAAAAACACAATGCGATAGTCCTGATGGTCTCCAAGGCAGATCGTGGTGGCAAGGCTGTGGCTTTTGGGGATAGGGAGAGTAGAGGTCTTGCCAGGGGCAAGCAGAGTTTATCTTTAGTCCAGCTGATAAAAGTGTGGAGCCTGAAAAGGGCAGTCTTACCAGATAAACTTGGGAGCCATAATTGATTTCCCATGCATCAACTATGTGTATGTGTGTGTGTGTGTGTTTCCAGTCAGTGTGCATCCTGATTTTTTAGGTACTGTTGTAGAGACTCTGTTTCTATAACAAATAGGTTCCCAGCAAAAAAGGCGTTATCTCATCTATTGGAAGGAAATTCCCTGCAGTGTCTGGACTCCATATTTGAATAGAATTTATTTTTATTTTTAGTCATGCTTGGTTTTCAAAAATTGTTCTAATACATTTCATCAAATGGTTTTTGCACTCACACTCTGGTACTGGAATCACTTGGGATCTATTTATATAAATGTTTTAGATGTCTCTTAAGCCTGTTTTCCTAGGGTCTTCTTACCTCTCCTTTCCAAAGTCAGTTGATATCTTTTTTATTACATGCAATTATAGAGTCCTGCCTTGTCAAGACATGAATGAAATAAAGCATTCTATTCAAAGCTGAGCATCAGCGAGGGTGAATTCAGTGATACTTAGCAACAATTTAAAAGAAGCAAGAAAGCCACAAGTTGTACCTGTGAGGTTGCTTTAATAATCAGCTTTTCACAGCTTTATTCTTAAATATTTATATTAGCTGTTATATTGTCATTTGTTTGATAGAAAGCATAATTGAGTAGAAAAGTGTTCTGACCTTGAACTATAGTAATAGAGAACCAGGTTATTTTGATCGTATTGCCATAAGCAATGCCCCACTACTCACTTGGTGGCTGTCGACCTTACTACAAGCCAAATATTCAGAGAAAAATAAATATTATATAAAATATAAGCCTTACAGTCCCAAATCTGTGAAATTTTATTCAGTATCTTATAGGGCACCAAATATAACTTATTCAACATTTTGAAAGTTTAGGATGCTGATGATTATAAATGTGCTTTTATTAATTACACTCTATTTGCTGTGGCTATAATGTGATTTTAAAATCTGTGTTCTGTTAGTGGAAGCAGTAAATGAGCAGTATGTATGTATTACTTGTTACCGGGAAGCACAATTTTATGTGCTATTCCTTCGGCCAAATTGCATTAATCATATTCAGATCATGTAAGAATATTATAAACTTAACCCAGTTCATATCACCAGTTACCCTCAATGTAGTGTGCATGTGCCTAATCCAGACCTCGGGTTTATCTTCCTCACTTGAATAATTAATGTTTTGTTGACTTTCAATTTTCTTCAGCCAGAGAAGCCCTTTGAAAACCAACCATTTAACCATATTCCCTTTGTAAAAACAAGGACAGGTCTGAAAAAAGTTTGCATTCAACAGTTCGCCTACTCATTGTGAAACGGTATCAAAGAGGTGTTGAGTTTGGGAGAGGTTGGAAGAAGTGTTGCCACCTCTGCCACATCCTCAGTATGAGTTGCTTGTGTCATGTGGCTGCTTGCACACTGGAAGGCCGTATTAGTTTAGCATTGGGTTGGCCAGAAAAGTCTGTTTAGTTTTTTCCATAAGATAAAAAGACTCATTTTTCATTTTCACCAATAATGTTATTGATTTGGATATTTTGAGTATGTAAGCTATCTCTAGTGGGTAGAGGCCAGGGGTTCTGCTAAACATCTTCCAGTGCATAAGACAGCCCCACAGCAAAGGATTATTTGGTCAAAGTGACAATAGTACCAAGAAATTTCACAAACTGCTTTTGACACATTCAGTCAGTCACAGCACCTTCTGCATACACTGCACAAATCATCTTTTGCATTTCAGTTGTGTTTTTACCTTTTTTGAAGTAATAAAGCATAATACCCTGAAAATGTGTATTTTCTTCCCTCTTCAATATCAGAATGGCTGCACAAAAATTGACCTATTTTGGTAAGTTTTTTTGAATGTACATTGATATGATGGCTGTCACAATACAATCTAACAAAATTGTTTCAACTGAAGTTAAGGACAACTAAGCACTACTAGAGCCATTGTACAGAAAAAATTAAATGAACTTTTTGGCCAACGAATAGTAACAGGTACAGCTTTCCAATAGTAGGAAGATAGAGTCCCATTGTATTATTTTGCCATAGCTAGATTATTGTGTCAGTGTTTGGTTACCTTATTTTCATATTCTCTTTTATCCTAATATCCATGTGACCAACCAGGGGCACACATTTTCAAAATAATTGATTGTATTGGAATACACAGGGGAAAGCTATCTAACCCACATTGTCTTCTACTTTTTTTAAAAGCAAAATCTTTCTATAAATTGAAAACCATCTGATCAAGAAAAATAAAGAGAAAGACCATTATTATGTTAATAATCAAAGGATTCTAAAAATCACCTCTTATAACCCTATAACAAGCATTAGATTATCTTGATTATAATATAAAATATGTAATCGGTCAGTTATTTTTGGACAAAATTTAAAGCAATAATGTATATATAAAAAACATTTTAGGTCAACAAAAGAAAAAAGCAAACAAAATATAACCAGAGACATTGAAATTAAAAACAATCTAACAATAGCCAGAGGAAAGGGGGAAGGGGACTATGGGGAGAAGGGTTTTCAGGAACTACTATAAAGGACACATGGACAAAACCAAGGGGGAGGGTGGAAGCAAGGGAGGGGGGTGGGTTTGGTGGGGTGGGGGGAGGGGTGGGGAGAAAATACAGACAACGATAATTGAACAACAATGAAGTAATTAAAAAAACATTTTAGGGAAAGCTTAGGGTTTTTTCAGCTTGTATTTGAAAGAGAAATTTTATATTAGAGATATAAAATTAAAGTACCTGGTCCTTTAAAATTATTTTCTATATTTTTAGTGTAACATACAAACAAAACATTCTAGCCATTTTTTTTTTTAAATGAGACCTAATGGAACTTCTACTCTGTCCTTGATGTGATAATTCAAGTTTTCTATTAAAGGTAGAATAATTTCATTTTCAGCATGAAAACATCTTTTTTCCATGTTGGGAGTTATAGAGAAAGCTATAATAGTAGGATATAATATCCATATGATTAAATAAAAATATCTTGGTTCTTAGCATTCACATTGGACTTAACTTGAAGAGAAAAACAGAAAATAATCCAGATGTATCTGTTTCCTTTTAGGTCTTCGGATAACTGTGCTTCTGACATCCTTCCTTATGGTTTTGGGAACTGGGCTAAGATGCATACCTATATCAGACTTAATGCTTAAAAGAAGGTAACTCCTATAGATAACTTAAAGTTTCTTCCCCACATTTTTTCTTTTGTCATGAGTGTGATATATATATTTGCATATAAATAGTTAGTGAACAGTTCTATTTTTAAAACAATCAGTAGAGGGTCATATATATAGTAGCATTTACTTTTTCTTTATAATGATTAACTCAGTGGACATTTATTAGTTGTCGTATGGAAGATACTATATACTACTATGTAAATAAAAAAAACAACTTCATCTTCATGTTATCCAGGTGCTATAATAACCACAGGAAATAATAGTGTAACATAAGGGAAAATAATGTAGTTAATGCCACAGAAGAGGTATAAAATTGCCCTGAGAGACTGAGAGAAGTTTTAGATGAGTTCATGAAAGAGGTGGTAATTAAATGAGGCATTGAAGAATGAGTAGAATTTCGATAACTATGGTTAGGGGAAGGATATTCGGGGACAGGAATAGCAGGAACAAAGACATGGAGGCAGGTAAGCACAGGTCTCTTCTGAGAAGGGTAGGTCATTTCATTTTCTGAAACTGGAGTCCGTGGCTTTACTCTTAGGGGGTGCCAGGTATAAGAAGATTTTAAAATTTTGTTTTCCTTTTGGTTATAATAAGAATTATTTTACCAGTAAGTAATAATCTGTAACTAAAAGACATTCTTATTTACCAGGATATCAATTTCTTAAAATAGTGTTTTTCAAATGGAGGTCCTTACATGTGACCTTGAAAGCCATTGAGAAATTTTTTCCTTTTAAAAAGGACTCATAAAGCACTCAAGTTTGGGAGACACTGGTCTATAGCATAAGCTATAAGAATGGGATATAAAGAGATGAGTTGAGAAAAGATTATCCAGATTATGAAGGGTCTTGATGCCATTCTGTAGAATTGTATTTTCCTCATCAGACAGTTGTGAGCCACTTAGGTTCTTCATCAGAGCAGCAATAGAATCAGACCTCTGTAAGGCAAACTACTGATGAGAGTTATGTAGGATTAATTACAGAGACTGCTGGCAGGAGACCAGGGAAGATGCAGTAAGAGCCCAAGCTGGAGTCATTCTTCTGTTTGTCTGTCTGCTTGTTTGTTTATTAGTTCATTTATTCAACACAATTAACCGAGATTCTACTATGTGTTCTGGGCATGGGGAATACAGCAGAGAACACAAGAGATAAATCCCTGCCTCATGGAGTATACATTCCAGTTGGGGAGGCTGGCAATAAACTAGTTAAACAAGTAAAATATATAGTATGTGCTATGGAGAAAACAAATCAAATAGGAAAGAAAGATTTGATATGTCAGGGGAAGGATGGTAAAATTTCAGAAAGAATGGTTGATAAAACCTCATTGGGAAGTTTTTTTAGATAAAAACCTGAAGGAATGATGCATTGTCTAGGGGACAAGAATTCCAAGCAGACAGATAGCAAGGGTAAAGGGTGGGAAGGGAAGAGCACAGCTTGGCAGGGAGGTATGGCCAGAGCCCAGTGAGAGACAGAAAATGTGAGCAGAGCAGTTATGTGTGGTGGTGGGAGTATGAGCTAGGGAGCCATTGGAAGCTTTGAGCAAAGGAGAACCATAGTCACAGTATGCTTTATAGAATGAGGCTGGAGGTCAAGGGTGGGAGTAAGGAGACCTGTTAGGAAGCAGTACAATAAACTAGGTGAGACATATGGTAGCCTGGGCCACAGTGGAGGCACTGTTGGTGGTGAAAAGTAGTCAAATTCTGATTATGTTTTGAAGCATTTGCTGATGGATTGGATAAGGGGAATAAGAGAAAGAGTAGAGCCTGAAATGACTTCTTCCCCTGGGAAGTTGTGGAAATAGAAAGGATAGCACAGATGTGAGAGAGAACATGAGAGGAAGAAATTGAAGGCAAGGTGATTGAGGTCTCACTAGAGGGACCCAGAAGGAGGAAGGAATGAATTTTAAGGACAAGATGTTGACTTTCATTTGGAACAGAATTTTTCATTCTTTTGTTTTTAAAGCATGTTTTATTGTTATGCTATTACAGTTGTCCCATTTTTTCTCCCCTTTATTCTCTACCATGCACCCCCAACCCTTAGTTCATGTCCATGGGTAGTACATACAAGTTCTTTGGCTTCTTCATTTCCCATAATATTCTTAACCACCCCATCTATTTTTGTACCTATCAATTATGCTTCTGACCCCTGTACCTTTTCCCCCTCTCCCACTCCACTGATAACCCTCCATGTGATCTCTATTTCTGTGATTCTTTTCCTGTTCTAGTTGTTTGTGTAGTTGTTTTTTGTTTTGTTTTTTTAGGTTCAGTTGTTGATAGTTTTAAGTTTGTTGTCATTTTACTCATATTTTTGATCATCTTCTTTTTCTTAAATAAGTCCCTTTAACATTTCATATAATAAGATCTTAGTGATGATGAATTCCTTTAACTTTTCCTTATCTGGGAAGCATTTAATCTGCCCTTCCATTCTAAATGATAGCTTTGCTGGATAGAGTAATCTTGGATGTAGGTCCTTGCCTTTCATGATTTCAAATACTTCTTTCCAGCCCCTTCTTGCCAGCAAGGTCTCTTTTGAGAAATCAGCTGATAGTCTGATGGGCACTTCTTTGTAGGTAATGGTCTACTTTTCTCTTGGTGCTGTTAAGAGTCTCTCCTTATCTTTAATCTTGGCTAATGTAATTATGATGTGCTTTGGTGTGTTCCTCCTTGGGTCCAACTTCTTTGGGACTCTCTGAGCTTCCTGGACTTCCTGGAAGTCTACTTCCTTTGCCAGATTGGGGATGTTCTCCTTTATTATTTGTTCAAATAACTTTTCCACTTGTTGCTCTTCCTCTTTTCCTTCTGGCACCCCTGTGATTCAGATGTTGGAACATTTAAAGATGTCCTGGAGGTTCCTAAGTCTGTCCTCATTGTTTTGAATTCCTGTTTCTTCATTCTGTTCTGGTTGAATGTTTCTTTTTTTTCTTCTGCTCCAAATTGTTGATTTAAGTCCTGGTTTCCTTCCCTTCACTGTTGGTTACCTGTCTATTTTCCTTTATTTCACTTTTCAAAGCCTTCACTTTTTCCTTTATTTTATGACAGTACTCACCCATTTCTGTGAGCATTGCGATTACTAGTGTTTTGAACTCTGCATCTGATAGATTAGCTATCTCTTCACCACTTAATTTTATTTTTGGAGCTTTAATCTGTTCTTTCATTTGGGCCATATTTCCTTGTCTCAGTGCACGCATTTAGTTGTAAGGGGTGGAGCCTTAGGTATTCGCCAGGGCATGGCAGCTCATATCACTATGCTGTGGCACTGTATGTGGGGGAGTGGTCAAAGAAGGAACAATGCCACTTGGTTGGCTGTCAGCCAGCTTTCAGTCACTTCCCTGTATACCCGCAAGCAAACTGGGCCCTTCTGGTGCTGATTCCCGAGTGGGGCCAAGTGTTTCATACTTTAAAGGGAAGATAGCAAAATCATTTGGGTTCCTATGGAAAGCTAATGTTATTTCCTGTCCTTCTGTGTGAGGATCTAACAGATCAGTTTCATTATTGTGTAAGAGATGCTCTTAAATTTTTCAGGCATCCAGTTTTTTTGTAAACTTCCACAGCTTTTAAACTTCATTATAAACTTCAGTATAAACTTAAATTCAACAGTGCATTGTTTAAAAATGCCCATTAATATTTTCGTTAGCTTTTCTTCTGTTTTGGGCCATCCATACTATTATTTCTGCCTAGTCTCATATCTTTTCCAGATATAAAATTCAAGGAATAATAAAGAGTTGACTCTGTGTTGGTGGAGGAGGTGGTATGAAAAAGAAATAGAGTTCATAAAGAAATGTAAATAAAGAAGGGAATCAAAGGAGTGAAATAAAGAGTTCAGAGAGATTGAATTGTTTATGAAAAAGGATATAAATTGAATTTTCAATCCTTGTGTGTTCACCTATAAAAAATGTAGGAATATTATCCCCTTGAAATGAGACTGCATTTTGTGCCTCTGCAGTATGGCTTTTAAGCAGTATTATTTATAGTGCATATACAGTCATTAAAATGAAACTGCTACAATTGGAATATGTATCTTTGACTAGTAGGTTCAATAGATCATCACTTTTAAGCTTCAGTCTCCATCTGACACTCAGCGCAAAGGAACAAAGACCATTAATGTGCATTTGTCCAGCACTGAAACGGCATTGAGCAGTCTGTGTTTGTGGCCATTTCTCTTTGAGCTTTTTGAACTTTTGACCCAGTCTTCTGGAATAGTATCCCTGTATCCTCAGCTTACTGTTTCATAGCTCCTGTAAGTCTCAAGAATAGTGGTGTTCTGACAAGCCCTTTCCTCAGTCATAACTAGTCTTAACCACCTTCCAAATGGTGTTCTACCTCTGCGTATCTGCTATTTATTTTATGTACATTGTATCAATGAAAATTCAGGAAAAATTATTTTGCCACTTTTCTTAACATAATAATAAATAAATAAGGAACTTAGAATAATGAACTATAACACTGTGGGGGAGCTCCGTCCAGCAGAGCTCTCCTGGCCGCCACAGATGAGAGTATGTCTACCAAGACGTGATCTGCTTGGGGAGGAAAGGCTGACCAGTCTCTCAGAGGAGAAAGGCCTCAAGCCTCTTTCTCAGTGGGCTTTTATTGGGTTTAGTTTGTATAGGAATACAGGGCGTATATGTAAAGCTTATCAGTCATTGTCAGGCAGTGATGATCAAGGAATAGATAATATTCAAAGAACTATAAGAGCTTATTCTGAGTGAGAGTCACATAGAATGATGTCAAAGGGCCATAAAACTTTGGGAAACAAATGCATTTTATGATTGGATCCTTAACATTTAAATTGAGAACATTCTTAGTAAAGCAGGTTTCATAGAATTTTATGCATTCTTTCTTAGCCCTAATCACCCCCGGAACCGCCTGTTCCAGCACAGGGCTATACCCGCCTCCGGCATTGTTTGAGGCTTAAATCAGGCGGGGGAAGTAAGACAGCCAAGAGATTAGGACTTCTTACAGATAGAATGAGGACTCAGACTATGACAAAGCCAAGGGGTGAGGGTCCATCACCCCTTTTCTATAGTCACCTAAGTCCTTCCCTGATGGTCCCTTCATGACTGTGTCTGTCTTAGGTTGTTCCTCCCTTGAGGAATCTTACCCATCATTGGTTAACCAGTCATCCGCCTGGGCCAAGCAGGGGGATATAAGAGAGGGAATAAGTTTTTATCTCCTTAGCAGCTTATGGTCCCAAGGACTTTTTACTCAGCCTTAGCCACGACAGGTTACAGCTTCTGAAACCAAGCAGGGCGGTTCCCAACATAAAACATTTCTTCTTTTATGATCAGGAAGCACATCATACCAAAAGAAATTATAGACGGCATTGCTCTATAGAGTGAAATGTGATATTGCTTACCCAGTAAACAATTTAAAGACTCCTAGAAGGTGAACTTAAATAGTAAGTTATGTTGCTTTTTAATCATCAATGCATTCAGTGATTCCTATAACACATGCCATATTATCTTTCAATTCAGTGTAATTTTCATCAATATTAACAATAGATAACATTTACTAACATGTGTTAGTTAAGTAGTGTGGATCTAGTAAACATAGACTTTCTAGAAGTATAGTTCATTGTGAAATGTTTTACAACTGGCAAAATTACCTTTAAAATGATCATATCAGAAAAAACGATTTGTTTAATATATGGTTTTGTGACAACTGCTTACCTATCTAGAAAATAATGAAGAACCTTAAATCTTTGCCTTATCACTTAAGTAAATTTTGGTTGGAATGAAGATTTAAATGTAAAAAGGAACCATAAATGTATTAGAAAACAAGACTTTTTAGATAACCTTAGAATGGAGAAGGCCTTCCAATTATAACACAAATCCCAAAAGCTTTATGGTTTAATACATTTGAGGTGTAATACATTTGACTACATAAAAATTTAGGATATCTGCATGATTAAATATACTATAAAACAAAGTAAAAAGATAAGTTAAAAACTGGAAATGTTTTCAACAATAAGAAGCATAGCAACTCAGTAGGAAAATGGATGATAGAAATGAGTGAGTAATTATAGATATTGAAATACAAATGATATAAATTTAAGAAGATGGTCAACTTTCCAGCATAATTAAGAAATGTAAAATAAAGCAGCAATTAAATATCTTTATTAGCAAAGATGAAAAAGTATAATGTGCTGTGTTGCTGAAGTATAGGAAAAACAGGCCTCTCTGATATCAGGGTGACTAGTTTGGGGCACCCTATTTGGAGGGCCTTTTGGCAGTATTTATCAGATTCAAAATGCACGTATCCTATAACCCAGTATTTGCACTTCTAGAAAATTAGCTTCCATATAAAGCTCTGCCAGTTTTCGAGAACAACTATGTTTGTGCAGCTTTGCTTATAATGGTATGAGGTTGGATACAACCCACTGTCTTCAACAGAGGACTGGTTATGGTGACGTATATAGTGGAACAGTATGCAGCTGTGAAAAGGAAATAAAGTTTTGTAAATGCTGATATGGGATAATCTCCAAAATACACACTTTAGAGTTTTATAAAAAGGCAAAGTTTACTTATTATGTAACATATTATGTTTAATATCTTCCTATATAGAAAAAAGTAGGAAGGATATTTGTGCCATTGCTTGGCAAGGACTGTTTCTGAAGGAAACCGTTACTATGGCTTGTTTCTGGGGAACTAGAAGTCTAAATAGAAAGGAGATTTACTTTTTATGTTAAACTCTTTCCTACTTTTGGGAATATTTTTAACTGTGTGCATATATTACCTTTTGACAGAGAATACCAGTTAAGTAAAATAATTAGAGATTCAATAATAACAGGAGGAAAAGCAAGAAATACAAGATACGTAAATTTGTATATGTAAATTTCCCTAGTACAGAAATAATAAACCTTTTGATGTAAAAATGAACAATTGGTAGATTTAAGAACTAAGATTCTTCCCTGTAAAATATGTAAGATTCATAGTCACCTAGATCAATATGTTTTGGAAGTATGGTCCATAAACTACCTGCTTATTAGAAATACAGATCCTTGGGTCTCACTCCAGTCCTACTCAGTCAGTTTCTGGATTGAATCCTAGAATCAACAATTTGACAAGTTCCTCAAAGGAGAAAACCCAGTCTTGTCCAATTATTGCATCTGACTCCAAATCCAGAATTTCTGAGTTCTATTCCATCTTTGTGGCTCTCTGGGACTATTCCTTTGATTGTTCTTTGCAGCTTTGGCTTTGTCCTCTGGAAGGCTCTTTTTTAGTCCAGTATTCTCAGTGGCCACACCTGTGAGTGAATGTTGGGGGAAATGCTCTTTGTGAGAGGGCTGCACAGCTTTTGCATTTCACTTTCTGCCTGGTGCTGATCTGGGGACCTAGGATTACTTTAGGGAACAGTAGTCATAAACTTTTCTAGAACTGTTTTGTAATGTTTTCCCTCTGGAAGGGAACACAACCATGCCGACACCTTGATTTTGGCCAGTGAGGCCCATGTTGCACTATTTATATATAGAACTGTAATATAATAAATTTGTATTGTTTTAAATCTGCTAAGTTCGTGGTATTTCATTATAAGAGCAATGGAAAATTAGTACACCAAGTTACATGTGTGTATATATATTTCAGTGATAGTGCTGGTGTGGCAGGTCCTGTCAACTACTACTGATGGAAATGAAAATTACTACAAACCCTTTTGAAAAACAATTTGGGAGTAGGTTTTATGAGGCCTAAACATTCATGCCTTCGCTTCATTGACCTTAAAGAAATAATTTGGAAAGTGGCAAATATTTACATATAAAGATGGTCACAACAGCATTATTAATACTAGCAAATAAGTAGCAAACGTTAGAAAATGCTTAGCCCTGGCTGGTGTGGCTCAGTGGATTTAGTGCCAGCCTGCGAACCAAAGTGTCGCCAGATCGATTCCCAGTCAGGGCACGTGCCTGGGTTGTGGGCCAAGTTCCCAGTGCCGGGGGCACGAGAAGCAACCACACATTGATGTTTCTGTCCCTCTCCTTCTCCCTCCCTTCCCCTCTCTAAAAATAAATAAATAAAAGAAAAAGAATTTTTTTCTTTTTTAAAAAAAGAAAATGCTTAAATGGGTTTTTATACCTATACATAATAGACTGTCATGGAGCAAGCCATTAACAATTGTGATTATAAATTATAAAAAATCTTTAATGAAATGATAAAATCCTTATGACAGGCTGTAAAGTTAAAAGATTTAGTGTATAAAACTGTATATTGTGTATCATATCTGTGGTTACCTATACTTAAGTATTGTTTGAGAGATTCATTGGAAGAAAAACTGAAGGAAAAATGACTAAAACAATGAAAATATTAATAGTGAGTTGAAATATTTATAACTAAATATAAATTGAAATATAAATTGAAATATTTATAACTAAATAATTCAATTAGTTATTTAATTGAATTATTGAATGTATTCAATTTTTCTTCTCTTTGTACTTCTCTACTATGAGAATACTGTATTTTTTAGGACTATAAGATGCACCTAGGTTTTAGAGAAGGAAAATAGGAAAAAAATTTTTGAAGCAAAAAATGTGGTAAAATATTTAATAACCTGTGACCCCGCTCCACCATGCCCCCCTCCCACAGCAAGCCAGGTAAGCTACATTCGAACTATAAGATGCACCCCCCTTTCCACCCGAATTTGGGGGGAAAGTGCATCTTATAGTCGAAAAATACAGTATATACTTTTTTTTCTTTCTGAGTTTTTTTTAAGTATATGTACTTTTAAGCTAAGAGTTCAAAATAAAAGTTAGGACACAAAAAAACATTATCAGACAAAGCTCAGGGAGGTAGACACCTTAGATCAGTTCATTTTTCCTCTGTACCTTGCCCAGCGATTATTGTGTTTGGCCTTAATAAAAACCTTGTGGGGTAGATAAAGTATTTTTGAAGAAAGGGATTACATGGTTAATAAGTTTAGCTAAGACTAGAAGCTGAGTCTTCTGATATCTAGTCCAAAATTCTTTCAGTATTTTTTGTGCACTTTCTATAACTGTTTCTTAGTTATTATTATAAGCTTCTTTAGGGCCAAGACTGTTACACTCATCTTTCTTTTCTCTTTAGTGTTTAGCTGCAGGCGCTTTGACAATAATAGATATTCAGTGAATATTTCAGTTGAAATATAATTAGCCAAAACTATTAAGGATACAAAAATGAAATAGATTTTTATGAAAGAAAACTGAGGCTATTAGAACAGTGTTTAAAAGGCTCATTAGCTTTCCACCTTCATCTCCATTTCTTCCTTCCTACCTTCCTTTTTCCTGTAATTAATTTATAACAAGTTTGACCCCATTTATTGCCCTCTCTTTTCTTGGGTACATTTTTTTTAAAAAGTCTATTTCCAGCACTTTTGCCATTTTCAATATCTAGGAAATTCTATAACATGAGTTTATTGTGATGTAGGGTGACTAAGAATTGGGAAAAAATGTGTGAACCATTGGCATGTTGAGCCTTAGAGGCAGGTATTTTTATAGATTCTAAATTTTTCATATTAAAAATACATAGAATCAAGTTAAAAATGCAGTATTCACACTAAGGAAGTATCTGCTAAGTTTCTAAGAGGCCAACTCTCCAAGCTTATCACCAATGCTAGTCATAATAAACTGAAGGTTTGTAAAGTAGGTTTATGCACAGAATAAAAATACGCTAGCTACGGTATGCCTTTCGATCCAAGAACCTGAGGTTATCTTAACAATCAATTATTGTTGTTATTACTATTATTATTATTATTATTATTATTAACAGAGAACCTTCAGAATGAGACCATGTGGGAGGGTAGAACAGTTTGTGGACTGATGGAATCAGTTCTAATTTACTTACTAGTCCTGGCTTAGCCATTAGCTTAGTTGTATGACTTCGGAGCTCCCCCCAATACTTTTAGAGGTAGGAAAGTTATAAAATTATGAGTGTGATTTTAAATATGTTACTAACCTTTCTGGAACTCAATTTTTATATCTATAAAATGAGAAGGGTGGGTTATCTAGGTGAGGTTTCAAGTCACTTCAGCTATAAAAATTATAATGCTAAAACATCAAATTATTCTAAATAGATAATAAATTAGAAATGATAAGTATCTGTTCCAGGATGTCAGAAAGCAGAAGGTTAGGATACCAGAATGTCATTAAATACAAACTGAAATGTTGAGTACATTAAAAAATGTGAACTGTAGGTCTTCAGTTTGAACTTTAGCTATTGACATTTGTTTAAAAAGCTGTAGTATATTGAATAACATGAAAAGGAATGTAGCTGTGCACACATACCATAGCATGTGCCACTGAGGCCTCAGGCTTTCTGAGGCAGAAGGTGTGCAGGGCAAGGGCAGGACTTGGTGAGGCTTTTTAGGTGTCCCCCTGGCCTACCACAGGCCAGCAAACCCCAGCAATACTGACACTGGTGGGCAGTGCTCAACCTGCCTAGTCTCTGCCATCTAGTTCTGCAGATGCTGGAGAAACTTATGGATCTTTATTTTTTTTTTTTATTTTATATTTTAAATACAGTGACTTACAAATTTTATTTTCTTTTTTTAGGTTTTATTTATTTATTTTTAGAGGGAGGGGAAGGGAGGGAAAAGAGAGGAGGAGAAACATCAATATGTGGTCACCTTCCACATGGCCCACACTGAGGACCCAGCCGCAACCCAGGCATGTGCCCTGACTGGGAATCGACCCAGCGACACTTTGTTTCTCAGCCCATGCTCAATCCACTGAGCTACACCAGCCAGGCAGAATTGTAAGTTTTTAAAAATAGAGCTTTAATCTTCTCAGTCTCTGTGGAAATTCCCCTACCTCTTATCTATTTCTCCACCTGGCGTATGGGGATGGCACAAACTAGGCCTTAGATGTAGACAGAAGCTAGGTAAGGAGAAAAAAGGAGAAAAGAAAAAAGACTTGAAAGAGAAAGGAAACAAAGGGGAGGGGTGGGAGACAGGGAGAAGGAGTAAGTTTAGGAATCAATGAGGGGAGACTGGGATGATCTGTCACGGCTTGACCTGCAAAGGTCAGACTTGCTATCCCCTAACTGTGAATATATACCCATCTTTATCAGGCATGAAGTTTCAAGTGAGGAAGCAAGAGTAAGACCCCTTGGCCCTGGCCAGGTAGCTCATTTGGATGGAGCATTGTCCCAATACACCAAAGTCGTGGGTTCGATCCCTGGTCGTTGAACATACAAGAATCAACCAGTGAATGCACAAATAAGTGTAACAAGTTGATGTTTCCTTCTCTTTCCCTTTCTCTCTCTCTCCCTCCCTCCTGTGTACCCTCCCTTACTTCCTCCTTCCCTCCCTCTTCTCTCTCCTTCTCCCCCTTTCTCTCTCAAGTCAATAAATAAATTTTTAAAAAGAGTTAGACACCTTGAATTAATTAGTCAATTTCCAGAGAGCTCCCTTTCTGCTACAGAGCTTATTGCCCAGGAGACAAAACAGCCTCCTCACACTCTTAACTTCTGCCCACCTTTCCCAAGTCTGCTGTACTTGAGACACTACTAAAGTGTTGGCCTCACTTTTACCACCCTCAATGTCTTTTTTAAAAGGCTTAATTTTCAACATATTTGTTAAACACCTTGTTTTCATATTGCTGAATTTAAACTCTTTGTAAATGGAATTGATGTGATGTGTGTGTTAGATAAGTGAGATTTTAAAAAAATTTTTTTTAAAATGTATTTTATTGATTAAGCTATTACAATTGTCCCATTTTGTCACTTTTATTCCCCTCCACCCTGCACACTCCCTCCCACCCACATTCCCCCACTTCAGTTTATGTCCATGGGTCATACATATAAGTTCTTTGGCTTCTACATTTCCTATACTATTCTTGACCTCCCCCTGTCTATTTTCTATCTACCATTTTTGCTTCTTATTCTCTGTAGTTTTTCCCCTCTCTCCCCCTCCCCCGCTGATAACCCTCCATGTGATCTCCATTTCTGTGGTTCTGTTCCTGTTCTAGTTGTTTGCTTAGTTTGTTTTTGTTTTTGTTTTAGGTGTGGTTGTTAATAACTGTGAGTTTGTTGTCATTTTACTGTTCATATTTTTTATATTTTTCTTAGATAAGTTTCTTTAACGTTTCACATAATAAGGGCTTGGTGATGATGAACTTCTTTAACTTGACCTTATCTGAGAAGTACTTTATCTGCCCTTCCATTCTAAATGATGGCTTTGCTGGATAGAGCAATCTTGGATGTAGGTCCTTGCCTTCCATGACTTGGAATACTTCTTTCCAGTCCCTCTTGCCTGCAAGGTTTCTTTTGAGAAATCAGCTGACAGTCTTATGGGCACTCCTTTGAAGGTAACTGTGTCCTTTTCTCTTGCTGCTTTTAAGATTCTCTCCTTATCTTTAGTCTTGAGTAATGTAATTATGATGTGCCTTGGTGTGTTCCTCCTTGGGTCCAATTTCCCTGGTACTCTTTGAGCTTCCTGGACTTTCTGGAATTCTATTTCCTTTACCAGATTGGGCAAGTTCTCCTTCATTATTTTTTCAAATAAGTTTTCAATTTGTTGCTCTTCCTCTTCTCCTATTGGTACTCCTATTTTTCGGATGTGAAACATTTAAAGATGTCCTGGAGGTTCCTAAGTCTGTCCTCATTTTTTTGAATTCCTGTTTCTTCATTCAGTTCTGGTTGAATGTTTATTTCTTCCTTCTGGTCCACACCATTGATCTGAGTCCCAGTTTCCTTCCCGTCACTGTTGGTTCCCTGTACATTTTCCTTGATTTCGCTTAGCATAACCTTCATTTTTTCATCTAATTTGCAACCATATTCACCCAGTTCTGTGAACATCCTGATTACCAGTGCTTTGAACTGTGCATCTGATAGGTTGGCTATCTCTTCATCACTTAGTTGTATTTTTTTCTGGAGCTTTGATCTGTTCCTTCATTTGGGTCATTTTTTTTGTCTCGGTGTGCCTGTTACATAGTAAGGGGCAGAGCCTTAGGTGTTCACCAGGGCTGGGCAACCCAAGTGGCTATGTGGTGATGCTGTATGTGGGGGAGGGGTCCGAGAGGGAACAGTACTGCTTGTTACCCTCTTTGCTGGTTTTCAGTCACTTCCCCTGCTACTCAGAATCAAATTGGGCCCTTCTGGTGCTGATTCCTGGGTGGGTGGGTTTGTGTGCATTCTAGAACCCTGTGGGTCTCTCCAGTGAACTCTCCTGTGAGGCTGGGAGTTTCTCCCTCTGGCTCCCCAACCCCCACAGGTGTTTTCAATGAGAGGTTTTGAGGCTTTATTTCCCCACACTGAAACTCTGGGTTGGGAGATCTATCTCACTCCCCAGTTGTTCCTCCCAGTTTATCTGCACTCAAATGTGGGACCACCCAGTCCACAATCCAACCCTTCACTGGGTCAGCCAGCCTCCACCTAGCTGGGAGTCCTTTCCACCCAGCTGCCTATCTCCACCCCTCCTACCGGCCTGGATGAATGTTTCTTCTTTAACTCCTTGGTTGTCAGACTTCCATACAGTTCCATTTTCCTGTCAGTTCTGGTTGTTTTTTGTTTTTAAATTTGTTGTTGGCCTTCTTTTGATTGTGCGAAGAGGCACAGTGTACCTACCTATGACTCCATCTTGGCCAAACATCCCCATCCAGATAAGTGAGATTTTTAAAGGGTGGGTTAGTTGTCTATTTCAGTGACCCTACTTGCCTCCACTTGAACCAGTCTGTGCATTCCTAGAGAGCATTCTCACTGCCTTAGCACTTCATGAAGCACTCTGAATTCAGAAATGGAGGTCCTGTCCCACAAGGAACTTAACTGTTAATTGCAGAACAAAACTGAAGCATATAATGATGACACAGGAAAAGACATTAAGTTACATGATTTACTCTACTGAAGATTGTGAATCGCTCTTTTGTTAACCCAGATCAATAGGTATTAATTTCTGAAAGCCAGCTTCTTTCACAAGTGCTTAGAAAGCATTAAGACAGTCACAGTGAGGTGCATTTACCTCTCTGAAAGCAGAGAGACTTTTCAGTTCAGACTACTCATTTAAGCTGGGTGGTTTTTCTTTTTCACATTTCTAAACTTATATACCTAGTTTATGTTCTGACATGAATTCTTACTGCCAGAATGAAGTCTAAATTGAAATTTTCATTTCCTCACAAATTTGACTTCCATCCTCAACATTTTACTGAAACTACTTTTATTTAGATCACAAGTAACCTCTTTGTTGCTGAATCCAGTGGTTACATTTCATTAAACTGCCTTTCTGTTTGTTTTGACACTATCATAACCACTCAATCTAATTGTTTTTTTTGTTTTGTTTTGTTTTTTATCTTTCATTGATTCCAGAAAGAGGGGAAGGGAGAGAAAAGGAGGGAGAAAAACATCAGTGTGAGAGAGAAACATGGATTGGTTGTGAGAAAAACATCAGTGTGAGAGAGAAACATGGATTGGTTGTCTCTTGCACGCCCCCTGACCAGGGACTGAACCCACAACCCAGGCACGTGCCCTGACCAGGAATCGAACCAGTGGTGACCTTTTCCTTTGCAGGACCCAACCAATTGAGCCACACTGGCCAGGGCTTAGTCTTCTTGATACCCTTCTTTCTTCAGTTGCTATGATATCCATCTTTCTTCTTTTTTCCCCCCTGACTCTTAATTGCTCCTTCGCAATCATTTTTCTAGACTCTTCTCCCTCTATTTTTAAAATATCTATATTCTCCAGTTTTTGTTTCCACCCCCAACATATATCTTTTTGCATAGACCTCTTTTCTTAGCTTCTAATCTATATTAATACACTTATTGGACATTTTTACAGAGTTATGGTTGCATGCCACCCGCTCCTAGACTCCACGCTTGAAAGTATCCCACTCTGGTTTTCCTTCAGCTTTGCTGTTCCCTATGAACTGTGGAGTCTGTAGGTCCAGGGAAATGTGACCTCACCCCTCTAGGTATGTAAGATCCCAGAAATCCCTGCAACAGTCCTCCTTTCCAAATCTGTTCTTCCAAGAGTAGACTGCATCCCTCCCATGTACTCCATAGGCCCAAGAGACAGCTGTTTGGTAGGGAATGGATGGAACTTGGATGGAGTTGGAACTTCAGGTCTACAAGCACACATGTGAAACCCCTGATGTTGTCAGTCAAAGCTGGAGGTCAGAGGAGAAGGAGGACATACAGAGGAGAAGGAGGGACGTCCATTGGTACTCTTGTCAGAGGTCCCACAAGCATTAGGGGGCAGGACTAATTATTGCCTTACTTTTCTTTATATTCCTGGCACAGCGCTTCAACTACTTTTAGGGATTCTAAAGGGCAAGGGCTTTACCTTTTGAACTTTATGTTCCTATATACTTAGGCCTGTCACAACACCTACCCAATACATATTGAATACTCAGTACATATTTGTTGAATGAGTTAAATAACACAGCTTATACCGAATAATTTATAATTATTAATCTCCTTTATTGTCATTGCAAAGTTTATTGTAATGTTTATATGATTTT
>CM052539.1:100375477-100416066 GCA_028533065.1 Trachops cirrhosus | reverse complement strand
CGAGAGTCCTGCAGCAGCTCCCGGAGCTCTGGGGCTGGGGCTGCGACCTCCCTGCTCCCCACGCAGATCACTGGGCTGTTATTATCCTGCAGTAGTCTCCTTACCGTCTGGTCTTTCCGTGTCTGCTACAATTTTGATTTCTTATTTTCATGTAAGCTGCAATGTCCTCTTTAGTATGGTTAGGTTTTTCTGTCTTTTGAAACGGGAGGTGGCGTGTTTTCCCTCCTACCACGTCGCCATCTTCCCTCTCCTCTCCATATTGTTGAATTCTTATTTCTTCATTCTGTTCTGGTTGATTGTTTATTTCTTCCTTCTAGTCCAAACCGTTGATTTGAGTCCTGGTTTCCATTCCATCATTCTTGGTTCCCTGTGCATTTTCCTTTAATTCACTTTTCATATCCTTCACTTTTTCCTCTATTTTGCAACCATACTCAACCATTTCTGTGAGCATCCCGATTACCAGTGTTTTGAATTCTGCATCTGATAGGTTGGCTTTCCCTTCATTGCTTAGTTGTATTTTTTCTGGAGCTTTGATCTGTTCTTTCATTTGGGCCATTTTTTTTTGTCTCAGTGTGGCTCTTATGTAGTAATGGACGGAGCGTTAGGCATTTGCCAGGGGGAGGCAACCCATGTTGCTGCTTTGTGGTGCTCTTTGAGGGGAAGGGGTCCAAAAGGGAACCAGGCCTCTTGCTGGGCTCTTGGCAGGCTTTCAGTCACTTTTCCCACTACCCACAAGTAAATTGGGCACTTCTGGTGCTGCTTCCCGGGTGGGTGGGTTTGTGTGCGTTCTAGGATCCTGTGGATCTCCAAGGAACTCTCCTGTGAGGCTGGGAGTTTCTCCCACTGCCACAACCCCCACAGGAGTTTTCAGTGAGAGGCTTTGAGGCTGTATTTCCCCATGCTGGAACCGTGGGTTGTGTGTTCTGTCTCACTCCCCAGTTGTTCCTCCCAGTTTATCCACTCACAAATGTAGGACTGCCCGCTCTGCCAGCAGTCACCTCACCCTGTCTGCAAGCCGCCACCTTGCCATGAGTTTTCTCTGCCCCAGCCACCCATCTCCACTCCTCCTACCAGTCTGGATGAATGTTTCTTCTTTAACGCCTTGGTTGTCAAACTTACATACAGTTCAATTTTCTGGTAGTTCTGGTTGTTTTTTGTTTTTAAATTTGTTGTTGTCCTTCTTTTGGTTGTGCAAGGAGGCAAAGTATATCTACCTACATCTTCATCTTAGCCAAAAGTCCTAAACTGAATTTTATTTTTAAATATATTTTTAAAAACAATTTTATGAAATAGAAGTAGTTAATGGTAGGTGACAGAAAATAGTGTCAAGCAGATGTAAAAATCTTGTTAGTAGAGATTGGTGTTAAATTATGATTACCAGGACAGCAGGTGCTTATCACCAGTTATATTGGTGACTGCCAGGCCCCAAAGTACTCTGGGGTTCAAGTGTGAGAAGGAGCAGGACTATGTTCTAAAAAAGGTAAAGATACTGGTAAGACAGGACTGGGTTTCCCTGCCAGGTTACCTATGAATTCACAGGGTAAGTCCAAGATTCTACAGGTCCCAGTTTTCCTGATAAGCTCATTTGTGAAGAGAGTGCTGGTGTTTGATGACTTTTAATACAAAAAGCATATAATTATTTAAATTAGAGTAATTTTAAGTCCCAAATCAGCGTGTTTTAATTCCTGAGATGACTTTTCGTATGATAATACATATATTCTGGTTTTACCCCCCAAGGTCAGTGACTTAGAAATGCCTGTAGTATCATACCTGCTTTAGTTGCTACTTTACCTAGTATACCATGTTGTAGAGAGAAATGTTCTGATCTGGGCATTGAGTAAACTGGACTCATATGATCCTTACATTATTGTAAGCTCACAAGTTCTGACTGTTGGGTTTGCTATTTGAAAAATAGTCTATTCCTAATTCTGCAGAGTAGGTACCAAAATGTTAAGCCATGGTAACAATTTGAGTTTTAACCTTAACTATCAGGATTCATACTGTTGTATCCTGTTTTTGTTTGGTTTTGTCTTTTTAGTAGGTTGTTTCTTCCATGTTCTTGTTCTACTCTTAACACTCTTAGGCATAATAAATGTACTCATTCTAACCCTTCTCTTTCTAGATGAGATGAGTCTTTCAGGAACCCCTCATTAACAGCATTGCACATTAAAGCAGCTCCTTCCGTGGGCCATCACGCACTGTCTGTGTGTTGCGCCATCACGAGTCATGGTTAGGGGAGCCATGAGTAAACTGCTTAATGACATTGTTTCAAGAATATTTCTATGATGACAGTGCTGTGTGACAGCTGGGGATTCACTGGCTTTTGGAGGAGGTACTCGGTTTATAAACACTTTAAATTGGTTTTGTCATCTAGAAAATAGTTCTTTTGTCATCTGGAAAACAAGAAGATTTTCAAATGTCTTTAGTTGTCTTAATTTAGTAATGACACTTGGAGCTGTTTTGCCTTTAAATAAGTTTTCCACACTTACAAAGATGTGAGCAGGCCCAGTTAACATATTTCACTTCCCACTTACCTATGCTTCTACGCTGGGGCCCTGCCTCTCTCTCATAGACCTGTTTATTCCATCTGCATTCGAAACCTTTAAATAAGTAGCTGAAGGTGCCAATTGTTTAAAAAGAGGATTTAACACCCACACAGTGATTAAAAAGCAAAAAAAAAGTAATTATCATGTATGTCATGTACACTGTTCCTGCCCTTCCCTTTACCTGTAAGGCAGAAGGGGTGGACTCACCTCCCTTTCCTGTCTGTGATTTTTGGACTTCCAGCTTCTTTTCTTCTTCAAGGCTACTCATGAACGTGGATGTGTATGTTGGGTGTGGAGAAGGAAATGTGGGGAAAGCGTTTGGTCAGCTAGGAACAGGATAAAGCACTGAATAGAATACTGCGAAAAGATGGGCAAGAGAACAGATGGAATGGCAGCAAGAAACTACTCTTCACCAACCCTACAGTTTATTCCAGTCAGAGACCTAGAACCAGAAGGGACCTAATGATCCTGTGCTTACTATACCTTAATGTACAGACGCTTAGTACATGCTTATGTAACTTAATCTTGTTTTATGGGAGAAGAAATGGAATCCCAAAAAGGTGCATTACCCAGTGCCATTCAGCTAGTTAGTTGCAGGCCAGGTCATCTGATTGTTCCACCAATAACCTTTTCCCTTCCAGTCCCTTCCCTTCCCTTCCCTTCCCTTCCCTTCCCCTGTTCCTTCCTCTTCCCTTCTCCTGTTCCTTCCCCTTCCCTTCCCTTTCCCTGTTCCTTCCCCTTTCCTTTCCCTCTCCTTTCCTTTCCTTGGTATGAAGTGTGGAGCCCGACTGTATTACTTATAGGCTGGTAGCACTTGCTAGGTCTCTTTATGAGAATGGATTTTGGAGTCACACTTAAATCATAGCTTTGCCTGTTAGCACTTGAGCAAGTTTTTTATTCTTTCTCAGTGAAGTTCTCACATCTCAATAAATGGGGACAATAATAGCTCCTACATACTGTTGTTAAAACAAATGAAGCAAGGTTATTTGGAAGTATTTGTTTGGTATGTTGCATAGATCATAGGCTTCTATAAATATCTATGAAATGAATAATGGGTAACTATTACTGTATTTAATCTCCCTCAGAGAGAGTCAACATTCTTTACCCTTCAGGTGTGGAATATGTATTCTTATTGCCCTAGTTTACTGCTGTTTGGCTACTATCTCTTTGTCTAGAAAATGCCTGTTTCACCTACCTCATAGTGTTTTAATTTGTTTAATTCCAGACTAATCCATGGAGGACAGCTTTTAAATGGACTGGCAGGTCCAACCGTAATGAATGCAGCTCCATTCCTCTCCACAACGTGGTTTTCTGCAGATGAACGGGCCACTGCCACAGCTATTGCATCATTGCTCAGCTATCTTGGTGGAGCATGTGCATTTTTAGCTGGGCCACTTCTTGTTCCAGCTCCTAATGGGACGTCGCCTCTTCTTGCTTCAGAGAATAGCAGGGCCCACATTCAAGATCGTATAGAAACTGTACTGTATGCAGGTATTTTTGAAGTTTGTTTTCTTCCTGTTATATTTTGTCTTTTATCCCAGCATCTTCACTCTGCTTTTATATACTAGATCACTTCTTATGAAATACTTAACAGGACTAATATACATATATGTATGTATGTATATACTTTCTTTGTTATATAATATGGAGATGCCTATTTGAAACTTACCCTTTCTAGGAAGTTATTAAGTTTCAAATGTATTATTGCTATATGGAAGGTTATTTCTTAACTTTACTTTGCCCATCCATTTACAATTAAACTCTGTGTAGCATATGTCCAATGCCTTTTCTAAATATCTTACCAGTATATAAAACTAAACAGCACGATCAACAATAAACATTAGTTAAGCATCTATTGGTAGGTGTTAAACCATTTTTTCCCTTGCAATTTCCCCTTTATTAGCCATGTTCTCTAATCTAATAAACCCATGTCACCCACAATTTATTTTTTCCTTCATTTCCTACTCTCTGTATGTTTAGTCTATTTAATAAGGGATAATGATCCTTCTAAAACATTCTCAGATCCTTTTTCTTTCTTTCTAGAGCCAAGCCATAGTCTACTCTTACATTATAGTCTCTTACAGATCTCCTTAAATATATTCCCTTTCCCCATATACCTGTTTATTATTTCCTTCTGCATTCAGAAAACTTTTTATGTGTTGACTATATACCAAGCATTGTGCTAAGCACCAGAAATTGCTAAGATCACTAATGAGATCATTAGAATACAAATAGACATATACAGAGTTTGGAAGACCTAAGCGGCCTGAGTTTGGAGAGAATTTAAGGAGTCAGGGAAGGTTTCACCAAGATTGTGATGAATAAAATTAATAATTTCATAGGAGTTCACCAAATGTTTAGGTGAGTGAGGGTGTTGTGTACAGAAGGAACAGCAGCCACAAAGGCAGAGGAACTGGAGAGAGCTCAGTATGTCTTGGGATCTGCATGTAATTGGGTAGGACTATGTTAGGGTAAATGCATGTGTTTGGATGAAGGTGGCAAGTGGCATAACATAAGGCTGGAAAGATAAGGAACCAGATTCTAATAAACTTCGTATTAATCTGTCTATTCATTTATTAGCTTAACAAGCATATTTTGACCTCCTATGTATCTGTCACTGCTCTAGGCACTGAGGTAAGCAGGGTTCCTATCCTCATAGGACTTATAGTGTCCCAAAGGATACAAATAGGTAAACACACGGTTGTAAAACAGGGTGGTAAGTGCTATTGCCAATGGCCTACAATTGCTCTAAGCACTCAGACATGACGCACCTAACCAGACTTTGAAGCTCAAGTAGAGTTTCCTGGAGATAGAGCATCTAAGTTGGAACCTGAGAGATGGCAGAGTTAGCCAAGTGCAAAGGTCAGGATGAAGAATATATTAGGGAGAGAGAACCATGGAGGAGAAGTCCGGTAAGAGGAGAAAGCCTGCTTGCTGCATTGAAGCAGTTTGAAGCCCAGAGTGGCTTAGATCTGGTGAGAGTAGTGATGGATGAAGCTAGAGAGGTAAGCCAGGCTGTGCAAACCTTCTAAACAGGGCTGAAGGGTTTGAAATTCACAGCGTTGTGGGCAGTGGCTGTACTCTGAAGAATTTTATGCTAGAGAATTACATGATGAGATTTATACTTCAAAATACGATTTGGAGGAAATAAAAGTGAAAACAGAAGTAGTGGCACTATACAAAGCATTTAACCCTCCTGTAGACACCTAACTCCTTTTAAAGAAAAAAATATTGAAATGTGAAAGTAAATAAGTAAATCAAATTTAAAGCAGGTAAAACAAATTTTAAATTTTATTTTGGTTATATCATTTTTTTTATTGAAAGTTTAAACAGTGATTGAGTCTTTAAATGACTGGATTTTAGGCACTTTTTGATATAACAGATAACCCTACTCAAAGCTTCCCAGTTATTTCTTCATTGCTTTTATATTCGCCAATCTGCATTCATGAAATATTGTCCCATAAACCTTCATTCTATTAAAAATATTTACTAGAACTGCTACCTTAAAATATTAATGAGTCTGAAACTAAACTATTCCAGACAAAGGCATCATAAGTAAACTATAGGCCAATAGACCAGTATCTCTGAGAAATATAGATCCACAGTCTTGAAAAAATATTAGCAAACCAAATCCAGCAACATATAAAAAGGATTATACACCATAACCATATAGGATTTATTCCTGTAATTCAAAGTGGAACATTTTGATAGAACATTCAAAACTCACTGATGTGATATGCCATATCAGTAGAATAAAGGAGAAAAACCATGTGATCATCTTAATAGATGAGGGAAAAAAAGCATTTGACAAATCCTACACTCTTTCAAGATAAAAAAAAATCAGAAATAAAGACATGAGCTTCCTCAACCTAATAAAGGACATATATGAAAAATCCACAAATAAAATCATGGTTATTGGTCAAAGACTGAATGCATTACTCCCCACCCCCTGAGATCAGGAACAAGACAAGGATGTCCACTCTTCGCCATGTCTACTTGACATTATACTGGAGGTTCTACCCAGGATCACTAAGTAAGAAAATGAACTAAAAGACATTTTGAATTGGAAAGGAAGAAGTAAGGCTATCTCAGCTGAAAATGGCATGATCTTGAATATAGAAAATTCTCTGTAATTCATTAAGAAACATATTAGATCTAAAAAAGAAGGTTAAGCCCTGACCATGTGGCTCAGTTGGTGGGGCATCGTCCCACAAAGTTAAAGGTCACTGGTTCCATTTCCACAGTCAGAGCACATGCCTTGGTTGCAGGTTCAGTCCCTGCAGTTGGGGTGCGTACAAGAGGCAACAGATCGATGTTTCTCACATCAATGCTTTTCTCCCTCTCTTCCCTTCTCCCTAAAAATAAATAAGTAAAATCGTATAAAGATGAAAGCAGGACCCTACTTAATAAAATGATTGAGCAAAGTAGAACCAGAGGCATGGAAACAAGGAACAGATTGACAGTGATCAGAGGGAAGGTGAGGGGAGGGGAAAGAAGGCGAAGGGTCTCGTCAAGGAACATGTATGGATGACCCATGGACATGGACAACAGGGTGAGGAGTGACTGGAGGCAGTGGGGGTGGGTGGAAGAGCAATGGTGGGGTAGGAATTGGGACAACTGTAATAGAAAAACAATAAAATAAAACAATAACATTAAAATAAAAACAAGTTCAGTAAGAATTAACAAGTTTATCTTAAAAAAGTTTTAGGATGCAAGATTAATATATCAAAATTAATTGAATTTTTATACATTAGCAATGAACAATCCAAACATGAAACAAGGAAAACTATGTCATTTATAACAGCCTCAAAAAGAATAAAATATTTAGGAATAAGTTGAACAAAATAAGTGTAAAACTTGCTCTCTGAAGACTATAAAACACTGTTGGAAGAAATTAAAGAAGACCTAGAGAAATGGAAAAACATCCCATGTTTAAGTGATGGAAAATTTAATATTGTGAAGATGCTAATATCCACAAATTTATCTACAAATTCAGAGCAATCCCACTTAATATTTGGCTGCCTTTGTTGCAGAAATTGTCAAGCTAATTCTAAAACTAATATAGAAATGCAAGGGGCCAAAATAGTCAAAACAACCTTGAAAAAGAACAAAGTTGGAAAACTCACACTTTGCAATTTCCAAAGTTACTATAAAGCTACACTGATCAAAACAGCATTGTACTGGCATAAGGATAAACATATAAATCAATGGAACAGAAGTGAGATTCCAAAAAATAAACTATTGCATTTTTGGTCAATTGACTTTTCACAAAGGTGCTAAGACAATTCAATGGGGGAAAAATAGTCTTTCAGTAAGTAGTACTGAAATAACTGGATGTCCACATGCAAAACAATCCATTCAAACCTTTTTGTTACACCATACACAAAATGAACTCAAAATGGATTGTAGACTTAAATGTGAAAGCTAAAACTATAAACTCTTAGAAGAAAACAGGAGTAAATTTTCATGACTTTGTTATATGCAAAGCCTTTTCATAAAGGACACTAAAGTATAGACGAGAAAAGAAAAATATGTAAATTGGATTGTATCAAAAAATTTACAATTCTGCCTGGCTGGTGTAGCTCAGTGGATTGAGCACAGGCTGCAAACCAAAGGGTCGCCAGTTCGATTGCTAGTCAGAGCACATGACTGGGATGCAGGACAGGTTCCCAGTTGGGGGGTGTGTGAGAAACAACCACACATTGATGTTTTTCTCCCTCTCTTTCCCTCTCTCTAAAAATAAATAAATAAAACCTTAAAAAAAAACCCACAAACTTACAAATCAATAACAGAAAGACAAACAATCCAATTAAAAAATGGGCAAAGAACAGAATAGACATTTCTCCAAAGAAGATATACAAATGGCCAATGAGCACATGAAAAAAGTGCTTACTGTCATTAGGGAAATGCAAATGAAAACCGTAATAGAAAAGCTTCAAACCCAGTAGAATGGCTGTAATCAATAAAATGGAAAATAAGTGTTGGTGAGAGAGTGCAGAAATTATACATTGGAACCCTTATATGTTGCTGGTAGCAATATAAAATGCCACTTAGGAAACATTTTGGCATTTCTTCAAAATGTTAAACATAATTGCCATATAACCCAGCAATTTCATTTCTAGATGCATACCCAAGTGAGATGAAAGCACATCTGTCTATGCAAGAATTTGTACATGGATGTTCATAATGACATTATTCATAATAGCCTGAAAGTAGAAACAATCCAAATGCCTGACCTTGGCCCCAACCACCTGGATGGGCATCAGCCAATGCTAAAAGTTCCCTCATGAGCAGTATTGGGTGTCAAAAGCCTTGTGACAGCCCTGGCTGGGTGGTGCAGTTGGTTAGAGCATCATCCTGTACACCAAACGGTTGGGAGTTCAGTTCCTGGTCAGGGCACATACCTAGGGTGCAAATTCAATCTCTTGTTGGGGCGCTTATAAGAGGCAACCAATAGATGTTTCTCTCTCTTCCCGTCTCTCTCTCTAAAATCAATGAACACATTAAAAAATATTTTTTTAAAAAGCTTGTGACACACAGATGGAGAAACCAGGCACTAAATGTTTGTGCAACTTGTCCAAGTCTTTCTTCTGCTCCCTCTCCTCAAAAGTGTTCAGAATGAATTTAACAGTGGAAGGGAAGGAGAACAATCAGGGTTGGTGCTCGGGTTTTCTGGCCTTTCCCTTCTTTTCACTCTTTCTAGCTGCCGGCCTGTGCTGTGGGTATTCTTCGTCCTGAGGAAAAGTCACTGTGTTTGTTTTATAACTAGGTTGAGTAACCCTCCTTTCCTACTCGCTAGGAGCTCAGGTCCCACCCTCTCAACTGAACTTCTGAAAACACTGTGCAAGTGTCCTCCCAGTTCCCAGACATTTCTGTGCTCATTCAAGATCTGCCAGGCCCCAGGCAAGTTTGGGAACAGACCCAGGCACTCAGGGGTGAGGCCCCTGCTTGGGATGAACCCATGCACCTTTGAAAAGGACCCTGAAGCAACTGCTCATCTATCCTGCCTCCACATGAGAGAATTTTGGAAGGGCCCTTGTTATTTTTCTACAATATTTATGCTCGTGTTCTAAGCTCAATGTGAAAACCTGCATACAATGACCCAAACCCTCCCGAGAGGCCACAAGAACAGGTCATACTGGTACCGAAAGCAAGGGAACTACACCTGATAGGCTTGCTCTGCAAATTGCTCGTATTTGAATTAATTCCACCTCAAACCTTTTTGCCCCTTCTGTCCTGTTCCTCTAAATAAACAACAATTAAGCTAACAACAGGAAAAGTATGAAAAATGTGGTATATCCATTCAGTAGAATATTACTTGGCAAAAGAAGAATAAAGTGATATATGCTCCAACATGAATGAACCTTGGAAACATGCCACGTGAGAGAAGCCAGTCACAAAAGAGCACATATTACATTTCATTTATAAGAAATGTCTGTCATACTCAAATCCATAGATACTTAAAGTAGGTTAATGGTAACCTAGGGCTGAGAGATATGTGCAGGTAATGGATACAGAGTTTCTTTTTGGGATGATGCAAAAATTCTAAAATTGTTTGGGTGATAGTTGCACAATTGTGGATATACTAAAAACCATTGGATTGTGTGCTTTAAATGTGTGAATTGTACGTTGCATGAATTATACTTCAAACTGTCCACAAAAATGCCAGTAGGAAGATGGGCAAAGAATATGAACAAAGCAACCACAGGAGAAATACAAAAGGCCAGTAGGCATGTGTAAGATGCTCATTCATTGTTACTAATAAATAAAAGAACTGTAAATTAAAACAATTCATTAACTTTTGTTGCTTCTCAGATTGATGAAGAATAAAGACTTTGTTTGTGGTTAAGTGTCTTATAGGACATGGTACCTTTTTAGCCTGTGTATTAGAATTATCCTGCTGAAAGTTCCTCTGGAAATCACTTAATCAACAATCCCACAATCCCATTGTTGGCCCAGAAAGAGTAAGCGACTCACTCAAGTTCCAAAGTTAATTAATAGCATAGGCAGGTCTATACTACAAGGCTTCCCAACTTTTCTACTAAATTAGGCACAGTTAACAAAAAGTGGGACTTCTAGGAGACAGAACTCTGGAGGGAATAATCAGAACACCTGGGAACTTTCTCTCCTATGATGCTGCCAAACTAAGATTGTCAGGATATTCATTTTAGTTCTGATCGCTTAATATTCTGCATTACCTAGTCTTGTGTTAATAAGTTTTGCTCTCTGTCTTTTGGTTTCTTATTTTGTATACTTTCCTGTTCTGTTCAAGTTCCCATATAGCCTGTAAATTGAGTCCGTCCTATATCAGAATATCCCGTTGTTGCTCAAACATACCTTCTCCTGTCCTGCTTTTATCAGTTTTTTCATGTTCTTTAACTTTGAGAGTCATGCTTATTAGACAGTCATGCTAGACCTGTTTCAAAATCTCTTACAGTTAAGTAGTGTGGTTTTTAATGTTTTCTCCATAGAGTAACACTTGTTTACTACCTCAATCTTTTTGTCTATTATATGTATCACCATACTTCATGCTTACAGTATGATTTCTTACCAATGACCTGCTGAAATTTATATCTTTATATATTATCTTTCTCACAAGACTGAGCTGTTTTTGGTTAGGTACTATATTTTGTTCATATTCATATGCCTAGTGCTTAGTTGATACTCAATAAATATTTGTTAGATAAATAATACTTGAAATACTGAATTCTTTGTGTTACCTGGTTAACATTTTCCTTTTTTCCTCCTCCCAGAATTCGGAGCTGTCTGCTTGCTGTTTTCTGCAACTCTAGTTTACTTTCCACCCCGTCCGCCTCTTCCTCCCAGCGTTGCTGCAGCGAGCCAGCGGCTGAGTTATCGGCAGAGCTTTTGCAGATTGTTAAGGTAAATATCCTGAGAATCACTGAGTGGTTTTGACTAGCACCTTCAAAATAATTCCACCTTTATTTAAGATAATCTAAAATAGTAATTTCTCAGTAACCTATTAATCAGGTTGTAAATAATTGATAAAAAACTGATTAAATTCTTTCAAGGTACTTCCTAGCAGAAATCTATCTTTAAAAAATGCCCAAAACAAAAGCCTCTATAATTTTTGCCTTCTGTACATACCACCTATATTATTACTTACTTAATATTTTAAAAATCAAATCTTTTATTTAAATAATTTTATTTTATGAGGAACAAATCACATAATAGTACTTGTGAAATCATGGGTTTTATGTGTTTATTTTATTTTTCCTATAAGTAAATTCTTTTTATTCATTCTCTATTTCTTAATACATATTAAAATAAATGCTAGGCAAAACAAAGTAAATAAAATAAATAATACCTATATACCCTCAGCAAGATCATACTTTATTTTATTGCTGTAATGTAAATGTAATTAGATTAAATTCTGCCCTTAAAGACTCAAATGCTGCAGTGCTGAAATCAATTCTTTAGTTTTATAGACCATCACTGGTGATTGTGGTTTGCAATTGAGCCGTTAGAACTTATCTCTTGAATTTTTTACCCCCAGTCTTTAGTGATTCATTAGCAGCTCTATCTGGTTGGTTCTTTCTTTTCTAGTCTTCCTCTCCCACCAGATGGTAAGTTCCTTGTAGTCAAGAACTATGTCTTTGTATCTTATATAGTAATATTGTCTAGTAGAGTTAAAATATAAGCCACATAATAGATCATTTAAAATTTTCTAGTAGCTTCATTAAAAAGGTAAAATTAAACAGGTAAAAATGAATTTAGTAGCATATTTTATTTAACCCATTATATCTAAAATATTATATTAACCTGTAATCCATATACAAAATTATATGAGATATTTTACATTCTTTTATTCATACAAAATCTTTGGGATCTGGTGTGTATTTTACACTTACAGCTTATATCAATTCATATGCTAAATTTTCATTAGAAATACTTGGTCTGTACTTAAATTTTATTAAATTAACGATTGAGCAGTGTCTCCCATATTGCATTATTTTATCTAAAAATAAAAATAAGGGTTAAGCGCTGGCCAGGTAGTTCAGTTGATTGGAGTGTCATCCCAATACACCAGGGTTTACAGGTTCGATCTCTGGTCAGGGCACATACAAAAAGCAACCAATGAATGCATAAAAAGTGGAACAACCATTCATTTCTCTCTCTCTCTGTCTCTACTTCTCTCACTTCCTCTCTCTCTCTCTCTTCCTCTCTCTTCCCTTCTCTCTCTTCCCCCCTTCCTTTCTCTAAAAATCAATAAATTTTTTTAAAAGTTAAAAATAAGTACCTGCAATTTTTCAAGCTTGGAATCAACACATCTCTGATATTATTTGAAAGGTCTTCTATTCTATAGACAACTGTTTGGGCCTTAATTGAAGATCTTTTACTTCACTTCTGTGGAAACTTCTTAGAAAATTCACTGTGTGTTTGTTGAACATGTCTTTTAATATTACCCACTTATCTTAAAATTTTTTTACATAACAGACATTGCTCTCCTGCAGCAAATTGCAATTGCCATTCATTGTGAAATGTGCAACATATTTTCTTCCAGTCTCTTACTCTTTTCTCCATAAAATATTCAAATAAGAAAATTACAATGTTATGTCATGTAAAAAAATATTTAGAGATGAGGTAGTTCACTGACACCAAGATGATCAGTGACAGGTTATATTACAAAAAGCAACACATACTACAACATGCACACAATAGCCTACCCAGTGCAGCAGTTAAAGTGAATTGTAGTTCTAGCAAAAAAATAAAGTTGTGTTTAAAATTAAAAATTAGTTTTTCAGCTGCACTAGCCACATTCCAAGTGCTGAATAGCCACACTTGGCTAGTGGCTACCATGTTTGCATAGCCATGTAACATCATTCTTCAAACTTTGATTCACAGCCAAGTAAAGTAGGTTAATTTTTTTTTAAGTAAAATGGAATAAAATAGAATAGAAAATACTGCATCACTTGTAGTAATGATATATATCTTTTGTTAGACTTTGGTTTCAGTCTATATATGTATATATATATATGGGTAGGTCACAAAATAAAAATATAGTTCTTACTTTGGAGTATGTAAAAGGTTTCTGAAAACCACATCTCTATGGTACCTAGTACATTGCTTTCCACTTAATAGGCAAAGAAAAAATATTAGTTAAATTGAATTATTGTCAGTGGCAGACATTTGTGAGATGACAGTTAAAATGATAGCTTTTTTAAAATGCTATTTCAGTTTTTTATTATGCCAAGCCAGAGATTAGATAGCAATGGCTAAGGCTAGAGATGTAGGTTAGGGTCATATCATGCTATTCTAATAATTTTGGACGATGTGGGAAATGAGTGCTCATTGAAGGATCATTAATTCATTAATTTTAAGGTAAGGAGTTATATAAAAGATTAGTCTGATAAGGAAAAGCAACTTAAAATTGTCTCTGTGAACACCCTCTGTTTGCTTCTAATTGTTCTAGCATCAAGATCTTTATTCTCTGTTTAAACCATAAAGTGTAAGATCTTTCTTCTCTATTGAAAAAAAATAAAACCTCTTTCATCCATTTCCGTTTAAGGATTCCACTGCTGGGACTATATCCTAAGAACCCTGAAACACCCATCCAAAAGAACCTATGCACCCCAATGTTCATAGCAGCACAATTTACAATAATAGCTAAGTGCTGGAAGCAACCTAGGTGCCCATCAGTAAATGAATGGATCAAAAAACTATGATACATTTACACAATGGAATTCTATGCAGCCAAAAGAAAGAAGGAGCTCCTACCCTTTGCAACAGCGTGGATGGAGCTGGAAAGCATTATGCTAAGCGAAATAAGCCAGGCGGTGAAAGACAAATACCATATGATCTGGACTTTAACAGGAACCTAAACAACAAAACAAAGAAACAAGTAAAATATAACAAAAGACACTGAAATAGAGGACAGGTTGTCAGGCCCCAGAGGGGAGAGGGGAGGGAATTTCAGGGGAGAAGGGAAGGGTTTACAGGAACAAATAATAGAGGACACATGGACAAAACTAGTTGGGTTGGAAAAGGGAGGGATGGGTGGGTGGGCTGGAATGGGGATAAAGGGTAGAAACTGTACTGAATAAGCTAAAATTTTTTTAAAAAACCTTATTATTAATGCCCAACATTCCTTTGTCTCTTCCCATATTCATTGGTTCCCTCTGCAGGATTGCTTGCTTCTGCTTTTGGGCTCGCCAAGGGAGTTCTTTGAGCCTTCCATGCTCTATTCCCTAGCCTACCAATGCAATTTTCTCTTGTCCTTCAAAGAACTCCTAATTACTCATTACTTCCTGGATTAACTGCAATAATTTCCTTTCTAAACTGATTATATTTTCTGGGGGGAAATAGTCAATGGTTACGTGCCAAAGTGACCACCACAATTATTTACTGTTCATATGATGCTTGTATCTTCATATGCATTTAACCTGTGTAACCAAATGTAAACATTCTCTCCCTTTATATATTGGTTTAAATTATATTTTATTGAGTGTGCTATTACAGTTGTCCCAATTTTTTTACCTTTGTCCTACTCCATCCAGCATCCCCCACTCCCTCAGGTAATCCCCACACCTCTGTTCATGTCCATGGGTCATGCATAGAAGTTCTTTGGCTACTCCATTTCCTATACTGTACTTTATATCCCCACAGCTATTCTGTAACTACCTATTTGTACTTCTTAATCCCCCACCTCTTGACACATTCCCCTACACCACCCTCCAATCTGGGAACCATCCAAATGCTCTCTATATCCATGATTCTCTTTTCTTCTTGTTTGCCTATTTTGTTTTTTAGATTCAATTGTTGATAGATACATATTTTTGCTAGTTTATTCTTCTGAATAGTTAGTTAGTTTTGATCTTCTTAACTAAGTTTCTCTAACATTTCATATAGTAATGGTTTGGTGATGATGAGCTCCTTTAGTTTTTTTCTTGTCTGGGAAGCTCTTTATCTGTCCTTTGATTCTAAATGACAGCTTTACTGGGTAGAGCAATCTTGGCTGTAGGTTCCTTCTTTTCATGACTTTGAATATTTCTTGCCCATCCCTCTAGTCTGCAAAGTTTCTTTTGAGAAATCAGCTGACAGTCTTATGGGAATTCCCCTGTAGGTAACTAACTGCTTTTCTCTTGCTGTTTTTAAGATTCTCTCTTTATCTTTAACCTTTAGCATTTTAATTATGATGTGTCTTGGGTGGGCCTATTTGGATTTATCTTGTTTGGGGCTCTCTGTACTTCCTGGACTTGTATGTCTGTATCTTTCACCAAATCAGAGACATTTTCTTTCATTATTATTTCAAATAGATTTCCAGTTTCTTGGTCTTCCTCTTCTTTTTCTGGCAACCTATGATGCAAATGTTGGACTGCTTGAAGTAGTCCCAGAGACTGTTTACACTATCCCTTTTTTTTAAATTCTATTTTCTTTTTTGAATATTTTACTTATTCATTTTTAGACAGAGTGGAAGGGAGAAAGAGAGAAACATCAATGTGTGGCTGCCTCTCACACGCACCCCACTGGGGATCTGGCCCGCAACCCAGGCATGTGCCCCAACCCGGGATCAAACCAGCGAACCTTTGGTTTGCAGGCCGGCACTCAATCCACTGAGCCACACCATCCAGGGCAGATTCTGTTTTCTTCTTGTTGTTCTGATTGGTTGTTTTTTACTTCCTTATGTTCCAAATCATTGATTTGATTTTCGGTTTCATCCTTCTACTGTTATTTCCCTGTAAGTTGTTCTTTATTTCAATTAGTGTATCCTTTGTTTCTGACTGGATCTTATTTATGCTGTTGAGGTCCTCACTAAGTTCCATGAACATCCTTATAACCAGTGTTTTGAACTCTGCATCTAATATATTGCTTATCTCCATTTTGTTTAGTTCTTTTTCTGGAGTTTTGAGCTGTTTTTTCATTTGGGCTATGTTTGTCTGCTTATTTTGGCAGCCTCCCTGTGTTTGTTTCTATATTTTAGGTAGAGCTGCTCCCTGTCTTGGTAGTGTGTCCTAATGTAGTAGGTGTCCTGTGGCACAGCCTCTCCTATCATTCAAGCTGGGTACTTGAGTGCACCCTTTGTATGGACTGAGTATACCCTCCTCTTGTAGTTGAGTCTTGATTGCTGTTAGCAGGTAAGTGGGAGATATTTACTAGGCCAGTCAGCTGCAAGGAATGACTGTGGCCAGTGACCACCAACCTCCACCCTCTGTGGAGGATCAGGTGTGCAGGGGCAGGGTGATGATGTTCTGATGTGGCCTGTAGCTGTCCACTGGGTATGCTCTAGGGTTTCCCAGGTTGCAGGCTAAGGTCAGCCTCCATCTGTGTTTTGCCCAGGGCCACCCTGCCTGAGCTATAAAGCAATCTGAGAAGGCTGCTACTTTTGCTGGGTTTGGAGATTCCCAAGTAAAGCCAAGCTGTGAATCTAGGTTGGTTCCTGTCAGTGTCATGCCTGGGGCCACTTAGCAAGAGGTACAGGGGCTAGGGGTTCACTGAGGCCAGATTTTACTTGTTCGATAGGATTTAGGAAGTTGTGTAGCATGAGTCAAGACCAGCCATTCACATGGCAAAGTAGCTTGGGTGGACCCATAAGTTGGTTGGGACAGAGTCTCAGAAGATCTCCAGGCAGGCAAATAGTCGTAGCTAAGTTGATGGAGTCTCAGATATGGTACCAGCCTGCTTTCTCTGTGGCTCTGTGGCTCTGTTGGGGGAAGGATTCAGAAAAGGAGCAATGGCCCTGCCTGTTGTTATGCTCGAGAGAAATGTGTTTTCCAGCTGTCGCCCCGATGCCAGACATGTTAGTTTCTCCCCATATGCCACTGGTGCCTTTAAAGCTGCTACCCAGGGCTGGAGCTCAGAGGAAGTGGGTCTGAGTAAGTCCATGAGTGGGTTCTTTAAGAGGAACTACTTGGGTACCTTGAAGTTTCTTCTACTGTCTGAATCCCTACTGGTTTTTGCAGCCAGAAGTTATGGGGACTTATGTTTCTGGCACTGGAACCCTGGGCTGGGGGGTCCTGGTGTTGGTCTGGGACCCCTCACTTCCAAGATATCCCTCCCAAATTTTTATCCACCAAACATGGGTTTGGGACCAGTCCATTCCACATCTCTGCCCTTCTTACTAGTCTGTTTGGATGTGGTTTATTTAATTCTGTAGTTGTCAGACTTCCATTCAACTTGTTTTCTGTTGCTTCTGAGTTATGGTCGTTCTATAGTTTAATTGTAATTTTGATATAGTTGTGCTAGGAGGCAAGCCATGTTTACCTACACCTTCATCTTGACCTGAAGCCTATATATTGGTTTAATATTTGATGATGGTGGATATTGTTTTTGCCTTCAAGCTTCAAAGGGAAGAATTGAATTGAACATGTTTCTTACTTCAGGACACATGAACACATTTCTTCATTTATTTATTTATTTGTTCATTCTTTTATTTATATTTCCCACTCTCACTCGCCTTCCCTTCTCCCCAGGCCATCTCTCAAATGCATTTAATGTGTGTCTGTCTGTGTGCTTTTGCAATATGTGTATTTTTTGTATACATCTGTTTAATTTCTCTAAAGGATGGCACATTATGTATCTCATTCTCTTTGACTCTTTTGACTAAATACTATGTGGGTTTTATAACTTTCATTTTGGAGATGGTAGAAATATACAAAGGTAGAATAGTATAATCTCCATATCCCCATAACCCAGTATCAGTAATTTCCAGTTTATAGCTAGTATTGTTTCAGCTGTACTCTGCGTACTTCCCCTTTCCTGTATCATGAAGCAAATCCAGATGACAAATCATTTCATCCATAAATATTTCAATATGTATAATGTATATTAAAAAGATAGGGACTCTTTAACATACATGTAGTACCATTGTGACACCTAAAAGCTTCTGAACAGTAGTTTGCTAATATCGTATCAGTGTTTAAATTTTCAGTTGTCTCATAAATGTCATAATTTTTTTAAGATTATTTGAATTAGGCCCAAATTAGATGCACACAGTGCAGTTGTATGAATTTATTGGTTATCATCATCTATAGGTTTCCTTTCCACCTCGCTTTTTCCTTGGTCATTGATTTGTTGGGGAGCCAACTCTTTTGTCCCCAAGGTTTAGATTTTGTTGATTGCCTCTTTCTAGTATAGGTTGCCATGTGTCTCTGCCCTTTATATTACCTATAAATTGTTAGCTAGAGCTATGTTCTGATTCAGGTTTTTGTTTTTGCTTTGGTTTTGGTTTTATAAGACTACTTCATAAGTGATGCTTCCTTCTTCCATCAGGAGGCATATGGTATCTGGATAATTCATTTTTGTAATATTAGCACCCTATTTTCAAGATTGAATACAACTAGTTCTTTGTACTCCATGGTATGAAATCATCATGTTTTATCAACCCACTCCCCCTGTAGACCCAAATTGCCTCCAATTCATTGTCACCACAATACTACTGCAGTGACATCCTCATGGGCATCACAGTAGATCTGAGAGTTTCTTTGGAAAATAGACCCACAGCAGGATTGCTGGCTCATAGATATGTTAAGCCTAATTTGCCACATATTGCTAGATTGTTCTCAAAAATGCCTGCGCTTATCAGCAGTGCCTTTACCCTGTATGCCCAGCAAACGTGCTATTATCCATTTTTCTAATTTTTGCTAGTCGAGTAAGTATAAACTAATATGGCTTTAATTTGCATTTCCTGGTTATTAATCAGTTTGAGTCTCTCATCATGTAATTGTTTGATTTTAGGTTTCATCTATTATAAATCCTCTTAGTTTCTGCCCACTTATTAATAGTAGTTGCTATTATATTCTTAATGATTTACATATTCTAGGTATAAATTCCTCATTGATTTAAAAGTTTTAATGTTCAAATATTTATTCCCATTCTGCGTACTAATTTTTGCCCATGAATTCCTTAGTTATCAACTTTCTGGTTTTATCATTCTCTTTTAGGTTTTCAACCTACCCAGAATCCACCTTCATATGTGGTGTTAACTAGTAATGCAGGGTTTCTTGGGGGGTTTTCTCCATAAAATGACCTTTTGCTACAGGTTTCCTAGCCCTTTCATTTGTAGCACCACCTTCAGCATATATTGAGTTTCTGTGTCTCTTTTCGTCCATGTTCTCTTTGTTCCTGAGCCAGCCCCGTACGGTTTTGTTACTTCAGCTGTGTATGGTGGTTTGTCCTAATATCTGATAGCACAGTGGCCTCCATTTTCATATTTTTTAAGGACATGTTTGCTTTCCAAAGACTTTTATTCTTCCATATAAACTTTAAAACATAGTTCTTGAGTTTCTAAAAGATTCAACTGAAAGTTTAAGTGTGACTCTGTTGAACGTGTGGACTAGTTTGGGGTAAGTTGACAGGATGGACTGCCTCTTCACCTGTTGAGGTCGTCTTCTGTCCTCCTGATTAAAACTTGTTTCTTCCGCTGCTCCCCCAACCAGGCCTTGGGCCTTTGCGGTTTATTCTTACTTTATAGTTTAAAAAATTGTTAATAGCTATCGTGAATAATATGTAGTTTTAATTATACTTTAAAAGTTACTTTTTGGAGGGAAGGGGGAAGGGTTGTCAAGGAACATGTATAAAGGACTCATGGACAAAGCCAAAGGGGGTCGGATGGAGGGTGGGAGGTGGAGATGGCTGGGGCCTGGGGAGGGGAGTAGTGGGGAGAAAATGGAGACAACTGTCCTTGAACAACAATAAAAAAAAGAGAAAAAATTAAACTTTTTATTGAGAGATAATTATAGGTTCACAAACAGAGAGAAAACATGGACCCTTCCTCCAGTTTCCCCCAGTGATAACACCTTGCAAAGCGACAGTACAGCCTCACAGCCAGGATATTGGCATTGATACGTTCAAGACACAGAACATTTTATCGTCACAAGGGTCACTGCAGCTGCCCTTTCATAGCCACACCCACTTCCCTCCCACTCTATTCCTGAACCCCTGGCAGAGCTAATCAGGGCTCATTACTATAGTGTTGTCACTTCCACAGTGTTATATAACTGGAATCACGTAGTACAAAAATTTCGAGGTTGGCTTTTTCACTCAGTGTAACTCCCTGGAGAATCATCCAGGTTTTATGTATCAAGTTTTATTTCTTTTTATTGCCGAATAGTACTCCATAGTATTCATGTACACAGTTTATTTAACTGTTGAGGGACATCTGAGTTGTTTCTACTTTTCTTGGCTATTACAAATAAAGCTGCTGTAAATATTTGTATACAGGTTTTTGTGTGAACATAAGTTTTCATTTCTCTGGGATAAATGCCCAGGAGTAAATTGCTGAATTGTATGGTAATTACATATTTCATTTATTTAAAAATGCCATTTTCCAGAGTGGCTGTACCATTTTTCATTATCATGAGCAGTATACAAGCCTTACAGTTTCTGTGCATCCTCACCAGACATTGGTGTTATCACTGTGTTTTTATTTTAGCCATTTTGATAGGTACATAGAAGTACAATTTCTGTAGAGGGCAATTTGTGTTCTGTATTAAAGTTACAAATATATGTACTCTGTGACATGGCAGATGCACTTCTAGAAATCGATTTTCCCCTTGTACTAGTGCACATGTATTTCACCTGTATTCACATGTATTCCTTTGCCTGTAAGAGCAAAGGAATAAAATTGTATGATATATGTGTGTGTATAAACTATATATTATATAAAATATATAAAATTATATATCTATATCTCAGCAGGGGGCTAGTTAAGTCAATTATGCTATACTGATATAATGTATAATGGAATACTGTGCAGCTGTAAGGAAGAATGAGGAAGCTCTGTATGTATTGACTATAGAGGAACTTTAAGACTTAAGTTGAAAAAGTAAAGTTTAGCAAATGGTTGTAATATGCTATCATCTATGTAAAAGACTGGGGGGAATATACATACATATTTGTATTGCCTTGTATACTTTGAAATATTTCTAGGAAGTTATCCAAGAAAGGGATAAGTAAGGGTTACAGGGAGATGGTTTCCCCCTATTTTTGTACCTGTTTGTTTTTGAGCCTTTTGAATTGTATTGCCTATTAAATAATTATAAAACAAAAATAATAGTAAGACAAATAATAATAATAAAACAAAAATTAAAACTGCACTCTGAAAATGGTAAAACTAACAAATTATGTATTTCTTTTTAATCAGTTTTTTCTCTGACTTGTTTGAGGAGAAACAGTAATTTTTTAACGTTTGAATTTTTTATTTTTCAATTATAGTTGACATAACAATATTATTTTATTTCGGGTATACAACATAGTGATTAGACATTTATGTAACTTACAGAGTGATCACTTGTTAACTCTAGGACCCACCTAAGCAACTACAATTTATCCTTTCAATAAGAACTTTTTTTTAACTGAACCCGTGTACTCATTCTATGAAATAATGTTGGTAATTCATCTATGTAATAAACATTGACAATTTTAAATAATATAAACAAAAAAGACTGTTCTTATAAAATAAAAAATTTAAAGAACTTTGAATTTATTAACAAACAGACAAATATTTTTTATTTCTTATTCCTGTGTTCCAATTTTCAAATGACTGTTTTCATGAGTAAGAGTTTAAATTCTAGGTTTTGAGCCTATAATATTTTCTTCTACTTATCTCTTACAGCAATTTAAGGTTTTTGATGATTGCTTTAGCATATGCCATACCACTTGGTGTATTTGCTGGCTGGTCTGGAGTTCTGGACTTAATTTTAACACCAGTGCATGTCAGCCAGGTAAGCATTTTATTTCTTTTTATGTTGTGAGTGTGTTACGTGTTCTTGGTTTCAGCTTCAAGGCCTGGGTAAAACATTATTCTATACCATTATTGCAAAAGCAAGGTCCATGTGAAATAGTTATAAGCAATACTGATTTTCTTCCTGGATTTTGTTAAGTCACAAATTTCACATTTATTTGGGTGTTATTAATGATGCTAATATACAGAAAAATAAAAAATCTTAGTTTTATTGGCTCCATTTTTTTCTTGCTTTGTACTTTATAAATATTAAGATCCCATCATAGAATATATGGCTCTTCCTACATCTGATTTCTTACTGTCTCTCCAGTCTCAGGATGAAGATATCTCATGTTTTTAAAAAGAGCCATTTCACCTATATTCTTCATGCCATTCATTCCTTCCTCTTGCTTCCAGATAGCATGATGGAAAGGGATGGAGATTTAGAGAGGCACATAGTAGGAATCGGCACACTGGTCTAATATTCCACTGTATGAATAGAAAACAATTTGTCCATTTTGCTTTTGGCGAGCATTTCAGTTGTTTACAGTTTCTGACTGTCGCAAACAGTGCTGTGTAACCCTTCTCATGCATGTTTCTTGATGCCCCTCTGTACACATTTCTGTTGGATATATAGCTAGCAATGGAGTAGCTGGTTATAGTGTATACCTGGTTTGATAGGTGATGCTAAACACCTGCCAGGTGGTTGTATCAGCTTACAGTCCCACCAGCAGTACTTGAAATTTCTCATTACTCCACATCATTCCCAGTGCTTGACAAAGTTGGCCTTTTTAAAATTAGACATGCTGATGGCTGTGCAGTTGTACACCATCACAGTGATATCTTTTTAAGTGTTTGTTAGGTATTTGAATATTCTTTTTTTTGTGGCACACCCATTTACATCTTTTGCCCCCTATTGGGCTTCTTTTTCTTACTGATTTGTGAAGAAGAGAGCTGTGCAGAACGGGCCCCCAGAAGACTGTGTGGGGTCCTCAGCAAGTGAGAAGTGCACTGCACATGTAAGGGGCAAAGGCACCAGAGGTTTGACAGAGTGGCTGCTGTAGGTTTGAAGGCGGAACAAACACGGTAGAGGGCAAGCAAGGCTGGGCGCTTGGAGCTCTGGCCCAGCCAGAGTGGGAAGACCTCATGAACACCTTGGAGTTCTGCTGAGACACCGGAAAGGCCAAACTTTAGAGTATGGGACCATGCGCTAGAAAGAGGAAGGCCTATCCTACTCACACCCCCATAAACAAAGCCTACAAACAAGCCCCAACAAAAACCTGCAGAGGAGACAGTTGGAGACTGACTCCCAGCCAGCAAGAGGCTCTTGGGAAACAACTTGGTTTCTACTCTCTGCCATAATAAAACACAAAATCAAGCCCCTGCAAGTTCAAGGTGATCATTTAGTAACTGAACTGCCTACTGACATAAAAATTAACTATTTTAAAGAACAGTGAAATTATCCAGAATCTTTATATTGTGTTGTCCATGATATATACTATACATTGTTTAAAAAACCACTTAAACATAAGACATACAAAGAAGCAGGAAAATGTGGCCCATATTTTAAAAAACAAAACAAATAAAGTAGTCAATAGAAACCAACTTGGAGATAGTCTAGATGTTGGAGTTAGCAGACAGAGACTATAATGTGAGAGAGAGAGACAGAAATCTTCATTCCAAGTTCATAAATGTATTTCTCCTATATTATCTTGTAGAACTACATTGTCCAGTAGAGTAGCCACTAGCAACATATGGCTATTTAATTTCAAATTTTAAAAAGTTGAAATAAAATAAAAATTAAAAACTCACTTCTTCAATGGCACTACCTACTTTTCAAGTCACTCGTGACTTGTGGCTACCATATTGATCAATGCAGATATATTACATTTCCATCTTCAGAGAAAGTTCTATGGGATAGTGCTATTCTAGCTTTATTGTTAGTCCTGTCATATTTAAACCTAGAATTGGATTTTGTGCTTGTTATATGGTAGGAGTTAATTTTCCCCCAATATAAACACCCTTTAACCTGATAGCAGCTTTTGTGAAGATCACGCTTTCCCCATTGCTCTCTGGTGTCGTCTTTGTCATTGCGAAGAGCCCTCATGTGCATGGATGGGTTCTAACCCATTTTCTCCCCTCTAGCCTATTTGTCTCTCTTTCTGCCAATACCAAATTGTCTTAAGTTTTCTAATGTTATAAGTTTTGGTATCTAGTAGAATAATACCCCTTTTTACTGAGATTTTGATGAAAAAATTTAAAATTTATACATCAGTTTGAGAATTAACTTCTTTGAAATACTGTGTCTTCCAAACCGTGGTTATTATCTTTCCTTCATTTGCCGAGTCCCTAATGTCTCTGAAGTGATGCTTTGTGATCTTCTGCAAAGATGCCATCTATATATTTGTTAGATTTATTCCCAAATATTGGATACTTTTTGAAGCTATTATAACTGGTAATTTAAAAAATTATATTTTCTCTTGGCTGGCATATAGGAGTATAGCTGATTTTTGTAAGTTATTGAAATAGTCTAAAAAGTCTTGAGAACCCTTTAACTCCATTTAACCATCTAGCACTTTCGTGCTGTTATTGGCAGGTATTTTACACTGCACAAGGCATTATCATTATTGTTTACATGGTCAATATTTATTTATACTTACCCTGTATTTACCCTCTTCATCCTTTACGTGTTCTGTTAATACATTACTAGCTGTTGCTGGATGTATTTCCTAGTATGTTGGCTATATTTAAACTTTTTGAGGTCAGTGACCATCATTTGTCATTTTCCTGTTTTCTTGAGTTCCTATTATAATGCTAGGCATGTAGAACATATTTGAAAAATATTTGTTGTGACATTAATTATTTTGTTGGTATAAATATTGCAATAGGTTAAGGATATATTTACTGAGATATTTATATTAGTCACACATGAATCCTTTCATTTGATTCATTTTCTTAAATGGTATTGCCTAGATTTGTTGCCATTTAGCTATTAACATTGATTATAGGGGATTTTTTTTTCATGCCTTCTAAGTTGCAACATGATAGTCTTGTATTAAATGTGTCTACTCTCTCTTAACAGGTAGATGCTGGCTGGATTGGATTTTGGTCTATAGTTGGAGGCTGTGTTGTTGGAATAGCCATGGCAAGGTAAGAATATTTTATGTTAAACATGGAGTAGCCAGAAACAAACAAAATGCCCAAAGGGATGATTGGCTCCCCTAAATAAATGTCAAAATTCAAGAAAAAGTAAAATAGGTGAAGGTCTTTGTTTGGGCTATGAGAAAATCGACGTGTGATAGGTAGAATTTGCTGCCACAAGAAACCTTCTCAAGAGTGGTTTCTGCTGAAATGTCTTTGGAGGCTGGAGACCTATTTCTGAAGTGTATATAAACTGCCTCTGTCCATTTTTTTAGAGAACAACATCTACAAGTGGAACCCAAGGAAAGTTTTCACAGTAATAAAGGCAAATTGATAGTTATCAGGAATAGGATAGAATTGAAAAGAATCATTTGTAAGAGCATGTCTAGAATTTGCCATGAAAAGGCCATACCCTGCTTAGCAGATAATTATTTCTGGGTTTTTCGGCAGGTGTGTCTCAATTGTTACTCCATTTTGATGGAAAAATATCCACAAAGACTTACAGTTTCATCAGACTGCCTATGATCTAACACATTTTTAGAATGAGACAAAAGAAGGAAAACGTTTCATTTATTCTAAAAAAAGAAAAGAATGAATGTCACTCCTGTATGTGACTACCTATAAAACTACTCTTGGTCTTTCCAAAGAGATGATATTCACTTCCCAAATAATTTTACCCTATTTAATCAAAAACAAAATCAAGCAACTAACTTTACCAGGGGAGGAAAAATCTAATTACATATTTGAAGAGATGAAATAAGATAGGTATAAATCACCTCAGTATCTAAACACGTAAGCATGATTGACACAGGATAGTATTGTATCTAGATCTTAAAGTTTGCATAGTGTTTCTGGGATAATGAAAGAATAAATTGACACTGTAATTTCTAAATTATTTTGAGGTTTTTATAAGTTAATAAAATATAAGAATAAAATCTAAAAGCTAAAGAAGAGGAATAGGAAGATAGCTATTGTAGCAAATCACTATATTGATACCAAAATGCATTGACCTGTCACACTTGACAAAAATCATGCCCAATTATTGTAATTAAATGTCCAAGACAATTAGAGTGAGTCATCATTTACTAAATTCTATTTTGAGCACCAAATAGTTTGGAGGGAACGATTATATATCAGAAATGACATCTCAAATTCTCCTATCTTTATTTTCTTTCTATAAATCGTCACTACACAGAAATAGAACTAGAAGGAAAAATATTAACATGAAGACATTCCTGTTTTTAATTTGTTGAAATGGAAGTTCTAAAAAGTATTATCTTTACTCTGGGATTTGAAGTCAACTGTAGGTATCTCCTAGACCTTAAGTAAATCATAAAATTACATTTATAACACCATTTTGGGGACTTCTAGAATGCAATCTAGACGTGAGTACTTTGGATGATCTTCTTTGTAATTATGCTGCCAAAGACCACTACTAAATGTCCTACTCTGGTCCTAACAGTACACTTCAATGTTATTAGCCCATTTGAAAGGACTTGGTCTCCAAAAAGAGCAGATGCCAGTGGTCAGTTTTTTCTTGGTGATCTGGCCCTGCGAAACTGTCTCCCCGTTCCACTTCACTCGGCTCTGATTGTACCAGAAACTGTCTTACTCTCTCATACCTGGTCATCTGCCTATCTGGCAAGTAAGTTCAGGCAGCATAGCAAAAATATAGATCACAAAAGTATATGGTGAACATGGAATTAAAACAAACTTTTTAGATTTTCTTGAGGGACATTTCTATCAAGCTGTGGAACAACCTTTTTCAAAATAATTTTCTGTCTGTGAGCTTTCATAGTTGAGAACAAACCTGTCACTGGGCAAAGGTGCAGCCATTTTTCCCACCAAAAGATGGCATCAGCTCTCATAGGCAGTCATTTTAGTCCAGAGAGTGCTTACAAACGTGATTAACCACATCTTGTCAAATAAGTGCAAAACGGAAGCTAGTATTGAGAGTCTTGACAGGGACAGCCACATAATTCCAATAGAAATTAGAATCATTTAAAAACGAGAGAACATGGTAAAGGTCATATTTGGAGTGGGATCTGTTTTTCTGCAATAGGAACAACTGGAAGGACAGAGTAAGTTGTACGCAGGCACAGCCAGAGGATTGTGCCTTTACCATCAACCGTTAGCAGAAGAGGAAAAGCAGTTGACAAATGGAAAAGTTTTTGATCATAACTAAATGATGAGCATCTCTACCAGGTGCTTTTTGGTTTCATATTAATTCAGAAAAAAAACAGGGATAAAACATTTTAAGAACTTAAAATGCTATGAAACACAAGATTTGAAGAATAGTATTCACTATTCCAGAGCTATGCTCTTGCTTTCACAAAACTTACAGTCCAATAGGGAATACAGAAATAAACTAATGCAAAAATATTCCAATAGAGATAAATACTATGAAGAAAATCAAGCAGTGGGATAGAGAGGGTTTGTCAGTGAGCGTAGGGAGCCTTGTTGAACTGAGACCGGAATGACCTGAGGAACAAGCAGGAGGAAGCACCAGCGTTCCAGGCAGACAGGACAAGTACTTGCTGTGGGAACGACCCAGCACATATGAGGAACAGAAACAGGGCCGTCCAGCTGGAGCACTGTAAGGCAAAGGGAGGATGGAGGCAGAGACCAGATCAGGAAGGACCCAAAGACTCAAGCATTTGTGTTTGTTCTCTGAGTTTGAGTTTTGGGAGAGCCATCTCTGCAAGTTTGTGTCAACCGTTAGCCTGTTTTCTAAAACTAGAACAATATGCACTCATTATGGGATGTTTAGCAATTATAGAAAAATATAAAGAAAAAGTGTCATATAAAACCTGAGAATGCACCCTGTAAGTTATAGATCCTGAAGAGAGATCACCTTTTTTGTGTTTTGTAAGAGAAAAATAACATTTATCACAAAGTAACATTTACCACACATGCAAAATGTATCAATTTAAAAATTTTTTAAACTTGCTTTTAAAAGAATGTATGGAATTTTAAGAAATTATTCAATGAAAGTGTATCACTGACTTAAATACTATTTTTAAAATCCAGCTAGAATTAATAGAATGTTGTTTCTTTTTTAGGTTTGCAGATTTTATCAGGGGTATGCTGAAACTAATTCTTCTCCTCCTGTTTTCTGGGGCTACACTATCATCCACGTGGTTCACCCTGACCTGTTTGAACAACATCACACACCTGCCTTTGACCACAGGTGAACACAGACTTTAAAACTTTGAATAAGTATTTTTAGTTCATATATGTACTCTGACAATAAGACTTTTTGTTGCTTTTATAAGTAATTGTTAAATATACAAAAAGGTCTCCCCTTGTCCAGCCATCAATCATCATCCCATTAAAAAAACCCCTCAATAAATAACAAAATATTTTCACTGGTATTTTACATATGAAAAAAGATGTATAATCTTTAAGCTTATAAAGCATGGAAAATTTTGTATGCTTTTAAATTTCATATTGAAGCATAATACAAAAATGTTTTTCTTCTTCATAGACATCATATCATTGTGTGACAGAAAGGACAATGAACACAGGCAAAAAACTATGATGTTTGTAGCACACTCCAGTAAAATTCTTTAAACCAACAACTATAAATTCTATATTAGTTCTCTCTGGCTGATGTAACAAGTCACCACAAAGGTAGTGGCTTAAAATGACACAAATTTATCACCTTATGTTTCTCTACATTAGAAGTCCAGCATGGGTCTTACTGGGCTAAAATGAAAGTGTGGGCAGACTCGGGATGGGTCCATTTCCTTGCCTTTTCTGTGTTCTAAAGGATGCCCACATTCCTTGGCTTGTGGTTCCCTTCCTCCATCTTTAAAGCCCCAAACAGCCTGTTACATCCTTCTCACATTGCATCATCTGCACCTTCCTTCCAAGGTCAGATCGTCCCCTGAACTCTCACCTTCAGTCTCCCTTTTCCACAGCTAAGGATCCTTGTAATTGCATTGAGCCCATCTAGATAATCTAGGATAGTATCTCAATTTTAAAGTCTGCTGATTAGTAACCTTAATCCCATCGGTAGCCATGTAAGGTAACATATTCACAGGTTCCAGGGACTAACACATGGATATATTTTGGTGTGGGAATTGGGGGGACATTATTCTGCCTACCACAGAATCTTTGTAAAATTGCTATGACAGATTATTTTGTAAACCAAGAGGGCTCTGTGATTGCTCCTTTTTTTTACTTTAACAAAGATTGTTTGTTAAAATGCACACAGCAGTCCTGCCTTGTCCATGAGGGATATGTTCCAAGACCCCCAGTGAATGCCTGAAAGTCCAGATAGTGCCAAACCTTGATAGACTGTTTTTTCCTACACTTAAGTAACTTTTCACTTAAAGAAAGCTCTTTAGGGCTTCTATTTTGCCACATTCAAATTGCCAGCATCACTAGTCTTTTGTTTTGGGGCCATTATTAAGTAAAATGAGATACCATGACAGTTGATCTGATGGCAGAGAAGGCTAGTCGGTGAGTACAGCCAGGTACCATGTGCATCATGGATGTGCGGGACCAAGGGATGGTTCACGTCCCAGGTGAGAGATTTCTTCACATTACTCAGAAAGGTGTGCAATTTAAAATTTACAAATTATTTTTACCTGGAATTTTTCATTTAATATTTTCAGGCTGAAATTGACCTCAGACTACTGAAACCACAGAAAGCAAAACTGCAGCTTAGAGAGAAGTAGTATTGGGTTGGCCAAAAAGTCCATGTGTTCTTTTCTATAAGATAGCTCTAGGAGTGCTTAGTTGTACTATGACAGCTTTCATATCAGTATGCATTTAAAAAACTTACCAAATTTGGTGAATTTTTGTGTAGCCATTTTAATATTAAAGATGGAAGAAAATCCACAACATTTTTAGCATATTATGCATTATTATTTCAAGAAAGATAAAAATACAACTGAAACACAAGTTGAAAACACAACTAAAATCACAACTGAAAAAAGATTTGTGCAGTGTATGGAGAAGGTGCTGTGACTAATCAACTGCGTCAGAAGTGGTTTACGAAGTTTTGGCTGGAGATTTTTTGCTGGATGATGCTCCATGGTCAGGTAGACCAGTTGGAGTTGACAGCAATCAAATCAAGACATTAACTGAGAACAGTCAATGTTATAGCACACAGGAGATAGCTGACATACTCAAAATATGCAGATCAATGAAGTTGTTGGTGAAAATGAAAACTGTGTCTATTTTTTTTTTTTAGGGAAAAGAGTAAATGGACTTTTTGGCCAGCTCAATACTATATTTTTTACTCTATTTGCAAATGATGTTTAGCCACTTGGTAGATTGTGTGTTTAATTATAGGAGTATTTGTTATAAAGATGGGTTGTAGGATTATTTGTTATAACAAGCACTTGTGCGGGTTAGAGTAAACACCCTGAAAGTGGCTCTGTAGCCACCTGTTACCCAGTAGCATGTGTGTTCTGTGGGACCCCATGAGAGGAGGTCCTTTTGTCTACAGATAACTAAGAATACTACATGTCCCATTTTGGACTTGTGTGCTCTCTGGTAAAAGGACCAGCAGCTTACACATCAGAGGCATCAGATCTTTCCAAGATACGTTTATTTGGGAGTTCCTACCAGTTTCGTGGTAACAGTAGGGCAATGGGTAAGGTTGTCCTACAGCCACAATTACAAACCATGCCAAGCCAGTTGCCCTGGAGTGCCACAGCAAACTCACAAGGGCAACACGAGTTATTTTAAATTTCCAAAGGAAATGGATATTCAAAATCTGCCAGACACTGTGTGGACCTCTGGTTCCAGGAAGTCCTGACTCTCAGCATTAGAGCCTGCCATGTTCTTTTGGATGATGGCCTATCTTAGGAAAGTTAGGCTTCCTGTAGTTGCTGTGATAAAAAAAGCAAATACTGCACCAAAATCAGTGTAGAACAGGAAATGAGAGTGGTGGTGTCGATCTTGTACCAAGATTCAAGAAGCTGAACAGTGCCCATCACATGCACACATCCCATTACTAAGTAATTGTGGTTATTAAAGAATGAAATAAAAACATACTTCTTTTGATATATGGGTATTATTTTTTAAATAGCTACTAAACTGTTAGGACATACGTATTTTTTAAATTGGATCTAACTGTGTAATTAACAGAATTATTAGCTGTTTCTTTTGGCCTTAGAGCACCATGAAAAAATTACTGAGCCACTAAGAGTGCTGGGAAGGAAGGTGTGGAAACCTCTGCTCTGTATCAGACCGCTGGGAGTCCTTCTCTGTGCTCTAATGTTTGGTGTGGTTTTTTTTTTTTTCATTTTTTGCCTTATTTTTTTCCACTACCATTTATGTAATGTTTACTGCTTTTCCTGTAAAGCCCAGTTATCCAGAGTAATAATTTTTGGATACCATGTACTTTTTATACACTAACTTTTGGGTTTTGAGCAATTTGAGAAAGTATTCTGGGCCAGAATTTTATTTTATTTTATTCTGGTATAATTTCATAATTTAGCAGTTGTACAACATTCTGGTGGAACAGTTTTAGTTTATAACTTTTTATTCATGGCATTCCCCTCAGATTTTTTTGTGATTCTGTGTGTCAGTGTGCATCTGCTAGGTTTTACAAGAACACTCACGAGTACCTAACAAGCAGATTTCTTTTCTTTGAATTAAGTGTAGGACACTCATTATAAGATTGTACTTTCATTAAATTTTATGTATTTTCTAATTAACATAAATTAACAGTTTTGTCACTGAATGCAGGCACTAGGAATGAATTTAATTTTTACCTCCTTTTTTGTCTGGGATTTGTATAATGAACATGTTTACTTTTATAATCAGGAAAAAAGTTTATATTTGAAAATAATACATCTTTTTTTTAAAGATTTTATTTATTTTTGGACAGAGGGGAAGGGAGGGAGAAAGAGGGAGAGAAACATCAATGTGTGGTTGCCTCTCACATACCCCCTGCTGGGCACCTGGCCCACAACCCAGGCATGTGCCCTGACTGGGAATTGTACCAGCGACCCTTTGGTTCTCAGGCTAGCGTGCAGTCCACTGAGCCACACCAGCCAGGGCATAATACATCTTTTTAATCTTAAAAGAAAAGTGATGTAATTAACCCAGGTCAAGACAGTTTTTCCAATCTGTCCTTGAAAGTAATTGTGTTGGACAGAAAGGAAAGCAGAATTCTAAATTAAATCAAGACCATTACTGAAAGGTTGCATTTGATGTGGCTGTCTTAACAACTACTGAATTTATAAATTCTACTGTTGTTTTAAGTTGCAAGTAAGTTTTTGAATGTCACTTAGATACTCCTGAAAGATGCATTTTTAATATTTGTATATATATATTTATATTTCATAAATATACTGGGTTAAGGATTAGATTTGTTCACATTCCTTCTCTTAATTATAGTGTATTTATTTCTCTTTTCTGATACCACTTAATAGTTAGTTGAGTATATGTTTCATCTCCCCTACCTGTCTGAAAATTGGCAGCCTGGACTTGCACCTTGTAAAGGCCTCCCTGGCCTCCCTGAGGAAGGAAGGAAGAAAGAAGGGAGGGAGGGAGAGAGGCAATGTATATTATCTCCATGTTTAATTTCAGTAGATATGACGTATTGCAAGTAATAGTCAGCAATCATGGTCACTCTTTGTTGTTGGGCAATGGCTGTAGCAAGACAAAAGGGCACATTTTAATGGAACAATGGAGCATTTGAATAAATCTGTCACAGAAACTCTAGTTTCCTTTTTTTTTACCAGTCATTCTTTTTTTAGTCAGGGAAATATCTACTCTTATTCCCCATTTCTAGCAAACTTAGTATCTCTGTTATTGTTTTTTATACATAAGAAGACTATACATTAAAAGTATATGCAAATATATGCACTAATTATGACTGTCGACTTAAGTTAAAAACTTGTTAATTTTGTTCAACGCATGTGTTTGTCATGAGTCCCACTGTCACCAAGACCTTTTATTGTAGTGTTCTCGTAGCCCACTGGTCCTGGTGTGGCTGTGCCATACAGAAGAAAGCTGGGTCGTTTCATGTTGTGTGAAGGCACACTGCTTTGAGATAGGCACTTGCTTACATACATCTTCCTGGAGACTATCAGCAGCATGCTTTTATTTCCTTAAGGAAACTTAATATTTCAAATTACATTATATCTTCATTAATTGAAGTATCTACAATAGAGCAAATAAATTAACTCATGACTAGATAATGTACGTTTCAAAGTCTTGAAGCTTCTGCCATGAGCAAAATTATGAAATTACATTATTCACCTTATCTGAGAGCTTGATATCCAGCCCTGTTAGCCACAACGCACACAGTCATTTTTCACAGAACAGATGAATACTTTCAAAATGGCATTCTGAAAAATGTTAGCACTTTGGTGTTGAGTTTGCTGAAACAATATAATTTGAGTGTCCAACAGAAGTTGCCTTGGGAGAGGCTCTTCGTCTGATCAAGGTACTAGCCTGCCGTGACCTGTCATCAGCAGACAGTGGGTGGGAAGTAGAGGGACGCCATACGCCCCCTGAGAATGATAGCTGGCTGCAGGCTGACTTCAGGTGACATTCGAAGAAAGAAAACATATTTGGTTGTACTGAAAGGCATGTGGCATATGTAAAAGAGTAATCCTCTTAATATATTCATGTATTTTGCATTTATTAAGGTAATTATTTCCCATTTTAATTAGCATGCAAAGAAATAAAAACACTTGCCAAAAACTGGCTGGTAAATAAGAAAATTCAGAAAAGAATGATGAACATGATTAAACAAATGCATATTCTTAAGGAAATTAGGGGTTTTAAGCTTTAATGAAAGAAGGCTAGAAGTGACTTAATTATTTTCAGTTTTATGAACTAAAAGTGACTCTTACTCATGTTTATGACTGATTGAGACTGAAAAAAATAGAACACAGATTAAAAGAAGAAAATGAATTTATGAAAAGTTTTAAGAGTCATGAAATGCTCCTAGGGCCCTATGAGGACGACCCTGTGCTGTTTGTTTATCCGTGACATTTTCAGGAAAAAATATGCACTCCAGCAGAATCTGTATTTCTTGAAGACAGAGGGCTTGACCAGGGGATCAGTCAGTGTTTTGTGACTTAATAGACCATTGCCTTCTCAGAACCATAAGTCAGTCATTGGGAGCTTGAAAGTTACTGATTAAACCTAGTTCTCCGATATCTGACTTCACAGCTAGTCTCTACTCTGGGCCCACTGTTACAAAGGATTATTAGTTGTGCGTCATTCCTTCAAGATAATTATTTTGCCATCTAGTCCTTAGAGACTGCACACAACTGTCAACTTTTATAGGACTCAACTGTGTCAACAAAAAGGCTAGACAAGGCACACCAAAGATTAATAGCACAAAGACAGAAAAATACATCTCCATTAATAAATATTGCAACTAAATATGTCCATCCTCTTTGGGAGCCACAGTTTCACGCACTGCATATTTTAATTAGCGGTAAATCGTGAAGGCCACAGCCGTCATTTTTAGGAAGAAAATGTGAGGCTCTGAGAAGAGAGACACAGCTCTGTGATACAGAAATGCATATCCGTGTGTGTGTACCTATGTATTCTGTCTATTCTACATGCTCAAAATCTGTGAAAAAATAACTGTGTAGTTAACAGTGTGGACTTTTAAAAATATATTTTATTTATTATCCGATTACAGTTGTCACATTTTTTTCCACCCCTTTATTCCCATCAGCCCTGCACGCCACCTCCCATCAACATTTCTCCCCACCTCCTCCCCCAGCACTTAGTTCATGTCCATGGGTCATACATAAAACTTCTTTGGCTTCTCAATTTGCTATACTATTCTTAACCTCCCCCTATTTTGTACCTACCATTTATGCTTCTTATTCCCTGTACCTTTTACCCCATTCTCTCCCTTCTCCCTCCCTCAATGTGATCTCCATTTCTGTGATTCTGTTCCTGTTCTAGTTGCTTGCTTAGTTGGTTTTAATTTGGGGGGTGGGGTTAGGTTCAGCTGTTGATAGTTGTGATTGTTTGTTGTTTCACTGTTCATATTTTTGATCATCTTCTTTTCTTAGATAAATCCCTTTAACATTTCATATAATAAGGGCTTAGTGATGATGAATTCCTTTAACTTGACCTTATCTGAGAAGCACTTTATCTGCCCTTCCATTCTAAATGATAGCTTTGCTGGATAGAGCTATCTTGGCTGTAGGTCCTTTCATGGACCTACATGACAACACAGTTGCCTTTCATGACTTTGAATACTTCTTTCCAGTGCCTTCTTGCCTGCAAGGTTTCTTTTGAGAAATCAGCTGATAATCTTACAGAAACTCCTTTGTAGGTAACTGTCTCCTTTTCTCTTGCAGCTTTTAAGATTCTCTCCTTACCTTTAATCTTGGGTAATGTAATTATGTTGTGCATTGGTTTGTGCTTCCTTGGGTCCAGTAGGAACTGGAGTCTTTGGGACTCTTTGAGCTTCCTGGACTTCCTGGAAGTCTGTTTCCTTTGCCAGATTGGGGAAGTTCTTCATTACTTTTTCAAATAAGTTTTCAATTTATTGGTCTTCCTCTTCTCATTATGGCACTGCTATGATTCAGATATTGGAATGATTAAAGTTGTCCCAGAGGTTCCTAAGCATCTCCTCATTGTTTTGAATTCTTATTTCTTCATTCTGTTCTGGTTGAATGTTTACTTCTTTCTTCTGCTCCATATCATTGATTTGATACTTCACTTTTGGTTCCCTGTATATTTTTCTTTATTTCACTTTTCATAGCCTTCACTTCTTCCTCTATTTTGCAACCACACTCAACCAGGTCTGTGAGCATCCTGATTACCAATGTTTTGAACTGTGCATCTGCTAGGTTGGCTATCTCTTCACCGCTTAGTTCTATTTTTGGAGATTTGATCTGTTCTTTTTCTGGGGGTCTCCCCCCGCCCCAGCATGCCTGTTACATTCTAAGGGGCAGAGCCTTAGATATTTGCCAGGGTAGGGCAACCCACTTCGCTGCATTGTGGCATGTATGTTGGGGTGGGGTCCGAAAGGGAACAATGCCACCTGCTTAGCTCTCTGCCAGCTTTCAGTCACTTCCCCCACTTCCCACAATCAAATTGAGCCCTTCTGGTGCTGATTCTGTGGGTGGGTGGTTTTGTGTGTGTTCTAGGACCCTGTGGGTCTCTTCAACGAACTCTCCTGTGAGTCTGGGAGTTTCTCCTGCTGCCTCTGCAACCCCCACAGGTTTTTACAGTCAGAGGTTTTGAGGCTTTATTTCCCAGCTGGAACCCTGAGTTGCACGGTCTATCTTCCTCTCCAGTTGTTCCTCCCAGTTTATCTGAACATGAATGTGGGGCTGCCTGGTCCACCAGCTGCTGCCTCACCCACCTGGTCCTCCACCTTGCCATGCATCCTGTCTGCCCCAACTGCTCATCCCCACCCCTCCTACTGGTCTGGATGAAGGTTTCTTCTTTAACTCCTTGGTTGTTAGACTTCCATACAATTTGATTTTTCTGGCAGTTCTGGTTGTTTTTTGTTTTTAAATTTGTTGTCCTTCTTTTGGTTGTGCAAGGAGGCAAAGTGTATCTGCCTATGCCTCCGTCTTGGCCGGAGGTCCACAATGGGGATGTTTACTCTTTGTAGGTAGATGTGCCTTTATTTCCAAAAGTATTATGATCACTTGTAATATCAAATTTAGGTTATAAAAATATTTTTAATAAAGGTCTAATCTAATAATTCCAAGTTAACTTTCCTAACTCTATCATAAAATAAATATTCAGTTGGTATGCACAGGAATAAAAATTTATCTAATAAAGTATATTAATGTTATAAACCTACTCTTTAGGGAAATTTCTCGATTGTAGTCTATCTTAATTCTTATTTAGGTTTCTTCATAAAACTATAAACAAATTCTCTGTTTTTTTAAAGATTTTATTTATTTTTAGAGAGAGGGTAAGAGAGGGAGAGAAACATCAGTGTGAGAAACATTGATCAGTTGCCTCTCTCACATGAGCCCCAACCAGAGACCGAAATCCCACAACCCAGGCTTGAGCCCTGACTAGGAATCAAACTGTTGACCTTTTGCTTTGCAGGATGATGCCCAACCAACTGAGCCACACCAGTCAGGGCCTCTATTATTATTATCTACCTAGAATCACCTGTACATTTTTATTTTTAATGTCCTACTTAAGATTGACTACCTACATCTATTTAATTTTGTTAATGATATACTTATTGAACCTTAGTCATCATCTGATATAATTTATCATACCATAAGTGTATCAGTGTATCTCTTCCATTACAATCGAGATAGATCTTCTTCTGCTGCAATTTGAATACCTCTCAAAAGAGGAAACACATTACCAGTTCTGTTGTTAGTCAGCTCTGGGTCCTGGGAAATTCTTCCTCCTATTGAGATAACTGATCTGGAACAACACGGTTTCTACAGCGCGAGTCCGTTCCCTCCATCTTCCATTGATGGCCCTCAAAATGTTTGAAGATATTTATCATGTCTGACCTTAGCCTTTTAATTTGAACATCCCCTAATTCTTTTTTTTAATATTTTAATTGTTGTTCAAGTACAGCTTTGTGTCTTTTACTCCCATCCCAGCCCGCCCACCCCCCGCCCACCAGTCCCTAGTTCTTAAAACCTTTTCTCACTGGACATGGATTCCCATCACTGACCAGCACTGTCCCTCTCTTGTAAACCTACCATGGCTTGTCATTGTCCTTCTCAAAATGTATTCCTAGAATGTAGCATGCTTTCCCTGCTGCGCTCAGCACCTAATATTGGGAGGCTGTTGTTTCTCATGATTAGACATAGCTTTTTCTAAGAGAATGAAATGTAACTATCTTCTGAATACTTTTTGTGCACAAAACTGGCTGCTGAGCCAATAGGCATCTCTCATATTCCTTTAGATTAGGAACGATTCGAAGACAGAGAGTGTCCTATTTATTGCTCTAGCATAGCAGCTTACAGATAGCAGGCCCCTGATAAATGGTTTTGAAGACAGGTTTAAGCTAAAGTGTTCCCTGTTATATACCTAAGCAATAATTTTTGGACCCATTTTACATTTATGCGATTAAAGTTCATCTTTTTCTTTGTACCTTTCGGTGCTCTATTTTTGATTCTGCCATCTGTCTGAATGTGCATCACTTCCAGCTTTGTGCTGAATACAGATTTGGGAAGCATGCCTATTGTGTCAATACCATTGAATAAAAGAAATACCTAGCTTTATTTTCTTTTTTTTTCCAATCTGACACAGTGGGCTGGTGGAAAATGTTCTAGATTCTGTAGGCCTTAATTATATTACTATTATACTTCTAACTCACATTGTTTTTAAATAAGTCATTTTGACATTCAGATGTTCGTTTGGTCAGTTCATCTGTAAAATACCTAACCTGCCTGAAAGAATTGATAGGATGATCAAACATAATAATACATTTGAAAGCATTTTCAGAAAAATGTTTTAAAAGTTATATAAATCCAAGATTCAAATTGTTCTTGTTATTGATGATATCTTGAGAGTTCATTAAATGTTGAGTGGAAATAATTTTTATTCTTATCTGAAATTTTGTGATTTGCTTTATAACTGCTACTCATCTAAAGTGATTGTTTTAGTTAATAAAAATGTATTTATACATAGTTTCATTTCCCTAAATTTTAGTAACTTAGTTTGTCATTGGGAGTGGGGTTGGGGGACCAGTACTTTCAGGGTTTTAATCTAATTTATGTTCTAGAAACACATCCATTGTAACTGTATTTTATGCTACATGGGACTTTTTTTTTTTTTTTTCAATTTAAATCATGGGCCTGTGAATTTGTGAATTTTATTAGCTTCTTTGAAAGAACTCTTCATCAGCATTGTGTTGGTTCTGCTAAATTACCTTGGCTCTTTAATTGAAATACAGTTTGTTACAATTTTAGCATCAGTACTATAGAAAGTCATAGAACTATTTAATGATCATGTAGTTTGAACCTCTCTGATGAGCAGGGAATTATCTTGTCTGCCTGACTTTTAATAGCTGACAGTCATCGACGAGATCTGCCAGACCAGTGTATAAAGACCCTGCATCAGACTCTACGCTGAAAACTGAAATGGAAGTCAAATTCAGACTCTGAATAATCAGCTTCTACTTTAGGCATGCCCCAGAACACTGGGGGGGAATGTATTCCATCAGTCATGACACAGCCACCTTGCCCCCATTCTGATTATGAAGATCTTAATTTAACCCTTTCCCTGCAAATTACTTTGACTTTTTTGTTTCCACAATACAAAGTGATTTCATATCTATCAAGTGTAAAACAACCCTTAGCTCATTATTTTTATAGTAATGTAGGAAGCAAACATTGAGAGTAAAAGAATTGAATGAAAATACTTGCACTTTTATTACTGGCCTCTGAGGTTATCATCCATCATAGCAGTCTCCCCATGTGTAACAGGAACTGTCACAGATGAAGTGGGATGTTGAGGTGCAGGATCCTGCACCAGGACTGGGTCACGTGCCCCCCAGGCCTAGACTGCATCGACGAGCCAGTGAGCTAACAGACTTGCATGCAGTGGAGTTGGGTCAGCTACCAAAAAATTCATTGTTTTATTACCAATGAAATTTCTCTTTTAATTTTGTCAAATAGGTAAGATATACACATAGTAAAAAAGTCAAATTCAGATAGTAGAAAAAGGGTCTACCCTCCTGTCGATCCCCAATTTCCCTCTCTAGGGGCAACCCTGAATGTCACTTTCTTCAGTATTTGCCCAGAGTATTCTATACATTATTCTAACAAATGTTGATGTATCCTTTAAAAAAAAAAAAAAAAATCAGTGTCTGTCCAGAATGTATCCAGCCATGTACTATGAAAAATAGAGACATTTATTGAAGAAGACACAAGGTACAAGAAACATTGTACATAGGACAATGATACCTCAGTCCGCTTTAAGTAGGAACCTTGGGACCTCACATAGTTGTGCCAGTCGCCACAAGCTGCCCTGTTGTATTTTCCTGAATCTTTTTTTAATGTATTTTATTGATTATGCTATTACAGTTGTCCCATTACTTCCCCTTCACTCCCTTCCACCCTGCACATCCCCTCCCACTCACATTCCCCCCCTTTAGTTCATATCCATAGGTCATACACATAAGTTCTTTAGCTTCTACATTTCCCATACTATTCTTGCCCTCCCCCTGTCTATTTTCTACCTACCATCTATGCTACTTATTCTCTGTACCTTTTCCCCATCTCCCCCTCCCACTCCCCCGTTACTAACCCACCATGTGATCTCCATTTCTGTGG
>CM052539.1:100341526-100374977 GCA_028533065.1 Trachops cirrhosus | reverse complement strand
TTTTCCACTTGTTGTTCTTCCTCTTCTCCTTCTGGGACCCCTATGATTCAGATGTTGGAAGGTTTAAAGATGTCCTGGAGGTTCTTAAGCCTCTCCTCATTTTTTTGAATTCTTGTTTTTTCATTCTTTTCTGTTTGGTTGTTTCTTTCTTCCTTCTGGTCCACTCCATTGATGTGACTCCCAGTTTTCTTTCCATCACTGTTGGTTCCCTGTGCATTTTCCTTCATTTCACTTAGTGTAGCCTTCATTTTTTCATCTAATTTGCGACCAATTCTGTGATTCAACCAATTCTGTGAGCATCCTGATCACCAGTGCTTTGAACTGTGCATCCGATAGGTTGCCTATCTCTTTGTCACTTAGTTGTATTTGCTGTGGAGCTTTGATCTGTTCTTCCATTTAGGCCATTTTTTTTTTGGTCTTGTCGCACCTGTTAAGTATGAGAGGCAGAGCCTTAGATGTTCAGGCGGGGCAACCCAGTCACTGGGTTGTGACGCTATATGTGGGGTCGGGGTCCAAGAGGGAACAATGGCGCTTACTCCACTCTACGGATTTCAGTCCCTTCCGCCGCTTCCCCCAAGCAAAGGGGGCCTTTCTGGTGCTGATTTCCATGTGGGTGGGCTTGTATACATTCCAGGACCCTGTGGTTCTCTCCAACGAACTCTCCTGTGGGGCTGGGAGTCTCCTGGCCCCTCAACCCCCACAGGTGTTTTCAATCTGTGTCTTGAGGCTTTACCTCCCTGTGCTTGGACCCTGGGTTGCGTGCCCAGTCTCGATCCCCAACCCCACGCGGTTTATCTGCTCATGAATGTGGGACTGCAGGTCAGCCAGCCACCCTGCATGCTGTGCCCCGCTTCACATTCACTGCCTTGCTGGGTCTGTCCATTGCCACCCCGTGCCCAGGGTCCACCCACTGCTGTATTGTGTGCCCAGGGTTTGTCAGCTGCTGCCTGGCGCACCTGGTGCCACCGCTTTTTTTGCCGCGCTTCTCTGCCCAATGGCCCAACCCTGCCTCTCATACCAGTCTGGATGAATGTGTCCACTGCAACTCCTTGGTTGTCGGACTTCCATACAATTCAGTTTTCTGTCAGTTCTGGTTGTTATTTTGTTTCCAAATTGTTGTCCCTATGTTGGTTGTGCAAGGAGGCACAGTGTATTTACCTATGCCACCATCTTGGCTGGAGGTCCCCTATTTTCTTGATTCTTATCAACAGTCTGAAATCTCTTCCCTTTCAAAGGTGATTTTAGTTTTGGGAAAAGCCAGAATTCACAGGGTGCCAAATCTGGGATGTAACAGAGCTGAGTTACCTGGGAGATTGGATGTTTCACCAGAAGACTCTGCATGAGTTGTGATGCATGAGCAGGTGTGTTGTGATGAAGCTGCCAGTCACCACTAGCCCATAGCTTTAGCCTTCTGAATCATCTGAATAGTTTCTGTGGAGGAATGTTCAAACTTAATGCAACATTTGATGCAGATCCATTGCTCTTTTCACTCAGTCATTTTGAATGCAATGGCCACACAGTGCACATGCTCACTCAATGGCATCTACCACCCTCACTGACTACTAGTACAGTGAAGTCGTCATTGTTCACACATGCGCATTCCAATCCACCCTTCTTGGCGCCCAGGTTATATTGATGTTGCACAAATTGTTCTCGTTATATTAACAGTGGCTGGACTTTTTCTGGACAGACCTTCATGTATCACTTCTGCACCTTTTTTACTTATATATCTTAGATGTTCTTTTTTAATTTTTTAATTTTATTTATTTATTTATTTTTAGAGAAAGGGAGGGAGAAAGACAGGGAGAGAAACAGCAATGTGTGGTTGCCTCTCATGTGCCCCCCACTGGGGGGCCTGGCCCAAAACCCAAGCATGTGCCCTGAGTGGGAATTGAACCAGTGACCCTTTGGTTCACAGCCCACGCTCAGTCCACTAAGCTACACCAGCCAGGGCAGATGTTCTTAATATCAGTACCTACAGAGTTAATTTTTTTTCTTATATGTTTATTGATTTGAGAGAGAGGGAGAGAGAAACATCAATTTGAGAGAGAAATATCAATTGCTTGCCTCCCATATGTGATATGCTCCCTATTGATAGACATTTAGCTTGGTTTTAATACATTTTATACTACAAACAATATTTTAGTGAGTCTGCTTCACATACTTATACCTCAGTAGCTGCAGGATAAATGTCTAGATCTGGAATTGCTGGGTCAAACTGTGCATTATTTATTTTGATAGACATTTTCAATTACCCACCAGAAGATGAACTATTTACAGTTCCATCAACAAAGTTTAATCTCAATATAAATTTTATTTTTCCAATGACAAAGATTTCCTCTTCCCTTCCCAGAATTTAGATACTTAGGAAACCAAAGTCAAAAGATTTGTAAGGAGAATAAAATGAGGCCATGGGCGTGGCGTGGCCATGAGGGGTTCAGACAAGGCCCTGCTTCATCATGCTCTCCTCAGAGACATCCTGTGTCTCTCTCTCCCTCTCTTGCTCTTTTTTTTTTTATCATGGTTGATAATAATCAATAAAATCAAATCTCTGTCTTCAAGACTTTAAACCAATAGCTAGTCCCTTTACAGTATGTCCTCATCATTATGTTATCGTTCTTTCTTTTACAACATGCACTTAATCTATTAAATACAGATTATGATTATTTTTTAGGTATTACATTTTAAATTTGCCTGATTACAAATTACATGTGAGGGTATTTCCTTCAGAAATATAAATGTCAAAAAGGATTATTTCCAAACATATTTCCTAAGAAATGGTAAGTCTATCACTGGTTTGTGAATTATTACTTAGAAGTAACACTTTTGGGATCTTAAGGGTTTGCATTTTCCTGTCATTTTTTCATTGTTGTCTTATTTTAAACTCCTAGGCTCATCTCTGTTTGGGTCAGTAGCCGTCTCTGCTCTCATTACCACTAACTGACCAATAAATTATTGTAAAGTGTTTTGTAGATAGAATATTCTACAAAATCCTTTAGTGATACTCCATCCCTTGGTTTCCTAATGGGCCACTAATTAGTCCTGTTGTTAAGTAGAATGAGTTGATTGATTTACATGATCTATATCTAGCAAATAAACAGTGAGCCTGAAGTATTAGGTTTGTTGTTTCTAAGAATCTCTTGAATATTACTTCGTGGTTTAAATGGTATTTATTGTAACTATCCGATGCATCCCATTTAACTCTGCGGATAATGTGGTCACCGCCTTAGCCAACAGTATGTTCGTTGCTCACTGTCATCTTTTGTTCTCTATTCTCATGTGCAGTCTGTGCAAAGAAAGTCAAAGTGGTCCCTAGCTGTTTATGTTATGGGATGCACAAAATATTTTATGACCCTGAAAGACCAATGTAATTGGAAGAGGAAGTGAAAGTTGAGGTGAATTGGGGAAATTCTATTAGAACACAGTAGATACTATTTTTTACATCTTCAACAATGTCATGGACTGTTAATTATTGTAATCAGTTATGATAAATTCTGGTAATTTGATATGTTCTATGAATAATACATAACAGGTTTTAGATAACTCCCTCACTTTCTGTAGTTCCTGTACAGAAATTTCTTCCTCAGCAAATATTTTTATTAAAAATATTTTTCTGGTAACCTTGAGCTTAGAATAAATACTACTTATTATCACTAAGGTATGATATACTCAGTAGTCTGTAGGAGATGTGTTAGATTTCTAAATAGGATATAATTTTTTTCCTCATTGGTTCTGTTTTCACCTTCAAATTAAAGTTTATGAAGGTTTGTATGCAGACAAAGCAAATGATACAGTTATTTGGAGTGGGATGTGTTTCTCTAAACTTTCATCTAAGAAAAAGAATAATGTCCTTTTTCAACAATTTCAATACAGAATGGTGTAAATAGGCTTTTTCTTGGTTAATTGGGGATTGATTATATATTTCTGGGTAAATTTTTTTCTATTCCAAAAGTGACAAATTTTAAAATAATTGAGAACTAATTCTATTTCAAGTGTTTCTCTAGGAATTGCATGCTGAACTTTATTTTGTACTTGAGGGGCTATTATTAAGCAGCCTCTTTTAAATATATAATTTTCAGTAACACTTAATGTTTCTTATGTTTATTCTTAGATTTTTAAGTTCTCTTTAAAATTATAGAATGAGTCTAGATTTCTAATTAAGTTGCTATATATTTTATCTATCTCTCTATTTGCCAGGAATGTGTGGCTAAGAAGTAAGAGTTCTTTAAATTATACTATAATGGTAAGATTGTTTCTGTGCTTTAGAATAATCCACCAAAAAGATAAAGCAAATAAACTGGTAATCATCCTGCAACAAAACCTTTCCTGGTCCGCTCACCTGAGCGAAGAGCTGACAAATGTATGATGCTTTTGTCAAACTTTATCAACTGCCAGTGAAAAGAGATGAAATTGCAGAGTCAATGCTTATAAAAGAGAAGACCCAGAAGGTCTGTCTGATATGAGTCACTGCTGCTGCCGGGAAACTTAAATGTTTGTGTTTTTCTTTCAGTGACGTTGTACACCTCCTGTATCCTCCTGGGAGTGTTCTTGAATAGCACTATACCTATATTTTTTGAGCTTTTTGTGGAAACTGTCTACCCAGTTCCAGAAGGAATTACTTGTGGAGTTGTCACTTTTTTAAGTAATATGTTCATGGGAGTACTTTTATTTTTTCTCACATTTTATCACACAGGTAAGAAATTTGACTTTTTGATTACTGTCTAAATGTGTAATGAGAGAGGTTTGTGGCACTGCTGTATAGGGAGTTTATATGGAGAATTCTCGCTAGGGCAAATTACTTTATTTGGGTTTTTACATACCAATAAAAACGAAATACCTCCAGTAACTTATTTTTTTAAATGCATCCTAATCTGATCTAATGCACCCTTGCCCCCCTAGAATTTCTGATTTAATTAACCTGGACTGGAGCCCACCATTTATAGTTAAAGCCCCACAGGTGATTATAATATGCAGGTTCTCGTTGCTTTTAAAAAATACTTAGAATCTCCTGTCTTAACATAGGGTATTAATTACTGGTAATGTCAAGGGTACATGGTTAAAGCCTTAGGGATGAATGAGAGCTCACCCAAGGAGTGCACAGAGTGTACAGAACAGCACTGTCCAAACGGAACTTTTTACAATAATGCAAATATGTTTTGTCTGTACTGTCCAATACAGTAGCCACTAGCTACATGAAGTGAGTGCAGCTAAGGAACTGGATTTTTTATTTCATTAAGTTTTAATAGTTACACATGGTCAGTGCAGGTATAGAGTGAATAGAGGGTTGAAGTTAGAACCCCAGGGGTATACCTTTGAAGAAGTGAGAGAGCCTTAACAAAGGAGGCAGGGAAGGGGTCCTGAACCCAGGGAGGAGTTCACCCTGGACAAAAGGAGACAGAGAGAAGGCAGTGTCAGTGGGCCAGAGGCAGATACCTTTGCTGGGCAGATTATTGAAGGAGTTCATTCTTCATGGCATCACCTTTCTGCTTAGAAGGCAGTTGATCTATTAAGATTTGTTGGGAAGAAAGTTAAGAAGGGATTTTAGGAGATAATGAGACTTTCAAACAACCTTTGAGGGGCGGGAGTAGGCGCTACAGGAACATCTGGAGAGGTTGCCGGGCTTGTTGAGGGCAGGCCCAGCTGCCGTTGGGGTCCGTGGGTTTGTATTGGCTTCATTTTGAACTGTTTGGTTTTCTCTGATATTCTCTCTTCTGCAATCCAAATTCTGTTTTACTATTTCAGAAAATTTGGACATAATTATCTGGGATTTTTTGCATCTTTTTATTTATCTTTTTTAAAGATTTTATTTATTTATTTTTAGAGAGAGGGGTTGGGAGTGAAAAAGAGAGGGAGAGAAACAGCGATGTGTGGTTGCCTCCCAGATGGCCCCCACTGGGGACCCAGCCCACAACCCAGGCATGTGCCCTGACTGGGAATTGAACCAGCAACCCCCTTGTTCACAGCTCATGCTCAGTCCACTGAGCTACACCAGCCTGGGCTTATTTTGCATCTTAAAATAAGAATTTATACTTGTGATTCTTGAATATAAAGTTTTTGTTCATTTCTGCAAGGTTTATATGTCATTTTATTTCTCATCTTAACCAATCTAATATTATTACCTTCCCTCCCCCCACCTGTTGCTGTTCTCCTAACTACTCATCAAATAAATATCAGTCCATTTGGTTAATCTATGTGTAAAGGAATCTGTAAGATTCAAATGTAATAATAAATGGTCTAAAATATGATGCTCCAAGAGGAAGCATCTTGTTTATGGAAGACTTTGTGACAGGCTTATAGTTAAAATAGTAATCACGTTAACATCTTTAGGAAAATAAATTTTTGAAACTTTCAAAGCTGATAAAACAGAATTCAGACAGCTTTTGGCTTAGTACTTTCACCTAACAGCGAAAAACATACAAATGACATATTAATTTCTTATTCTAGTTAACAGCAAACTAGATTATTTCTGTCAGTGAGTAATGCACGTAAAGTAGCTTTTAAGTTGGCCAAACTTGATGTATGTTTGATCGTGTGAAGGAAGTGCCATTACGGGCGTCAGACCACTCTTGACTGTCCTCCTGGAAACGTGTTTCCATTAGGGAGGATGCCATCCCGAGGCGTTGGACTACGGTATTTGCTTCCAATGAGTTTTCTAAACAGAATCATCTAATAATTATTACATATCAGCTTTAATCTACTTCCCTTATGTCACAGTTGCAATTAAGAGGCTCAGTGCCTCTCTTTTGCCTGGTAAAGTGTCAGAGATGGCTGTGGTGCCCACTCAGGGGCAGTTTTCCAGCTCATGGGCACAGGTGTGGTCAGTGGCCCTTGCGGCCTAGTAGAGCGTGGTTTTTCCTGTCTGCTGGAAGTAGGGTTATGTTCTCTGAGTATTTAAAAACAACAGTCGATGCCAGATAATGTTATTCCCCCATACACCTCTTGCATGCAGTCTCTAGACTGTAACGTGTATTTATTGATCAGCTTAAGGCAGGGAATATCCCTACACTGACCGTGGCAGAGCTCAGTGCACTCCTGGCCATTGTGCTTGGCCAGTAGAGTGTCTCTGTCACTCCCCTAGGTCCAGCTGCAGGTGTCTGTCAGTCTGTTGAACGTGAATCCACTGATACTGACGTCAGGCAATGGGCGCTCGTTCTGCAGATTCACAGTGACCAGATACAAGCAGATGTTTTTGTTTCTTTGACCTAGGCAGCAGAAGAAACATTTATTTCTTCTACTTCCTGTCTCACTGATGTAATCAAGGATTTATCTAGCTAGGGTAAAAAACTTTCCTCTTTTTTAGCTGGTGTCTGATCACATGTTCTTACACATGTCTGTGTAAATGTTAAAGGTTTCTGCCTGAACTCTGTCATTATGGTGAGAAATGAAACTTTAAATAATAAACACTTTTACTCCAACAAGGTAATTTTCAGGAAGAAAAATCTGAGCATATCTTTACATTTTATAGAGTTAATGAGAAGACCTATGTGCAAGACCCTAGACCGGGGCATAAACTGGCACTCCCCAAATGCTTGTTTTCTTTCTTTCTAGGTAATTAGCTGGTTGGTGTTAGGAATTTAAATATCTACACTTCAGTTTGAAAGAGATGCTTTTATATGTATGTTTGTGAGTGTGTCTACTGAACACACACAGACATACCCCACGTCTCTGAAAGGCTACAGTCACTAGACCTGTGAAAACTGTGCCGAGGTTCTTTCACACAGAATGAGCTGATGCTGTCCTGGAAGTCGTGTTGCGTAAGGATGTTGTAGAAGCCAAGTCCCCATGCCTTATAGCTGAGGTATGACATAGAAATTGCAAACCTGAATGTTTTGTAAAATTATTTCCTAAAAATATCTTTTAGTTCCACAGTATAGTACCCTCAACATTCTTTTTTAATCCTCACCCAAGGATAAGTTTTTATTGATTTTAGAGAGAGGAAGGGAAAGAGCGGAGAAACATCGGTGTGAGAGAGAAGCATTGATCGGGTTGCCTCCTGCACGCACCCTGATCGGGGATTGAACTCACAACCTAGGTATGTGCCTTGACCAGGAATCAAACCCACAACTTGTGTACGGGATGACACTCCAACCAACTGAGCCACCTGGCCAGGGCTCAATATTTTTTATGATAAATGGAATTCCTTTCCATTAAAGCCAGTGTTGAAATGCCATAATTGAGTCATTTTTAGAACTTGAAAAACTTACCTAGAAGTTACATGTTATAATTCAACTATTAATTACATGACTAGAATGCTAGCTTTTTAATCATCATAAATATCTGTGGGTTTTTTAAGTTTCTTCTCAAAGAAGCACTACACTTCCTAACTAGAGTTTTATCTCCCCACAATGTGCTATCTGGGAGGTAATTATATCCGAGACAGCTTTTCAGGGCTGTGCGGACGAACCCCAAAATGACCACATTAGATTGGTTTGCTTAGCAAGAAAGGCTCCACTGGTGATTTGCTTGCAGATTGTGCCCATCGCCATCACTGACAGCAGATGTCACACAGGCTCCTATGCCAGTGCCACTGGCTTATTCGGAGCCCAGGGTCACCGGTCTCCCATGTCCTGTTTTAAGTAACTGGGACAGTGTCAGACGTTTCTTAAGAGTTTTTCTGGCTTGGCTTTTTCATGGTCACTTTTTAAAAAATTGTTACTTGTTTCCTAATATAAACATACATGTAAAACTCAGTTGCTTCCTATAATACTTGCTTTGAGAATCTCAGCCAGTTACTTCAGATGGCACTGCGACGCCTTACTCTGACAACTTCATTCACAGAAGCAATTTGGGAGCACTCTTCTATTCTTTAGATGCCCTGAAATGTGTTCCAGTGTTATTTTATAGTGTGTAACTTACTCTGAAATCTGTATTATCTGGGTTTTTTTGTTGTTGTTCTAGAAGCTTTGCAGCAGGTTTTGACTAAAAGCAGTAGAAAGTTGTTTTTTTGTTTTCTTTTGTTTTTTACCTCAGTCCTTTCATTTCAAAGTAGCCGACCATGAATGTGAGGCCGCATTGTAGCTCAAAAGATTCAGGCGCCTGGCTGAGGTGGGAGGCGTTGACTACTGGTTACCAGAACAGGTTCAACAGATTGTGCACTCATGAGAAGTATTTTTATATCTAAGGGGTAAAATACCGCAGTGTGTTCGATGGTCAGGTCTGTTGGGTAATTCATGAGGGGTGAAGGGAGCAGGGCACACATTGTGTGTGAAATCACGGTGTCAGCTGGCTCCTCTTAAATGAGGAGCCAGCTTTGTTAAATCATTGTGATTCTGGCTGAACCACCAAAGAAAAATACAAGGTTGGCTCTGGATGACGGTACATGGAACCAGACAAGGGCCTGGTGTCATCGAAGGGAAGGAGGAAGTGAGAAGTGTAACACTGCTTCTGGAAGGAAACAGTAAGAGGAGGAGCAGAGTCCTAATTAGTTTGGTCCCAACCGAGCATCACCACTCGGCGCAGAGTCCTCTTCACTGTCTGAACTGTACGTCGGCAAAGGGAGTACTCAGGATGGAGTGTAGATAATAAATAATAGAAAGGTAGAGGCAAATTGTGGAGCCTTAGAGTATGGGTTTATATTTTCTCCAGTTAAGGACAAAGGGCAGGGATGTTAGAAAATGTACTCACGTTAAAAGATTTCAAGGGCAAGAATAAGAAAATTTCAATGGGTCAGGACTGTGTTGGCTCAATTACGTCATGACACTGGGCCCGGAAAGGACAGCAGTTGGCTTTGCTGTTGCTAAGCCCAGTGAGGCTTTTGAACCATTTCCTGTTTGTCAGAGCCCTTAACTTGTGGTTTTTGTGAGTGGTTATCAGTGGGAAGTGTGCCCGTTCCCAGCTCGGACCTTTGCTTTCTTAAAAGGCAAAGAATTTCAAAGAGCACTTACAGTTGGCTGAGTCAGGTGCACTTACTGAAAGGTGGACTTGACTTTGCAGAGAGAGGCATAATAGTAAAAACGAGCCAACCAACCATGACACTGTGAGGCCATTATGAGGCATATTTAAGGATTCATTTGAATCCAGGTAGAAGGAATACTTTTACAACTCTGATAAAATAAGATGTGCTTTGGCAAAAAATTGATTAGATTTAAGAGGAGCAAGAACACGTTGTGTGTTTGTTCTAGCTCCCTATAAAATGCAGCGGCAAATTGGACTTTAAAGTCCAAATGCTCACCACAAGTGGTGTGCCGTTGTCACTGTTTTGCTGCTCTTTCTCTTCATAATTTTTACTGCTGCTTTTTTGCCTATTAAAACTGGCACCAGAACTCCAGAGGCTGTGTGGTCAACGTAAAACAGAAAACACCTGCATGTCATTTCAGGGAATATTAGAATAAACACAAGGTCCCAGACGTCATGGCCTTTCTGAGTGTTAGATTATATTCAATCCAGGAAAGCACAGAAAACAGCTTTGCATGAAAGTATCATTGAAATACATGTCTTTGTTACATGATGTATAATAATAGCATGTCTAACTTTTAAAATGTAGAAATTGAGAGGTGGGGAGGCATGTTTTGTGAGCATATTACAGCAAAAAAGGTATTTCGGCACCATTTCTCACCGGTTTATTGTCGAATTTCCGTTCTTGAGCATAAATTGCTCTTTTAGCCATATGAATTATGGATTACATTGAAGCAGCAGTGTGGAAATCTTTAGGATGATTTTTGAAGATTAGAGCAGTATTAGCATTCTTTAGAACTACAAAGAAAAAATATAAACCGATAGCAGGGCCCAAAGAAAAACGTACCAGGGAACTTCTTTATCTCATTTGTTGTTTTTTAAAATCAAAACTGCTGAATGAATATTAAACTACAGAAGTATACCCTACCCTGCCCCCAGTGCCAAGAAGCTGCTCACTTCTGCACGCAGAGCCTCGGGATTGACTGGCAAAGGGGTTGGGCTGGAGGGAAGCTGAACAGATGTAGCGCTCCAGGGCTGCTGGTGATGGAGGAAACAGCTGGAGGCAGCCTCCATCAGCTGGCGTGAAGTCCTAGCAGGAGACCCAGGCGTGGCCTGTGGCAGGGTCCAGAAGTCATGAGCAAGCCTTTGTGAAGGAGCATGTTCTTGATTCCCTTAAATCAGATCACAACAGAATTGTCTGTTCAGATGATTCTTGTAGGTTTTCTGGTAATTGGCATCACACATAACAATTATGCTTGTAGGAAAAAAAAAAGACTAGAAAAAAATAAGCCCGAACAGTCACAGTAGTTTCTCTGAGGGTAGAATTAGGATTAATTTTTTTATATTTTACTTTATTTTTTAATATATTTTCTCATCTGTTTTACAATGAATTATTACTTGATGTTTTTGCTGAGAATTAGGTGTTTCTATCCAAAAAATTATAATAAAAGTGTTATCTCAAAATTCAGGTGATTTTATTTGTCTTTCTAATCCAGCAGATATTTCTAAACAAGGACAAGAGTGAGGGTGATTAGAGGGCACTGAAAAAATAATTAACGAACTAACAGTTAAAGGTGATTGTTTTTTTTCGTTGTAGTTAATAGATTTTTTGCCATCAAAGTCAAGGTGGATTAAATTGATGAAAAGTTATTAACAATATTGATTAAAAGTACTCCACATGAGAGCTCTGTAATATGCTACATGCATCACTTGGACTCCAGATCGTCACTGTTTATTGAAAGCCAGTCGTCGGGCCTTCTGAGGTGCATTGATCCTAAGTGCCTTTGAGCGCAGAGTGGGTTGCTCCCTGCACACCGCCGAACCCTTACATCCGCATGTTTTTGTCTTACAGAGTTGTCTTGGTTCAACTGGTGCCTTCCTGGGTCGTGTTTGCTCAGTCTCCTCCTCATTCTGTGCTTCAGGGAATCCTATGACAGACTCTATCTTGATGTGGTTGTCTCAGTTTAATAGCACAGACGGGAAGGAGTTTACAAAGAGACTGGAAATCAGTACTGCATTCTGCACATTTGCTTGGAATTGCACACCTAACAGGATAAAAAGGAGAAGAGAGAACTTCATTCAGAGGTTTTGTTGGGTTACAGATGATCACATTAATTTAATTACTACTAATTAATAATAATGTGGGACTTGAGTGATAAAAGGAGACTTAAAAACTCTAGAAATGGCATACCTGTGTGTGACTCTGGGTTTGGAAGTGTGATTGATGTCTTACATGGACACAAGGCACCACCTAAACAGCTCCCTCTGTGCTCTGTGCCAGTGCTGAACTACTGACCGGTTCATTGTAATTACGGAAAGAAATAGGGTGTCTGTCACATGAAGATAGCCCTCCCCTAAGTCGAATATCAGAATAGGAACAAATGCCAACAACTTCTAAAGAAGTTTAAACCTCATATGTGATTTTAATTCTAAAACAGCCAAGAGGTTTATCGATGATAGAAATTAGCCACATGTACACTACATTTTTTTTCTAATAAAGCCATTTCTTACGTGACTCCTTATTTTTAATTAGGTCAGAAACCGGGGCCACCTTTGTGATGGTGGTCATGTGCTTTCCAGTGTCTTCAGAACACACTGTGTCTTGGTCTTAACTTACCCTCGTTTCTGTGAAATACAATTTCACCTATTAGGCTCTTAAACAGTTATATTAAAGGTGACTAAATGTTTGATGTAGACTCATTGAAATTGTATGCAAAGCGTAATTTTATTCTGATTTAGCACTTTGTTAAAAGAAATATGACAAATCACATAGAACACTGTGTCTTCAGCATATATATATGTGTGTATATATATATATATATATGATGTTAAGTCCAGCATCAGCTATTATTTACAGGGGTTACATTTTATTAAATGAGCCTTGTTTGAAAATAACAACTTATAACATTAAAATTTCTGTTAAGTGATTTCTGATTACATTCTTGTATTTCAATTCAGGTTGTAAAACATTCAGTTTTATATGGAGTCAACACATTTCAGAGGGCAGTATTTTGTCAGTACTGGTTTTCTTTCTATGGATGATAACTTTGTAAAAAATAACAATAACTCATTGAACAGCTCTCAGTCATGTATTTCACTGCGACATAAAATATGCTCTGGTGGGATTATGATTATTACCACTATGCATATTTACATAATTCCCCTCACACAGAAAAACCAAACATTTCCTCCCAAAGTCAAAAATAACACTTCGCCTTTATTATTCCCAGCCTCATTCAACCCTCTGTCCTTTTTCCCTCACTTGAAATTGTTTCTTCCTTGTCAGGCAATTATATATATATATATATAAATTTGGTTTGGGGGGCACAGTACAAGGCAGCTCCTTCGGTTACCCAAGACGGTGAAGTGTGGTTGAGGAAAGCTGGTCATCTCTACCTGTGTGCATACACCATCACACGCACTCACACACAGTTCCAAATGTCCCTCCCTGCCCCCTTGATAAGTTCAGCGCTATTCATTAACCCACCTCGGTCGTGGAGGAAAATTCTATTACTACTGAGCCTTCTTCTAAGACCATAAATTGTGCAGTTTGGCAAGTAAGAAAACCCTAAAATTTAACATCTGTGGGTCACCTTTAAATCATGTCCCTTTTATAACCACTCTGCTGACTTAGCAACAAGAACCAAAGGAACCAAGGAAGTTGTTAAAAAGTAGAAGAAAACCAATGAGAGCTAGGCTTATTTCCAATTAACTCTATCATTCTTCTTAAATAAAAATAAAATAAAAAGAAAACAGAATTCTTAAAGATGAGTGAAAGCCAGCCACTAAGAATATCAGTAGTTCACAGTTCAGATGCCAAAATAACCACCAGCCCTTCTATTTAGAAGATAGACAGCAGAGGGAAGAATTATTATTCGGTTTTAGCCAGAACTCTTGTGTTTAAGAACATTGCTGTATAAAATTTTGCTGTAATAAGACTTCTGATACAGAACATTTTAATTATGGTTAATTCTAGTTTTAACACAAAGAATAACACTTTAAAGATATTACCTAAATGACTAATTAATTTAAAAACATCTCAAGTGGGCGGTGATTAAAAATTCTTGCATGTGCCAGACACCAGCCACTGTGTTTAGCTTACAGGAGCCCCTCTGTCTCACTGTAGTCACTTCCCCTCCAGCAGGTAACTGTCCGTGCGCACACTGCAGCTGTTTCAGTTGACCAAAGCTTCATACAGCAAACCTGACAGGAAGAGAACCAAAACGCGTTGGGGTGGTGGAGCACTACACACTATTTATTTACCTGAATATTTCAAGTTATGTATTTTTTTCTCTTTGTTTTTATTTCTAGGATGCATTAGAATAGGTCAGCTGGTATCTTTGTACCTTCTAAACAAACATTATAGAGCCCTGGTGAAATTTTATAACTGAAAGAAATCTTAACCTTCCACAAATCCAAGCCCCCATTTTAGAGGTTGTGGAGACAACCCCAGAGGTAAAGGATCTTGTCAGAGGTCACAACCCTAGTTTGTGACAAAAGCAGAACTAAGACCCACGTCTGCTGACTCCCAGAGCAGATTGCAGCTCAGTTTGGACATTTGGGGGTGTTCATGCATACTCTCCATGTTCAAAAGCAATGGGGCTTAAGCGTAAACTGCCATTATTTTGTGTGGAAAGTATAGAGATTAAATTGAGGTGATTATTTGGTTTTTAAGTAAAATTATTCTTTATCCTTATGCAGTTGATGCTCTAACATCCCTAAGTCTTAGCTTGCTGTGAGATGGTGTAGAAAGATTCTGATGAATAATTCAATCCTCATAAATCAAGGCAACAGCCTTATTAATTGAGAAGGAAATGTTATAGTCTAAGTTCCCTGTGGCTTATCAATGAATTCTTCACAGTCAGTGGAAAGAAGCATTTTTTGGTTCACAGGCTGATGCTCAATCCACTGAGCCATACCAGCCAGGGCAAAATAAGCATTTTTTGATATTGTCTGTGGTGGAGGTATAGGGACAAGACAGGTACACACACACATGCATTGCACTGGAAGATGGAGCTGAGCAAAAGAGGGAACCCGTACAAGTGTAATTGTGTATAGTTAAGCATATACGGCCTAAGGCTTAAGTTTTATCAGAGATCACATATTCATATTTAGTTATCCAAAATGTTTATGACTTGTTTTTTTATGAAGCCCTTCTATTGCAAGATTGAAGCTCAGAGATTTTACATTGAAGAGATTAAATTCTCATCTACTTATCTTTTAATTGATTTTTTTAGTGTTACATGTACTAAAATTTAGGCACTCATCTTGCTGTTTGCATAAGTACATGCTTCATTTTAACACCTGATCAAACACAGATGCATAGTAAATTTGCCTTAAATCAATGTTAAAAATCTCATTCCACATTTGTCCCTGAAATAATAAGTGCAGGAATTAGTATGACTATACCATAACATCAGGCAAGTGCAAAAGCTCTGATACGAAGAAAGTGCCATATTAAAAATATGTGTATGAGAAAATTCCATCAGGCCTGTGTGACCCAAATATAGGAGACATAGAATTATACAGAAAGGAAGAAGATAAAGTTTATTTCCATACCCTCCAACAGTTTGCTAGCATGTTAGGAAATATAAGCAGTATTTGGGGGGCAAGTGTTGGACCGTCCTAGAAGAACAAAACTTGACAGGGGGATGTGGAGCTTCCCTTATAACAGCATCCGTCGGGTACTTTGTGCTCAGTGAGGTGAGTTGTCAGCTCAGCGAGCAAGACATCCCCTTGGCCGCCCTGCGCATTCGTTTCCTTTCACATATTGTTCCGGCTTAGTTGGAACCTGAAAGTTAGGAGGCGAACTAATCCCAAGGCCCTTCAAAGTGTCATTTCTGGCCAGGGGGTGGGAGCGATGGAGGCTGCGGGCAGAGAATACAGGCAGTCTCTCCTCTGAACCATGCTCCTTTTTGTTGACAGTTTAAGTTTGCCCTGGGTTGGGACTGAAACAACGTCAGCCTCTTGTTTCACTGAACAGTTTTCTGAGGCTTGCCCTCCTTACTGGTTCCTCAGCTTTCTGAACCCACCCCTGCAGGAATCACACCTCAGCTCCATCCCTGAGACTCCCAGATGTCCTCCTCTTGAACTATCTTCCTGGCCGAAGCGCCTTCACCCCCTGAGCCCCTCCCTAAGCTCCGAGGCCAGAAACCCGGTCCCAGTCCTGACAGGTAGTTAGACCTCCCTCTCCTGAACAGGATGCTAACATGATCAGAACATATGTAAACCCAGGTACTCCAGAAAGATTTCACATTTCTTCTCATGGCCAAGTCTAATAGATGAGGCTGTATCCCTGAAATGAGAATAACAAAGGTCTCTAATAAGTTTCTGTAGTTGTTATTGCATTTCAGAGTATGGACATTGAATTGCCTTACATTGTCTTTCTGTTGTGCTTTGGGACCTGGTGGGCCTCAAATAGTACCTTTCCACCTCAGCCCATACTGGAAAAGAGAGCAAAAAGTTATCTCGCCCCATTGAAAAAAAATATAATTTAAAAAAAATGTAAATTTTTTAAATAAATAACACTAACTATAAAAAAAGTTATCCCATTAGATAGAGCTGCACTGTAAATTCAAGAATGGAGAATTAAAAATTTCTTTGTAAAGCTAAAAAAATGAAACAAAGTACAGAATTCATTTCAGCAACTTTGGTAAAATGATTTTAAAAAAAACCCACACACATCCAAATATGTTAGCTCTAAACGTGCTGGACTTGGTACATTGCAAGGCCTGGGGCTCCAGAGTAACTGCCGGGGTCAGCCCCCAACACAGCGCTCTCAGGGGTCCCTCCCGGTTCTTCCAGTTTAAAAGGGAAGCTTCTGAATTCCAGCCAAGATGGAGGCGTAGGTAGAAACCCTTCACTTCCTCACACAACCAAAAGGAGGATAACAACCAATCTAAAATCAAACAATGAGAAGCTCCAGAAAATCAAACTGCATGGAACTCTGACAACCACAGAATTAAAGAAACATCAAACAGAGCAACCAAACCAGTAAGGCACTGGACCGTGTGGGCCAGGCCAGCCCAGAAAAACCAAGGCGAGGCAACAAACTGGGCAGGTGGGGCTGGCTGAAGGTGAAACAGCCTCAGAGCTGACTGTGGACTCCCTTGGGGGATGCCACGGCGAGAGGAACTCCCAGTGTCACTTGAGAGTCCATTAGAAAGTGGGCTAGAGACCAGCAGGCCAGCTGCTTTGTTCCCTCACTGGCCCCTCCCCCACAGGCAACACTGCAGCACAGCAAGGAGGGGTGCCCTGCCCTGGTGAAACCTAAGGCCCCGCCCCCTTACAACCTACCAGGTGTGCCAAGACAAAGAAATATGGCCCAGGTGAAAGAACAGAACAAAACTTCAGAAAGAGAACTAAGTAATGAGGAGACCTATCTGATGGAGAATTTGAAGCCCTGGTAATCAAAATGCTCACAGAACTAATTGAGCTTGGTCAAAAAAATGAAAGATACCCAAAGTGAAATAAAGCAAAATATTCAGGGAATCAAGAGTGACAGGAAGGAAACCAGGACTCAAAACAACTATTTGGAACAAAAGGAAACAATAAACATCCAACTGGATCAGGACAAAGAAACAAGAATCAAAAAAAATGAAGGGAGGCTGAGGAATCTCTAGGACAACCTGAAATGTTCCAATATCCGAATTATAGAAGTGCCAGAAGGAGAAGAACAAGAGCAAGAAACTGAAAACTTATTTGAACAAATAATGAAGGAAGACTTCCCCAATATGGTGAAGGAAATAAACTTCCAGGAAGTCCAGGAAACTCAGAGTCCCAAAGAAGTTGGACCCAAAGAGGAACACACCAAGGCACATCATAATTACATTGCCCAAGATTAAAGACAGAGACAATCTTAAAAGAAGCAAGGGAAAAGGAGAGAGTTACCTACAAAGGAGCGCCCGTAAGGCTATCAGCTGATTTCTCAAAACAAACCTTGCAGGCAAGAAGGGGCTGGGAAAGAAGTATTCCAAGTCATGAAAGGCAAGGACCTACATCCAAGATTACTCTATCCAGCAAAGCTATCATTTAGAATGGGAGGGCAGATAAAGTGCTTGCCAGATAAGGTCAAGTTCAAGGAGTTCATCATCACCAAGCCATTATTATATGAAATGTTAAAGGGACTTTAAGAAAGAGAAGATCAAAAATATGAACAGTCAAATGGCAACAAACTCACAACTATCAACAAATGAACCTAAAAGAAAAGAAAAACAATGAAAACAAAAACTAAGCAAATAACTAGAACAGGAACAGAATCAGAAAAATGGACATCACATGGAGGGATTTCAGTGGGGAGGGGAAGGGGAGGAATAGGGGGGAAAGGGACAGGGAAGAAGAAGCATAATTAGTAGGCATTAAATAGACAGGGAGAGAGAAAAAATGGTGTAGGAATCAGAGGACTCAAAGAACTTGTATGTACAACCCATGGACATGAACTAAGGGCGAAGGATGCTGGAGGGTTGGGGGGGCAGGGCGGAGGGGGGATAAAGGGGGGAAATTGGGAACACTGTAATAGCATAGTCAATAAAAATGCTTTAAAAAATAAAATAATAAAAGGTAGGCTTCTGCAGCCTTGACCAAAATGTCCAGAATGACTTTTAATGTACTTTAACATTAGAAAATGATACTTCTTTAAGAAACTACAATTTAATTTGAACTTCTTCATTCAGGTTTGCCCCAGAAGGATCACAGAATCAAAATGATGGTCTAACCCAACGACCTCATTTTATAAATAAGCAAACAGAGAACCTAAGTTAAATGACACAGGTCATGTTAGCAGGTCACTACTAGGCCAGCAGTTTTTCTATAAATAATCAATGTGTTAACCAAAAGTAGACTCTTATAAACTTTTTCATTTCCTTTAAATTTTTAAAAGCCGAACAAGAACTGCATGAATGTATACCCATAAAATAGTACAGATGTATAAAGTGAACTCTACTGACAAGTGCTGGCCAACCCATTCTCCTTTCCAGAGGTGATCCCTAAGAATCAGAAACTTTTCTGTGCACTTACATACATGTGCCTGAACGATTAGAGGGATTTAAAATCAAGTGCTCAGGGAGCTGTGCCGTAGACCCCGTCGGCGGTAACGTTTTGGGCAGCAGCAGGAGTGTCCAAGGGCTCGTGTGTCTCCCCAGTGAGTTCGCGTCAGGTGTGTTAGCAGTTCGTACTTAGTAACACTTCCCAGACCGGGTTGTGCACTGTCAAACTCTATCGTGTTCTAAAATGTGAAGGTGAATTTCAATATGCAATATTCTGTTTTTCTTTTGGGAAATGTCACCAACTAGGGTCCGTGTACTGTGAGGGAAGATAATGAATGAGCCACTCCCGAAAGCCGAACAGGTTTCCGCGGCAGGGCCATCTTGGCTCTCCGAGTCGGCGGAGGCACGCAGCACTGTGGAAAGTCGAGAGAGTAAGCTCGTGGGAGTCCATTTTAAAAAAATAATAGATGGTAAAGATTCTGGGAACCTTACTAGTTTCCTGATCAACTTCCTTAGCTATCCTGTCAAGCTACCAGTAAAACCGATGAACTCCAGCTGGACAAGGACTTTCAGCTTTGTTCGGTGCCTTCCCGTCCAGCTTTCCCTTTCTGGTTGTGTTCTAACGTATTTCTGACTATGTTGGAAGCAAGCTGGGTGAAATGCAGATTTTCTGAGTTGCCAGATCAGAGAGGAAGGCTGGCGGAGCAGTTTCTTTATGAACTAGATGAGAGCGGACAGGGAGAAAGCACCCTGGCCTAGGCACCCCAGGGTCAGGCTTATTATGTCCCGGGTCTGGCGTCTTCAGCCATCTGACCCTGAGCAAGTCATGCTGTCTCTCATTTATTCACATCTCTGAAATGAGGGCATGAACAAAGATGTTCTCTGAGTTTTCTTCCAGTTCAGAAATTCAGGTGCACCCTCCCTTGAGAAGTAGAAAACGACTGAAGGTCTCATCCTCCGCAAAACCGCAGAGCCTCCGGTACTACTGCGGTTCCTTTGTGCGGTGGCCCCGCCCCTGCGCGTGCCAGTACTGAACCCGGGCGCTATTCCATTGCACTCACATTCAACAAGCAAGGGCCTTTGATTGTCTGATAGGAGATAAACTGCAGGTGCTATTTATTTCCCCGAAGGACTTTATACATGAAATGCAGGGTTTATTACATGTATCAAAGGCAGTAAGAGCAAACCTGCCACCTGAGGTCAGGATCTCATTCTGCGAGCCGGGTCAGAGCACTGCATTTGCTCGCCGGAATCAGGCTGACAGGGACCTGCCCTTTGGTTCGGTTTGATTCATTGCGAGTCAGCAGTGGGTTTTCACCTGCAGGAATCAGATTGTCAGGTCAGATAATAAAACTGATCCTCAAACTTCTATTTCTAGAGTTATGACACCAAGGAATTGTAAGCTGATTTGCAATGGTGTCATCTCTACACGGCCAAATTCTGCCAGTGGAGCTGGGCAGTTATTGTACAGAGTGAGAGCAGAGCTCCAGCGCGTAAAGTCTGATCCGTGCGCAGGGGTTAGCAAACAGCTTCACTGACCACAACAGCTCTCAGGGAAATGAAGAGAAGACAGCCCAGGAGTCAGGGGCCTGCGTCTCCTTCTTTGTCTCCACAGCAGCTGCCGAGCATCCTTGGTGCTGTGGGCAAGTCACCCGTTCTCTCCTGACTTCAGTTTCCTCCCCTCTAAAATAGGAGGGTCAGAGCAGATGTTCCTTTTTGCTAAGAAGTTCTGTGGTTTTCTGATCTACACCTATGTCTCAACAGCAAGCAGAAAACGGCCTGGAGGCAGTATCATTCATTGCATCGGAACTTCCGGTTGTGGCTGTCTTTCCAGTTACACGTCAGTTACGTGTTAGCGGTGCTGGGCAGTTAGGGAAACTCAGACTGTCATCTGCTCTGTTTGTTCCTCTGCTCACGCATCCCCTTGTACTCTGTATGCAGCGTAGTTATCTGTGGGCAATGTGTGCCTGTGAAAGAGAATCAGAAAAAAAAAGTTTCTACTCTTCAGGACCTTTTAGACAGATTTTTAAAAACATAACACTCCTGAACTAACAAAAGGAACAATAACAGTTTCCCAAATACCTAATTGTGCATAGCAGGCACCCAAATATGTGTCCATACCATCACTGATCATAACTGGCTTCAAGGAAAGGATATTCTGTTCCATTGAAATGTCCATCATAGACAGAACCTGTATCAGTCTGGGAGCATAGAGGCACTTCTGAGCAATCCCAAACCCTGGCACCATTCCATGGCTGGGGAATGGGTAACTCTTCCTTGGGGAAGTTGGGAATACTCTTGGCTCCGCCAACTTCCTTTTTGTCTTCTTTTGAAGACAAAATTTAACAAATGCATACACAATGTATATAAGATACACATACTCAAAAGGCCTTGTGAGTCTCCTTTCTAGAAGATATTTCAGTGTTAACCAAGAACAAAGACTAAACACCAAAAGGAAGTATTTCTAGTGATGGAACCCGGGAGATCAAATCAGCCAGCCAGATAGAGAAGGGCTACTTTAGGGGCTGCAGACTTTGTGGAAGCCCGCAGGTCCCGGCCTGTGAGGGAGCTGGAGCCACCCTGGATGCCACCCACATGAAAGGCTTGTGGCCTTTTCCTGAGCCTTTGCAGAACCCCCCAGACTGCTAACAGAGTAGGTTTTAGTTCTAGAGATGATTTTATTTACTTCAAATGTCCGCAATTCCAAACTTACTTCCCTCCCCACCAGAAATATATCATTTTGAGAAACTGAGTATTAGGAAAATTCTGCCTCCATGCTACTACATTGCACCTACAAGTTTTGAGCAAAATCACTTCCTTTACATATACACATATTTCTGTTTAGGTCTGTGACTCAGAGAAAATGCCTGGAAGAAGTCAGGCGAGGCCAGTGAGCCGCCTCAGCAGCGGCAGGCAGGACAGGGCCCCCCACTGTGACCCACCCCAAACTGAGGCTGTGTGTCTCCTCTGAGTCCTTCTCTGAACTCACCAGCCCGCAGTGTGCCACTATTCCTGACCCATAAGTGACTGATGAGAAAATCGTTTTAGTGGACCCATACGCCTCCATGGCCCCACTGTCCTTTTGGCTTGCACCCCAGAATTCTCGCTCCATGTCCCAAAGAAGTCAGGTTATCCTTGTCCTTTTCAAGGGGGAAAAAAACCAGCCATTGGTATCGTAGCACTGATAGTTCACCCCCTTCTACCTCAGAATATCTGAGAAGCCTCTCCACATTTGTTGTCATTTTTACACAAGCTTGTGATAGTCGCCTGGCGTCTCAGGCACCTGCAGCTCCCTGGTCCATTCTGTTGCCCATAATTGTCTTTCCCCCTAAGTGGGGGGCAGGTTCTCTCTAGTGACCCAGCCACTGATTCCCCTACCTGTTCACTGTTTTATCAGTGTTCCTTTCCCAGTGAATGCTTTGTTATCTGGGTCCTGAAATTTATTTCATGTTTTTTTTTTTACTTTACTTTTTGCTTACAAAATTGCTTCTTTGATCTTAAAGCAGACTGTGGTGATCTTTTTTCCTCTGAATGCTTTATAATAAAGTTTGAACATAACAGAACATTCTAAAATAAAGTCAGGCGGATTTCATCAAACCCAATATTAAATACTGGCAAAAGCATATTGTATTTTTTTTTTAAAAGAAGAACTGAGGTGGAGGAAGCTGGGTCTCATAATTCAACCAGTATGTCTGGGCCCCTGCCATGTGCTGAGACCTGGGCTAGGCACTGTGGATGCAGAAACAAACGAGACAGGGTCCTTGGCCCTCAGGGAAACGCATCTTCTCATGAGTCCATTCATAAAAACTGTGATTCAAAATACACCACTAAAATGCTACTGGAAGCTTTGCAGCTTATTTCTACAGCTGTTTATGAGATCTTACCCTATTTGGGAAAATGTTCTAAATCCTGTTTTCTTAGTCTGTTAAAAATCCATGCTGTCCCTAATCAATGCATAGTTGTGAGTCACCTTCGTAGAGTACAAAGTTCCCCCAGACGACCTCTGAAGGGAAAGTCAGAGAAGTCTGTTTTAATGTCTTGAAAAGGCTTGGAAAAGTTTTAGGGAACGATGACAGGCTTCCAAAGAGTTCATATCTGCTAGTGTTCATTCAGACCTGAGGGGTTAGGTTGAGGGAAGAGCTTTCCCGCCAGGGGGCGACCCAGGAGACCCCAGAGGAAGAGTTAGTGAGATAAGACTGTCATCTAGGCTTTTGTAAATATGCATGCTGAGCAAAAGTGGAGAAGGAGGTTTGGAGGCAGGGAGCCATGGTGGAAGCAGGTTCCAGAAAACAGAACCCTGACACTGGCTCATTCTCACTGAGTCATCTGGCCCAGCCTCCTGCCTCCACGCACATCTTGTCTGCAGTGTGTCTGGCCAACTGCTTTTTCAGCTCTCGAGGGCTGGCACTTCTACAGTCGCCTGTCATCTGTTCCAGAGCCAGCTCCTTTGCACTTAGCAGTTCTTGCTTTTAAAGAATGGAGGCCGGAGAGATGCAGGCAAGAAATCAAGCGACAGAGGGAAGGCAAGCAGCACAAGTCAGGGCAGAGGACCCCAGGTGAAGAGGAATGGTCATGAAGCTGGAGGTGGGGAAAGAGTCTCCACGTCTCACACTTCCTTCACACTCCAGAGCACATGGGAGTGCTGGGAGGTGGAGCCCGCCATCTGGGGACCCGTCCTCACAGATGCCAAGTCTGGCACGTGGAGGTTCCTGTACTGCTCTGAGAAAGCAGTGGAAATCTAGACACCCATGGTCTCCCAAGAGGAACCATTTTATTCAGAAGTCTGTAACTTCCGCAGTCATCCCTCTCTTCCATTTTCAAAGGAACGGTCTGTGATCGAAGGCATGCCTTTAGTTCCCTATTACGTCTCATGCACTCTGCCTGAGTAAGTACTTTTCGTACCCAATCGTGGGTGCAGAGAAATCTCGGGGTGCAGAGAAATCTTGGGCAGTCCAAGTGGACCTAGATTCAAATCAAGTTACCATCTCTTACACCATCCGGCTTTTCCATCTGCCTCCACCCTCTCAGTCACACTCCTAGAAGGAAGCCACAAAACCTGACCAACCAGAATCACTATCAGAAAGCCCAAGCACTCTGTTGTTCTCTGTTCTCCTGTTCTCAAGTCATGCTGTATTCGGTCTGATTGTGCGGGGGGGCAGCAGGAGGAAGCAGAGTGGGGTGGATGCAGGCAGAGCAGAGGCAGCTGCAGGTGTGGGAGGCTTTGTCCCATCACCACTGTCCACACTGGGAGGGGCCTCGCATGCCAAACAGGCTCCCTCTAACCCCATTCCCTGAGGTTACTGCAGGTGACCCTCCCTGCAGCCTTGGGCCTCCCTCTTGACCTTGAGTGTCATGCCTTTCTCTATTCCCTCCCCCCAGTCCTGGCCACACTGAAGCCCCTAACTCCTTTTCAGTCTGTAGAAGAACAAAGCTCTTACCTGGTGGGACCCAGGGCCATCCTGGAAATGGCTTTGGCTGAAACCCCTGCAGGGGACACAAGAAGTTCTGGCTGCCAGGGGGGAACTAGTACTATGCTGTCCACTGGCTTCCCTGACACCTGCCTCTGGGCTCTGAATAAGAGTACAGACGGGACTGTCCCAGATGACTGAGGATAGAGCAGATGATCTCTTGAGATCCCGCCTACCTCCAGGACCTGCTTTTCAAAGAGTACCTCTGAGACACAGAGGGTTATGGGCTCTTCTTCCTGTGACAGCAGGTGCTCTTCTTCCTGTGACGCCCCGTGCCTGGGCAAACTCACCTCCTGGTAGGAGATGTAGTGCAAGTATGCATGGGTGCAGGGAGGGGCTTAAAATCTGCCCACACTGAGGTGATGCTGGGCGGGGGGCCCCAGCTCCGAGGTCAGGGGCCTACGCAACTGTCAGAGCACAAGCGTGTGTGATGAATTCCCCTCCAACGCTCAGCACAACTTATGAAGTCTTCTGTGCGTTTTTAAATAATTCTTATTGTGTAAAGGTTGTATTACATTTTAATAAAAGAAATTGTTTTGCATTTTACTTTTTCAATAGTCGGTGTTTTCTATTTTATAGTCACATACACTTTTGTAAGGAAATATTGAAGTCTTGAGTATTTTTATTCTTTTAAAACTATAGTTAATGTCAACTGTAAGCACTGATAAATGTTATTCATATACAATTTTCCTTCCTTCCCATTGGGTCTTTCTAAGAAACTGTGTTTTGGCATAGCATTTTATTCAAAACTCTGCTTCATTTTACACATTGTGAATGCTGAAGATTCTGAAAAATAAAGATGCATTTAAAATCTCTGTGCTGTTACATTGTAGAAATGGTAATGTGCATTGCTTTGCCAAAGTGGTAATAAATGTTTAATGGTTTAGAACTCCTAGCTCGGAATGGAGGGTCTAGTCCTCACTCACAGTTTGGGAGCTTCCATATAAGCCTCTGCTTTTCTGGATAATTCGAATCAAAGTGGCGATCTCCTGTTCAGCAAGGAAATATGGCTGTGTTGATGATATACTTAGTGTGCTGTACTTTTGCAATAAACGTGTATTGAAAGCACTTGTGATAACGTGGTCCACGTTTTGTTTTTAATCAAACTCCAAATGGCAGTGGAAGTGGAGCCAAAGCTCCCTGAGCATTTGAGCAAAGAAATGTGACGGGGAAAACATGAGCTCGGGAGCAAGACAGGCCGGCCGAGCCCTGTTCTCCACGACGAGCTCTGAGACTCGGGACCCCCTTCATCTCTTTTGGAGGTTCTATGTTCTCATCCATAAAAGTATATCATTGAAATAAAGGAGGCAGATAAGTATACTTCACTCCCGTGGATTTTGTGATGGTGACACACAGTGATGAACATACAGCTCCTGGCACATTTGGGCTGCCGTGTAAGTGCCATTTACCTTCTCCCACAGCCTCTTACAGCCTTCCCAAAGTCACCTTTTTTATTTTCTAATAGTCAAGTTAGAATGCATTGACCTTCTGAGCAAGAAGATAGTTATTAGATGTTTACATATTTAATACCGCTTTTAATTTATCATGGGAGTTATTTCCCAAAAATGTTAATTACAGCTGGATTGAAACAATAGTTGGGAAATGTGGCAAAGTTGTTTATATATATATATATATATATATATATATATATATATATATAAGTGGACCACATTATTGTAATAGGGTGCAGATCAGGGGTCCCCTGAAAATAGCAGAGCATATTCCCTAAAGCCCTTGATTGGGGGAAGTGGGGAGTGGATGATACAGCATTTAATATACTTTTATAACAATGGCAAGTTAATATCCATGCTTTCCTGAAGGATAGAGGACTGCCACCCAGGGCGAAATGTGTACATGACTTTAAGAGCCCATATAGTGACTTATGACATAGCCAAGGGAGGCAGATGCCCACCTCTGATGCCCCTGTGTCACTGAGAACTCTTGCCCTGACTAAAGATGGCAGCCGAAAGAAGGTAAATGCTATGGGGAAACTGGCAACAATGGTGGACACTAATACATTATAGGAGGGGCTGGATATGAGGTCACACAGGAAGTACCGGGCTGATTATTTAAAATGAGGGTGGGCTGGGGGTAGGCTTCAGGTCAAGTGGTTATTTCATCATGGCAGACACTAAAATGAGGGTGGGCTGAAAGAGAAGGGGGCCTGCCACGAGGTCTGATGTGTAAGAGGGAAGCCACACGGTTTGGAATAAGAGCATGCCACAAGCTCTGGAGTAAGAAGGAGGAGGCCCACTAGGAAGCCTGCCTAGAGAAGACAGCAGCAGAGCTGATGCAGCTGTGTGGGGACCTGCCTATCCAGGCACGGATTCGTGAGGGATGCTTGGGGCTGAACCGGGACTGGGATGCTGAGTTGCAGACTCCAGCTTCTGGGAAGGACGTATGGAGAGTCACTGTCTAGGGACTGTGCCCCCCTGGGCCCACCATGACCCAGTGTAACGCACGCACGTTTTCCTGAACCACTTCGCGGAGGCCGGGAACAGCGCCCCCAGTTCCTGGAGAGAGTTGCTGCTGCGGGAGGACGGCGACTCTGAAACCCACACGTGCACCTTCCGGAGTGGATGGGAATCTGTTTGCAGGACTGGCTTAAGGACAGATAAGGAAATGGGGAACTTCTGGGCATGGTTTTGGCTTGTAGTCTTTTGGGGAGCAAAGGAAGTGCTGGTTCTCTGGGGAGAGGAGGGCTCTGAGCAGGAGTGCTCTCAGCCCCCCTGGGGTTGGAACCCCGTTAATAAAAACCTGTTTCCTTCAACATTAATTGTGGGGTCATGCGTCAAGGCGCCACGTGGCCAAGCCCCGGTTTGCTTGGTTACTTGTAAGTGAACTGCAGAGCCAAAGGAATTTGCCTTGTGGCATTGAAACAAGAAAACAAGCAACAAAAGCTATTGAAGTCGATCTAGACCCACCACTAAAGCATGGAAGCACTTCCTTTTATAGTTTGAAAGCAAGCATATCCATGGTTAAGTGGCGGGAAGCCCAGTCTTGGGAAAACTTGGAATCATGAACATCCTTTAACCTTTTGGAGGAAAGTTTTTCTTTTCTTTCTTTTTTTTTTACAGAAAAATCCAAAGGTATAAAGGGGAAAGATTTCTCATAATTTACTGTGTTTATAGGCCATTAATAATGAACAATGTTAAAATAAAAATGTAGAAGATTATCTAAATTTTAAAATAGTCATACTATTTATAGCTTAATATAATGGACACTTGGTAGGCAATTGGCTAAAATTATCCAGAGCTTAGTAAGTGTGTATACTGTCAAAAATATTCTTAAGAAATAATTACATATGCACAGATATTTAGCTACAAGACTGTTCACATAATATTTGAAATAGTAAAATAAGTGAATCAGTGAAAATATACAAATACAAGGAAATACACATACACACAAAATGAGATATAAAGGCAACTTGCTTTAAATGAAGTTGTCTATCTGCTGACATGGAAAGATATATTTTTAAAGTGAATATTTATTTTTTTACATTTTAAAATTATTATTCAAGTACAGTTGTCTCCATTTCCCCCCACCAATCCCCCCACCCCAACCATCCCCACCTCCCACCCTCAGACCCTACCCCCCTTTGATTTTGTCCATGTGACCTTTATATAGGGTCCTGAAAACTCCTCCCCTTTTCCTCGCCTTTATCCCCTCCCTCCTCTCCACTGGCTACTGTCAGTTTGTTCTTAATTTCATTGTCTCTGGTTATATTTTGCTTGCTTGTCTGTTTTGTTGATTAGGTTCCACTTATAGGTGAGATCATATGATATTTGTCTTTCATCACTTGGCTTATTTCACTTAGCAAAATGCTCTCCAGATCCATCCATGCTGTCACAAAGGGTAGAGGCTCCTTCTTTCTTTCAACTGCATAGAATTCCATCATGTAAATGTACCATAGTTTTTTGGTCCATTCATTTACTGATGAGCACCTAGGTTGCTTCCAGCACTTAGCTATTGTAAATTGTGCTGCTATGAACATTGGGGTGCATAGGTTCTTTTGGATTGGTGTTTCAGAGTTCTTAGGGTATAATCCCAGCAGTGGAATTGCCAGGTCAAAAGGCCGTTCCATTTTTAGTTTTCTGAGGAAATTCCATACCATTTTCCATAGTGGCTGCACCAGTCTGAATTCCCACCAACAGTGCACTAGGGTTCCCTTTTCTCCACATCCTCTCCAACACTTGTTGTTTGTTGATTTGTTAATGATGGCCATTCTCACAGGGGGGAAGGTTTTTCTTAATCTTCATGGATTAGTTTCCAAACAGTCCTATTCTCCTAAAAGTGCCAAAGTTTTCATTTTTAAAGATACAAAAAGGTATAATGCTTCCTTTACTCCTCGCTGCAAACTATTTTAATATAAAATAAATCATCACTGTATTTTTGTTTTATATCTTTAACATTATATCACAAACATTTTCTCATAACAAGGGAAACCGTTATAATTTAAAGTCTTTAATTTTATTGTTGGACATTAGGGCTGTTTATGGGGAGATGTATTCTGGGGAATACATTGCTTTATATTTATCCTTGTACTAGTTTCTAATTATTTTCTTAGAAAAAATACCTAAAAGGAAAATTACTTGGTTCAGGTATGAAGACTTTTAGCTCCTGACCAGTATCCCCAAATTAATTTAATTGTTTATCCAGCCTAAATGGGGAAAACTATTTCTTCTCTACACTCAGTACAGGAATATCTTGGGGATGTTGTGGCTTCAGTTGTATACACTACAATAAAGTAGGCATTGCAACAAAGTGAGTCATGTGAATTTTGGGGTTTCCCATTACGTATAAAAGTTATAAACTATGCTGTAGTCTATTAAGTGTACAGTAGCATTACATCTGAAAAAATATATATACATATCTTAATTTTCAAATACTTTATTGCTAAAAAAATAGGCTAACCATTATCTGAGCCTTCAGTGTGTTGGAATTTTTTTGTTGGTGGAGGATTTTGCCTTTAATTCATTGTTTGTTTATTTTTTTTAAGCAGTATCTTGAAGCTCAATAAAATGAGGTAGCCTGTTCTTACTTCTGACACCAAATATGTGAGGTTTTCCACACAAGTCAATTCTCCCAATTCTCAGCAGACATCACCAATTTAACTCAATGCTGACAGTGACTGCCCAGAATTAGGGTAGACCCCACAGGTTAAGGGCTCAGCCCCACAGGATTACCCCCCCAACACCACACCACACACACACACACACACACACACACACACACACACACACTACTCCAGGCACCGATTGCAAGTCCAAGTTGTCACCTGTGCTTCTGCCAATGACAGTCAGGGGTTCTCATGAGCCCTTCCTCAAGTTCGACAATTTGCTAGCATGGCTCCAAGAACTCAGATCACAACTTTATTATAAAGAGATACAACCCAGGAACAGCCAGATGGAAGAGATGAGGGAATGGGGGAATGGGCACAGAGCTTCCATGCCCTCTCCAGGTGCACCTCCCTCTCAGCTCCTCCAAGTGTTCACCAACCCAGAAGCGCAGGTCCCCAAAGCTCTGTGATTAGGGTTTTTATGGAGGCTTCATTACATAGTCATGACTAATTAAATCATTGTCCATTAGTGGTTATCTCAACCTTCAGTCTCTGCTCTCCCAGGAGGTTTGGGGTGGGGCTGAAGTTCCAGCACTTTAATCGTTGTGGTTGGTTCCCCTGGCAACCAACCACCATCCTGAGGCTATCCAGGAGCCCCCAGCCAGAGCTCACCATTAGCAAACAAGACACAGCAACTAAGATATTCCCCTGGTTTTAGGATCTGTGTCCCAAGAAGTAGGGGCAGAGACCAAAAGTATGTATTTCATTGTGTCACTTAGCCCCATTAGGGTCTACCAGCAAATGAGTTAGTTTCAGGGATGCTTCTCTGGTGAGAAAAGTGACAAGGAGGGTGTGACAGGAGAACAAGTCAGAATGACCTCTCTTTCCCCTCCCTGCTCTTCACTTCTCATAAATGGGTGTTCTGTACATGGATGGGCCTTGGTTCAACCCCTTAGGCTTTCACACATTAAAACACTGGACCTGATGATCATTAAAATCCTCTTCAATTCTGAATTCCAGGAAGTAAAAGGCAGAAAGGAGGCAATGTAGGAAGGGATGGAGGGAAGGAGTGAAATTCTCAAGTGTGGATAAATGGCGATAAGTGGAAGGCCTGATACAGGAAACTTAAGTTTTCCACCACTAGTGTCTTACAGAGCTGTTTCATGCATAATTTACTGGACTGGTATCTTTTGTTCCCCCAAAGGAAGCTAGGACATATTTCAGAATATTGTCAACGAAGCAGTTTTCGTGAAGCTTCAGACTCCAGTTTCCATATTTATTTTGACATACCAGTAACTCGGATTGCTGAAACAAAACTTAACCCCCATGCTTAGCTTAGTAACAGTGATAACGATTTTGGGTGTGTGCTGGGTGCCTGCTACTGTTCTAAGCACTTTCCATGCTTTAGCCCTCACAGCAAACCCAGAGTACATTCTATTGTTAGCTCCATTTTGCATAAGAAGAGCAAATTGTTCAAGGTCAAATTGTTGCTGATGGAACTGGGGCTCTTTCACGACCCACACAGGGGAGACTGTGACGTGGCAAGACTTATTTGAGGGGAAGAGGAGGCTGCCCACTGTGTCCCTTCTCCATCCATCCCACTATGGAAGAAGTCCAACCACGTTTTAGCAAAGCCGAAACAAAGGCCAGTGTCCAGAGTTTCTGTCTCATATTAAAGCTAAGTTCTTTGGAGCTCACAGGCAGCTGCTAAGCAGTCTCGGTCCCCATCCTTGTGCCCAAGGTCCCACCTGGAGCCTGTGTTTGGAGTCCAGGCGGCTGCTAGACCCATGCAGCTGTTAAGGAGAGAATGTGCAAACTCATGGAGCAACTCATGAACTCATGCATGTTCTCGAGTGAGAGAGCAAGAGAGAGAGCACTTCTTTGTAAGCTGGGTTACATTGTCTTGGGCTTGGGATAGACCAGGTGCTTTTTTCAAAAATAACCAATCAGCCTTCCAAGGTTTTGCTGGTTTCTGATGGGTCCACCCCCTAGCCAACAGATCCCTTTCCCAGGTTAGACCTACAGGCCTCTATGGTCAAGCACCTCCCCCTGCGCCATTTTGACTTTTATTGTGCATGTGCTCACCTTCCCCTTCTTCCCCCAACAATTTGGAACTGGAGAGGGGAACTGAGGGGTGTTAATCCTGGGAGGGCCATGCTGTGATCCCTAGGAGTGTGTGAAGCTGAGCTTCCTGGCTAAGCAAGCAGGCTTATGTTCCTGGGTTGATTATGCTCAACAATGTCTGATTCCATTTGCTTTCTTCCTTTGGTAATAACTAGCTCATTACCTATGGCAACAAAAGAGCTGATGAGCAGTGCAGCAGGTTTGAGCCCAAGCTGTGTGGATGCAGACCCCGACTCCAACCAGGAGGCAGTAGGTCCTGGATAATGCTTTGTCTCTCACTCTCTCTCTTTCTCACACACACAAACACATAAGTGAAGAGTTTGGATTTTTTTTTAAGAGCAGTATATTTGAGTTGCCAGACCTTGTGTGAGCTTCTGTTCTATAAAATTTACTCTTCACAAAAGCCAAGTAGGTGTCTCTGCTCCCACCTCACACATGTGAAATGGTGGGTCTAGAATTCAAAAGTCCAGGAGTTACTCTTCTGTATCAGGGGCCTTCAAATCAGGGCGTGCGAGTGCCAGAGGTTCACAGCCGGAAAACAAGTACTGCCTTTCCTAAAGCCTATCTGAGATGCCTCCTGCTGACAGGAAGTCATGGCTGGGTTCTGCTTCCCCACTTCCCATTTCATATTCGTCCTTTTACCACTTTACGAACGAAGGGTATATCTCTCACACTTGGCAATATTACTATGAAGGACCTGGGATGTGAAAGCCTTCCACCTGCCCCCCAAATGTGGGAGGAATACAGACTCTTAGAAATACATGTATCCACAATGCTTCCTATAAAAAGTTATCATGACCCAGGGTAGGGATTCACATCTATCCCTTTTTTACACATAATTCTGTCACAGACAGTGTGGCAGTATAAATGGGGTGCTCTGGGTCACGTTGAGATGCTCAGAATTCAGAGGTAGTGTAGAGTGGGGGAGCAGGAAGAATGACAAGTGCTGTTTAATAACCTCTCCCTTTCTGTCCCCCAACAATTGTCAATGATTTTTGGGAACCGCCCTGCCTGGTTTCAGGAGCTGTAACCCCCCATGGCTAAGGTTGAGTGACAGACCTCCGGACCAGAAGCCGCTAAGGAGACAAACTTATCTCCCTGGCAGGAGCGATGCTTCTGCTCCTTGCCTGACCCGCAATGCTTGATCAATTATCCAATGACGAGTAAGATTCCCCAAAGGGGGAACCACCTAAGACAGGCATGATCACATGGGAAAGCCCCAGGGAAGGACTTGGGGGGCTGTGGAAAAAGGGAGTGATCGACCCTCGCCCCTCGGCTTTGACAAAGCCTGAGTCCTCGTTCTGCCTGTGAGAAGTCTCCAATCTCCCCGCTACCCTGTCTCTTCTGCCTGACTCCAGCCTGTAACAATGACAAGGGGCGGTGCAACCCTGCACTGGAAAACGGCAGGCTTCCTGGGGGTGACTAGGCCTGAGGAAGGATATGCAAAATCCTGTGAAACCTGCTTTGCTGAGGATGCTCTTAATTAGATTATAAAGTCCTGGGCAGGAAATGAGTTTAGTCCCTTAAGTTTTATAGACTTTTTAGGTGATAGACCCCAACTCAGTATGAGCCCTATTAGTTCTTTGAACGTTATCTATCGTTTGATCCTTACTGCCTGACAATGATTAATGAACTTTACCTGTATTCCTGTGCAAATTGAAAGCCAATAAAAATCTGTGAAGGCAGGCATTTCTCTAAGGAGGACACGCAGAGGATCCAGAAACACATGAAAAGATGCTCAATATCACTAGCTATCAGAGAGATGCAAATTAAAACCACAATGAGGTACCACTTCACACCAGTCAAAATGGCCATCATAAATAAAACAACAGACAACAAGTGTTGGAGAGGTTGTGGAGAAAAAGGGACACTAGTGCACTGTTGGTGGGATTGCAGACTGGTACAACCACTGTGGAAAACAG
>CM052539.1:100305215-100341026 GCA_028533065.1 Trachops cirrhosus | reverse complement strand
ATGGAAGGGAGGTGGGGAGGGATGGGTGGGTGGGCTGGAATGGGAATAAAAGATTGAAACTGTACTGAATAATCTAAAATTAAAAAAAAAAATCTGTGAAGGCAAGGGTCGAGGCGCTCTCCTTTGAGAGAGCAGCCATGCTGTCCCTTTTCCTCCACAGGACTCGGTAGTCCGTGTGAATGTATCTCATGTCTCATCCATGATGCCACGGACACTGAGGGCCGGTGCCTGTGTCAAATGATTACCAAACTCCTAAAGGAAAGTTCCAAGGAAGCGAAGCAAGAACATCAGTGAGAGATGGTGAAGGTAGCAGGCAAGACCTTATCTCCCCCATGTGACACCCATGTCAAGGCTGCAGGCCTTATCTAACTTTCTGTCTTAGAATGTTCAAGATTGGAATAAAGCATGCTGCTGTGGAAGGTCATCCTCTCTGCCTCTTTCCCATCCCCTCGCTTTCACCCAGTCCTCCACCCAGGGGAATCCTCAAGTGTTTCAAAGACCAGGAGGAAGGAAGGTCCTGTTTACTTCAGACAGATGAATAGTACACCTTCAAGTAAAGGAAACATTGTAAGAGCTAAGTTAATATTTTATATTTTCTTGGACACTTTTTCACACTTTTTAAGTTTTATCAAGGTATAATTGCCTGATATAAGTTTTGGTGCATGTACATACCCATGAAACCATCACTACCATCAAACTAGGTGGACGTATCTATGGCCCCCTTTAATATCCCTGCCCCCATTTCTCCTGTCACTATACCCCAACCCTAGGCACACACTGATCTGCCTTCTGCTACTATGGGTTAATTTTCATTTTCTAGAATTGTATATAAATGAACAGTACAGCACAGTATGTCCTCTTTACTTTTTTTAGCTACCTTCCCTTAATTTAATTATTTTGATAATTATTCAAGTTGCTCGTGTATCAATAATTTGTTCTTTTTATTACTCTGCATATTCCATTGAATGAATATACCACAACTTTTACCCATCTGGGTTGAGTATGGTTTTTGGCTCTTACAAATAAAACTTCTTCGTTTTTTTTCTTTGTGTAAGCACACTCTTTCTTTTCTCTTTGGTAAATACCTAGAAGTGAAATGGCTGGATCATATAGTAAATACATGCTTAATCATTTAAGAAACTGCCAAACTATTTCCTGAAGTGGTTGTTCTTTAAATTATACACTTGATAGCCAGCATTAACACAGGATCTTGGAGTCCCGAGACTGCCTCTCTCTCTCTCTCTGCTGCTGCTAATCTTTCTTATCCTAATAATAAGTAACATTGATTCTAAACCACTGCTATCTAAGATTTTACTTTACACTTAATATTTTTTAAAACTTTAAGTGTCCCTATACTGTTGTATGTTAATAATAATCATGATATCTCAATCCCAAATAATTTATTAACTTGTATCTTACAGTCATAAGGAGATTTTAAAATTAACATTATAATCCATGTCCATATTTTAGTTGCAGAGAAGTATGACAGTATGCATGATAAGAGACTTTTGAGCTTAAAAATATATTACATTAGGATAAAATTCTGTGTGGGGAAGTGGAAGGATATATATGTTCAAAGGGTAAAAGAACAATGTGAATTTCCAACTGTTAAAGTAAAACTCTTCCTGTATTTTTAAAAATTCTGTGCTTCTTAGAGTCTATTGCTTAAATTAAAAAGAACAGCTTTATTTTTAAATGTCAGTATTGTGATATGCCAGAAATCATATCCTTTGCAGCTCTTTAAACTATGATGAAATAGTCTAGGTGTCAGTGTAAGAATTTGAAGGCGTAACTAAATTTTTCAAAAATTTTTCAGAAAGTATGTAGTAAAAAAAGGAATCATGATAGCCACTGCTCTACCCTACAGAACTAACAGGTGCATGCATGGTGCTGGCTGAGTGCTGGGTGCGCATCTTGGAGGAGGGAGATAGATGCTCAGGGGACTGGATTTACCTGAGCATATAGACTGTAGATGTGGTCCAGGCAGGTCAACATGAATCTGTCAAACTCCTCTTTTCTCTGAAAGGGTTTTTTAAAGTAAAGATCATGAGCTAAGCCAATCTTATACCCTGTGGGTGGAGAATCTCCTTGGAAATTTGAGTGGAGGGAGATGGTGGAAAGGAACGTAAGCCAGGAGAGAGGTTCTGAGCCACACCCATGGGTGTCCACGAGATAGTGTGCTCCTCTGAGCAAGGTGCAAGGTGAGATGGGTGGGCTGCAGCCAAAGAGGGGGAGGGTAGCCACTCTTCCTCCCATCTCTCTCAGGCAGCCTAGCCTCTCTCTCTGGACTCTCTGGGTATCTGCTCCATTCTCCTATTGCTGTTGGCCAATCTTATCTTTATTCTTCATCCCAAATCCCACAGAGATCCAACCTGACTGGCTTAGCTGATTTCCCTCTGGGCTTCTGGGCAGAGTCCTTCCTGTCAGGCCACCCTGAGGCAGGTGGAACCAATCAGTGACCAAGGTCTGATGGGAGGAATGGTGTGAGGGTGGGGTTGTTTCAGAGCTTTGGGAATAATAGGCTGATGTGACTATGGGACTATGACTGATGTGTTCCTCTAAGTATCGTTCTGTGGGGTTGAAGGGGAATTCTGGTTTTTCCCATGCTTGCCTGTCCCAAGCTCCTGCCACAAGTCAAGTTGAAATAATGGACCTTATATCACTATTTAGGGAACAGGGTCCTATATAGACATTAAAATGAAGACCAAGAAAACAGAGGAACTTTCTAAGTACCAAAAGATGCCCTAAGCAGCCAGAGGGATCCCACTCCATGCCCAGATGAAAATACTTGGTACAGGGTCAGGACGGAGCCACAGAGGAATTCCAAGGAAGCTTAGGCCCTTTTCCAACTCCTGACATATGGAAATGGGTGGAAGAAGGGAGGGCCATAGTGTCCCAGGCAGCTTTGGAATCCCCCTGCCCCGAATGGCAACCTCACCTGTCAGGGACAGTTCCTGATGCACTGTCACCCAGTTACACTGAAGCTAGAATCTGCTTATCCAATTAGTATTTCAGAGAGCAGGATCCTAGGAGACTGAGGACATCTGACAGACCGGGTTTGATGGTGAAGAACGGGTGTGGTAGGACCCTTGAGGGGGGAAGAAGGGAGCTCCTTGGAGGTGGAGGGACAATGACATCACCTTGACTGAGTCTGTAAAATTGCTTAAAATTTGTTGCTTCACAAAGACTATAATGTTCTTCCTAAAGTTATTTAGCTAACATTCTCTTGCAATATTCTTTTAACTGTTAGTTTTTTCCTGTATTTCTTTGCTATTTTAAAATGGTTAATTTTGTTTGAACATACAATTAGCAGCCTTCACAATCATCAATAATGTGACATCTTACTCCTATGACACTTAATATACATACCTGTATATAGTTCCACAAATAGAATTGTAACATGAAACATAAAGAAATTTTTATTTCAAGATTCATATACACATTTATAGCAAGCATCATCTGTTAACACCACATGTACACGGCATGCCCAGTGCAAACCCCAGAGCTGACACGCTGACTCGCTGCAGTGGAAACTGTTGGTCACGCTGCAGGCCAGGCACGCACCTGGGGCTTCCGTAAATGACGACAAAGTACACGTTCAGTGATGTAACTTTCCAGAAGTTGAAGGTGGAGGCCAATTCACAGACTTTGGGTTGAATATCAAGGTCAAAGCCAAACTTTGGTGCATTTTAAATACATGCACATAAAAATACATACATGTATGTGTTTCCACTGTCCACCTCTGTCTGCCGCAGGGAAGAGGAACTTGGGGGCCAGGAATCAAGAATGGGAGACTCACTTTTCACCGGATATCCTTTTTTACTGTTTGATTGTTTTTTTAGCCCCCTGCATGTATTTTTTCTAAATACCCACTGAGCTCCTTAAAGACATTTATGAAAACATATATATGGAAGGGAAGTTGTACACTTACGTTCAAGTAAAGAAATGCTATTGGCCAAGCAGGAATTTGGCGCTATGTTGTTATACCTAGGAGAGCTGCATGAAAGCAGCTACTTGGGGTTGCACCCTGGGAATCTCAGAAAGGCTACTGGGGTGAGGGACGTGATCCTTTGTGTTTGAGAATGGGCAATGGTGGGCACAGCTGATTAGGTATGCCCCGCATATGGCAGAGATCCTATCTCCCCTTAGCCCTGGGACATTGCGGGAAAAGTTTCCCTTTTGTGGCATTTGGAAGGACCACATGGATAGGGGTGAATTTTCCAATGACTTTCAGGGTTAGAAGTCCAGACCCTGAGGCCTGGGCCCGTGCTGTGGTCATGAGCACAGGCAACCCAGACACAAATTAGATGCCCAGCCCCTCAAGCACTGAGTGAGTGAGTGTCCTGTTGGCAGCTCAGAGGAGGACAAATGCTTTGCCAGAAGCTCTTCCCAGGCTAGTTCTCTGGTAAACCCTCAGGGGTGACCTAGCTGTGCAGCTGAGGCCAGAGTGACCTGAGCAGGGGGCCAGGCTGGGACAGAAGCAGGGTCACAGAAACTTGAGTCACTTGACCAGTCATTTGAAAGACTCTCCTCAGGGACTGTATCAGGTCTGAGGAACTTGGGACTCTGGACCCAGCTGAAGAACCCACTGTGTGGGATTAATGGCGGAATGTCTCTTCTCTACTGAAACCCCTCTTTTAGAATGTTGCAATCCGGCGAGACAATACTCGTCCCACTGGCTCACTGAAGAAGACATTTCCCCAGGCTCCTGGGTGAGAACTGTGGGTTCGGGGTGCCTGATTTCCCCAGAAGACCCAGCCCTGTATAGCACAGCAGGTTCTGAGACAAGTTATAGGTGGCAGAGAAAGGCCAAGGTTGGAGCAACACTGGAGTGCTTGGCCAGAAAAATAGTCCAAAAGGAAAAAAAAATACCATGTATAAGATATTTTCCCCAAATCTCTGGGAATCCCAGAATTTGGCAGGGACCTTAGGCTAAACCAACCTTGCCATAACATAAGCCACAGAACAAAAACCTAAAGAAGGGAAGAGAGTTGCAGGTCTCTCTCCAACATCTGCTCTCCCACAGAGCGAGTGCTCCGAACGGGCACTACGAGGATGAGTGCCTGCTCTTCGCTGGCTGTCAGAGCAAGTTTGGCTCAATATCCTCTGTCCCAGACTATGTGAAACAAGTCAGATGAAATTTTAATTTTGCAAGTAGAGGGTTGAATTCTGCTGTATGGCTTCAGAAGCAGGACTTGGAACCCAGCATCTAGTTAGAAGACTGGTCCTTTGTGAAGGTGTACCCCCTCCTGTCAAAGGCCTCTCCTTGACCTTGTGGGTAGATAATCTCCTTGCATTATCAATGCATTCCTAACCTCGGATGCTTGAGGAGGTGCATTTGACCTTCTCAGAGACTTGGCTTATAATCAAGGGTGCCTTGTACTCTGGGTCGGAATAACTATTGGCCATTGTGGCCGGTCTTGCCACCTGAGAGAGGAGCCCTGGTTTGTTTTTTCTCATCTAAAGCTCACATGTCCTGCACGTAGAAGGGGCCCAGCCATATTTCCTTCTCCTAGAGAAATGGGCCTCTCAATCCACACTCTGTTCTCCTTCTCCCCCCCTTCCCTGGGACAGCATAAGGAAGGGAGCTCCCCAAGTCAAACTGCAAACTGATTGTTCCCCAGCCTGTCTTTGCTTGCAGAGTGTACAGTAAAGAAATGTGTCCCCTGAAGTCTTCATACCTGAGATTTATGGTGGTGACAACAAGAAGGCTCATTACTTCAAGGTCATCCATGCAAACTCAGTGCAATTTTCATTTTTTTAAAAATCAGTGCCTCTGACTATGTAAAAAATTCAAACATCTGTGTTTCAAAACAGGCTTGGGTCTACTAAATAAACATTTAAATCCTTTGACCAAGGATTAATATCTTTTATACACAAGAGCTCCTGTAAAGCAATAGGGAAATGATGACCACCTAAGAAAAAAGGTACAGAACATCCCCCTTAAAAAGAAGAAATACAGCCCTGGCTGATGTGGCTTACTCGATTGAGCACTGGCCTGTGAACACAAGGTTGTACGTTTGATTCCCAGTCAGGGCACATGCCTGGGTTGTGGGCCAGGTCCACAGTTGGGGGCAAGTGACCGATGTTTCTCTCCCCTTCTTTCTCCCTCTCTTCCCCTCTCTCAGAAAATAAATAAATAAATAAAATCTTTTAAAAAGAAGAAGAAGAAATGTAAATGGACAATATATATATGGGGGGAAATGGTCATGCTCACTAAATATTTTAAAATGAGAATTTAAACAATTGTGCTTAAAAACAACTATTAAATTGATAATAAGTACATGGACTGCCTGGGTTGAAAATCTGGCTTTCTGACTGACTGGCAGTGTGACTTTGGGTAATCAAATTTATTAAACCTCAGTTTCCTCATCTGTAAATTGGGTGTGATAATAGAGCCTTCTTTGGACTGAGGAAGGTATCAGCGCACAGCACCCGGTACAGTGCTTGGAGAGAATAGCACTTATCAGTGTTAGCTGTTAGGGGTAATACTAACATAATGAGAACACACTGCTGATGGGATGCGTTCCCACCATCAAGAGACCTGGCTATAGAGGTTAAGAGCTCTCACTTCTGGAAATTTATCCTAAGGACTTAGTCAAAGATATAGTAGGTAAGAAGGTTCATAATAGGCCCTGCCGTTTGGAGGGTCATGCAGTAACCAGCCAATTACTGGTCAGGGCACATACCTAGGCTGTGGGTTTGTTCCCAGTCCAGGCCAGTACAGGAGGCAACCAATCAATGCTCCTCTCTTGCATCAACGTCTCTCTCCCTTTCTCTCTCTAAAAGCAATGAAAACAAAATGCCCTCGGGTGAGGATAAAAAATAATAACGATAATAAGGAGAAAGAAGGTCCACAATAGTATTCTTTGGTAAAGAAAATTTTGACTCAAATGTGAATGGTTTAAATTATGGTAAATTAAGTAATAGAATGATACATTTATATAACAGTAGCATAAATTTAAGTAATAGAATAGATGAATCTGTGTAATAGAAATAGGATTTATATAATAGAATGTTTTAGGTCAGGATTTTTCAACCTTTATTCAAACTTTTTCAAAGTAAACCTTCCTCAGTTGTGTAAACAAATGAAATATATAAAAACTGAACTTCAAAACGTGAGGTTGTGCTTACCTGTGGAGCTCTACAGACAAGGCCCTGCCTGCTGTCCCTGACCCACCCCTAGGGCAGCCCCTCGAAGGGGTCTGAAGCTCACAGAACTTCTAACAGCATGGGGGAAATACTGACATAATGTTAAATGCTAAAGTCAGCATAAAAACCATACACATAGTATATTTTAATGTTATAAAATACTCTCAAACCCACACACAGCCATAGAAAAGGCCTGGAAGAGAATATACTAAAGTAATGGTGGTTCTCTCCCAGTTGGATTTTAGGGCAGTTGTTGTATTTTCTTTTTGTAACTTTTTTTGTTTTTATTTTCCAAAAGTTCTTTAATGAACATGTACCACAGTTACAATCAGAAGAGAAATCACTTAAAAGAAGTTTTTATTCTTTTTTCTCCAATATTCACCCCAACAATTCAGCTGGCACCACAAGCTCAAAGGCTTGTCCCCTTGGTGATGCCTTTTCACGATAAAGAATTGTAATATATCTGTGTCAGAAGTTATGCTTAAGTCCAAATGCAACATTTTAATTATATGATTATACAAATATCATGGTTACACCAAGTGGTAAACAATGATTACATTCCATTTTCTTTATGCTCTCTTTTTAAATACATTTTTCTTTTTTTTACTGATGCAATTATTATTTTTATTTTAATCATTGTTCGAGTATAGTTTTCTGTCCTTTACTCCCATCCCAGTCCACCCACCCATCCCTCCCTACCTCCCTCCCATTTCCACCCCCCCACATTTAAAAAAAATTTATTGATTGATTTTAAAGCGAAAGGAAGGGAGAAGGAAAGGGGAGAGGGGGGGGAGAGAGAAAGAGACAGACAGACAGACAGACATCGATTTTGTTGTTCCACTTATTTCTGAATTCATTCGTTGATTCTCATATGTGCCCTGACCCGAGATCGAACCTGCAAACTTGGCATATGGGAATGATGCTCTAACCAACTGAACTACCCAGCCAGGGCATCCTATATGCTCTTTTGTTTCTGGTGTTAATAATTATCTTTTTTAATTTTATTTTATTTTTGGAGGAAGGGGGCTGGGACAGAAGAAAGGAAACTGGAGTGTCTGTCAAAGTTCTATTTCTTGAACTGGGTAATTGTTACAAAGGTATTTGTCCTATATTCTCTAGGCTATACTTTTGTACTGATTCCCTATACTTTGTTTTATTCTTTAAAAAGTTTTTTAAAAATAAACTATGCAGCAAGAACCCAAAATGCCTGTCTTCTTTTAATCCAAATTTGTCTTTCCACACACCTAACAGTTTTGTAAAATAAATCTTCATACAATTTTCCAGACCAACCACCCAGATAGTCCGCTTGTTCCAGTTTTTCCTCTGGGTGCAGGCTGGCCTCCTAACCTGTGTCATTGCCCTCTAGGCCTGTGGTCTATCAGCCAACTCTTTCTCCTCACCCCTCCCTGTGTTAGATCCCCTTTCTTTTGGATCCACATTTTGTTTACTCTTTTGGTTTAGTGAAACAAGAGCACATGTGACATACATTTTTTGAGACTACGTGCCTGGAAATGTCTTTATTCTATTCTCATATGACTCATAGTTTGGCTGGGTATAAAATTCACAACAAAATACTATTTTCCAGAATTTTGAGGATAATTTCCATTGTATTCTAACTTTAAGTCTCGTTAGTAAGAGATTTATACCATTCTTATTCCTAATCACTTTTATCTGTTGTTAGAATCTTCTCTTCAAAGCTGATGTTTTGAAACATCAGGTTTATGTGCGTTGGGGTAAATCTTCCTCACCATGGTGTTAGGTACAGATTGTGGCAAATTTTCCAATATTCTTTCTCTGATAATTTTCTCCTTTAATTTTTTTTTAAATTTCATGTATTGATTTAGAGAGAAAGAAGGGAGAGAGAGATTGATGTCCACTTACTTATGCATTCATTGGTTGATTTTTACATATACCCTGCCTTTGGGCTGAACCCGCAACCTTGAGGTATAGGGATGCCACGCTAACCAACACAGCTACCCAGCCAGGGCTCCTCCTCTGAGTTTTCAATGGACTATTAGACTTTCTAGATTAATCCTCTAATTTCCTTACCTTTTTTCCCCTATTTTCCATTTCTTTAACTTTTTGTTTGACTTTCTGGGAAATTTCCTTTATCTTCAAATGCTTTTACTAACTTTTTTCTGCTGTCATATTTTTTTTCACTTCTAAGGGCTTTAATTTGTTCTTTTATTGTATTCGTTATTATTTATGAATGCAATAGCTTCACTTACTATGAAGAACTATGGTGTCTTTGACACGTTCTCTATATACCATTTCCAATTTCATTGAATTCCTCTTTATCTGTTTACTTGTTTAGATCATATTTCATATTGGCACTTTTTCTAATGTCTGTGCCCATTGCTCTTTGTACTTGGGCACCACTTGCTAATGAGTGTACTTAGCTGTAGGGCTGTTGCATGGATGACTAGCCGGCTTATTCTTTCAGAGTCCATAGGCTTGATTTATTTCTTCAAAGAATCCTCTCCCAATCTCCTACGCAGAGTAGGAGGGGGAGAAACCTGGGTGCCAGAGTCTTGGAGTTAGCTGGAAAAGGCAACTGCTGAATCCTATTGATAATCATACAGTTGCCAGTTATCCAAACAGGCTACACCACACACCCAACTCGGTGCCTGGTGTCCCCATGTCCAGGGCTACTCTGGTTCAGTGTCTCAGGGGAACATATATATTGCGCCCTGTGGAGACAGAGGAATGGTGACCTGGCTGTAAAAGTTCAGAATGAAGATAGGTTGAGGGTCTAGCTGAACTCAACACACGAGATTTTTAACCAACCCCTCTCTTTTCATGCTCCCACCTTAACCTCACCTTTCCCGATGCCTGGTTCCTCCGATTACTGATTCTTTCTGATGTTGTTTGGGTGCTTGGGTTTGACTTGCATCCCCTCCACTGGACAATCGTAGTTCCTCCACCTGCTTTCTGTCTTTGTGTGTTATGATTTGGGATTACAGAGACATTCTAGTTTTATTGAAAATAGTGACAGAGCTATTGTTTTCTTTGCTTTTGGAGTGTTGTTGAGAGAAGGGGGAAGAAATGTCTTTACCTCACCATTTAAATCCCTAAGTCTCTGTCTTGGTTTTTAATACAACTGATTATATGTTTTGGTTTCCTGTATCCTCTAAATTTTCTGCAATGAACATGTATTATTTGAATAATAAGAAAGAACACACAGTTATTGAAGGCCCGAGACACCCAACCCTGTATCTTATCCATCTCTTGCTGAGCTACCTGGGCCCATAAAGCCCCCTTCTCTCTCATACCTCTGTTTCCTGACGCCATACAGCCACCTGTGTGGCCTCAAGCACCTGTCAGAAAGTACCACACCCTCCTCATCAAGAAACACATTCCTAGCTTCCTCATCTCTGAGCCAGGGCTGGTTGTGGAATAACCTTTGCCAACCATGCAAACTACTTTGCATGGTGTGGATCTCTTCGTGTGATCTGAATGGTCATGTCTCCAAACCCACAAGTTTTTGTAAAAAAAGTTTTGCCATGGCACCCGTGGATTTCTTCCCACTGATGCCATTCCAGTCAATTGGGGTGGGTATTACCTGGGACTTTTCTATGACTACTTCCTACAGACGTATCTAGTCCCTCTACTTGGATGTACATGAGTAGCCTTTGGGAAGTAGGCACACTGGGCCCTCAAACACTCTTGAACTCTACTGGCTCGACCAGGTCCAAGGGAATACAAGACCCCAAGATCTAACACACACACCCAGGCCCCCACAAGTTCTGGAGTCATGGAACTAACAGGAACCCAGTGAAAAATCCCACAGCTGCCAAATACTCCTTGTCCCCTGAGCTTTCTGACTGCGCTCCTCCCAGCCCGAGGACACTGCTATTTCAGTTGTCCCAGTAAGCACAGGGATTCCAGGACCTGGGGTCCAACAAAATACCCTTTTCTTCCTCCTCTACCACTAGGATCACAGCCTGACCTACAAGTAGATTTTGCTTAGAATCCTATGAGAATTGACCCAACCTATTAAGTCAGGAAATTGCTCTCTAAATTTAACATGTCCATCATTCTCATCCAAAACAGTAGCACTGATTTGGTGGGCTGAGACTTTGAGGTGATCTTTATTTAATCCAGCAGAAACGGCATGGGGCTTCCTCCACCTCACAGGCTCACTCATTCCTTGTCAGTTTGGTTTTATTAAACTCAGCATTGTAAAAACCCCATCAAATAACCTTCACCAATACTCCCCTGCTGGACTCTCACATTTCCTCTCTGGAACTGCTGCTTGGAAGAGCTGCTAAGAGAATGGACAGAAACCTTTCCTGTTGTATTGCTGGTTGTGGGTTTGTCTGTCCCCGATCTCTCTTCCCAACACAGTTTAGGGCAATGCGTGTGTTTGTATTCACAAATGGAAAGATATCCTCTACTGAAGTCAAACTCTGCTTGGGTCATTTCCTTCCCCTGAGAAGACCATCTGCCACCCCAGTGCATTACTCTGACGAGACCGTGCCAAGAGGAGCCCACGCGCATATGCATGAAGACAAAGTTCCATTTGGAGACTGGATATCATCTTTAATTAACAATACCACAGCCCAACACCTTTTTGTTGCTGTAGTAGGCTGCGATTGTGTGTGTGTGTTCCTGAACAGGTGAGGGGCCAGCAGAGGCTCCCCAGAAGGTCTCAGCCAACAGTTCTTTTGAGCAGCAACTGGAAGACAGTCTCCATAGTGGCATGGAGGCTGGGCTCCTGCCCCCTTTTCTTCTTGGCCATCTTCGTGCATTCTGAGGGCAAGGCTGAGGCATATACCAGCCCAGATTGAAAGGCTTCTCGGCAAAGATGAGTCTTCAGTCCTCAGCTTACTCTGCCTCTTGCCAGAGGTATGTCCCTGGGCAAAGTACACACTGCTAGGCACAGGTAGACAACCTGGGCCGGCCTTGGTCCCTCTGTCACATTGGGGCAGCACCACAATGGCTCAGCCCTGGGCAAAGAGGCCAGAGCTTCTGGGGCCATTTGATTCATTTTCAGAAAGAATCAGGATGTAGCTCAAGGCCTTCCCAGGGCCAGCCAGAGAGGGGCAGACTCAGCCCATGGTGGCCACACAGCTGTCATTTCCAACCCAAACCCAAGAGCCTGCCCTCCTGCCATCTCCACTCTCCAACTGCTCACATGCCCAGGAGGTCCACAACCAGACACAGCAGGAGAGGTCAGCACGTGGTGAGTCGAAAGGAGGCCATGAGACACCTGGGCTGAGCTGGAACTGCAGCCATGTGCCGGCCCGAAGCCAGCCTTCTCTCCCATGGTCACTGCCAGCCAGAGCTCTCTGAAGCCGGATGGAACCCGGGCAAGGCAAGGCAAGGCAAGGCAGCAAGTTCTTGGCCTAGTGCAGGAGGGGAAAAACAAACTGGCTCCATGGTCCCATGTCCAGCTACTTCGTGTCTGTGCCTTAGGAAGGCAAGGAGCCCAAGCCCCCTGGACGGTGGTATCAGCTGTTGGGGAGGCAGCGCTGTCCTGGTGTGGCCTCGGGCCGGAGGCCGTGTCTGCTCCGTGGGCTGGGGTAGTAGGCCGTGTACACGTTGGTCTGCTGCAGCGGGCAGAAGCCGGCTTTGCCGTCAGGGCTCAGGTTGTTCTTGTTCAGGGTCTGTGAGAGGAGGAAGGGACAAAAGAAGGGGCGAAGGCACGGGTGAGAAAAGGGGATGGCCAGGTCAAGGAGATCAGGACCCAGTGAACAAAAGGACACTCTAACTGCCAACAGTCTTCTGTTCACCACACCTCTGCTCCCTCCCAAGTTCCCAGCCCAGTATGCCCGCCTTAGAGCCAGAACCATTACCCATCACCCTGCCCTCCACTTCTACAGGTGGGTTCCCACCTTGAACTCCATGGGTATGTACTTCTCATTCTTCGGGGTGCCCCCACCCTTGTAGTGCAGGTGGTTGGGGGTGGCAGGGTGGACAAGTGTGGACTCCTGGGACTGGCGCTGGCAGTGCTGGCAGGACAGGTACACTGCCAAGGTCAGCAGTCCAGAGCCCAGGAAGCAGGAGACACCCGTGGCCACCAGGTGGATGAGACTGAACCCTGGGGGTGGGGGGGCAGAGAGGTAAATGATAAGGGAAGGGCCACTGAGCAGAGGAGAGCCTCCCGACTGCCTCCCAACAGGAGGCTCAGAGGCATAAAGAGCTTTGAGGCCAGAGCCAATGGAATCAGCAGGCTGGGCAGCCCTCACCAGGGACCTCTGTCACAGGACCACCTATGGCTTGTGTCAGAGGCAAGCAGAGGATGTGGACTGGGTGACTCTTCTTGAATACTCTTCTTGATGACTGCCTCCTAGTCGGGGGGCATGGATGAAATGGCCCAGAACCCCTTCACATGGTCTAAAGCAGCAGGAACCTCCACAAGGTTTGTCTGTCTGGAGTGGGAGGTGGAGGGGTTCCAGATTTTAAAGCAAGGTGGGTCTCCTCCTTGAAGAGGAGGGGTAGAAGGACAGTGTCATAAGTGGGGAGGGCAGGTTCCTTTTACCTCCACAGCCGGTGGCCTCCTCCACGCTGGAGGCAGGCAGGATCACTGCAGGGAGAGAAGCAGAGTGGGTGTTGGGGCAGGGAGCAGATGACAGGGGTCCCTTGGGCTCGGTGTGTCTCTGGGAGGAGGACCCCTGGGTCAGCACTGAGCTGTGGGATAGACCTGCGGGCTGTGTGCCTCCCACCCTGCTGTGCCATCCTGTACCCTACCCCGCAATATGTGCTTCAGAAGGGGAAGGAAGTTGGGGACTCAGTGAGAAGCACGGGGCTGAAGGCTGTGGTTGGAAGACCTACCAGGAATCTCGTTGTAAGGGCAGGGGCGGCTCTGGCTGCTGTTTCCAGCACAGGTGCTGGGCCCTGGGACCAGCTCCTCACAGTGCCGGCTGCGGGTCTGGACTCCATCCTCAGTGCATGCACTCCACTCAGACCACGGTGACCAGCCTTCTGTGGGTTGTGGGTTGGGATGAGGTTAACAGCCCCAGCACCCTCTGGTAAGGACTGGTGGGCTCTGTGGTGCTCCCCAGCCCAGGCCGGACGTACTCAGTACCTGGGCAGGCCTGTGTGGCACACAGTGCCTCCTCTGTGTGCAGCCCCAGACAGATGTCCTCGCCTGAGGAGGGCACGGGGCTGGTGCAGGAACGTGTGCGTTGATAGTGGCCACCACCACAGGAGGCTGAGCATGGGGACCAGGAGGTCCAGCAGGACCAGGCGCCTCGAGCTACAAGGGGATCGGGGAGTGTGAAGGGGGCTACAGGTGCTAGAAGGACCCTAGACAGTCTTCTACCCCATCCCAGGCAAGGCCACGTCTGCCCTGGGCCACACAGACCTCAACATCCACCCCTCCCCACTCACAGAGCTCAATGTTAGGAAGAGGCCCCTCCCTGTCTGCGGTGGCAGGGAGAAATGGAGGAGGCATCAAAAACCAACTCAAAACAAGCTCCTTATCAGGTTAGCCCACTTGAAGAGAGAATAAATGATAGGAAGATGAAGAAAAGCTCTGCTCTATGGGAGCAGCTGCTGAGTCCATGTTCAGGGCAACAAATTGTTCGGGGTGGGGGGCCCTCCTATCGAGTGGACAGGGAGAAGTGGTCACCTGAGCATGAGGGGTGGCCTGGGTAGGGCTGGGAGTCTCCCAGATGGGGGTTCCCTGTGGAGAGGTTTACCTAGGCGGGGGTTTACCTGAACCAAGATTAATTAGCACAGCATTACCTGGACAAGCCTGCGGGTTGCAGTCCTGATACTCAGTGGCATCACCCACACAGGGCAGGCCCCCATTGCGAGGTTCGGGGTTTGTGCACGTCCTCTTGCGGACATGGAAGCCCAGCTCACAGTCCCGGGAGCAGGACGACCATGGGCCCCAGGCGGCCCAGCCCCCGCTCACCCTGTGCTGGGCGGTGCCCCCGCTGCGCAGGAGATCCTCCACCAGGGCTGTGGGTGGAAGGACTGGCCTCAGCAACAAGAGCTTCTTCAAACCCTGAGTTCCGGCCACCCAGAGCTCCTGCTCCCAGCCACCCCGCCCCCGCCCCATTGCTCTGGACCTGGGGAAGAAGGGTTGCCTGTGGGGTGAACCTGGGAAGGTACCGTCTGTGTCACAGGTTCCCGAGCTGTCCGCTGGGCAGGTTCGGGTCTCGGTCCTTCTCCTGCCAAACTGCAGGCCGTGGGGGTCGGGCAGGGGCGCGCGGCACGTGAAGCGAAATCGCTGCTCCTGCCGTGCCCCACCCTGAGTCACGTTCACCGGCAGCCAAGGCGTCCATGGCGTGTTGCGCCGCACTTCAGGGCAGCCCTCGGGATTGCAGGTCTTGAATTCCTTGGGGATGGGAGGGGTGGGGGGGTTTGTTTCATAGCCTGCAGCTCCCAGGCCTGCCCAGAGGTCCACCCGGGCCCGCCCTCCAGTTGGCTACAGGTCTCGAGTTCCAGTCCCGCCTGCGCCCCCGGGACCGCCCTGACCCTCACCGTGCTGCAGCCTGGGCAGGAGTTGCCGTTCTCGCAGGTCCGACGCCGCGATTGCACACCGCCCCCACAGTTGCTGCTGCACTTACTCCAGGAGCCCCAGGATGCCCAGAAGATGGGTACCGGGCAAGGCGTGTTTTCATTACAGAACCTGAGGGGTATGAAGGGAGGGGGTCACTCTAGGAAGCAGGCACCCCCTTCCCTATAAGAGAGTAAGAGGTTGCTGGAAGTGCAAACCGGGAAGGACTGGAGTCCACTGGATCTTTTGGAGAGCTCCCCCTGCCTGCGCCCCTCCCCACAAACTCTGGGACTTCAGGGCTAGCTTCTAGGTCTCAGAGAGCCCCAGCCACAGCCTAGCTCACCGCTCCTCCCGGCTCTTGCCCACGCAGATGCGGCCTCCGTGGCGGGGAGCAGGGTTGCTGCAACTTCGCTGGCGGACCTGGAACCCTATCCCACAGGTTGTGCTGCACAGGGCCCAGGACGACCACGCGGTCCACGCCCCATTCCTGGCGGGGTCGGAGGGGACGGAGACAGATGACCTCTGAGCCCTACTTCTCTGATCTAGTCTACATCTGAGCAGATGGATTTTGTTGTCAGCAAGTGCCAGATGGTGATGGAAAATATCAGCTCCTAACCAGGCCATCTCAGGCAAACTCATTCATTCATGCATTCATTTGTTTGTTCATTCCTCAAACATGTCTTGAAAGCTTTCCTGCATATATGGGGCTGTGCTCAGGGCTAATGGCACAGAGAAAGGACATAGCCTCTACTCACTGGGCCAAAGGATACATCCTCTAGAGAAGGCCCCGATTCACCTTTGCAATCTGCAACCTGTGTTTCAGCCTTCTTGGCTGGCCGACCCTTGCACTCAAACACACGCACCCTCCCCTGCTCTACCGCTGCGCCTGCTTTGCTCCACCCTCGTGCACCACTCACTCCTGTTTACTTAGACTCCAATTTTCCAATTTTGACTCTACCACTGACTGGTTGCATAAGCCTGGGCAAGTCACTAAAACCTTCTGTGTGCTTCACCACACTCTCGTCTTCAAAGTAAGGGTAATGGTTGTATTCCTGCCACCACGAGGTTGTTGTGACAGTTAAGTTAATAAATGTATGCAGAGTTAAGTTATTTTAAGAGTGTCCAGAATTGTGGGTTAGTTGTTATAACCCTTTATGGAGTCCCCAGGTATGAGGCAGCGTGCAAGCACTTCATTATCTCCTGTAACCCTCCCAACAACTCCTGGGGCGGAGAGTGTAGCCCTCACTTAGGGAAGCCCAAGGGATTAGGTGGCTTGGTCATGGCCACACCTCCAGACAGTGGCAACCCAGGGTTGGCACTAGGTCTGCCTGCCTTACCATGCCATGCTGTCCCTTGTGTTTGGGACAATAAGGCTTATTAAGGCTAGGTCTGTCCAGGGGTCACTGCCATGTCTGTCCAGCCCTCCTCTTCATATACTATCAAGAGCCCCCACAAGACAGAACTTCCCTCCCACCAGAGTGGAAACTCCCCCAGGGCTCATGTTTCCTGCCTCAGACATTAGCTACCTGTTCCGTCCCTTGCGTGGCCCCGAAGTGGTTTCTGTCCACTAGTGCAAACACCTGGCTGGGGATGCCCTACTCCAGTTTAAGAAAGCAGCCAAGCAAGCCCTGTATCCCCACGTACCGAGAGCAGTTGGCGATGTGGATGGCTGGCCCCACGCAGTCTCGGCCGCCACAGCGAGGCTGGGGGGTGTCACAGGCTCGGGCCTGACACAAGCAAGAGCCTGAGTTGTCTCCATCTAAGTGCTCACATGGTTGCCACGTTGACCACGGGCCGAAGCCCCCATCCCGAGTCATGTTCCGCACCTGCAGGCACACATCAGAGGCCGGTCCAGTCACACAAGGCACAGGTCCTAGGACATGTGGGGATTCTGACAGGGAGTCACAATCTGAGTTGGGGGGAAAGGTCCTGGGGGCGTCGTGGAGGGGTTCTCACAGGACACGCCGTGATGTTCTGGGTCCAGAGGCTCATGTTGAAGCTGTCCTCGAGTGTGCTGCAACGTTGCTGCTTCCTGTCCCAGCCGCAGTACGGGTCCCGTGCCCCCAGGCATGCCCTGACAGACAGAGGTCCTGAGACTCAGGCCCACTGGTCTCCCAGCCTCACCTGCATCCCAAGAACGCACCCAGCCACTCCCCACTGGGCACCCCTTTCCATCCGGTTGCTCTCCACAGTAGTAAGTTCACTGAACACTTTACTGTGTGCCAGGCATCACTGTAAGCGCTTTAAATGCATGAAAGAATTTATACAACAAATAAGGAAGGTATTATCATCCCCATGGAGTCTGCAGAGGAACTTTCCACCGGCCAAAGGGGCCAGGGAGGTCAAGGGCTAAAGGGATACTCAAAGCGGTTGACCCTTTGGCTATCTCCAGAATAGAATCCTCGTTTCCCCTTGAGGCTTCAGGGAGAGTCACCTGTCAGGTGAGTTCTTTATTTTTAGTGAGTTCAATAAATCATGTAACCAGACAAGGGAAAAGAGGTCTTATGAGAGACCTTATGGAGAAGAGGATGGGGCTCCCTCTTGTCATCAGTGGAGGCCAAAGAAGACAATGCTGTCCCTTGTTCCAGTGACCCATGACCTTGTATAAGGGAGGCCATGCTTGGGAGATCAGTAGGTAAGGGCCTCGCTGGACCCCAGTAAGCATACTCTGGCCCACCCAGGAATCCAGCATATTCTTGTGTTGTTCAAGAATCTATCTCCACTTTATTCACTCGAGCGCAATCGGTGCACATTGTACAGTGTAAGTGTGCTCAGGGTCTAATCTCGGACCAGTGGTTCGATTCAGGGCTACTTCCTCAGCAGAACACATCAAACTGGGCATCGTGGGACTAAATGCAATGCATGTGTAAACACAGTCCCGGCTCTCTGTGGTCTTGAGATTCTGCTCTCTTGCTGACGTTTGGACCAAACTGGCTGCTAGCAAAATCCAACCAGTCAGAACTCAGTGGAGCCCACTCCCGAGTGTGTTTTCCGCAGTTCTCAGGAATGGGCACCAAACTCTAGAGGAAGCTGATACTGCACTTTATAAGCATATACATTAAATTTGTAAAACAGGGGGAAAAAGAACTAGCCATGACTAGTGATTATTAATAATAATAAGTAATAGGTTACGTATCAAAAACAAATGACGGCCAGTAGAGAAAATAAGTAAGAGCGGAAAATTTGAGTTAGCTTACATGGATAAAAGCAGAAGATTCAGGAGGAATGCAATTTGCCTCATGCCATTTCTTTCATCTTGGGCCCAGCCAGTTCTGGAACAGTCGTTCCCAGTCTTGACTGCAAAGTAGAATCTCCTGGGGATCTTTTAAAAAGCTTAAGCAAACAAAACAAAAAACCTGACTTTCTCTGGGCCTTTGGACCAGGTTAGGCCAGGCACTGGAATCTTCTAAGTGCTCCCCAGGTGATTCTAATGAATAGCATGGCTGAGAACTGCTGTTTCAGGGCCACTTTTCGTCAACGTTCCAAAGCCAAGACATAAAGTGCTTTGTATCTCCAACCCATGACAGAATAAGAAAAGAGCGAGGAACCTCAGAGTAGATGCTAGCCCCAGCCCCACTCTCCCCCGACCCCTTAATCAGCATCCCTCAACTTCTCAGCCTCTCCTGGTCCCAGGACCCTCCTGCCCTGCCCTACCCTGCCCCTGGCCCTGGCTGCCTGAGGGGGCCTGCAGGGCTGCCCTGGGGCTAGTGTCTGAGCTCTCTTGTCTGCATTTGCTGCAATTGCCAAGTGCCACTCCAAAGCCACTCCAAAGCTCACAGAGCAGGGAACGTTCTTAAGAAAATTAAAGCTCCAAGCAGAGAAGAGTTAAAGTGTGTCTCTGACCGTAGGATTGAGTGGCAGTTTAGAGTTTCTGTCATAAAAGCAGCCGTCAGACCAATAATGTATCACCATGTCTTTTTTACTGCAATGTCTCAAGCAGCCATTATAGAAGGGAACAGGTTCATTCCATGGGCTCAGAGGCAGGACAGAGATGGATGGCCACAGCTGCAAGCAGGCAGTTTCCAGCAGCAGGCAGCAAGTCTCTAAATGGGAGCTGTCCAGCGTAGCAACGGTGTCCCAGGAACTTGGGAGCAAGTGGCTGTTCTTTAAGATGGCAGCAGAGGTGGGCCACGGCCCCCTGGCAGGGAGGGGGGTGAGGAGGAGACACTGGGAGCCTCCCTCCTGGGGGAGCTGGGGTGGAGGCCGTCCCCCTCCAGTGCAGCCCAAACGGCAGGCTGGACGGAGGGAGGGGGTGGCTCATGCACAAACACCATGTGCTTGGTAGGCCGAGTCAGCGTTCATTCCCTCTGCTCCTCCTCCTCTGAGCCCTGGCCTCTCTCTGGCCAGGTTAGGGTTCTGGTCATGCCCCGTGGAACAGAGATTTGCTCGAGTAACAGGAGGTGACTGGACATGGATTCTGGGCAGAGGAGGGGACCTAAAGGGGATCTGCTTACCCACCCCCATCCTCCTGCCAGCTTTGGAAGGCATGAAGGAAAAAATGTCTACCCTGGGAAACACCCTGTGGCGACCCAGCCCATAATACGCAAGCTCCGACACATTGTGAGCTGTGTGATAGGCAGCGTGGTGGCTGCGCGGGTTTACTCTAGTCCTTTTATTAATTGTGCAATAACGAAGCTTCACATTTTACATCTGTACATCCACCTATAGCTTTATGGCAGGGTTTTCACTGTACACATAAATGGCTCTTATCCCAGACTCAGGAAGCCCAGTAGGATGAAAGTTTTAGACTCCCGACTGACCTCTTTCTAACTGCTGTTCCACCAGGCCACGCTACGCAGCCGCCTCACCCGGCTCTGCAGTGCCGTGTGAGTGGGGACGTGTCCCGGCAGCATCTTTCTTCCTCTTGCTCCACCGCAGACCCCATGGCTTCATATCTGGCTAGAGCCACATCAGCTCACGCTGGCTGACCATCTGCCCCACGACAGCGCTGCCCGCCACTGTCTGACTGATTTTTGTAAAACACCCATTCACGCTGTCTGTCACTCACCCCCCTGCTCAAAGACTATTTCGATGCCTGCAGCCACAGCATTCAAATCAAAATCCTCCCTTGGCATTCTCAGCTGGCTTCAGTCCACTTTCCAGTCCCATTCCTCACTCCTCTCCTGCACCAACCTCCTTTCAGGCCAAACCAAGAATCAATCCTGCGTGGAAGGCCTCTTTTATGTCTTGGGCTGGGTGCGGCCTCCTGGTGGAATATAAAAAATACTGGGACACTGAGTTTACCTTCAAGGACGTATAACCTCTTAAAGAACAAGGCATGTGTGAAGAGTTTGCTAACAACACAAGAGTTAAAGAACACAAGCTGTGGGGAAATGCCATCGGCAGGTAGCCTGTGGTTCACTGCCAAGCAGTGCTGTCTGTAGTGAAGGTTGTAGACTGTAGACTCCCGAGACTCAGGAGGCCCCTAAATGAGTTTCTGGAGATAATAAAGGAATAAGGACACTAACTACCGCTTATGATTCACTGAATAGGTGTTTCATGAATATCATTCCCAATTCTTTCAAGAACTTGGCCAAAATTTAGTATCGTTTGCTCCATCACTCTCCCCCTGCCCTTGTTTTCCTGATGAAAAAGCTGAAGCTCAAAAGGTTAAGTATGGAGCTGAGATGGAACCCAGGTGAGCCCAGTTCCAGCATGCGAGTCCCTCCCACCACCTCCCCAGCCCTTCCCACCAGTTGGACACAAGCCAAGGTTTCTCCCCGCAACCACACATTCAGACCTCTGGGGAAAATGAAAGTTTTCTAGGTTTATTTCATCTTGCCTAGCTCCTCTCTCAGTGACAGCCCCATCAAGCGCTCTGCACACAGTAGGGCTAAGCAAATATTGGGTGGTTTGTTGATGGAGCCATGTGTTGGGGCTGAGGGGAGCTTGAGTGTCTGCGCACTGCCCTCCTTGGCCCCCTGCCCCCACATCGGGACTATCCAGACTCTTCCCCTGCCCTCCAGGCCTCTGCCCAGTTCCCAGCGCTCTCCACTGGGGTTGGAGGCAAATCTCTGGCAGCAGAAAATTTGTTTGTCTCCCAAATCTCAGGGACAGATGGGCACAGCTGGAAGGTCTCTGTGCAAAGGCCACAGGTGCCCATGTGGGCTGTGGTTACGCCAGCTAAAGGCAGCTTTTGATTAGCTTAAAAATGAGAGGGTGCAGCTTGGGGGAGGTTCACAGGCTTGGACTCTGAGCTATATCTCCATTGGGCCGTGGGATAAGCTTTGTTTCCCCCTTTAAATGCCAGTGTCACCATTGCCAAATTTGTGAATCCACTCGAAGCCAAGGTATAGAGGACTGATCACGGAAGCAGTTGGGAAGGGAATGCAGGGTCCACATGGTGCCTGACCTCCACTCCACCCAAACAAGGCTGCTGTGCCTCTTCTAAGGAAGCAAGAGAAGCAAAAATGGGGGTGGGGTGGTGACTCAAAGCATCGCCTGCAATCTGCCCCCACCTCTCCGGAACAAGTGCTGTGGTTTCAGAGATAAAGAGTGTGCTCTGAACAGAAGGGGCTGAGAAGAAATCAAGTGGACTCCAACTATGGGTTGACCACAGGGATAGCAACCACCATCACACCTCCAGGCAGCAACAAATGGTTTATACCCATTATCTGAGATGTTATGAGGAGGAAACCAAGGTCCAGAGAGGTTAAGTGACTGACTGTCCAAAGGCACATCGCTGGAGACTGTGCCAGGATGCTACCCCAGGTCCAACAGACTCCAAAGCACCTCCTCCGAAACACGATAGGCAGGGATAGGGGAGGCCCACCCCTGGCACCGCTTACCCCTGGTTGCGGTAGGAGGCGCATCTCTCCAGCGGGATGCGCAGCACGCTGTCGCTCAGCCCCACGAAGAGCGCGCGGGCGCTGTGAAGGATTCGCATGCTGAGCAATGGCTCCCGGCGCCCGGGGGGCAACACGTGCAGCTCTTCCAGGTAGCAGCCGCGGAGGCTGCGGCTTATCGTGGACAGTGCCTTCAAGATGGTGCCGGACTCTGGAAGGGTCAAATGAGGGTGGCCTTAAAGGCCCAGAAGAAACCTCAGGGCCCTAGCCCCTGGCTCCTCACCGTCCTCCCACTCCGAGCCCAGATCCCCCAGATCCGGCGGTGGGGCTCACCTGTGCCAATGTAGAGCACATGGTAGAGCGTATCTTGGGCCTGCACAAGGTCCACCACGAGGTGTGAGAAGCGCACACTGTCCTGGGTGACACAGGGCTCGGGAGTCACCGGCTGCACGGCCTCGCTCATCAGGAACAGGCGCTGTGCGTCCTGCAGGCTGCGCTCCGTCAGGTTCTCGTTGGGGCCCACCTCAGACAGGGTGCCGCACTGCGCGGGGAGGCGGGTCACAGGTGCCCAGCCGCCGGGGCTGCCCAAATCCCCTATGTCCCTCCTTCCTTATTGTAACTCAGGTGGTTACTTCCGTCCACGCCCACACCCCACCCCGCCCAATATTCCCACTGAGTCCCATGCACACTCTTCCAGTGACAGATGCCTCTTCTTTGGGAAATGAGGGAAACTGGAGCTGGGAAGATGGGGCATGCAAGAGCTGCCAGGACTGGGGAAGAAGATGGGGAGATACATAGGGGACTGGATTATCTAAAAACGGATCATTTGAATGTGGATAATGAGTGTCCTGTGATCAGATGCTGTTGCTGTAGGTCACCCCCTTCGTGTTGTGCCAAGCCCTGCCTTCCCTCTCCTGTGTCCCCACCTGCTCAAGTTGCTATGCCTGTCAAACCAAAACTGGAAGGTAACCACCATTTATTGAGCACCTAGTACATTCCTGGCACCAGATCAGGTGTGCATCGACCCTCACACATATCTATGAGTTATTGGAATTATACCTACATGCCAAATAAAGAAAAGGTGACTCAAGGAGGCTGAGTGACTTGTCCAAGGTCACACACAGAGAGAGGGCTAGATCTGGGTTAGTGTTATTGGACTGCAAAGTCTGAAGTTCTTTCCCTGCTCCGTTCTGGCCCTGGGCAGGAAGTTGCATGGATGTGAAAGTACCTTATGCCCCATGGCTCTTTCCCCTTCTCTATCACAGCCCTGAGGGTGCTCCTACTATCCAGGGCAACCAGTGCCCTCACCACTCCTAGCATTCAGAGGCCCTCTGAGCATTAGCACCCACGCTGTAGACTGCAAGCAGACTCCAGCTAAAATCCCCAAATTCTAGTCACATAGCTCATTCATGCTGTCCTGGTCCCCTACACCGAGTGCAGCTGAGGTCTCACCTCCCTACCTCCCTGGAGGTAAGGTTACATGTACAGATGGCTCAGAGCGTGTTCCCTTGCTCTGTGTCCCACCCCCTCAACCTTTCTCATTCCACAGCCTTAGAGGTTACCACCCTCTTAGGGGGCCATTGTAGACCCCTCAGATGGGTGCAGACCAGCAGGGACAGATTCGGGGATCAGCTTGTGGCTGGTAGTCTGGTGAAAGGCAGTGTGTGCAGAGAGGGGAAGAGAGGAGAAGTCGTACCTGGAAATTGGGGATGGGGTTGGCGATGGGGAGCCAGGCAGCCCTGGGGTTCTCCTGGTAGCGAAAGGGACCATTGAAAGCCTGGGAGATGGCACTGAGGTTGAAGGCGCAGACGGCAGAAGCGGCGATGCTGTTTCTGAAAGGCGAGAGATGGTAGGATGCTGCGCTGTCTCTCACCCCTGCCATAGGCCTGGGCACCCTCCTTAAACCCCACAGCCTGCTCTCAAGGCGGCTCCTGGCATAGCTCCAGGGCTGATTAAACACCTGTGAGGGAGGAAGCGTGGTCCTCCTGCTCTGGAAGCCCCATGGGAAAGAAAGACCCGCCGATGAGAGGCGCTGGTGGGTTCCTCTGTGCTACTTTCTCACCCCCCTCCCTTCTCCTGTGGGAAGGTCAAATAAAGTCAGTGCCTTTGAACATTTCATCCATGGCCACTGTAGGAAATACATTTTAGATCACAACTCAGTACAACACGCACACATGTCCACACACTCATCTGCAATGAATTTTTATGAAACAAGAATTACCCTTATTAAATACACGACACTCTGATATTTCTATTCCAGTCTATTCTGTTTTATTTATTTTACTTTATTTTTAAAAATGTGGGTTACCAAACCACTGATACACTGCAGACCAAACGCCCTGAGTCAGATGGCCTCTAAGACCCCTTTCAGTCACAGTCCGAGTCTCTGTGAGTCCTATGTGAACAGTTCAGAGATGATACCACTACACCACGTTTCCAGTTCTGTTCTCTGCATTTAGCACCTCTCCCGAGTGTGCCCATTCCTGCCTGCATGCTGAGCAATGGCTCCCGGCCCCCATCATCTCTCCTGGATGTTGCACTGTCCTCCTGGCGGGCCTCCCTGCAACCTGCCTCATCTCCTCTAATCCATTCTCCACACAGCAGCCAGAGGTGCCTTTCGAAACGCACCTCCAAGCTAGTCTCTGGCTTGCTTCAAGCTCTTCCATAATTGACTGCTCTTAGGATAAAGATCAAAACCTGTGAAGCAGTCTACAAGGCCTGCAGGGCATAATCCTCCCCATCCCAGACTTCCACCTCCTCTCCTGTCTTTCTCCTCCTCACCCTCCAGGCTCCTGCTACACTGCTCTGGCTCCGTTCCTCAGTTTCTTCCTACCGAAAAGCTTTGCAAGTGTTGCTCCCTTGGGCTAGACTGCTCCTCTCCCAGAGTTAATTCTTATTTATCTTTGTGGATGTCACTTCCTACAGGATGTCTTCCCAGATCACCACCCCTCCATACCTTTAGAGGTTTCCCTGTGCAACGCCCTTTCCCTTTGCTAGTATTTATCACAATTAAAATTGTGTAATAACCACGTTCTCTAGAATGTAAGCTCCTTAGGGTAGAGACCAGTCTGCTCTTGCTCCCTGGTATCCCCGCTCCACCCCCATCCCACCCAATAAGCACTCGGCATGGAGAAGGCACACAAAGCAAACTATTTACAATCTACACTAATGTCATCGCTTCTCCTTGATGCTGCTCCAGTGGCTCCTGCCCTTTGCTCACCTTCTAGTGCTGATTGCCAGGCTGGTCATTAAGGCCTGGCTGTCAGCTCCTGGCCTGTGTGGGCTGTGCTGCATTCTGTCCCTCTGGCCATTCCTCCTTCCCAGCTTTACTCTCAGCCCTGGGCAGCCCCTCAGACTGTCCTTCCTATAGCTAGCCTGGCCCTCATCCAATGCCTGCTAGGTAGGGCCTAAGGTACGCAATCACCTCTATGGCTCATGTGTTTCTGATGTTCTTAAAAAGAACCCCGCATGGCATCCTGTACAACAAATGCTTTCCTGGGTCTCTGCCACCCATTCAGTATTGTCTATGTGAAAATCACCTAACCGGGTCAGCCTCGACATAGCAGGAGGGGGTGGGAGGAGGGCTCGGGATCTTTGTGGGGGCTGCCTTTTCTTAAACCTGGGAAACTAGCGGCTCTGATTCCCAGCCAGTCAGGACTGCCAGAAGACTCTGCTGGTTAGGTTAGCAGGGCCATGGAATCCTGAGGTTGGAAGGGACTGGAAAGAACCCCTCTGAACCTCCCCAATAGGCTGCTGCCAGACCCTTCCGGAGCTGCCAGCCCCTTATTCGAGGCAGCCATGTCACTTTCCTCACCAGCAAGTTCTTCAGGAAGCTGCAATCCAGCTCCTTTTATTCTTCATATCTGCCCTTCACAGCAACCCAGAATAAATGCTGGCGGCTGCAGAGGCCGCATGCCACAAAATCACAGATGCCCCGGTGCAGAAGACACAACAATCCCCCTTGTACAGAAAGAGGAACGAGACTCAGAGAGGGTCCTCCCTGAGCCCACCAGGCTGCATGACCAGATCAGAGTGTCTCCCCAGCATCACAGGCAAAGGGTGGCAGAGGCCGGGACTCACACGTTGGTGGTGAAGACCCCGTAGATGAGGTCCTGCTCGGGCAGGTGGAAGGCACTCTGCAGCTCGTTGTAGTAGAAGGGGACCTCGCCTGGGCGGGAGCAGTTGAGCCGGGCCTTCATGAACGTGGTCCAGGTGTCCTCCAGCAGGAAGCGGCCCCCCACGTCGTTCTTGCACACCCGGGCCACCCGGGAGTACACGGCGCGCCCGCAGTCGTGCTCCACAGCGTTCTCCCGCAGGAAGAAGTACGCAAACAGCCCGATATCATAGGCCGCCACGAAGTTTGGCTCTGGGGGCAGAAGAGGAACAAGGGGCGGGTCCGGCCAGCAGGGAGGAAGGGGTCAGAGTGGGGAGGACTCGACTACTTCCGTTTCCCCAGACCAGCATCCCGATACCCCTCCACCAGTTTGGTGACCCCAGGGCTCTAACTGACCCCGTTCCCACCTCCAATGCACAGTGCAGTTATAGTAATTGTTAAGGTGAATTACTGAGCACTCCCTGTGTACCAGGCACTGTAAGAGTATTTACATGGATCAGCCATTTGACCCTCTGAACAACCTGTGAGGTCAGCACTGTGGTTAGTCCCACATTACAGATGAGAGCACTGTGGCACAGAAAGGTCCGCACTTGCTCAAGGGCTAGTGTCTAGTTAGTGGAGAAGCAGGATTCAACTCCAATGGGCAGGAACCTCATACTCTCCTCTCCCAATCTCTTCTTCCCCATACCCATTCCTCCAAATCAACTGCTAACTCTTTCTCTCCCCTTATAGCTTGTCCTCCATCTGTCCTGGGTACTCAGCACATCTGTGATTTCAGCCACAGTCCATCGTCTTGGGCTAAGACATCCCCCACTCTGGGTCTCTTGATGAAGCGAGTGTGAGCCCTTTGAGAGCTTGGGCAGGAAGGAGGATTGGTGGGGGTCAGGCTGGGCTGGTGGTTCAGAACTAGGGGAACCCCACCACTGGGGCTGTGCCTCCTCACCATTGAGCCACTTGGAGTTATACTGAGCAGTGCGAAGGGGCGGCCCACTGCCCAGGCTTCGGTAGATGGCAGGGTCCCGACCTGAGAAGTCGATGACTGTGGCCGCGTAGAGCTCTCCCTGGGAGGAGATGACAGCTGTGGAGTTGTGGCGAGGGTCATAGGGGCATCGGGCCACACCATTGATCTTCTCCATAGTCCGGCTGAGGTTCCCCACCTGGGAATGACAGGGAGATGGGGGTGCTTTTCCATGAGATCCAGGTGTTTTTCCATCTTGGAGTTTTATTTCCTTCTGGGCCCCTGGCCTCTGCAGGCCTCTCCCTCCCAGCCTCCTCCTCAGTGCCCACCCACAGACCCCGTGAGGGAGCAGCCCTCATGGAAGGGGAGGCTGGGCCAGGAGCTGCACCTGCCTCTGACCCATGCGTGGTAAGGTAGACTGATCAAATATGGGAGGCCTAGTCAAATTTGAGTTGCAATGCACAGTAAATAAATTTTTAGTATAAGTATTGGGTTGGCCAAAAAGTCTGTTTAGTTTTCTCTGTAAAATAAAAGACACATTTTTCATTCTCACCAACCATATTATTGATTTGGATATTTTGAGTATGTCAGCTACCTCCTGCTATTGACTTCTAGTGAGGAGAGGCCAAAAGTGCTGCTAAGCATCTTCCAACGCACAAGACAGCCCCACAGCAAAGAACTATTTGACCAAAATGTCAATAGTACCAAGAAACTTTGCAAACTACTTTTGACACATTCGATCAGTCACAGCACCTTCTCCACACACTGCACAAATCTTTTTTTACGTTTCCACCTTTCTTAAAATAAATAAATCATAATATGCTGAAAATGTTGCATATTTTCTTCCATCTTTAATATTAAAATGGCTGCACAAAAATTCATCAATTTTGATAAGTTTTTAAAACATGCATGCTGACATGACTGCTATCACAACAAACTCTCAACAAAATTGTGTCAAATGAAGTTAAAACAACTAAGCATTACTAGAGCCATCTTATAGAAAAAACTAAAAAAACTTTTCAGCCAACCCAATATGTCCCAAATCTTGCATGGGGCGTACTTATGCTAAAATATCATTTGTTATTTATTGGAAACTAAATCTAACTGGGCATCATTTCTTGTTTGGGGGTTTGTTTTGTGGTTCTTGTTTGCTAAATTTGGCAGCCCCACTGCAAGGCTGTGTGTGTGGGCAGCAGAACCTCCTGGTGCCCCTTTCCGCCGGCTGCACCCCGAGCGGCCCGCACCTGTCTGCTGGAGCACACTGGGGAGAAGGCATTGGTCCCACACACGAGCACTTTCCGGCCAGTGATGGTCAGGACTCGCACGTAGTTCTGACACTCCTCCTGAAGCAAGAAGGGGAGTGATAAAGGGGCTGGCTCTCCAGACACAGTGCTGGGTGTCTTTCCTTCACACGGCTTCATCACAGGTATTTCAAAGCACTCCCCTGTGTCCCAGCTGCAGCCTGCTCTGAAGTTCAGGTGGCAGCCTTGGACATCCCCTGACCCCACAGCTCCCTCCCAGGCCATCTTGCTGCTCACTGCCCACAAAGATGCTCAGGGCTGACCCTGACCTTCACAGTAGCCCCAGCTCATCCAGTCTGGGCCTCTGAACCGGCAGCTCTGTGCCCACAACGTGCCCACCCATCCCAGAAACCACAAGCCTCCTGCTGGCTCACAGCCAGGATCCCAGACCACCAAGGCCACATACCTCAGTCTTCCCCTTGCTTTGGCAGGAGCGGCGCGTGTCCTCATTGGAGGCCCACTCGGTGGCCTGTGGGAGGAGCACACAGACATCACACAGCTGTGCTACTCACCCCCAGGCAGGCAGCTGTAGGGCTCTGGAGGGTACAGGAAGCTGGGAAAGGGTCAGGGACAGCCTGCAGGGTCAGAGTTCCTCTCACTGCACCCATGTGGACCTGGAGGACTGCCAAATCTCCTTACCCAGAGACCTTTAAGGAGTGGACGTCCCCTCAGCCCCACGCCCTCTCCACCTGCCTGGGTCAGGGGAGGCTGGGGGAACAGCTTTCTCATTCTGCATCCCCACGCAGCTCTGTCCTGGGCCCTCCCGGTCTTCCTCCCCAGGCCAGCCAGGGAGCCGGAAGTGGTCAAGGGGGACCTTCAGGACCACCCAGTCCTGAGTGGGAATCAGGAATTGTGCCTCCATGATGCACCGGATGTCCCTCCAATGAGTGGGAGGCAAGAAAGGCTAGATTTTGCAAAACTGAGAGACCAAGATCTACTTAATTTCCTCACTACAACCCTGCTAAGTGTTTACTGTTGTTGTTAGGTGAAGAAACTCAGGCTCTGTGTGACTTGCTGCTGATATGCGGTAGGGCGGGGACTGGAACCCGCATTTCTGATTCAAGGGCTCTGTGTGTGTTTTTCTTTCTCCCACCCTCTCAAGGACCCAGGATATCCCTTTCCTAATGATTCGCCTCCCCACCCTCTCCAGCTCCTCATTGTCCCTTCCCGTCCTGTTTCCCTCGTAGCTTCACTCACACTCTGTTGTGGAGTAATGTGCTTGGGGACACACCTTGTGCTCAGAGACCCAGAGGACACTGTTATGTTTCCAAGTGTTCATGGCGCTAAGAGAAGGCTGTTCCCATCTCCCTCCATCTGTTCTGTCTCTACTCTTTGACAGTCCCTCCCAGCCTCTGAAAGAGCAGCTGGAGGGAGATGTGACACCCTTGAGGTCCAGGCAATGTCAACAGCCCTGGTGTGAGGCTCATTAGATATTTCTGGGTCACATGTATAAACATGAACTGCCTACCTGCCCTGGGAGAGGGAGCCCTGAGCAAGTAGCTCTCCCATCCAACACAGGTAAAACAAAATACCTGCTTTCAAATTCTAACAAAGCTCCTTGCAGCTGTGAAGTCACTGCCTGCAGAGCCCGGGGGCTGGTGGAGAGGGGAAGGGTGTCTGGTGGAGAGGGGAAGGGTGCTGGGAGGGAGGGCAGGGCTGCTCTTTGCCTTCCAGACTGCGGCCACCCACAGCCCCAACATGGTTGCTCTGTGGGGCTGAGGGGAGCTGACTTCTGCAGACCCTGGATTCAGGAGCAGGGTGGCAAGTTTATCATGCCTCCATCAGACCCATGGGCAGGCTGGGTTCATTGCGCATGCCAGGCCTGGGGCTCAGGCCTCTGCTCTCAGACCCTGGGGAAAGGCAAATGGCTCCTGGCCTCTAGCCACATTGCTGTGGCATTCGTTTGCACAGAGACAATGGGGCCACTGTCATACTCAGGGCCCCATCAGCTTTGGACAGAAGGTGGCTGTGGGGGAACAGGGTGGGTAAAGGGCCTTGCTGGGGCCTGGGGTCCCTAAGCACAAGGACACTTTCAAGGGGTCAGCTGTGTTTCTAAGAGGGCGGGAAGCCCACTGGGTCGGGGGGAGCAGATGTGTACAATCAAAAGGAGTTAAAGTTACGCCGAGCTGAACCCAGAAAAGCACCGTGCCAGGGACTTGATGCACCTTCTCTCTTCGATCCTCACCACAGCCAGGGGCACATGCAGCCTTCCGCCCATTTTACAGGCGAGCAAAGTGAAGAGCAGAGAAGCTGGACAATATGCTCAAGGCCACAAAGCTAGTAAGCGACAAACCCAAGACACCAACCCAGACAACCGACACCAGAGCTCATCCTGCAATCTCTCACAGTGACCAGGTTTCTCAGACTAAAAGCTGGAACATACGGCCTGAAAAGAATATGTGTACATTTGTCATGAAAACAGCACAGAATGGGCTTGAGTCTTTTTTTAAATTTTATTTAAAAATTTATTTTTGTTAAGGTAATGATGCAGTTGAAAAATCATTTTAAAAAACCCAAGTAACCTACTCCTCCCACACGCCAACTTCTTCCCAAGAACAACTACTACTTCCAACTGTTTCTGTGCCTGTGTTTTTAATTCAATTTCTCAAAACCCACGTCAATCCCAGACTGCGCCTTCTGACTTCCCGTTATGGAGGTGAAGATTCTTCCCACTCGCCCACCCCCATTCCCTCCCACCTCAAAGCACACATTCATTTCCCCTCTCCCCATCTTCCCGTTATAATTATGTAATGTTAATCATTTAATCATTGAATAGTTAATATTTTAAATTAACAATCAACATAAAGTATTTACATTATTATGAATATGTAAAAATTGTTCGCTACTACCAACTAATGCCTTAGATTACACCCTCAATTGTAATATGAACCGCTAAGAAAGAATATATGCTACCAAACTTTTATTACTTAAATTTTTAATGTAAACTTCTTGACAATGCTCCTAGACATTTTTAATCATCTATCAGTTTTGTGCATAAAAAAAAGAAAAATTGGAGCAAAATTAAACATCTTTAAACCATCTTTGAATTCATAGTTAATCTTCTGAATTCTTCTCTATTCAGCTGTCAGTGCTCATGCGCTGCTGCTGTTTGTCTGCTTGTTTTAGTGCATCGCTCTCTGAACCACGCAGGTGCTTCAGGGCATTCCACTCTGTTCTCCAGCATCTCCTTCCGAGCTACTGCAAGTCTGGATGCTGGCACTTTCTTGATCCTACCAGAAGGTGTCCACAGAAGGTCTTCTGACAAACCAGGATTCCTATTCCCTCCTCATATAATCCTAAAATGTTTTGTAGACTCAAGTGTCAGTTTGGATGGTGTTATGGAATCAGAACACAGGAATAATGACCAAGTTCAAGCACAGGCAGTGACAACTCCATAGGACTGCAGTCTGGCCAACAGTGACCGTACGATGCCTTCAACCAGAAGATGTGGTCTGATTTAAGACTCTTTAAAAATGTAAAAACACGTGCATCTGAGAATCAAGGAAATTGGCCTATTCTGATGAGTTTTCCTTTCTTTTTTTTTTATTGAGTTTATTGGGGTGACATTGGTCAATAAGATTAGATTTCAGGTATACAATTCTATAATACCTCATCTGTATATTGCACTGTGGGTTCACCACTCTGAGTCAAATGTCCTTCCTTCACCTTTTATCCCTCCTTTATCCTCTTCTCCCGCCTTCCCTCCACCCCTCTATCCCTCTGGTAATCACCATACTGTTGTCTGTGCCTATGACTTTTTTTTTTTTTTTGCTTAATCCCTCCATCTGTTCCACTCACCCTCCAATCTCCCTCCCCTCTGACAGCTGTCAGTCTGTTCTCTGTATCTATAAATCTTTTTCTATTGTTTGTTTATTCTGTTCATTAGATTCCATATACAAGTGAAATCATGTGGTACTTGTCTTTCTCTGACTGGCTTATTTCACTTAACATAATGTTCTCCAAGTTCATGCTGTTGCAAAAGGTCAGATTTCCTCCTTTTTTAAGGCCAAGTAACTATTTCATCCACTCATCTACTGATGGACACTTGGGCTGCTTCCCTATCTTGGGGATTGTAAATAACGCTGCAATGAACATAGGGGTGCTTATGTTCTGTCATAGTGTTTCAGGTTTCTTCAGATATATTCCCGTAAGTGGAATCACTGGGTCAAATGGTAGTTCCATTTTTAATTTTTTGAGGGAGGTTCCCTTTCTTGACCAACTTTTCATTTTTCCTGAATTGAATAATTGTCTTGATTTTTGCTTGTTTTGCAATTCAAATTATTAATTTTTCCCAAATGCCCAACAGGCATTACAAATCCCTCCTGATATTGTTTGCTAACTGCACCAGCAAATGGTTCAGATTATCTATGAGCTCCCGTCCTCTTCTTCCTGCCTCAGGATGGGCTGACGGCTTTCTCTTGCCCATTAACCTGGACTTACCTTCCCTCCTTTCCCGTCCGCTGAATCCTGTGTTTCCCTCTTTCCTGATTTACATGCTTATTTTGCTAGAACTCATTGCCAGTATCTTCCTAAGCAAAGGAATATAGTACATTGATTGTTAAAAATTCTTGCATGTCTAATTCAGTCTATCTTCATATGTGATTGATAGTTTTGTTATAGAATTTTAGGCTGAAAATAATTTTTCACTCAGAATTTTAAAGGCATTTATTCCTTCACTGGCTTCTGGATTCCAGGGCTCTATCAGAAGTCTGCTGTAACTCTTACTCCCCACCTTTGGTAGTGACCACTTTCTTTAGGCTCTAGGAGCTTTCGGCATCTTCTCTGTAGTAGCTGAGCCTGAATTTCACATTGATTTACCTCAGTGCATGTCTCTTTTGAGAACTCAGAGAGCTCCTTCAGTGTGAAGACCCATCCTCCATTTTGAAAATTTTATTGTTATTTTGTACGTAATTTCTCCTCACTTTTTTCTCCATTCTCTTTTTTTGAATCTCGTTAATCCAGCCCACTGTCAGCCCTTGTGCACTGACCATCTGGTTTTCTGTTATTTCTCACCTATTTTTTCATTTCTTTTGTTGTTGTTCTAATTTCTGGGAGATTTTCTTCAACTTTACCACCTAAATTCAAATTTTATTTCCACAATCACATTATAAATTTCCATATTTTTAATTTATTGTTTTATAAACAAAATATATTTTAACATCTCAGCAGAGTCGCTCTTTTTCTAATTAATTTTTTAAATGTTTTCTTTTATTTCTTGCATTGGTCCTACTTTTTACAGCTTTCTTCATCTGTTTGCTTGTTTGTTTTGATCTTTCTGTTTCACTTTATAGGCTTTCCTTAAATGTCTGGTGGTTTTTGGCTATTTGTCTATATTTAAAAATAAATTAGTTCTGGCCAAGATGGAGGTGTAGGTAGATACACTTTGCCTCCTTGAACAACCAAAAGAAGGACAACAACAAATTTAAAAACAAAAAACCCCAGAACTGCTAGAAAATTGAATTGTATGGAAGTCTGACAACCAAGGAGTTAAAGAAGAAACATTCATCCAGACCAGTAGAAGGGGTGGAGAGGACTAGAAGGTGGTGGCTGGTGAACTGGGCAGTCCCACATTTACATACAGATAAACAGGGAGGTACAACTGGGGAGCGAGACAGACAGTGCCACCCAGGGTTCCAGTGCGGGGAAAATAAAGCCTCAAAACCTCTGGCTGGAAAAACCTGTGGGGGTTGCGGCAATGGGAGAAACTCCCAGCCTCACAAAAGAGTTCATTGGAGAGACCCACAGTTTCCTAGAATGTACACAAACCAACCCACCCAGGAATCAGCACCAGAAGGGCCCAATTTGCTTGTGGGTAGTGGGGGAAGTGACTGAAAGCCAGCTGAAAGCCAAGCAAGCGGCATTGTTCCCATTTGGACCTCTCCACAACACAGCAATGTTGGTTGCCCGGCCCCGGCAAATACCTAAGGCTCTGCCCTTTACAATGTAACGGGTGCACCAAGACAAAGAAATATGGCACACATGAAAGAACAGATCAAAACTCCAAAAATAAAACTAAGCAATGAAGAGATAGCCAACCTATCAGATGCAGAGTTCAAAACACTGGTAATCAGGATGCTCACAGAAATGGCTCAGTATGGTTTTAAAAGGGAGGAAGAAGTGAAGGTTATGAAAAGTGAAATAAAGAAAAATATGCATGGAGCCAACAGTGAAGGAAAGAAAACTGGAATTCAAATCAATGATTTGGAGCAGAAGAAAGAAATAAACACTCAACCAGAACAGAATGAAGAAACAAGAATTCAAAAAAATAGGACTTCCAGCCAAGATGGAGGTGTCGGTAGACACACTGTGCCTCCTCGCACAACCAAAATAAGGACAACGACAATTTAGAAACAAAATAACAACCAGAACGGACAGAAGATTGAACTGTACGGAAGTCTGACAACCAAGGAGTTAAAATAGACACACTCATCCAGACCGGTAGGAAGGGCGGAGTTGGGCAGCCGGGCAGAAAGGGGTCATGGCACAAAAAGTGGTGGCACCGGACATGCAAGATGGCAGCGGGTGGACCCTGGGCATGCAGGTGGCAACTGGCAGACCCAGCAAGGCGGCGATGTGAAACGAGGCACTCTGCGCAAAGCAGCTGGCTGACCGGGTGGTCCCACATTCACATGCAGATAAACCAGGCAAAATTGGGGAGCGAGATAGACCACCCAACCCAGGGTCCCAGCGCTGGGAAATAAAGCCTTGGGGCACTGATTGAAAACACCTGTGGGGGTTGAGGTGCTGGGAGAGACTCTTAGCCTCACAGGAGAGTTCGTTGGAGAGACTTACGGGGTCCTACAATGTGCACAAGCCCACCCACAGGGGAATTAGCACCAGAAAGACCCAGTTTGCTTGGGGGAAGCAGTCAAAGGAACTGAAATCCGACAGAGAGTGGAGCAAGGGCCATCGTTCCCTCTCTGACCCCATCCCCACATACAGCATCAGGACCCAGCAACTGGGCTGCCCCACCCAGATGAACACCTAAGGCTCCGCCCCTCATATGTAATAGGTGTATCAAGACAAAAAAAATGGCCTAAATGGAAGAA
>CM052539.1:100230430-100304715 GCA_028533065.1 Trachops cirrhosus | reverse complement strand
GGCAAGGACCTACATCCCAGATTGCTCTATTCAGCAAAGCTTTCATTTAGAATGGAAGGGCAGATCAAGTGCTTCTCAGATAAGGTCAAGTTAAAGGAGTTCATCATCACCAAGCCCTTCTTTTATGAAATGTTAAAGGGACTTATCTAAGAAAAAGAAGATAAAAACATGTACAGTAAAATGACAGCAAACTCACAATTACTAACAACCACACCTAAAACAAAAACAAAAACAAACTAAGCAAACAACTAGAACAGGAACAGAACCACAGAAATGGAGATCACATGGAGGGTTAGCAACAGGGGAGTGGGAGGAGGAGAGAGGGGGAAAAGGTACAGAGAATAAGTAGTATAGAAGGTAGGTAGAAAATAGACAGGGGGAGGACAAGAATAGTATGGGAAATGTAGAAGCTAAAGAACTTATGACACATGGACATGAACTAAAGGGAGGAATGTGGGTGGGAGAGGGTGTGCAGGGTGAAGGGGAATGAAGGGGGGGAATAGGACAACTGCAATAGCATAATCAATAAAATATATTTTAAAAAAGAAAAGAAAAAAAATTCAAAAAAATAAGGAGAGTCTTAAGAACCTGCGAGATAACTTTAAACATTCCAACATTTGAATCATAGAGGTGCAGAAGGAAAAGAGGAAGAGCAAGACATTGAAAACTTCCTTGAAAAAATAATGGAGAACTCCACCAATTTGCCAAAGGAAATAGACTCCCAGGAAGTCCAGGAAGCTCAGACAGTCCCAAAGAAGTTGGACCCAAGTTCAAGCACACACCAAGGCACATCATAATCACATTTCCCAAGATTAAAGATAAGAAGAGAGTCCTAGATGGTGTGGCTCAGTGGATTGAGTACCGGCCTGCAAACCAAAAGGTCACAGGTTTGATGCCGAGTCAGGGCACATGCCTCAGTTGTGGGCCAGATCCCCAGTTGGGGGCGTGTAAGAGGCAACCACACATTGATGTTTCTCTCCCTGTCTCTCTCCCTCCCTTCCCCTCTGTCTAAAAATAAATTCTTAAAATAAAAGATAAGGAGAGAATATTAAAAGCAGAAAGAGAAAAGGAGACAGTTCCCTACAAAGGAGTGCCCATAAGACTATCAGCTGATTTCTCAAAAGAAACCTTACAGGCAAGAAGGGGCTGGAAAGAAGTATTCAAAGTCATGAAAGGCAAGAACCTACATCCAAGATGACTCTATCCAGCAAAGCTATCACTTAGAATGGAAAGACAGACAAAGTGCAGATAAGGTCAAGTTCAAGGAGTTCATCATCACCAAGCCCTTGTTATATGAAATGTTAAAAGGACTTACCTAAGAAAAAGAAGATGATCAAAAATAAGAACAGTAAAATGACAACAAACTATCACAACTATCAACAACTGAACCTAAAAACAACAAAAACAAAAACTAAGGAAACAAGTAGAACAGGAACAGAATCACAGAAATGCGAATCACATGGAGGATAATCAGTGAGGTGGAGGAGGGGGAGAATGGGGGAGGAGGTACAGGGAATAAGAAGCATAATTGGTAGGTACAAAATTGACCAGGGGAGGTTAAGAATAGTATAGGAAATGGAGAAATCAAAGAACTTATATGTATGACCCGTGAACATGAACTAAGGTGGTGAATGCTGGTTGGAGGAGTGGTGCAGGGCAGAGTGGAATAAAGAGGAGAGAAAAATGGGACAACTGTAATAGCATAATCAATACAATATACAAAGAAATAAATCATTATTTCCCACTGAAAGGAACCAAGACTTCTTAGAGAAAAGGCTTATTCCAGGTCTGGGTTTAGGAAATGTACCAGGTGCACCGGAAACATTTCCTTACACAGTGAGGATGCAATCGAAGTCATCATTCACATCAAAGGACCCAACCTGAAGCAGCCCCCTACTGGCAGAAGATGGGATAGCCATGAAAGATAACTGCAATGGGTAGATAACAATATTTAAAGGCATGAACTGTAATAATAATGAAAAAAGAATAAAATTAATTGATAGCCACTGACAAATATGAACAAACCAGCTGATTATTTGAAAACCGATAAATAAAGGCAAAGTATCAACCATGTACTTTTCCTATATGACTATATCATTGGGGAACCAAATAGTAGAGGAAGAGAAGGTTCTCTTTGCAGGAGTGGTCCAGCAGCACATATAACACCTTAAGAATTCATGGATCCAGGAAGCAATCATCAATAGCTGCTAACATAAGAAAAAAAGAGAAAATCAGATACCATTCTAAAAAAAGTATTCAACAACATCTATAAAGTAATATTTCTGGAATCTGCATGGAGTAAAGTCTTTAGATCTAACAATCAATTCACAGATGACACAGAGAATTGGGGAACGTGTTAAGCTATGCCACTTGGACTGCAATCAGCAAATCCAAACTGTGGGAAGCTATCTGTAGGACACACAACCAGGCTTACCCAATGAATGAACTGCGCAAAGAGAGAAAGAAGAGAAACAGTGTTCTAGCCTCAAACCCCACGTATGTCCTCCTCACCTTCCCCGGAGGGTCTAAATTTGGAGTCTCGTTCATTGGGTCTCTAGAGAAAGAGTCTTCATCTCTCTTTGTCGGGGGAGGGGTAAAATGGAGGAAGGTGTAGCTGTGTGGGATGGGACAGGAGATCTGGGTTCCATCCTTTCAGTTTAGAGCATTTCAGCCATTCCCCCTTTTAGGCTTGTACCTCAGCCTCACTCCACAATATCTGACACCCATTTCTGAGCCTCCCGGGCGTGGGTTTGTTTCTCTGCCATATCCCATCTGTAAACTGCCCTGCTCTGCAGAATCAGCTATGATTTCTCCCTCTGCTCTTCAGCTCCCCAGAATGTGTTTAATCTGTTGTCCACTGACATCGCTTTTGTTCTGTCCTTGTCCTTGTGCAGCCGTACCTTTTAAATTTTTTCACTGCCCTTTGGTGGAGTTTTGTGAAGGAGTCGAGATAGGCATGTGTGACCAACCTGCCACACACGATGCTTTATTCCAGGATGGTGACTGCATGATTTTCAGCTCTGGGAGAAAGCAGGTGAGATGCCAGGAAATGAGTCATCTCCTTGTAGACTCAGCAACTCCCCTGGACACCAGGAGCAATGGTCGAACATTAAAACATCTTCTGAGCATTAAGTCCACCGCTCAGCAGAGTTTAGACTTCAAACAACTCTAGAGCTGACAGACTAGCTTGGAGAATGTAGGGATAACGAGCAGAGAGCTCAGAATCAGCTGCACCGCCTGCCCAGACCCAGACGAAGCCCCAGATGCGTTCTCCTGCGCATGTGCATGTCAGTCCCCATTCCTGCCCTCGCAGGGCATCAGGCAGCCCACAGTCAGAAACCCATTGCAGCTAGACCTCCCGCCGCGTCATCCACCGGTTGGTCATCAGCTGCCAATGGTCAAATCCAGCTTAGCTCGTCATCAGGCAGCACCCACCCTCCACACTGTTGACCACTTGCCACCTTTTCTTCCCCAAAGCCAGTTTATTAAGTTACACTGATAAATAACCATCACAGGTGAGCTGACTTGATTTCAAGTCCCCTCCACTTGTGTACACTCTCTGCCCCTGCCCCCATCTCCCCTCCAGTCAGTGCTGGAAGAATCCACGAGACTGAGTATTTCGATTTTCCTTAAGGAACAGTAGTTTACGTAAATTGTTTAATAAGGGTTAGGTATTCAGAAGTCCTTTTAATGGCCACTGGTTTGCACAAACTATTTGCATATAGATTTTTCTTTAAGGGAGGTTAATTATTTAAACCATCAATAAAGCACTGAGTTTTAAGTTTGGTTAAATGGTACCCTGGGGCCACAGGGGAGGATCAGTGGGCTGTAATGGAGTCACTTTACAGCCATCCTACCCTCAGGCTGTGTGGAGAGTAAAGAAAGCCGGGTGGGGTTGGGGGCAGGGCTCTGCCTTCTCCAGGTGCCAAAGCGGTCAGCTCGTTTTTAGCACTGTTTGCTGTGAGCCACTTGTAATAGCAGATGTCAAGGACTGACAGTTTATAAGCAGGGACCGGATGCCTCAGATATGACAATGGAAGGGTGCATGCCGAAGTCAGGCTTTTATGATCAAAAGTCCTTTCATGAGGACCAGAGGCTGAGGTCTACTGCAAGCCCATTCGAGGGAATCCTGGACAGCCCCCGCCAACTTTCCTCTAGTTCTCTCTGCCCAGCTGCCTACGGTGGGCACAGGGACATGCAATGTATTTTTTTTCTCTTCTTTGTTTCAGCACAAAGAAATAGTCTGAACTCCAGAGGCCAGGCCCCAAAGAGACAATATGAAAATATGGTAAAACCAATTCCTGGTGTGCCAGTGGCTAGTTTTCAGTCGTTTAGAGAACTCCGTGATGCTGAGCCCCTGGCCCAAGCCCGAGTTAGGGGGCTGGTCTAAGGTATCTTCCCCTAGCTGAGATCCGCACGGAGTTGGAGGAACCAAATGCCAGTCCTTGTTGTCAAGTGGGAGAGTCCTAACATCTGGTAAGGTAGAGACCAGGAAACGAGGGCCAGCTGTCAAGGACACCTGGGGACGCCAAACCAGTTGGGAAGCATCCACAGAAAAGGCCTTCTTGACATCTTAGAGCAGCAGCTCCTAAATTTGGCTGCACAGGCAATTGCCATAGAGCTTTTAAAAATCCCAGGGCCTGGCTGGACCCCAGACCGAGTAAGTCAGAATATCTGAGGCCGGGACTCTGGTATCAGTGTTTTTAAAGCTCCTTGGCGATCCCAGTGGGCAGCCTGGGAGAAGGGCACCACCGAGAGTCAGGCCAGCTCTGTTCCCACCCTGACCTGTGCAGGCCAGAGGCCTGGATGGCACCACTGTGGGCCAAGCCTTCCTAAGTCCTTCAGGGCTGCCAGTTTCCCTACCGCAGGGGTCACCTTCCTGCCGAAGACAGTGGGCCTGGTGCTCCCTAGTGCTGTCTGGTGCTGGATCTTATGTGATTCTGCCACCTGAAGACCTCTTCCTCCCCCTTCTCTCCCTCCCCACTCTGCTGCCTGAGTGCAGCTCTCCCCAGGGCTCGCCTGGACCATTGCAGCTGTCTCCTAAGTGGCTCCTCCACTAATGCATTTTCTGCAGCTGGGCCAGGCAATCAAAATACCAAATCTCTTCATGCTACTCTCTGCTTAATACACTTCAAGGAGCCCCCAGTGCCTTCAAAGTAAAATTTGAACCTCTCTGCTCAGCAATGAAGACCCTCTGCAATTCAGCCTCTCCCTCCCCCTGGGCCTCAGCTCCCATCCTTACCCCACCCACACCCTGTGACCCCGCCACACCTCGGTGCTCCCCACTATTTCCCATGTCCGTGTCTCCTCCGCAGCTGCCTGGCACACCCCTACCCTTCAAGCTCCAGCTCAAGGGCAGCTCTCTGGGAAGGTTGTGCAGACCCCATTGGGCTCCTCGTGCCTCTGGGCCACCACCACCCCCGATACAGAGCCCTCCCTGCGGTCTTTCCAAAGCATTCATTTTGCACACCTGTCTCTCTCCCCGCTTTAGCCGTATTACTCCTCCCAGAAGAACTTCCTTTGCAGATCATGGGAACCAAACAAAAGTCGCTGCCTGAGCTCAGGGCAGCGCCTCCCAGCTGCCGTGAATCGCCTCTGCACCAGCTTCCCCCAGACCCTGACCTGCTGGGTCTGACATCTTGACTTCACATTCGATGGGCACCAACAGAAAACTGGGCTCTGGCTGGGCTGCTTGCAACTGAGCTGGCAGGCCTCCGGATGCTGCCTCTGGGGCCTCCTCTGCCTTGCTCCAACCCAGGCTCCGGGATCCCACCCAGGAAAGGGGATCATTTACAATCTCCTACATGCTTGTCCCTTGAGGCAAGGGATGGAGCCGGACTCACCTTTGGATCTTAAGTGCCTGGTTTCCTGCCTAGGACTGGACCTGGGCTTTAGCAGGTATTCAGTCACGTTTATGGGGGGTGGTTAAATGGGTGGGTAGGCAAGTTGGTGGGTCAGGGTATGGACAGAAGGGTAGACAGATCAATAAGTGAATGGATGGCATTTCCTTTCAAATTGTTCTAGTTTCTTCTCATGGGCACACCTTTCCTGCTCCCTTAAACCTCCCCTCTGGAAGCCAGCTGCAATAGCCCCGGGGTGCAGACCCAGGTGAAGCTAGAAGAAAGCAGACCAGAATGTCACACGAGCTCACCAAGGACAACTCACCTTCCCCAACTGGCCACACCCAACAGCCCAGCGTCTGACTAACGCTCGTACCGATCTCTAGTTCTTTAGGTGTATCCCTCATCATCTTTTCCGGTGAGACCTATAGGCCAGAGATTCTGCTTGTCTTACTGCCCCTCTGCCCCAAGCTCAGTTCAGATACACAGTAGGTGCTCAATAAACACTTGATGGCGGGGAGAGCAGCAAGCCTCCCAGACACAGGGACTGGGGTTCCCCCCTCACTGAAGAGGAGATGGCCTTCCTTTCTCTAGAATGTTCAGCCTCTGCAGAGATGGTGCAGCATCTGTTTCTCAGTCTGAGATAAATGTTCTGGATCAAGAAGTCCCATTAAAGTACCGCCCAGAGCACTTAGGGAATTATGCTTGGGGAGTCCTTCTTGGCAGCAGATAATAAATGAATTACAACTTAGTAGAAATGCTGAGTGAGAAGGGGATCACTCAGGCCAGCCTAAGAAAGGAACCAGGGACACCCTGTCCCTTGAGACCCAAACTCAGAGACCCTCCTGTGGATTTAGGCGCTGGACTTAGAATGACCAGCCACTCCAGTTTCCCAGTACTGTCCTGGTTTTAGGACTGAAGTCCTGCGTCCTGAGGCTCTGCAGTCCCAGGCAAGCAGGGCGTCAGTCACCCCAGCTCTGGTGCTCTTTTCCTCCCCTCCTGGGCAGGTCCTTCGCACAATGTAGGAAGAGCATCCTGTGTGTGTCTCCATGTTTATGTGGCCTCACCCTCACGCCCAGATGTCTTCCCAGCAGTGACCTCGATAGAAGTGACAGTCCGTGGCCAGTGAAAAGAGCCTGGGGCTCCTCTTTCCAACCTCAGGGGTTAATTTCAAGCCTTACTCCTTGTGCTGCCCAGCTGAGCTCCCCAATACCAGGGAAATTACGGGGAAGAGAAGGGAAGCAAATGTACCTGAAGGAGGGAGACGTTGGCAAGGCTGAGTCTGAAAAGGTAGTTCCTGTGAAAACAGAAACAGAAATCGTTAAGTCCAGCTGGTTTTTCAGGCAGGTCTCTAGCTAGCAGTTGCCTCCTGCCTCCTGGGGTGCCAGGACTGAGTGCCAATTGCAGAGGGTCTTCGGTAAGCTGACCCCCAAGGACAGCTTTGCCTCACTTAGTTCATTAAATCTCCACTGCAGCCCTAGGAGCAGAGAGAAAAAACTCCATTTCACAGATGAAGGAAACAGGCTGGAAAATGGCACGTGGAGGAGTTAAAACCCAGATATCATAAGTGGAGGAGTCAAAACTCAGACTTGTCTACTCCTAAAGCCCAGGCTTCCGGCCATCCTGGCAGGTCCAGGGAGGAACCGTCACCACTGTCCCAACCGTGGAGCCTGTTTCCATTAAACCTGAAGCCTCCTGGAGCTGTTAAAGGGACCCAGACAGGCCACCTTCTTCTCTCACCCACCTCCCTGACTCACTCCCCTCCTCAAACAGGCTGGCCATCTTTCCTGGCTCCACACCATGGGCCTCTGGAATCCTGTCTGCTGCCTCAGGTCCCGCGTCCTTTCTGCAGTCAGTGACTCTGGATCTGACTTTTCCACAGCCACCTCCCTGGACCACCCTGTTCCTTCTTGCCCAAATTGTCCCCTCTGCTTCTTCATGATTCCTCTACCCCATAGTCTAGCCAGCACAAGGATACCAGACTCAAACTCCTCAAACACCATTTTCATCATATTAGCCTGCTATTCAAGCCCTGGCCAGGTAGCTCAGCTGGTTAGAGCATCATTCTGATATGACAAGGTTGTGGGTTCAGTCCTGGTCAGGGCACGTACAAGAATCAACCAATGAATGCAGAAATAAGTGGAACAACAAATCAATGTTTCTCTCTCTCTCAAATCAATATTTAAAAAAAAACTTAAGGGAACTTATATCCACAGAAAAACCTGCAGTTTATTCATAATTGTCAAAACTTAGAAGCAGCGAAGATGTCCTATGGTAGGTGACTAGATAAATAATCTGCGGTCCATCCAGATGGTGGAATATTATTGAGTGCTAAAAGCAAATGAGCTATGCAGCCATAAAAAGGCATAGAAGGACCTCAAATGCATATTGCCAAGTGAAAGAAGTCAATCTGAAAAGGCTACGTACTGAATGATTCCAATTATACGACATTCTGGAACAGGAACAACCATGAGACAGCGAAAGGATCCGCAGTCGCCCAGGGGTGGAGGTGGGGAGGGAGTGGACGAACAGGCAGAGCACAGAGGGTTTTCAGGGCAGTGACCCTGCTCTGTGTGGCACCATAATAATGGGTACATGTCATTACACATCAGTCCAAATACATACGGCATGTACCACCAAGAGCGAACCATAACATACTCTATAGACTTTGGGAGATAATGATGTATTGATGTAGGTTCATCCATTATAACAAATGTGCCACTCCAATGGGAGAGATTTCACATGTGGGGCAGGGGCTATATGGGAATTCTCTCTGCCTTCCTGTTAATTTAGCTGTGAACCAAAACTGCACTAAAAAATTAGTCTTAATTTAAAGCAAACCTTTAAATAGTAACGATGATGACATGCTGCTACTACTATTAGCTCCCCATCGAACACTCATAGTGCCAGGCACTGTGGAAATTGCACTTGCGCATGGATGCGAGGGGAGCAGGACCACCGGTCAGAGTGCCTTGTGATGGTCATTGCGGTTCACAGAGTGGAGGCTGCAGCAGAGACGGGGAGAACTCCAGCTGAGCCAGTTGCTAGGGGCCTTCTGGGCATCTCAGTGTCTGACTCTGTACAGTGGGTATGCCTGTCTTTCCCCTTTCACAGTGTGGTGGAGAGAGGGGAACGGTACGGTGCATGTTAAAATGCTTTATTAATATCAAGCAGATGTGAAATTTTGGTTTTCCCTAAGAGTTTTCTTTCCTTCTTACATCTTCCTTTGGTTATTCCTCTTTTCATTCCTGAGGCTTTTAGAAATAATTGCTTTAGAAAGTTCTGGCCTACCTCAGCTAAGCTGAGAAGAGAAATGAGGGGAAAGGTTGTGGTGTGAGCCAGAATGAGGAGGGGCCCTGCCAGATGAGGCCAGGGCCCTGAAGGAGACACCTCTGGCTGGGGACTCCTCTTCTCCAGCTCTGGCTCCTGGCCCAGGCCCCACTCAGCTCCTACGCTGTCGTGGTAGGCCTCACCAGGTGACCTTGGCTCCAGGCTCCTGCTGTCCCGCCTTAGTCCCCTGCCTGGAAGAGCTTCCCTACCCCCACCCTACTGGCCTGGGGACTAATGGCTCTGCCCCAGCTGTCTGCTCAGGTAACACAGGCATCTGGTCACAGCTTTAAAGAATTAGGGGAAACATTGCATCACTTTTTTTCCATTTTTATCCCATCAGAAATCATTCATCACAACATCACAGTCTGCTCTTCTGGGAGGTGAGAACAGAGAGAAAACTCTGTAGCCTGGCCCACCCTGAGTCCCTTATGAAACAAGGCAGGGGTGTAAATGAACAAAAAATGTCCATCGCCTGAAATCCGGAGGCCCAGGGGGTCAGAAAGAAGGAGGAAATCTGACAGGCAGAGGAGGAGGAAGAAATGTGACCTAGAGAAAGGGAGAGAAGGAAGACACCCAGGACCCACTTCATTTGCTCCGAGAGGTACAAGGAGCCAAGTCCGGGGATATGCTCCCTGTTCCCTGAGAGCAGAGCCAGGCTCAAGGATCCAGACAGAGGATTGTGTCCACCGTGTGGGGGAAGCCCTGGCTCGGGTAGGAAGAGCCAGTGTGACCACAGGCAGGGGGACCTAGCCTTCTGAGCATCGGTTTCCTGGTCCACACAACGGGGCTACTCACAGAACACAGCTCCTGGGATCATCGTGAAGGTTAGAGGATTTATTGCATGCCCGACTGACGGCATGCTCCACAGGCCTCCCCGCACACACGGCGCACCAAACGGTGCTGGGCACGAGGCAGGCGCAGTGGGAAGGGCAGCTTTTAACATGCTTCCGCCAGGTTCAGAGCCAGCCATCGGATTTTTGAAGTACGCACGCAAAATGGCTGGAGTCTGAATAAGGTGGGAGGGTCTCATTAATGGCAGCCTTGTGACTGTGATGTCGCACTATCGTTGCACAAGATGTGACTATTAAGGGAAACCGAGTGGAAGGCATACGGGTTGGATCTCTGTGTTATTTCTTACAAATGTGGGTAAATCTACGATAACCTTAAAATAAAAAATAAATCAATTATTCTCTTAGCGGGGAAATTACGTTCACACCCTGGCAGACTTGCGTAAGCACAGATCACCCCTGGGAGGACACAGGAGCTCACCGCGGGCACGGCTCCAAGGAGGGGCCCTGCTTCTCACTGCACACTATCGCACTTTGTACGTTCTGAATGTTATACCAGAACACATGTCGTGATGCAATGTCACTAGTTAATTTAAAAATGAAAAGTAAAAATAAAATGCTTTCAGCCCAGCGTCGCCACGGCCCTGTGAGGTTGGCCACACAGAGACTGTAACCCAGACCTGAGGCTCAAAGGTGAAGATCACCCAGGCCAAGAATGCAGCTCATCTGGTCCTGGTCCAGAGCGCTGTCCTTGACTAGCCTACTCATCATGTGACGATAAGGTGGGTGGGGACACTCAGGAAAGCCCAGAGGCCAAAGATGGCCAGTTACCTAGTGTGCCCTGCAGGTGCCCGACCTAGTGATCACCACTGCTCCCTGCCCAGACCAGCAGTATCAGGACCTCCAGGGCGGAGAGCACCTGAAAAACACCACTGCAGTAGCAGGCAGTGACACGGACTGGCAGACCGAACTCTAGCCCTGGGTCAGGAAACCTGGGTTGTAGTCCCCATAACCGCCAACATCTGGCTAGATTACCTTGAGAAGGTCACCATCCCCTCTTCAGGGCTGTCTCTGCCTCTTCCTGTTTAAATCAAAGGCAGTTGGGTTGGAGCAGCGCTTTTCAAACCTGAGTGTGCATCAGACTCACCTGGAGGGGCTGCTGAAATGCAGGTTGCCGGGCCCACCCCCAGAGTCTCTGATTCAGCAGGTCTGGGGTGGAGCCCAAGGACTTGCATGTCTAACAAGTTCCTGGGTGCTGCTTGTGTGGCTGGTCCACTCTTTAAGACCCACTGGAATCCACCACCTCCAAGCTTCCATCCCTATCAGAGCTGATGGTCTATGATTTTGTGAGAATTATTTCCTCCTTCTCCATTCCAAAAGTCTCCACAAGTCCTCCTTAGAGTGTCTTATCCTTTGGATACCAGACCTGGACAGTGGGACTAAAGGAGGTCAGGTAATAGGGAAGCAAGGTCTTGCATAAAAGAAGCACAAGGCCTGTGTCCACGTGTCTCAAGTGCAGGTGGCAGGCTGGCCAGCAGGGGGCTCCTGGGCACCTTCTCTGCCCAGAGCTCCCAGGGAGAACGCCAGCTAGGCTGGTCCTGGCTGCATGGCAGGGACAGGGCGCAGGAGGTGGCCTGCAGGCAGGTATTCCTGCTCTCAACAGCTGCCAGCCACAGAGGTATGTGGATTGTTGAGATCTGGAGGTCTAGATCCCAACCCCAAAGGCTTCCTTCTGTGGGAGACAGACGTTCTGACACAGAGAGGGAGGGCCTGGCGAGAGCATCGGGGCCCAGGACACGGGGATGCCCACAGTAGGCTCGTCCCAAATAGTGTTTCCTCCACCCACTTCTAAGCACCCGCGCTCCTGGCCCCAACCCTCCTGCCCTTCCTTACCTGGCTCCCACGATGAGCTGGTTCCGGGAGGGATCCAGAGCAAGTTGGGAGAAATCTTGGACTCCTGGGTAGGTGAAGTTAGAGACCCAGGGCTTCAGGTCTGAGGGGGGGAGAGCAAACATTCAGTCACCATTGGACCCAGCTGCTGTGCAAGCTTGGGACAGGAGAATGGAAGGGCTGCGGTCAGGGTGGAGTTAGGGTGCCGTGAGGTGCCAGGAGACCTGTGAGTGCCAGCTGGGGGTGGGCACTGGCAGTGCTGTCACTGTTCCTGCTGTGTTCCCTAGCTCAGAAAAGGGCTCCACCTGCCCCTCAGCTGCACAAAGGGAGACCTGTAAACACCCTTGACTCCGTCAGTCCCTCACCAGTTGCATCAAACCCTCTAGCAAATTCTGACTGTTGTACCTGCAACTGCCTGTCTCTGAAATCCATCTGTCTTGCCCTCTGCACCCCACCCCCAATCCAAGCCACCAGCATCTCTGGTCTGAACTGGTGCCAGCAGCCTCCTGACTGGCCCGGCTTCCACTCCTGCCCTTCCAGTCCATTATGTACAAGGCAACAACAGAGAGCGATGTTTCTAAAATGTAAATCTGGTTGCATCGCTCTCCAGCTTGGAGACCTTTAAAACTCCCAGTTCGGCTCTGGCCGGGTAGCTCAGTTGGTTGGAATGTTGTCCCATACACCAAAAAAAGGGTGTGGGTTTGGTCCCTGATCAGGGCACATATCTAGGTTGAGAGTTTGATCCCTAGTTGGGGCGCACACGGGGGGCAACTGATCAATGTTTCTCTCTCATAATGATGTTTCTCTCTCTCAAATCAATAAACATATCCCCTGGTGCGAGTTAAAACAAAACAGAACCAAAAAGGCTCCCATTTGCACAGAGAAGAAGTCCCAACTCCTGTGAAGGCGTTCGAGGTAGGGCCCCACTGTCCTCCCAAGTCAGATGCCTGGCACGCTCAGTATTTAGTAACCCTAGGAAAGAGCAATACTTCACCTTTACATCCCTTGTACACTCCCCACCCCAGCCACACGGAACTAGAACACCGTGCACTTCTCCAGATCTATTCCACCAGAGCCCGCACGCTTTTGCACTTCTGTTCTCCCTCAGTGGAACGATTCCTGTTCACCCCACTCCCACCTCCACCTCCTCCAAGAAACCTTCCCTGATTAGAGGGGCTCCCAGAGACCTCTAACTAACTGCCATCACTGCCCGCATCTCTCTGAGTGTCCATCCCAGGGGTTTGTTCTGGGCACAGGGAAGAGCTTGCTTCTTGGATGTCCAGGCCCCTCCCAGCACCTGGCTGAGTTTGAATGAACGTGTGAATAATCCTCAGCCCCCTTCTGTACTAGAAGAATCAGGTTATCAGACAAGGCTCCACAGATGGTGGGTGGTCAGAGTCCATCCCTGTCTCCAAGGAAAGGTCTTCCCAGCCAAGGCCAAAATCTTTCATGGGCATTGAGTGGGCAGACAGGAGACCTTGAAGCCCTCTGGATGGACGGGCAGTGGTGTGGGGAGGGTACACCTGGGGAAGGGTGCTCAGCTGACTCTTTCCCTCCCATGAAGACCGGCTTCTCCCGCCTTGGTGCACGGCCCCTTAGTGGCTCCCCCTCACCCCTGCCTCATGGATGGGAGGGAACTGCCCAGTAAAGAGGCAGAGGAACATTCAGGCTGATGGGGTAAAGGGGGAGGGTGTGAGGCCCTGTGCTCCTCCCCACAGTGCACTAGCAACGGGCTCACAGGAGGCCCAAAGGAGCATGTATGCGTGTGTGATCCAGGGGAAATAAATCATTGCTCATTATCCCTCCACTACAGACTAAAAGCAGCCCTTCATTTCTGCACGACAGGGAAACACTTAATCGCTCACTGGAGAACTGGAGGTTTTGTGAGTTGGATGTTTTTCAGAAAATTGTAATATGCAAAATTAAAAAAAGAAGAAGAAATAAATTCTGCAACAAAGTAAAGCTAACCCCTTGGGTTTGCCTCTGCCCCCAGCAGGTGACTATGGGTTGGCAACAGCTATGAGGTAGTTGCAATGACATTTGTGCAATATCAGTATAAGGAGTAAATCTGGAGTCAGGTGTGCTGGGTTTTTAACTGACCTCAGAGCCACTCTCAGAAGAGGATAAGGGTCCTCTTCCTCCATGAAGCTTTCCTGGATTATTACCTCTCCAACCAATCTTATTTTGTTCTACATTCTTTCTACCCTTTCTGTTCCATTCACATTGTATGCTGTTGTCACTCTGAATGTGCTCAAGTGTGTTTTCTCTGGGGGGAGGTGTGTGGAGGGCTTGCCTGTCTCCATCAGACCAGGTACTTCCCAACAGTAGCCACTAGCTCACACTTTAATTCTCTCTTCCCTTTCGACAGAGGTATTCTGGATGTGGGCAGCCCAACAGGGGAAGAGGTGGCATGACCAGTCTGCAGCAAACCAGGAGAAACTCCATCCGGGGACTTCTCAGCTCAGTCTTTGCTCAGGTGGGTCCTTGGGCAGGAGGGAAGAGGGAGAGGAACAGGGCAGGAGCCAGGCTGACAATGGGGAGGAGGTGGGTCAGGGGAGTGGCGGGTGGAGGCCCCTTCTAGCTGCTGTCCCTTTCTCCTAATGCAGAAGAGACCAGCATGGGCAAAGGGGAAAGGGAGAGAAGGGAGAGATGCGCAGCCCAGTGAGCCTGGGGGAACCTTCTTGGGAAGGCAGCCAGCTTCCTCTGATTAAACAGCCAAGGAGGGCCGGAGGGAAGGCTGTCTTTAAAACACCAAGCACGTTCTTGAGCGCCGTGTGCACTGAAGGCTTTGGACAGTGTCTTTAAGAGAAAAATGACATTCTCCATGACGCGCCTGTGATTTTAATTATGTATAGTCAATTCAATTACCCACTTTGTGGATTAACCACTGCCAGTGTTAACTCCACATTGACTGCTCCCTGCTGCCTAGAAAGGCCATGCTGTGGCCAAAGGACTAACACACAGACCAAAGAAAGACACATATGGGTCCCCTTAAAAGAAACCCAGAGCAGAAAATTTAACCTCACGAAACAGGAAAATGTCATATTCTGCAACTGGCAGCTCCTCTAGGGCATTTAGGGGTTATTCACAGATCAGTCAGAGGTCAGTGGAGGAGGAAACACATAACTGCAGGGCTGGGAACCTACAGGCCGGTCAGAAATAAAGTGCAACATAAGAAGGGGTCCTGGAAGCTGGGGGTCAGCCCTGGGCTGGATTACGGCAACTTCTCCAGAACATAGTGTCACTCGGAAGACAGTCCGTCACCCAGCGTGGACTGAGTCCCTAGCATGTACTTAGCCACGCAAAAGGTCCGCAGGACTGATTGGTCCTGGTCTGGGACCAACCGCACTGGGGAGCCCAGGGAGTGACATTTAAGAAACGGTAGGATTCTTGAGTGCTCAAAAAAAAAAAAACTTCTCAAAAACTCTTATTCACCTCTGAGGCCCCACAGGGTGCAGCTCTGTGGCTGGCGTCAAGCAAGACCCAATAAAAATTTAGTGAATGGATAGGAAAACCCAAAGCTGTCAGAAGGGGGAAGGAGGTAAATTGGTTTAGGCCAGGAGGGCTGGGGAGGAAAGCCACTCTCCAGGACCGACAGTCTAAGACGACAAACCATCTCCTCTTGCCCAGATGTAAGGGAATTCCTCAGTGACTCTGTGTCTACCCTGTATGTCAACCTGAGTCTCATTCCTTCATTCTGAAAGGGGCGTGGTGGCAAGTCAAGTCATTTACAGGTGAAGATCAAAAGTGGTGCCAAGGAAGCCAGGCACCGAAGGGGCTCATCTCCCACATGTCTGCCATCCCCAGCCCCACCCATTTGCTCTAGGACAGACCAGCCGGGCTAGGGGGTAGGGATTCCCCTGCTCTCATCCCATCGCCCTGCTCCCAGAATCAGCCCGGCCAGTAGTGCCCCTGTAGAAGCCCCTGAGAAGAAATGTTTCATTAGGAGCTGCCACAGGAGCCCCCAGTGTGAGGATAGCCCTCAGCCCTCAGAACCCAGCTCCTCCTGTCCCCCACTTGGTTCTTCCCCTCAGTGACAGCCACCAGCAGCACTTCAGGAGCCATCAGAAGTCTGAGGGAGTGCGCGCTTGCTTGTTCTGTGGACTTAAAGACACTGCTAATTTACTGTAATCCACTTAAGGCTTCAAAGACTGGATCCCAGCTCAAACAAGACAGCACAGAGAAACAGCTGGAACCAACCCCGCCCCCACCACCACCCAGCACTGGAGACAGCAGCAGCTGCAGCTGGGAGTCCCACACTTCTAAACGCCCCCAGATTCCCACCTCACAGCCCCAACTCCTATTCATATGGCCCCTGGGCCCCAAATCCCACGCCAGCCTCAGACTCATGGATTTACTTTCCCACTCGAGTCTCCATCTTGCCCCACCCCCGTCAAGACAGAACGTGGGGTCTGAGTCAGGAAGCTCTGAGGAGTCTCTCCAACACTCTGCACCTCAACTGCCCATTTGTAAAAGGAGGCGATAGCCCCGCCCTGCCACCCTGCCAGGGTCATTGTGAAGGGGAAACAGGCTTAAGAACCTGGTGACCCCTGAGACTACATCAGTGTGAGCCTCCACGAGGCGATGGATCCAAAGTGTCCATGTGATGATAACACAAGCAGGGACCCCCACTGGCTCAGCGAGTGGGAGAACACCCAGGAAGCTCCAGTCCTGGCGTTTTGCTTTGTTTTTAGAGGCTCATCAAATGTGTATATGAATTTTAGAAATTCTCATTGAGAACTGATGTCCAGCAGTTCACAAATCTCTGTTTGGGAAACACTTTGACTGGACACTGGCATGCCCTCCCTTGACAGATGGAAGGAGTTATTAGTCATCAGGACCCCTTTCCCTGGGGGCTCCCAGGACCCCAGGGATGGGCATCCCTGTAGTGGTCTTAGAGCAGGAGGAATCTTCGCAGACATCACTAGTGAAGTCCTTCATTCTTCCCCCCAGGGAAGCCATGACATAGAGCTCATGCCTCCAGAAGAGCTAGAGTTGAGTTGACCAACCAACCCTCAGCCAGCCTGCCCAGAGTGTCCACATCTGGTTCTCTAGTGAAGAAATCCCAGAGAAAGGCCCCTCCTCCCAGGTAAACAGGAGGGAAGGGCCTGAATAAATCGTCAGGAGACTAAAATCATACCCTACAAAAAAGTGATCATCCCAGGACTTCCAGCAGCTAGAGGGACCCTGCTGAGGTTGGACCTAAGTCCTTCAGGACAGGGTCACCGCAAAAAGAACTGAGTGGGAAGGGGTCTCACCTGCAAAGGCCACGGTGGGGTGTTCCCTTAGGGCACACAGCTGCTGCTCGCTGCTGGGGTCACTGGCGACGTCCTGAGAGCTGGAGAGGTGGACCAGCAGCAGTGTGAGGCTGGGTGGCAACAGAGTGGCAGCCAGCGGTCCCAGGAGCACCATGGTGGGCCCCTCTGGGGTCCCAGCTCCCAGAGGCAGGCGGGGGGAGGACCTGCAATGCAAGCAATGAATCTCACCGTGGGCTCCCTTGACAAGGCCGCTTCTCCCAAGTTCCAACTGTCGGCGGCCCCAGGTTTGGCTTTGGTTTAAATAATTTTATATTTTATTTATGTTAGTTAGAGTTTATTCTGCCCCAGTAATGCAAAGTTATGGATCATATTTTGAAAGCTAATTTTCCTTGGAATGGTATTCTAGACAAAACTGGCAAGTTACAGAGCTTTTTCTACTATGATCCCAAATGGCTTAAAATTCTTTTTAATGATGAAGGTGGTATCTTAGGGATTTTAATAAATAGAGCTAGGACAAACGAATAGCCAATTGTAAGAAGATAAATTTGTATCTATAACTCACACCTTACACTAGGAAAAATTCCAACTGGATATAAGATTAAATGCTAAGAATAAAACCAACAAAATACTAGAAGAAAAGGTAGGCAATAATCTTTATAATCTTGAGGTGGAGGACCATGACTCAAATTCCAGAAGCTATTAAAGAAAAGATTGACAGATTTAACTACATAAAAATCACAAACTTCTGCCGGTCTCCCCAAAAGAAAACAACATTAAGCAAAGCTGAAAGGCAAATAACAAAATGAAAAAAAATATTTGTGCCCTGTCTGGTGTGGCTCAGTGGATTGAGCGCCAGCCTGCTAACCAAAGGGCTGCGGGTCTGATTCCCAGTCAGGGCACAGGCCTGGGTTTCGGGGGGCGGGGGCGGGGGTCCCAGCAGGGGATGTGTGGGAGGCAACCACACACTGATGTTTCTCTCCCTACCTCCCTCCTTTCCCCTATCTCTAAAAATAAATAAATAAAACCTTTAAAAAATATTTGCAATGCATATCAACTACAAGAGGCTAATATTTCTACTATGTAAATAACTCCTGGGAATCAAGAAGAAAAAACATCAACAATCCGGTAGAAAAGGAATATAATTGCAAACCAGGCTTAAAAATGTAAGTGGTACTTATTCTTGCTCATAATAAGAACAATGCAAATTAAAACTCAGACTGAGATACTTCTGCTCACCTGTCAGTTTAGCAAAAGTCTGAGCCAGACAACACACTGCTGGAAAGGAGGCACCCACCCCATTTGCTGCGGGCGGGCGTGCAGAGGGGCAGGACCATCCGCCCATGGGGGATCCCCCATGGAGGGGGGTCGACAGTATCTGGCAAAATGACAGCGGCCGTTCCCCTCTGACCTGATTTCTGGGAGTCTAGGCCAGAGCCAGTCAGGGCGGTCCACGGGCCTGTGTCCATCCACAAAGTGCGAGGATGCCGTGGCGAGATAAATGCAGTGATCTGAGAGTGTTTACAGCCTTTCCAATAATCTGACAGGCATTTTTGTGTCTACTGGATCTAATAACAAAATATTTGGGCTTGTACTTAGCAGTTGTTTTTTTCAATTCACTTCTCTAGGGATTCACTTTTATTAAATTTTACATAATCATCCACCTGCGACAGATTGTAAATTGGAAAGTAAAACCTGTTCCTTCATCACAGATAATTGGGAAACAAAATAGACTACAGAGGCACCCGCCCCTGCGCAACATCCCTGCGTGCACGAGAGTGTTCCGATGGCAACCTTTGAAACAGGAGAAGATAGGAAACAACCAAATATCCAGCGACCAGAGAGACTGCTTAAATAAGCTACGATATACTTCGTGATGGAATACCGTGAAGCGCTAGAAAAGAAATCAGGATTTTCACTAGATTTTGATATGGAGAAATCTCCAGGGACAGTAAGTGAAAAAAGCAAGATGCACAGTAGTATAATAGCATGCTGCCTTTTGTGTAAAAAAGAGGGTAGAGATAAGAATATATATTGATAAATTGATATTTATCTTATCATTAACACACACTGAAACAAGAAACCTAACTAAAAAAATAGAATTACCTACAAAAGTAGCAAAATAGTGATCCAGGCTTCTCAATATATACCTTTTTATATTATCTTCATTTTTGAATGATGAATATGTTTAATATTACTTCGTCTATAAACCTTTTTAAAAGCTTTTTAAAAAACTAGTTTTGGTTCCCTAAGACTTCTAACATGGACGGCCCCACAGTCCCGGGTGGCCCAACCCACACCCTACGACCCTCTTCCAGAGGCCCGCCACCGGTCTCCAAGCTCTGCCCACCTCACATCCCGCACAGGTCTCTGAGTGACCTTGTCGGTATCACTTTCCCCCTGTGTGAAATGAAAGGCTGAACTAGCTCAGGGAGTTTCCCTGGGTGTGGGGTGGGGGAACCAATCAGAAGCACCTCTCCTGGGGGTGCAGGCCTGGAGCCACCAGGTGAGTGAGCCCAGAGGTGATGCTGCCAGCCTCCCCAGGGCTACAGGCCCCTCCTTCCATCCCTCTCTAAGACCCGTTGCTCCTAACCCCTCCTCTCTCTTCCCTTCCTACTGCTACTGCCTTACCCCAGGTCTGGATAATCACAATAGGATAGCTTTCTTCCAGGCCTAAGTTTTCCCACATGTGTGTGAAATGCAATAACACCTGTCCTGGCATGGCTGTGAGGCTTCACGGAAATACTCCCATGACCACACAATGTGTGTGCCCAGCAGAGCCCCCTTCTCCCTTACTCTGCCCATCCTGCTCCCACGGGGCACCAGTTCCTAGAGCACTTCCTTGATTCCTTCATCCTAGAGTCTGCCCATCCCTCTCAGCAGAGACCCTCTGGGAGGGGGTTTAGCCCGAACTTACTCCTGGAATGAGTTTCCACAGTGTCATTCACTGAGTATTCCTCAGTGCTAAGCTGGGTCCTTCCTGCTGCCTGGGGTTGGCACTGCTGCCCTGGGCCAACCCTCTGGAGCAAGTCCATCTGGGTTCAAACCCCAGCTCTTCTCTTTACAAGCTGTGTCTCTGGGAAAAATACTTAACTTCTCCCTGACTTAATTTCCTCAAATTGGGAGTGAGAATAGCAAAATCAACTCCCTCAGCAGACACAAGTCTTAAAGGAATTACTATCTTTTAAAGGCCTGGATGGAACAGGGCCTGGCAGATAGTGAGCATCCATTAGTGAGAACTATTCTGATGCCCTGGGCGGTGGGGTGGGGGTGGGGGGACTGGGGGATTTCCTTTTGCCCTTTGATACCTGTGCCGGATGCCTTCTCTCTGTCCCTCCACTCTCTCTCCTCCTTCCAGCTCCTGCCTGAGCTGCATCCAGGGACCCCTTCCCTCTGTTTGGCCAATGGTGGGTGGAGGCACTGGCAGAAGATGGGAGAAGGGAGGGAGGGAGGGTGGAGGCAATAGAGTGAGCTCCTGTCCAAGCTTCCCTGCCTCTAGGTTTCAGCAATCAGATCCCCCCACCTCCCCGTCCCTCCCTCCTCCCTCAGGTCAGGGGCACCACCCCCTTCTTGCTGCCCCAGGGTGCCCACCATGAACACTCCCTGTGGTTCCCAAATCCCTTCCCTTTGTATATATTTTCTGTATTAAACTGCCCTCCATTTCCCAATTTGTGCCATCTGTTTTCTTGGGTTACGACATCTAATTGGTGACATTATTTTTATAACTTCACTGGACTTTTCCTCTCTCCGCTGCTCAGGACATCTCAGGTGTTAGGACAACCGCTCTCCCCTCATTATTCCCTACTCTTCCCCTTCTCCCTTCCCAGGACCCCTGCCTCCCCACCCCAGGTCTGACTGCCACCCTCACAGCCCCCGGGCCTCCGCTCCGCTCCACATGGCCACATCCTGAGCTCTAGGGCCTGAAGTAAGAGCACATCTGGGGGCCTCCCCCCGTTCTCCAGACCCAGGCCTTCAAGTTCCTAGTTTCCACAGCAGAAGTTCCACTCACTTATGATTTGTATGTAAATACATCTTCCAACTTTCTCTTGAATCAATAATTGCCAGATTCATATTATTTCCTCCACACGGGCTCCAGCACAGTGTGTCTGCTGTTTGAGGAGAAGGGAACAGGTGTATGAATGGGGAGGAGAGCACTGAAGGCGGGACCTGGGTGCCGGGTCTCCTCCACTCAGGTGAAGGAGGAGAAAGAGGAAGAGAAAGCCAGAGCAGCAGACGGACGTGCACACCACAGGCAGACTGGAGAGTTCCCCAGAGACAGACACTCTGGACACTCGCTAATCAGGGAGGAGACAGGATCGGCCTTTTTTTGGACGAGCATTCCAAGTCTTAGGAGTGCGAAGGTAGACCAAGGGGTTGACTTAGGAATCCCACAGGGGCTCACACACAGGCCTGTTTTGCCACCACCTTCAAGGACCTCCTTTGCCCTTGGCAAGGAAGCCAGCAGACCCAAAGAAGGGTGCAAAGGAGGGACAGAAGGATCTGGGCAGCAAGGAATGGGGCTGAAGCATGTGGTGCTGATGGTCAGGACCTTGCTGTAGAGTCCAGCAAGGCAGGACTCTACAAGTGCCACACTGAAGAACAGAGAAGAGTGGTCAACTCCCACATCACCCAGAGTGTTACAGGGTCTGACCTTTCGAGCAGACTCTTAGATACTTGGTGAAATGGGGAAGAGACTTCCCAATTCCCAAGAATCCCCCATCTTTGGAAATTACCTCCCCTCCAGCCACAGGTCAAAGGGGTAGCCCCCCCACCATGTACACACCTGTCCCCACCCAATCCTAGCTGCTTGCACCAGGGGGAGTCATGTGGTTAAAACAGACCAATCAGAGGCTCTCCATTGGCAATTTGGGTGTATAACATCTCCCCCTACTAGGGTCAAGTCAGTCTTTCTGGAGGAGCCTGGAACATGTCATGTGGGCCAGGTGGGGTGACATTCCACCTGTCCCATGGGCTGAGGAGAGGGGCAGAGAAAATCTGGACAGAGGCCAGTGACAAGAGAAAGCAAGCAGAAACTCCCTGGGATGCTGACAGTCTTCCTGTTCCCAGTTCTAGCCCTTTCCTGAGATCTCAGTACATTCTACTTCCATAACCCACCCCCCGATCCTTGTAATAAAATTGCCCTTGTTTTTGTTAAGCCAGCCAGAGCTGTGTCAGACCAGGAGCCCCCTACTCAGTACTGCCTCCTCGAGTCCATTCCTGTCTCTCTCCTTCCTGAAGGAGCCTCAGCATTCGTGTGGGGTGAGGGCAGTGTGCTCTGCTGAAGCCATTGCTAACCTCAGACAGGGGTGGCGAGGGAGACGCGGGAGGAAGTCATTGGTGGGGCTTTGGGGGAAATGCTCTAAGAGCACTTCTCTTCTTTCTGACCCGACTACAGGTAGGATAGGTGGTGCGACATTATTCTCCACTGCTGTAAGTGACTGTCAGCCAAGTGATAAGGACTGTGGTGCAGAATGGCAGGTGGAACCTGCGACGTTGGTGACAGAACCAACTGTGCTCTGCCTACCTCTGGACTTCTTCTCCATGTCTGACCACCACAGCTCTGGGTCTGTTCCCTTGCCTGAACAATGGGGGAAATAGTGACACCCACCTCACAGAGTTCTTATGAAGCTTAAGTGAGTAATCTTGTCTAACAGGTTTAGAACAGCACTTGCCACAAAGTAGGCACTGTGTAAGCGTTGGCTATACTTACTATTACTATCATTATTATTATTAGAAATAATTCACTCCTAATTTGTTCACACCCTTGTCTTTCAGGTCTCGGTTATCATTAGCCAGGTACCATTTGTATCCCATGCAGTTTGGTTTCTCATACTCACAGCCAGTTCCCCTAAGACTGGCACGAATTTCTACTTTAATATGTTTGTCTGATCTGACATTAAAAGAGTCCCAGAATTCCTCTTCTGGCAGTGCACAGCAGAAGCCCCCCACTCTTCCTGAGGTTTGTAGAGTTCCATGGGAAGTCCTGAGCTTGGGAGGCTGCCAGGCCTGCATGCAAATCTGTTTTATCACCTGCACGGTAAGGTTTATAATAGTCCCTTGTCTTAGGGAGAATGCTTGTAATGCACCCAGAAGTAAGTCTGGCACAGAGTAGGTCTTTTATGAATACATTTGCATAAATCTATTAATATACATAAAATACTCAACTAGTTACCTAAGTCTTTGTCCCAGATTCATCATTCATTCATTTATACAAAACTTCATTGAGCATTGACTGCATACCTACTATGTGCTGGGCACTGTATATATAGGAAAAGTGAGGGAGGGGAGATGCCCATATGACAAAAGTATAGTCCCTGTCTTCATGAAGCTTATAGTCCAATAGAGGAGAGGAGACATTTCCCCAAGGAACACCATATCACAAGTCAGAGACAGTGACTGCCTGAGGCTTGGGGGTCTGGATGGATAAGGGGGCACAGAAAGCCTGTGCTTCACCCTATCTCAGGGCTGCTTGTCACTGGCTCTGCAGCAGGGTGCTTGCTCTAGGAGCTGGAAGAAGGGAGGCACAGCAGCAGCTGACTCCTGCTATTTTGGGAAACCCCCAGTGATAAGGAAAGCATTTTCCCAGATCATCGGCCAGAGCTTCTAATGCCTTCTCTCTCGCTGCTGCCCCAGTTCCCTATACTCCTTGACACGGGGTCACTCTAATGGTGCCTGGAGGCATGTGAATGCACGTGCATGTATGTGTGAGAATGCACACCCACGCAGGCAGCCCCTTGAGGATTCCTTCTCTGGGCCTTCTACAGGGCTCTCTTTCCCAGCACAGAGAGTGGGAGAAGGATTAGCTAAGGCTGTGGGAGGGGATGAAGTTGCTGAGCAAGAGAGAGAAGGGCAGACGGCCAGGGCCAGAGCTGTGGAAGGCCCACGGTTATAGAGGAACCTCTGCTCTTCTCTCTGGGACAAAGGATGAGGAAGACAGGAGTCGAAAGATAGTGTGTGTCTGTGAGTGTGTGTGTGTGACCTGAGTCCCCCACGCAGAGCCCACACTGGCCTCCCAACAAGCTCCCCCTGCACAACTGTGCCTTCCCCTGCTTGCCAGAGAGCCAGCCTTCCTACTGTGGGAGAGGCTGTACTGCCACACTGAGGACCATCAATCCTTCATCATTCCGTTCAGTACAAGGACGAATAAGGGAGTCTCAGACTTCCTGCCGGTTCCGGTGCTACAAAGGAGATGGCAGCATGGCTACATGAGCAAGGAGCAGACCATGAGGGGGTCTGAAGAGAGGTGTCAGTGGCCCTGGGCAAGAGAAGTGAGAGGAACACCAGCAGGCTGGAGGTCTAACATGCCTCATGAAGAAGGCAGAACTCAAACAGGGCCTGGAAGGAAAGAAGCAGGGACTTCCCCAGGCATCAGGACAAGAGCATTTCAGGCAGAGGGAGCAGCAAATTGCGCAGGCAAAGACTTGGCCCGGGATCATCCTCACATAATCAATCCAGTGAGGCTGCAGAAATGAGCAGAGGGAGATGAGTCTGGAAAGAAAGACCAAGGCCAAATCATGGGAGACTTTAGCACCAACCTGGAGCATCAGGAGGTTTTCTTCTGCTGAAAAGGAAAACCCGTTGATGTCTTAAGGCAGTGGGAGGACATGGTCAGCTCTGGGTTTTCATTAGCCACATACCATTCGTATCCCATTCAGTTCTTAGAGTTGGTTTCCTATACTCACAACCAATACCCCCAAGACTGGCAAGAATTTCTACTTTAATATGTTTGTCTGATCTGACATTAAAAGAGTCCCAGAATTCCTCTTCTGGCAGTGCACAGCAGAAGCCCCCCACTCTTCCTGAGGTTTGTAGAGTTCCATGGGAAGTCCTGAGCACGGGAAGCTGCCAGGCCTACGTGCAAATCTGTTTTATCACCTGCACGGTAAGGTTTATAATAGTCCCTTGTCTTAGGGAGAATGCTTGTAATGCACCCAGAAGTAAGGGCTTGGGGATGATAGGTGGCAGTGGACAGTGGGAGGGGTGGGTTGGAGCCCAGTAGCTATCTGCAGGGCAGCTCTAGGAACTAGAATGGATTGGGTGCCTCTTCCTCCAAGAGAACCCAACCCCATGCCCAGAGCATGCTGGGTCTCAGTCCCTACTTGCACCTCGTTGGGGAAACACCAACTCAACTGCTCCAGCCTCTGAGGTGACCCTGGATAGAAGCAGGAAGAAAATGGAAGACCAAGTAGAAGAGCTAAACCCCTAAATTACTGCGGCAAGGGGGGCTCCTCCAGAGCAACCAGGGACTTTCCTTCTAATTGGTAATCCGAAGAGAAAAGACCACCTATGAACCTAAAAGATGACGGCTTGAATAAACACGGCTGTTATACATTGAGAATGTGCCAGGTGCTATGCTAAGCTCTTTCCCTGCAAGACCTCATGACAATTTGGCGAAAAAGCTAAGAATTGCCTTGTGATCACCACTCTCAGTTGATAGGAAGAAACAGAGGTTAGTGGGGCTGAGGAGCGCACCCAAGGTCCAGGAGACTGCCGCAGAAGCCCATGCTCAGGGCCACTATACACACCGACTTCCCTGCAGGAGAATGGCCCCGCCCTCCTGGCACCTTCCGCAGCCCTGGCTCCCGGAACTCTCCAAGCAGCCTTAGAAGCTTAATTTGGTTTCCTGAGTTGGCTTCCTGACCAGGGAGAGCGCTTTCTAACTATAAATTATTAAACTGACTTCCTGCTACAAATTAGCCTCCAGTGAGTTTGGAATACAGGAGCCAGTTTTTCCAGGTCCTGTGCGGCTCTGGAGAAAGAAATTCCACGGGCAGCCGGTGGACAGGGAAGGGTCCAGAGGCCGGAGCAGGCTGCCCAGACGACTGCCTGGGAGACTCCCCCAGCCCAGGCCCCACAGCTGGGAGCCAGTGTGGGTCCAGAGAATGAGATGCTTCCTTTGGTCCCCACCTCAAGCTCGGCCCTTGAGCCCTTGAGGACCTTGGGGAACGGGGCTCCGTGGTCCTCCTTCCCAGGTCCCCTCCCTTCTAGCTTCCATTCAAAGTCTCCACTTGGCTGCCTGCCTGGGAAGAGGGGAGAAAATAGAAAGAAGACAAAGGAAGAGGAAACAGGGGGGGAAACCAGGAGCAGGAAAGAATGTATTCTGTCGTTTAGTAGGAGGGGGAGGTATGGGGGTGTCCCTCACTCTCCTATCCCCACCCAGAGCCAGAATGCCATCTTCCCACCCACCCATCACTCACTACTTGGGGGGCAAAGTTTAGCCAAGCTCAGCACAAAGATAAAATTGAGATGCAGATTCCTTCCCATTGCTCTGAATAGAGCAGATTGGATACGGATTTTCCCCTTTTCTTCCCATGTAGACCATCTGGGCCACTGGGGCCCAGGGTGAAGGTTGGGACCAGGTGGGGGAAGGGGACAGAGGCTCCGAAAGCCTGCCCAGCACTTCTCAGCCCTGGAACCTGGGGGTGAGGGTGCGGATGCCTCCTCCACCCCATCCCCTTTCCCAGTAGCAAGTTCATTCCCTGCCTTTGCACTCTGCTCTCAGGGATGGGCTGGGCCAGACTGGGCTGGGCCAGACCTGGCTGTGCTGGGTTCTCCTCTCCTCTGTCTGTTTCCTAGCAAACTAAAACTCGTGTGCATTTGTCCCATCAGTGTTTAGCAGTGCTTCCTGAAGTCCCACCCACATCTCCTTAACTGCAATTAAAAGAAAAAAATGTGATCACAAAGAGCTTAATAAGATGAGCTCTTAAAGATCATTTGGTTCAAGTCTGTGTTTGACAGATGAGAAGACGAGGCTCGGGAGGAGGACTGAGCAGGGAGCTGGTGGGGGAACTGCCACTAAGTGACACACAACAAAACGACAACAACACAACTTCCTTGTGCCTCAGGCAGTGTTCTGCGCTCTGTATATCATGCCATTTAATCCTCACAATGACCTTGTGAGGCAAGTACAGTCATCACCCCCATTCTATGGATGGGGAAACTGAGGTACAGAACAGGTAAGTAACTTGCATCTCGTCAAAAGGGTAGAAGCCAGCTCGGACCCCAGGCAGACCTGCCCCATGCATGGACCAAACACACCACGCAGGAACATGGCATTATTCGACAGAGACTTGGGAGGGGAGCACAGGCGTGGCGAGCGTCTCGCCGGGACCAGCAGGCTGCTCTGGCAATCGTTTGCAGATCATGGAACCTCTAAAAGCACGGCCCACACCCATTCAGTGTTTATAATCACAGAGTCCAGCCTTGTTCCTATGAACAGCGTAGGTCAACACAAGGTCAGAACCGGAAAGAAGAATAGAAAGGGAATGTTCACATAGCTTGGGAAAATGAGCAAGTGGAAACCTCATGAGGGTAACTGCAGGAGAAGACACGCACGTGGAGGGAGATGACCAAATGCATGAGGAAGAGAACCTTAGAGGGAGAAGCCGTGGGTTGGCGCCTGGTCGCTCGCTGCCTCACTGGGGTAGAGCAGTGGTGAGGTAGGTAGATAGCACGTTTGGGTGTGGCTTGCACAGATAAGTATTTCGAATGGTGCCGGTGATGGTATGATGAAGAGTAGGATTTTTTTTCTGTTTTCCAAACATCCTATAATATTTTATTGTTTTTGCAATGAAAAAGAAAACAAAGGAGACTCGCCTACTTTAATTGCTGGAATTAAATGCTAAGGATGTTGCCAAACATAAATCAAGCTTATCTAGTCATTAGAACAGCCTCCTTTTTCTCCTCCCCACGGGCAAGCTCTCTCCGTGGAAACAGTCTGCTATCAGATCCTCAGTTGCTATATAAAATGGAACTGCATTTGAAAACATTCCTACAGCCCAAAAACAGACAGCAAACCCAGCTAAGGCCCGGGCTTTCTTGGGGTTTCAATGACAGGCTCACTTACTCAACATAAACCTTTGTGTGAGGGCCTGTTTCCCCTCAGTGTCCTGAACGTGGCTCCTCAACACTGGAGAGCTAGTTCTGCTGTTAGTCAAAGGGCTTCTAAGGGATGGATGGTGCTGTTGGCTGCAGGGCAGGGTGAATGTCCTTGATGCCACGGACCTGTACACTTAAAAAGGGTTAAAATGGGTCGGTAGGAACATGACATGGTACAGCCACTGTGTGAAACAGTATGGTGGTTCCTAAAAAGTTTTTAAATAGCTCAGTTGGTTACAGTGTCGTCCCGGTATGCCAAGGTTCTGGTTCAATCCCTGGTCAGGTCACATACAAGAATCAAACAATGAATGCATGAATAAGGGACAACAAATCAATCTCTCTTCTTCTCTCTCTCCCCCTTCCCCCTCCTTCCCTCCCTCCCCCTTCCACTGTCTCTAAAATCAATAAATAAAAATTAAAAAATAAAATTACTATATGACCCAGCGATTACCTCTGGGTATATACCCAAAAGAATTCAAAGCAGGGACTTTAAAGGATATGTGTACTTCTGTGCTCACAGCACCATTACTCACCATAGTCCAAAGGGGGAAGCAACCCAAGTGTCCATCCACGGAAGAATGGGTTAGCAAACTGTAGCCTATCCATACAGCGGAATGTTATTCAACCTTAACAAGGAAGGAAAGTCTGACTCATGCTACAAGGATGAACCTTGAAGACATTGTGCTGAGTACATGAAGCTAGACACAAAAGGACAAGTATTGCATGATCCCCCTTACCCAAGGTTCTTAAAATAGTCAAATTCATAGAGACAGAAAGTGGAATGGTGCTGCCAGGGGCTGGGTAGGGAGCACGCAGAGTCGTTATTTAACGTGGACGGAGTTTCCGTCTGAGAAGATGCACAGAGCTCTGGCCACGGGTGACGGTGCCGGCTGCACAGCCTGTGAGTGTGCTCAACACTACTGAGTATTACACTTAACAATGGTTAAGATGGAAATTTTATGTTATGTGTGTGTTATTAAGTTTTTTAAAAAGAGCTTCTAGAATCCGCTGGGCTGCACAGGACCAGACGTTGTGTGGCTGACGCCTGTGGTGACGGGGTCTTTCCCACTCTTTCTGCAGAGTGGCACCCCCTGCCCGCCCTGCCCCGTCCCCCAGGGCACGCTTACCCCGACCAGGGACCAGGGAGTGAACCGAGCCTGCCACGGTATTCATGTCCTGCTGCTGCTGAAACAATCTCCGCAGGCCCAGGGCCTTCGAACTGCACATTTATTCTCTTACAGTTCTGTAGGCTGGAGAGACGACATGGGCCTCAATGGGCTAAAATCAAAGTGTCGGCAGGACTGGAGGTTCTGGGGGAGAATTTATTTCCTTGCCTCCCCAGCTCGCAGAGGCTGCCTGCATTCCACCCACAGGGCTAGCAACCCTGCCTCTCTCTAACCGTTCTTTCGTAGTCACATCCCCCTCTATCACAGCCGAGAAAGGTTCTCTGCTTTTAGGCACCCGTGTCATTACACCGAACCCACCCAAATAACCCAGGATCATGACTGTCAAGGCTCTTAACTGAATCACATTGGCAAAATCCCTTCTGCCACATAAGGGAACATATTCACGGGTTCCAGGGATGAGGATGTGGACATCTTTAGTGAACCATTCGTCCGCCTGCCGCACCCACTGTCCACCCTCCCACCCACTCGTTCGCACGTGGGAACATTTCTGGCATCAACACTAATGTGAGCCTGACTTTTGGAAAAAGGAAGTGCAGTAGCCAGTAGGTCATGACCGCACCATTTCGGGGAGGGAAAACAAAGCCATAGCTGAGAAGACAGTCAGGGAGCACGATGTGTGAGCCCGAGGTGGCGGGGAGAGAGGGTGGGAGATGGGGAGACCACGCACGCACAGGGAAGGGAGCAGCGCGTCCCACGGGAAAGAGGGCGCTCACGACCCAGGGGGAGAGGGTGGGGAGACCTCACAGGTGAGCCGCACTCAAACGAAGAAATTCATGAACATTGGCACAAAAGTTTTACCAAAGGGCTCTTATTATTCACTTCCCAAAAGGACTTCCCTAAGTGTTGTTCAAGTAATGAGTTTCACTGTGTTCTTAAAATAGGATTTACACCCAATTTCTCAGCAACACGTAAAAGCAGGCTTGTAAATCTATTGAAACGAAGTGCGACCAGCAACATCTGCCGCCGTCTGTGCTGGGGGTGTCAGAGGGAGCGGGAAGGAGGCCCTGGTGGGGATGGCGGCTCAGAGTGGAGCCTGGGCCCTGGGACAGCCACCCAGCCATGCTCCCGGTGACCTTTCCTCATTCACACAGGCACCAGCCCAGACTGCAGAGGTGAGGGAAAGGGAGAAACAGGTGGGGGCTGGCCCCGGGCCCTCTCTCCCCAGGGCTCTGTTCCTTCCGCCTTTCCTTAGAGAGGAGAGATCTCTCAGGGCAGGGAGGACTGCGAGCCTGTGTGGGCACAGCAGAAGCTGTGCCCCTCCAACGTGCAAGCAGCACTCAGGGCTTACCTAGGGGTCATTTCTGGAATGATACTGAAACTTTCAATTAAGGACAAAGCCTGTCATTCTGTCGTTATCAGAAAAAAGAACCCAAATGACCCAAAACAGGTAAAATTGCCATGGTATAAATAATTGATTTCATGTCTCTTTGGGGAGCCAGGGAGCACAGGGCTCCAAGAGGAATCAGGGTTTTGGCCTCATTTCCCTCCTTCTCTTGGCTACAGAGCCTGCTGGAAGTCCTCCCTGGGACTCAAAACAGAAAATATAAAGGAAGGTGCCATAACAGTTTTGGACACTATACATATTTCTCTGTCATTATGCTGTGCAGTTCTGTCCTAGCCTCTCAGTTGGCCCTGACTTTCATTTTTGGTTCCTTCTCCCAAATATGTGGTTCTCCAAGGATCAATTCGCAATTCCCTCTTCTCTCCCTCTGACTGCTCCCGGGGTGGTCTCAGCGCCCACAAGGGTTTCCATCTCCACCCCAGCTCCCCAGCTCCCCAGCCCCCTCTGGACCCCAGACTGCATGGCCATCTCCATCCACCTCACTGTCACCCAGACCTCTCTGCCACAAGCTGCCTGGAACTAATGTGTCCTCCTTCTCCCTTAACCTCCTCCCGCATCCCCATTTCCGTCAGTAGGACTGCAATACTCTGGCACACTGACTCACATGGTGGCATTCGCAGACTCCCCTCTGCCTCATCTCCAGCCCACTGTTGAGTCCTGGCGCTTGTACCGCTACTGTGGATCCCAACCCAGATGTCCTCAGGGCTACAGGTGACACAGGAGCTGAGTGTAGAGGAGGGGCAGGGAAGATGGGAGGACGTGTACTCATTTGGACTTGAGAACTGTGACTCAGCTCTCCTCTTCACCTCCTCTGGATGTGGGCCCAGATCTGTCCATTTTTAAAGAAAGTATATATATCTGATTTAGGTGACATTCCCTTATTTTTAAACGCTGGCAATGACTTGCATTTTTTGAAATCCCTATTTATGCCAAACAAAACATGTCTGTTTGTGACCTCAGAGCTTCAGCCTCCCTCCCTCTCCTGTTCGCAATGCCAGTGTGTCAGTACAGCCACGCTCCCTCCTGGACCACAAACCCTCTGATGCTCAGGGCCACCTCTCTGTCTTCCCCTGCTGGTCTCAGTCCCCACTGAGCCAGCACTGGGCTCTTCAGCTTTAGATCCCGGTCCTCCAGCACGGGAGAGAACGGTGAGGGTGAAGGAGACAGAAGACAAGGCTGATGCCACTCAGGGTGACAAAGCTATTAATTAAGAGTTAAACATCTGGTGTTTAATTAACACCCTCCCGAATCTCTCTTCCTCGGTCCTGTTTCCCTTTCCCAGCAGGGCTCCTTGGTGGGTAAAGCAGGAGCCAAAATGGGACTGGAGTTCCTGTCTGGAGGCGGGCAGGAGGAGGAGAGGGGCAGTGAGGTCCTCATGTGCCGAAAGGAAGAGAACAGGTTAGGAAGAAGCAGGTTCATGGTTCAGGAAGAAGGACTCAGTCTCATCCAGAAGTTTCTTGGGCAGGAGCTGGGGGCAGGAGCTTAGTGCCTAGGATTGAACATGTGAGTCCACACCTCTCCCCGTGGCGACACTGTTGATTGCCTCCCTGGTATTCATTCTTCCATCCGAAGTCGACGACACCCGCCAGGCTGCGTGGAGTGGCAACACGCCCAGCCCCAGGTGACGTGCTCTCCCAGCCTCTCAGGCAGTTGGGGATGCTCCTGTGTGTAGTGCTGGCCAATGGGGAGTAAACAGGAGTCTGCTGCAGACCCTAGGAAGGTGCTGCTTTCCTTTTAAGAGAACAGCCTCGGCTGGCACCCCTTCCCTCCCTTCTCCTCCCTGCCTTCCAGAGGAATGTGATGTCTTGAATGACAGCAGCCATTCTGACACCGTGAGACAAGAGGCATGTGCGATCGACCAAGAGGATAGCAGAATATCCTGCCGCTCTTGAGCCAGTGTGCTAAGATCTCAGCAGCCATGGCCACCTCCAGACTCTTGTTAAGTGATTAAGAAATCCCTGTTTAGTTCTTGCAGGTGGTGTTTTCTGTTACTTGTACCCTTAGTGATACACTCCTCTAAACCTTCTTCCCTCCAGGGAGGTAAACTGACCACTTATTTAATTAGTGTTAAGTGAAGTCAAGAGCAGACACTGCTGCTCAGAGCACTTCCCAGCCCCGACTGCCCAGGACCTGGAACTGGGGACTGGAAAGCAGACCGCAGCGCGGGCTTGGCTGCATTAAATGGTGAGCCCTCTCCTCACTGCCTCCCCAGCGACAAGCACAGAGCCTGCCAAGTAGCGGGAACTCAGCTGACACATGGTGTGTGAATGAATACATGAATGGGTGGATGAGCTACTGCTTGGCACAGGTGTCCCAGTGACAACCAGCTGGCAGGAAGGGACTCCTAGCAGCGAGCTTGAATCTAGCTGATTCAAGACCCATGCTTGTGCAAAGGGCAGTCTGTGACCCCTCTGCCCCCCAAAAGCACCCCACCACAGTTCCTATGACTCCCACCTGCCCTCTTATCTAGAATTGGATCACACCTCCCTGTTTGCTACACATCTGCCTCCCTGTTTGGACTGAAAGCCCCGTAAGCAGATGCCACAGTCCTTTTCAATCTCCCAGAAGCCACTAGCGTTTCGAGCCCTGAAGGTAGTTGACAAATGCTCTCATTTGAGTTTGATGCTTTGGAGGGTGCTGAGAAGTTGATGAAATACAGAGTAGCTCAGAAAAGAGACACCCCAAAAAGAAGAGTCCCCAGACATCTGCCCGAAATTTTATCATTAGACATGGACCATTTTGACAAGACAGACACCTTAGGGAAAACACTTAACCACTTTGAGCAATGGTTTGTACAATGGGAATAATAATAATAAAACCCCTTTCACTGTGCCCTTGTGAGAATCAAATCAGCATGGAAGTGCATTGTAAGAATGTTTATTAAAATGGGTCTTTAAATTAGTCTTGAAAGAATTATCCCAGCAATTACTCACTTTTGAATGTGACCTTGCAGCTTAGGACAGAGAACCTTAGACCTACCCTTCCCCACCACTTCACAAAAGGACCTCTACGCCATCTTCAGAAGTGTGTGAGGAGCTTCTTCCGCTGAATTAACGTGGCAAGCCATTCAAGAGAAAGAGGAGAGGACCACGTGTGGGATGCACAGCTGTAGCAGGTGTCGGGGTGCCCAGCCCAGACCCCCACTCCTGGGCGGAGCCCCCACCTCTCCTCCCACAGTGACTGTCCCCAGAGACTGGCCCTGGACCTCGGGCAGTCTCCTGACCCTCACTCCGGCCCACGGGCAGGCGCCGACTGAGGCAGGGGTGTACTTCACGCCCACCTCGCGCCCTCTCAGGCGTCTCACATGGGCACTCCCGGTCGGGTCAGCCACTCACACAGGGACCTCAGCTCGGGCTCTGCTTCTACGGAGTCTGAGACATGCCCTCAGGAGGCCTTTGCAGAGGACGGCCGACACGCAGCTGGGGTCAGAACCGAAGTGCACACTTCTCAGTTAGCCCGGGGCTCTGCCCCTCACCCTGGTGCAGAGTGCGGGGGCAGGTCCAGCCCTCCACCCCTCCCGGGTTGCAGCCTTGACCAGACCCAGTGCCTGCACCTCCCTCCTCCTGCTGTCCGGATCTCCTCAACACCCTGCCCTCTCTCCATGGAAATGTGTAAATCCTCTCCAAGGCCTCGTGACATTTCCCTGGAAAGCTGGAAACCCAAAAATCAATCGGTCTCCATGTCACAAGATTATTAGGATGGGTTCCCTGAACATTTCAGCGCAGAGACTCACAGTGTTAGCGTGGAAAGGGCCTTAGGAGGTAGTGTAACTCCCCTTCACAGTTTAATTCAGATTCTATTTCTGCATCCACGCCCTCCCTGCTCATGGTAATTGTCATAATTATGGTCTGCTTTATCCTCCTCTAAATCGTTAAGACAGCTGGACAGAGTCAGAAATGCATGGATGCTAATCCCCCACCCCAGGCCCGTTTTCAGGATTAGCCTCCCTAGAAGCAATGGATTTGAGTCAGAAGGAGCGTGGTCTTGGGGGTGACGGAGCAGCAGGGTGGGGTGGACGCTGAAAGGCCTGAGAGGCCCAGCCCCACGCACTGTGTCCTAGACTGGCAAGGGAAGGAAGCTCTTTGCACATCGTGTGCCCCACCCTGCCCCTCATACCAACACAACTGGAAATATTTCTTTATAAGAAAAAAATGGAGAAAACCGGTACATTTGGAACTTCCTGAGGTTAGACATCTGAGGTCATCCAGTCCATTCCCCCAGGTTCCAGGCAAGACAGCCCCTCCCGAGCCCAGGGCAGCTAGATTTGGGGAGGGGAGGAGGTCACTTCACGCCAGCACCCTCAGTGACCTCATCAGTGTCTGGTGCCCCTCACAGTGAGGACATTCTTGGATCTTTTCTGCTCCACGAACCAATAAATGTCGCAGGCCCTAAGTACTGCATAGGACACTGTGCCGCTTTGGGGAGCCTCTCTTTTGAGAATTCCATGGTCTTCTGCTCATATATTAATGCTCACCTCTGATTCCATTTTCCTCACCGATGACCCCCAACTCGCCAAATCCCAGATACCAGGTCTTTCAATGAAAATACATGGCTTCTGCCCTCGAATAATTATATCTAAGCTTTATTGTGTTATTAATTGTATGACAGACAGTGTGTTATTTCATAAATGTTGATTCATTTTATCCTCACCAAATGCCCATAAAATGGGTTTCATTGCCTTTGGATAGGTGAGAAAACTGAGAGGCTGGGTTGCTTGCCCAGAGCAACCACAGGAAGTAGCCGAGCCAGGGTCTGACCACGGGTCTGTTCAGCGCCAAAGCCCAGGCCCTGAGCCAGCCTGCTCCCACCTCCATACAGGGCTGCTGCAGAGCCGGTTCTCTCAGGAGGGAAGGCAGGGGTGGGGCGGGGGTTTGGGAAGCACCCAGCTGTGGGGTGCAGAGCAGGCAAGCTTCCCAGGTCTCCTCTTCACCCCGTCCCCAGGGCTGAGTCCTGCTCAGTTCCACTCCCTCCTCTCAGAGCTTTCTTCCTCCATCAGTTCTGAGCCAAGCTCTAGGTCCACTTTCTCTATCTCTCCTGGCTGGGAGTGCTGTGGCCATCAGGGCCTTAGATCAGGCTCTTCAAGGGAAGCTCTCAGCTCCACCCCCACCCTGCTCCACAACCCCCCTCTCCCCAGACGTCTTCCCTCTGCCTCCCTGCCTCCTAGGAGCCTGCCTGTATTTATATTTCTGTGCTGGGGGAGTCCTCCACGCTCCACTGAGCTGCTGGCTGCTGCGGAAGCTGGAGCCACTGGCCCCTTCTGCCCCTCCACGTTAGCCACCCCTTTCCTGTCACTGCTCATCAGCTGGGCCAACGGCGGGGGTGGCAGAGAGCAACGAGGCAGATAATCCAAGGTAGTGGAAATGAAAAAAGTCATCTCTATTTGGCTCTGGAAGGTATTTTCGGACCTACAGTTGAATGTGGGTGTGTGTGATGTGCTGGGAATTCACAACACTTCAAACCAAACCCTGAAGAGAAACCAGCAGGGCCTGACTGCTGGTGTTAGGACTTAGAAAACCACCTGCCCTGTTCCTCTTTCCTGCTGGGCTGGGTAGCTCAGAGTCTCATACTGGCTGAGCTGCTTTCTCTGTAGAAATCAGGTCCATACAGTCCCCTGAACTAGAGCCCTGGCTGCAGACTCAGATGCTGGCAGGGGCTAGGCAGCCAAGCCAGGGCGGCTGGTGCACCGCAGAGCGGGTGGCAAAGTGCAGACCGTCACCCTTCAGAAGGGCACAGCCACTCCTCAGAGGCAGCTGCATCTCAGCTCCAGATGGTTACAGAAGCCACACAAAATACATCTGTGCAAGAACTTGGCCCACTGACAACTGGTTTGCCATCTCTAGCCCATGTTAGCATGTCTCAGAGTTGCCTGGAGGGCATGTTAAAATAGATGGCTGGACCTCATCCCTGGTGTTCCTTATTCAGTTCTTCTGGAACTGGAGCCCAAGAATTTGCATTTCTAACAAGTTCCTGGGAGGTGCTGAGTCCAGGACCACATTTCGGGAACCACCATTCTAGCCTAGTGGCTACACAGCTGGGGCACCTGCTACTGCCTTACCTTCTCATGTTTGCCAGTCTTTTTTCCAGCGAGTGTCAGCTCAAGAGGTAATCATGCCCTTAAGTGGTGGAAAGTCAGAACTACACTGTAGGAAGGGTGTCGACTATGCACCACTTTCATAAACAGTATCTCAGTTAATCATCGCTGTATCGCTGCTAGGCAGGTCATTGTCCCCACTTTACTGCTGGGCATCAGAGGCACGAAGATGTTCCTGACTTGTTTAAGTCACACAGCTAGGAAGTGACAGTTCTGGGACCGGAACCCACGTCAGCCTAACTCCAGTGCCCCTTTTCCCAAGTCATTAAACTCCACAGAGAAACCAGGTCCCTCTTTAAAATCTTCCCACTTTCGGGGGTTGAGCAGAATGGCCTCCTCTTTATGGGCCCTCTGAGTCCGTCCACCAGGCAACTCTCGCAGAACCGGCTGGATCAAGAGCCAGGAGGCCTGGACAGTTACAGGTATTTTGTCTTCTTCCAAAGGGAATGTCATCTAGGATCTGTCCTTGGGCTCCGCCCAGCGGCCTCTACTTCCCAGAAGGCAGGATGGGCCAACTTCGCTGGGGCAGCACAGGGCCCTAGGAATGCCATGCCTGAGGAAGCCACTCCTGAACGAGGCACCTTAGTCCTTGAGAATACACCAGAGCAAGAGGGGGGATGGTCTGGTTAGTGTGTGTAAACTCCTAAGGACAAGAGCCACATCTGTTTTGCTCAGATTGTATCCCTAGCTCCTAACACAACACCTGACATTTAGTAGACACTGAATCATTTGTTGAACGAGCATGACTGAATGGTGGAACAAAGGACAGGTAAAATTTGGACTTTGGCTAATGTGCTTACTCATGGTGGAAAGCTTAGACACTGGTAATGCCGCCAGACATGAGAAGGAAGATATGGCAGGTGATAATTCTGCTCAATGTAATTGATCGGGAACGTTTTCCGAATCCAGCACGGGCTGAGATTATTAACAGGTCTGCTGAGAGCTGACAAGAATATATTCACCTCTGGATCCCCAGCCACTGGGTCTGCTGAGTAGCGAATGTGAGCCTCCATCCTGACCGCCCAGCAGGGAAGGTGCCCGCACACTGCTGCAGGGGTGGCAGCGTGCCTCTGCCGGGGAAGCCCTCCCCACGGTTTTCGGGAAGAATGTACCCTTTGAACAGAAAGCCCCGGCTCTCCCCCTGAAAGAGTCAACAGACACAAGCCCAGCGGGAGCAGCGCCAGGCACTGTGCTCATGGTCACCGGGCCCTGCTGCCTTCCTTCTCTCTAGAAGAGGAATAATGACGACGACGACAACAGCAGTAACAACGACCACTGCGGGGATTTGTCATGAAGATGCCACGCTGTGAAAGTGGTGACACCGTGAGTGGAATAAGCAGTAAACGAATGCCTGCTGGCCGCATGAGAGCACTGAGACGCCCACCGTGGCCGGGCCCCTGCTCCGGTCTGGATAGGTCTGAGGAGGGTCCCTCACCTCTCCAGGCAGAAAATTCTTCCATTGTCTGATTTCCCTTCCTCCTATTGCAATTTAAAGCCTTACTCTTCCATCCACAATGACAGGGAACAGCATGGCAGATGGTAGGACCTTTCCGCAATACTGACTCTCAGGAGACACCCACTAATGTTGTGAAGAGCATGCACTGACTTACTGTATGATGTGCCCAGTCAACGCAGCTCCAAACCCCAGGGTAACCTGTAGGGTTCTGCTGCCCTGGGGGAAGAATGCCAAACCTTTCTCCTGCCATCTAGCACCCTCTGGATCTCTCCCTTCGTCCTTGAGTCAAGTAACAGTCATTCTTGGGTTACACATTGGTTTGCATTACCTGTGCTATGGTTTGACTTGATTCGGCTCTTTGTTTAACCCACTAGCTCCAGCTGATCCCAGTGATGCTCTTGGGTAAATAGCAAAGCACTGTGCCGGGGAGAGGGGCCCCCATGAGTGGGTGAGAGTGATGAGAATGCGGGGCTGGGTGCAGTTGAAATGACTCAGCAGAAAGCTTAGTGCTGGGGATCCAGCATATCGCCTTCCCTTTGAGGGGTCTCTGCTGCTCTTCACAACCAGGGCCTAGTCACATCCCCTGTGAGGTCTGCAAGCAGGCCGCCATCCCTTCCACTTAACGGAGCAGAAGTCAGAGGCCCTGAGAGCAGCCGCAGATCCACTCAGAAAGGGAGGCTAACTCGGCCCCGCCCTCGCTCACTGCAGCTCCTGGCGGCCCGGTTCTCCCCGCATCACATCTGATGGCTCCCAGGGCTACGGCTCTCCACCACAGGGGTGCTGGGAGCCAGAGCCCAGAGAACCCTACTGATAGATGGCAGGTCACCCAGAGTATCCACATACCTCGTTTTGGAAATCTGAGAGCTAGAAATGAATAAATCCCAGGATCCCCAGAAAAATCACTCTTGATACCCTCTTTGGGAAGTGAGGAGCATTAAGACTGCGGCGGGAGAGAAACAGCGATGGCCACTCCTCCCAGTCTGGCTCCCTGGCGCCCCCGACCCCAGCTTGTGTTCAGGTTAAGTTTCTGTCCTTCTCTTCCTTCCCACCCAAGCTTCCCAGTGAGGCGTGCCAGGTGGGCCTGAGGGAAGCCAGCTGATGAGCATCCGAGCCCAGGGAGAGGCAGCTAGCAGAGGACACACAGCACATGAAGCCTGTGAGCTGCTGGTGAGTCTCCTCCCCGCCCCCAAGGGGAGTGGGACAGAGCCTGGCAGGCTGTGGAAGGTGCTGGAGTCTGCCCCTTTTCCTCCTGTAGAGAGAAAGATAATAAAAGGCCTGGGAGAGGTGGAGGAGGGAGGGAGGGGTGTATTATGGACCAGGACTAGAAGGGAACAAAGAAAATAGAACAGTTCATCTGTTAAGGTCATGAAATAAAGAGGGTTTTTTTCTTTTGGTTTATGTTATTGCTGTTAGGATGGTATTTGTGCAATAAATAACACAGAGAAAGGGTGGGAGGCTGGAGTCTGTGCTGGAGCTGTGTGATGCTGCAGATCCCCAGGGAGGGCAGACCGTTGGAGCCCAGGTAGGGGAGGAGGAAGGTGAGGAGAGATTCCCGGGTCCCTCATATCTTTCAGGGGCTCCTCCTGGAGTGCTAAGAGTTTTCTGCCTTGGGCTCAGTTCCTGGCGATCTGGGCCCTGCCTGCGTGGATTCCCAAACTTCCAAAACATAATTTTGTCCCAGCTCATCGGGGCAAGGCCATCATGGGTCGGCTGCGAGCCAGATGCCATTCCACAAGCATGCCACTCAGCACTCAGACCCATCTGGCAGCAAATGGTTGGCTGAGGGAAGCCGGAAGAAGCAGCCCAGGCACCCCACCCCCCATCTGCTCCCCACACGTGCCACTCGCTGCAGTGCAGGGAGGGAGAAGCCCCACAGGTGGTTGGCTGATAGAGAGGGGAGTCTGGGAGAGGGAGCAGGACACACATAGCCCAACTGCCCAGCTCCAGGAGGAAGCCTTTCCAGGGAACTGTTCCCATCTCCCTTTCTTGCCATGTGAGCCCCGTCTCTCCTGCACAGATGGGTACAAGACAGGTCTGAATGAAGGCCAGCCCTGGGACAACACCACCACCACTGCAACCTGCAAGTGTGCATACGAGTGCACACTCACCTTTGCACGTGCACACATGCTAAGATGCCCCAGATTCAGACTGTTCTTATAACGTTTCTCTTGCAGGTGCAATAATGCAGCCGCACTGCCTCCCCAGCTACTGGAACCTGTAAGGAAGGTGACAGGTCCTTCTCCTTTGGGGGTGGGGTGTAGGGCAGGGCTAGAGAACCTCTCAGGGGGTCAGTGTCTAGGAGGTGAGTAGGCCTTGGGGCTTGGTGGGGAGGCAGAACAGAGAGCTTCAGCCCTGGGCCGGGGGATGGGAGGAGAAGAGGGGGGTCTTTAAACGAAGTACAGTGAGCTCTTTCTGACCCAGTATAAAAGCAGCCCTTCTGAGAGACAGAAAGATGGTCAAGACCTGACAAAGCCCTTCCAGTGCTTTATGAATGTCTCTGTTTAAACCTGGTCATTGGTGCCAAAACCCCTTAAGCTCTGCATTCATGGAGCCCAGTTATAATAAGAGTAACAGCTAAGAGGCTTACTATTTGCAGGCATTTTTTTCTATAAGGACTCTATCTGTTACTCACCACGCAGGTCCATCTCCCTTCCCGTAGGGAATGGCCTGGGTACAGAGGGGCCTGTTGAAGGAGCATCTGAAGTGCAAAAATTCTGGGGAGATGCCTGGCAGTGTCAAGGGCAGCAGAGACATAGAAGGGGGTGGGAAGCAGTGCCATTTTTCTCCTAGAAGCTTTAGTCAAGGTCTGCAGGCAGCTGTGTGGGCACTGGGTAAGGAGGGGTAGGGAGTGGGCCCTGGACACGGGGGTGGGGTGGAGGGAGGCACAGCTGAGCCCCGACTGCCAGGAAAGCAGCCCCTGCCACCTGGCAGGGAAGGAGAGTGATGGGTGCTCCCCTGTCCAGCTGCACTTCTCCTGGCTCCAGCCTGAGCCTCCACAGGGGAGGGACAAAGAGACCCTGGGGCAGAGAACACAGAGGACAGCCTGCAGAGGTGAGCACAAAGCAGGGACCTGCTCACCCCCTCTTCCTCTCCACCACACTCCCTGTTCACGTGAGCACCCACACAAATGCCATGGCCCCTGTTTCAAATCCCAGCCTCGGCATCCCTTAACCTCTGTGAGTTGGGTTTCTCATCTGTAGACCATGGAAGACAGTTGTGACGATTAAAAAAGATCATGTTCATAGTAGCACTGGCTGGCATCTAGAAAGCACTGGATAAATGTCACCATTATTTTATCTTCATTATTAGTGTTGTGATTATGTGAACCCACTACATCACTCACTCCTGACACTCACAGTGGCCCTTGAGGTAGTTATTCTTCCTCTCTGTCTTCTCTCCAATCCATCCTCACTGAGCTGCTGGAACAACGGTCAACAGCAATGGCGAAAATTTGGTCACATTATTCTGCTGCTAATAAACCTCCACCAGCTCCCCGCTGCCGACATGATGAAATCCAAATTCTCTTGCCATCTGGCACAAACCACCCTCCTACCTCCTCTGCAGCCATCCCCTCTCCATTCCACCTCCTCTGCTCATCCCAAGTCATGCTGTTGCCCACCTCTGTGCCTCTGCTGCTACTGTTCCCTCCACCCAGAACGTGCTCTGATCCAAGGAAACCTTCCCAGCCTCCGGGGCTCACACAAACACCCACTCTCCTGTGAAGCCTATTCTGACCCTTGCACAGCTCATGGCTTCCTCTGCTGACAGAGGCAGCATGTGGTTCTTCTGCTCCTGGCACCAACCTGTGCTTGGCTGTGTGTGTGAGGGCAGTGCTTCTCCAAGTATGGTCCCCAGCCGGCAGCATCTACACCTCCTGGAACCTTGCCAGAAATGCAAATTATCAGATCTCACCTTTGATCCACTGGATGAGAAAGTCTGGGCGTGGGGCCCAGTAATCTGTTTGAACCTGCCCTCTGGACTCTGATGCTCTCGGTGGGGAACCACCGATGTAGATGCCCCTATCCTAAAAAGATGCTGAAAAGACACCGCTGCCTGAGCCTCACCTGCAGAGGTTCTGATTTCATTGGTCTGGGTGGGACCTACGCATCTACCTTTTTCTTCCTCTCAACCTTTTATGAATATTTTCAAACATACAAAGCTGTTAAAAGACTATACAGTGAACAACCTTATACCCGCCATCTAATACATACCATCAACATTTTGCTGTTTGCTTTAGTACACATCTATCCATAATCCCTCTACCCATGCATTCATCCATTTTATTTTTTGATGCATTTCAAAGTAAGTTGCAGGCATCAAACACACCATCCAAACACATGTGAGTGACTAAAAAACCCTCCAGGTGGCTCCACTGTGCATCCAGGGCTGCTCTGATCTCAGCTGGGAGCTTCTGACAGCCTGCCAGCCTCAGCTCCCACTGTGAAAGTGGGATGGTGTTGGTGACGATGAGGACGATGATGATGACGACGACGACGCTTGCTCTGTGTTCCCATCATCACAAGGAAGGAATGAAATCACACCTGAGAAAGCCCTTGGTAAAGTGCTTTGTGATTAATAGGAAACATCACTGACTGAAGGCTGGAAAGACGAGTCCAGAGCTGTCAAAGAGCTGCCAGCAAAAATACAGGATGCTCAGTGAAATTTAAGAGTTGCAGATAAATGACAAATAATTTTGTAATACAAGTATGTCCGAAATATTGCATGAGGCATTCTTATACTACAATATGTTTCATAGCTTATCTGAAATTCAAATTTCAAATTTCACTGGGCATCTCGTGTTTCTGTTTGCCAAGTCTGGAGTCTTGGAGCCTGTGCCTGCAGGGCCTGGGCCGGCGGCAGGGCCAGGCAGCGGTCGGCTCCGAGCTGGCATCTGCCGGAGTGTGACTGCGATGGCCGGGCCTTGCACGCAGCACGCCAGTGCATTTATTGGACAGGTAGGAACAAATGGGGGGGGGTGTGTGCATGTGTGCCTACGTAGACAGATATTTATTTTAAGGAACTAGCTCGTGTGATTGATTACAGGGTCTGGGAAGTCCAAAATCTGCAGGGTGGGCTGGCAAGCTCCAGGCCCACGGGACAGCAGTCACTGCAATTGAAGTCTGAGGGCTGTCCATGGAGAGCTCCCTCTTGCTCAAAGGGAGGCCAGTCTTTGCTCTATTCAACTAATCGGATGAGGCCCACCCATGTTATAGAGGGCAATCTGCTTCATTCAAAGTTCATCAATTTAAATGTTAATCTCATCCAAAAACATCCTCATAGAAACATCCAGAATAACCTTTGACCAAATACCTGGGCTCTGTGACTCAGCCACATTGACACAAAATTAACCGTCTCAGCCAGCTAGTCTCAATCACAAGGGCACAAAAAAAGTCTCTTGGAAGGACCAATTGAAATGCAGATTCGCCAGGCCCCACCCAGAGGCGCTGACACAGTAGGTCTGGCGTAGTGCCCAGGAGCCGGCATTTTAAGCAGCATTCCAGATGGTTCCAATCCGAAACCTCCATGGGCCCACTTTGGGAAGCACTGCAGTTGGAACTCAGTAAATATTTGCCTAGTACAGGAACGCTGAAGGCAACAGTGTGGGCAGGAAGGCACCCAGGCCGGGGCCATGCCACCCCTGCAAGACTGTGTCTTGGGGGCTCACGGGCGAGTGCAGCAATGGCAGATGCGCAGCCTGCTAGCTAGTCCCACCCCAGGTGGGGACCTACAGCTGCATTTGCAGACAGACAAAGGAGACAGGGGCAAGACTTGAGCCTACAAGCAGCCCTGGCACTGACCCAAAGGGCAAACCCCTGAACCTCCCCTGACCCCATTTGAACCCCAGGGTGCCCCTCAATCTTCCGTGTGAGTCGGTGGACGTGCTTGGGCTCACGAGAGTCCGATGAGATCATGGCTCAGGAATCTGTGTGCAGTCGGTTGCCCCTGAAAAGAACCACTCACTCAGCTGGGGAAGCAAGCAGAGCAGCTGAGTGTTCGGAGGCCAGCGGAAAGGCGGGGCACGGGGCTGCAGGGGGACCTGCAGCATCCCAGTCACCAGCCTTCACGCTCGCATTCTTCCGTTCCTGCAGAAAGGAGGAAAATCGATCTGGGACAGTAGAAGCCCATTGTGACACAGCTTGTTTTTTAATGGACTCCCACATTCCGTGGGTCAAAGTCATGTCCTTGAAAACCTACTAGCTAAATAGGTAACAGCTTGAGAATGGTTGGTTAGGCCTGTCTCCCAGTACTGGCATCTTAGGCCAGGTGGCCCAGAGCAGCGGTCCCCAACTCTTTGGCACCAGGGACTGGGGTGACGGGATGGTTTCAGGATGATTCAGACACATTATGCTCAAGCTCACTTCCAGCTGTGCGGCCCAGAGGGAAGCTCTGAGGGGCAGAGAAGGAAAGGTGCTTCCTGCTGGAAGGCTCATTCATCCTCAGCATCCTGCCTTGCCTCATGCAGAGTGCCCAGGTGCTCCATAAATGCATGTTCAGCTCAACTGGGCAAAGGGCAAGGTAAAACCCAGAGAGGACACTGATGGCTGCTCTTCCTTCTAGGCCCCTTGGGCACCAGCGATGGGTCCTGCTGCCCTGGGGTGCTCTGTTCCTGCCCCTTTTGGTCTTAAAGCCACTGGGCTCACATCACCCTGGTCATCCTGCCCAGCTTCTGGTGACCTTCTCCATCCAGCCCTGTGATTCCACAGCAGCTGGGAAGGGGGTTCAGAGAGGGAGATGTGGGGTACAAAGAGCACCTTGAAAGGAAAAAAGACTGGGATGCTACAGCCTGGGAAAAGAACATGACTATTGATGGGTGAGAGGTAGGGGGGAAAATCAAAATCACCCAGCCCCAGCTGGTGTAGCTCAGTGGATTGAGCGCCAGCCTGTGAACCGAAGGGTTGCCGGTTCACTTCCCAGTCAAGGCACATGCCTGGGTTGCAGGCCAGGTCCCCAGTAGAGGGCACATAAGAGACAACCACACACTGATGTTTCTGTCCCTCTCCTTCTCCCTCCCTTCCCCTCTCTCTAAAAATAAATAAACACGAAGTCTTTTAAAAAATGAAATCAAATCAGAATCAACCAGTCTCTGAAAGGCTTTACCTAGAGAGGATGACCAGCGATGCCTGTTCTGGGGAAGCAAGGCAGAGCGAGCACGAGAACGGAAGCCGTGGGGCAGAGCTGGCCCCAGTGCAGGAGGAGACGCAGCTCCACTTGACGGCCGGACTGCAGAGCCGGGCAGCCGGGCAGCCCGGCATCCCCTGCCCACCCCTACGGCTGTCATCCAGAGCATTTCCACACTCCCCCTGCGTCTATTCCTATATTTAGCTTACGCCGCCACTGGGGGTTACAACTTCCATGCCAGTTTACTACCTGCTGTGTAAAGAGCACTTACTTTTGTTTGTGCTAAAGCTGCCTTTTAACAGCTGCAAGGGCTTCCCCCTCCTCCCCCCTCCACCTCGTTCTGATGTCAGGGACATGGACGTCAGGTTCCTTTGTCACCTCCACCTCAGCCATGATAGGGAGAGGAGATTCACAGTTAGGATGGGCCCACCTCACTTTCTCCTGCCTGTGCGGGTGTCCTGATAGATTTTTAGTCTCACATCAGCAAGACAACTAACAGAAACAGGCCACGCGTCGGTTTTGCTGTGGTCAGAACCAAATGCCACGCTGTTTCCAAAGGCCTCACTGCAACGTCGGGCCTTTTTTGGCCAAACCAGCACACCAGGACAAAGCCTTTGGGGGAACATTTCCCACGGCTCCTTAGGTTTGCTGGACTGTGTGAGACCATTGCCAGCTCCCAACTGTGGACATGACTTTGCTTATTTTTCCCTGGATGTGTGGCAATGGGCTAAAGCTTTGGATGTCATCACATTTCCTTTTGGACTCTGCCGTTGGCCTCCCCCATGCAAAAAAGCACCACTTCCCATGTCTGACTCATGATACAAACCCCTGTTGGCCCAGGATGTCTTAATGTGGTGTCACTCTAAGGGACCTGAGGACAGTAGCCTGTCTTTGGGGGTGTGGTGTGCTGGGCAGGGCAAGGGCGAATGCAATCCCATCTTTCCTGGAAAGCGCTAAGGTCAAGAACTTCAGGGCAAGGCCGCTTATTCCAGCTAGCAGGGCTCTTCCTGGAGACAGGGCAATGGCCTACATTATTATAATATTTTTATTGTGTTGAAGTATACATGAACTTACCATTCTAACTCTTTTTAAGTATACAGCGGCATTGAGTACATTACGCTGCTACCGTGACCGCCATCCACCTCCAGAACTTTTCTGCATCTTCCCAAACTGAAACTCTACACCTGTTAAACACTAACTCCTCCTTTCCCCACCTGCAGCCTCTGGTAATCCCCCTTCTACTTTCTGTCTCTATGAACTTGACTACTTATATAAGTGGAATTACACAGTATTTACCCTTTGGTGACTGGCTGATTTCACTCAGTATAATGTCCTCAAGGTTCAGCAATACTGTAGCATAGGTCACCCGATGACAATAGTTTTAAGGCACGGTACCAGGTGGCACTTTGGGAGTGTGGTGAAGTATAGATGGGCCTGGCTGGGTATCTCAGCTGGTCAGAGCATCACCCCCGATACATCAAGGTTGTTTGTGGGTTTGATCCCCAGGCAGGGCACATACAAGAAGCCACCAATGGGTGCATAAATAAGTGGAACAACAAATTGATGTCTCTCTCTCTCTGAAAATCAATAAAAAAGTAAAAGCAGTTACAGGAGTGTTACCCATAAATGTGGACATGTGCACACACTTGCTCCATGCACGTAAATGCACATGTGTGTGCACACTCCCCTCCACATGACCAGCATGCATGCCACAGGGTGGCCCTCCCACACTTTAGGAGCAGTTCTCGTACCTGCCTGAGCCTACAGAGCTGGTCACAATGCAGGTCCCAGGCCCCGAGGAAGTGCCTCCTGGGCAGGGTACAGCAGGCGATACTGATGAAGGGGACTGGGCACCACACTCTGGGAGGCATTGGTCACGGGCTGCTCCATGTGTGACAAGGGAAGGATGTTACCCCAGCCTGGCTCACGTGCAGCCAGAGAAGCATTACATGGCTTCTCTGGAAAAACCAAAAGGCAAGGGATCTGGCAGGAAATCGAGTCATCACATCTCCAAGGCATGCCTGGCCTCTGAGAGTCAGCTCTAATTTCTTACACCCTTCCCCGAGAAGGTTCCCATTCCTCTCTACTCAGCTAACCCTGGACTGTGCACTAAAGTCAAGGCAGTGTGCTGGGCTCTACAAGGAGAAGAGACAAAGCAAGATGTCCTGGCGTGTCTGGGTGGAATGAGACAAGAACACCAGGGCTGTTGTCACACAGGTAGAGCCTGACCTGAGCCATGAGCGGCACAAGGGCCCCTGGTTTTCTGAGTATAGAGAGAGCACTTTCGGAGCAAGGATGGCTCCTTGGAGGAGGTGGTGCTTGAGATGGACAGAATCCTGGCAGTGGATACAGAAGAGGCGGGAAAGCGAGGTGTGGCTCTGGGAGTCAGCCAGGATCCAGTGTGACATGGATGGAAGGAGGCAATCTGAGTCAGAATTCTGGGGACAATTCCAAGCGCTTTGCATTTAGCCGTGTGACTGTGGCAAGTCCCCAGGCCCTGCAGGCTGTTGTTCCTCATGTCAGGAGCAGGGCTGGAGTGACGGGAGAGGAGGCTGGGATCATGCTGTGGAGGGCCTTGAATGCAGTTCATTCAGGAAGAAGCTGGGAGCCATTCAGTGTTTTAGAGACTCATACTCTTCTTTTAGCCACAGGCTTAGGGGAGAGGGGGCTCTCTTGACCTGTGCCCCTCCCGTGAGGTTGGCCTGGTTAGCCTGACCCTCCAACTTCTTCATTTCCCACTTCAGGGGCTCTCTCCTGTGAGTATAATTCCTGGAGGAGGGTTTCCTCTGGCTCCCAGGAGGACTCACAGCCCCTCCCGCACCTGCTTACAAAATCAGGAAATGTGAACGCTAAATAATTTATAAACGCGTTAAATAAGACTGGTTCTAGCCTTGATCCCTGGGGAGCTCGCAGTTAATACTTCCCTCATTTAACATCAGCCTGAGCCAGACATCATTAGGCAGGGAAATCTCCTTTCCTCTCTTTTAAAAATCATGTAGCTTAAACGGTTTGGGATTATTTGCTGCTTTGAATCATTCCTGCCACTGCTCCCTCCCATTACGGGGATAATTAAGAATTGACTATGGTTGGCAAAGGCATTCAACAGCCAACTTTGTACTTGGTTTTTCAAGTGTCTCAGCCCTCCCTGCGTCCTGTCCCCCCACCCCAGCCTCCCCTTTCTTGTCCCTGTAGCTTTGCTGCCCAAGTCCCCCAGTGTCCCCCCCAAGTCTGCTGCCTATAAACATACTTGGGGCCCCATGGAAACCACACACTGAGTGGAGGAAAAGCAGGAGACCATTTGCTTTCCTCTTAGTCCACTGCCCTACGTCCTTCAGGCACCTGGCCTGGTGTCCCTTGGGCCTGGGGCCAGAGTGTGTTTGTTCGGCTGCCCTGGTCACCTGGGAATGGAGTGGGCTCATGTCCCAGGACTGACCCCCAGCTGGTCATTCTGTCTTTTGAGAGTCACTCTCATGGACGGGCTGAGGCAGGATTAAGGCTTACCTCGGACCACAGAAGGGGGATTGCTGACACCAGGCAGATCTTAGAGGAAGCCAGTGAGGGCGCTGTGGGGTGAGCTGTCCCCATCCCCCCAACCACAGAGGCTCCTCAATCTCCTGCTGGTCTGAATCTTGGAGGGCAGCCCCAGGACTGGGGCGATCGCCTTTGCCTCCCGGCCCCCAACCAGAACCACATCAAAGTCATGACAAGGATTTTTTTTGTTTGTTTGTTTCCATGTCACTGATTTCTAGTATAATAAAATCTGAGGAATTCTTTTTGCAGTCTAACTGAAATATTTTCTGCTGCAGGTTCAGTGAATTATGGGATGTTCTGGTTTCAGGTACCTGAAATCCTACCTTCTTTGTATAATAAGCCATCAAAAAAACAGAAACAAACACTAATGACAGACCAAAAGTCAAGCTACCTTGCGGGGGAGACTGAGATGAGGATTCAGAGATGCTTCCTGGGCGAGCAGCCGCCAGAGTTCTCCTTCTCCACCTGGGCGGTGGTGTGAGGAGCTAACCTTAACATAAGCTGTTACTAAAACATCTATTTTGTGGTTTACTATATTTGTTTTATACTATCTTTTTCATGTACTTGTTTTAAATATCAATTTCAAATTAAAAGGCAAAAATCAAATGGGAAAAATCGGCACTGACTCTGTCTGTGTCACCATCGAGGCCTCCTGGCCCTCAGCTTCCCTTTGGGGTGAGCAGTCTCAGCCCTGTTGGCATCTTCTCCGGGGTTCAGGTCCCCTGCACTAGAGGACTAGCCAAATGCCATGACATGTGTCACGGGAACATTTCAGGCTAGGTGCTGCTGGACCGCTGAAAAGGACAGAGATCTGAGACTTTCCCAAGCTTCCAAGACAGGTTGTATGACTGTTTTGTGCTGGCTAACTAAAAAATAACTGAAGATAGAATTGGCCTGAGACTGCCTTTCACTGTAACCCGGTAGTGGGGTGGGGAGGAGACCCATAGCCCTTACCTACCCTAAAGGCTAGTGATATTTACCAAAAAGAACTTAAGGATCAGGCAGGACCTGATTGGCCAGGGTCAGTCATCTCAGCCTGGTACCTAGTAACCACTCAATAAATGTTAGCTATTGCGATTCTCTCCATTACCGCTGCTGTGAAGGGGAGGGAGGGGGATGGCAGGGAAGACAGCGTGGAAGGGAAAAGAGGAAGGAGAGAAGCAAGGGCAGGTCACCCTCAGGGTTTGGCCTTTAGTAAAACATTAATTCATCAGCCTCATAATTAGTCCTGCTCTGAAGAGAGGAAAATAAATAAACAGCTAGCAAGGCTGATCGAGGCCACCTTCACCTTCCCTACGGAGGGTCTGACCACAATTCTCCAGCTAACCTTCCCCCTTGTCTTCCCATTGGCTGCCTCCCCCAGATGGCCTCCTTAGATCTTGTGATTTATAAGAAATATATATTTTGGTCATCAGAATGACCCCCCCAAGTCATCAGAATGACCAAAATATATATTTCTCATCTATAATTGGTCTTCATCTACAATTCATGGCTCAAAACTTGGAATTTCCTCAGTGGTGAGAGCATAAAGGTGTCTTTGGTAACTAAGTGAGGTGACTTTTGGAAAGCTGGGAGCTGGTTGCCAGGGGAATCAACCTTAAGATCTGAGGGCTGGAACTCTCAGTCCCACTTTTCACCTTGCCCCGCCCCCCGCCTCCTGGCTTCTAGGGTGGGGAGAGGGACTGGAAATCTAATCAATCACCAAGGGCCAGTGATTTAATCAATCATGCCTATATAATGAAACCTCCATAAAACCCCAAAAGGAGGGGGTTCAAGGAGCTTCTGGGCTGGTGAACACGTGGAGATTTGGGGAGAGCGTTGTGCCCGAGGAGGGCATGGGAGCTCTGCGCCCCTTCCCCACACCTTGCTCTGTGCATCTATCTCTTCCCCCTGGCCGTTCCTGAGTTGTAGTCTTTTATGATAAAGTGGTGATCTAGTAAGTAAAAATTTGTTCCTGGGAGTTCTGTGAGCCACTCTAGCACATTAATCCAACCCAAAGAAGAGGTCGAGGGAGCCTCTGGTTTATAGCCAGTCAGTCAGTCAGAAGCGCAGGTAGCAGCCTGGACTTGAGATTGGTGTTCTGAGTTGGAGGGGTGGTTGGAACAACCTGCAATCTGCAGCTAATTGGTCAGAAGCACAGGTAACAACTTGGGCTTGCAACTGGCATCTGAAGTGGCATCTAAAGTGGGGGTAGTCTTGTAAAACTGAGCCTTTAACTTTTGGAATTTTTAATATGCCAGGACTGAGTCGAATTCTTGGATACCCTGCTGGCACCTGAGGACTGCCTGCTGGTGTGAGGAGAGCCTCTGCTCACATGCTGGAATTGGGTCTGGGAGCCCCTCTCACCCCCACCCACAGGCTCCCTCGCAAAAGGCCATCCCCGGAGTGGAAGCAGCACAAGTGGCTCAAAGGGCGGGAGCCGGCCCTCCCCTCAGGCCAACCTGCCCTACCTCTCATCCCCACAGCTAATGCCCTAACAACTCTCAGAGGGACGGGGGATGGGCTCATTGTCAGAAATGTGTCTGGGCCTGCCACTAAAGTCCTCTCTCTTTGTCCCTTGTCAACTGGGGGCTGCCAACCTGTCCACGTCTCTTTATGTCCATCTGTGGTCTTTGGTTTGGGCCCATGTCTTTATCTCTTTGCTCCTTCCCTCTCTGACACTCTTGGGCTCTCCTGCTCCAACCACAAGCCATGCTGGAATTCCGGGCACGTCATAAATGTTTTTCTTTAAGAATAATGGCAAAGGAAGCTACAGAGGAAGAAAGAGGAGGGTAGATTTTAATTCTAAATTTATTCACCACAGCAGATTCCCCAGGGACAAGACTCAAAATGTGAAGGCCCAATAAAAAAGCACACTAGGGAAAATAACCATTTCCCCTTCTGTTTGGTTCCAAGGACTTCCTTGAAATAAATTATTTCTACTATATTTCTGTATTCAGAAACATTTTAGAATGAACAAAGTATTTAGAATTGAGTGTTTTTACGTTCCCAAACTGTTTCTAAAAATTATGCGATAGGATTTTATGTTAAACAAGCCGCATCAATCTTTTCGTCTGCACGTAATGATGCACCTTGTTTGACATTCCTTTCTAAATGACCTACAGAAAAATCAATTGTTCCTGGGACTCCGAGTACATTTCCACTTATAAATACAGAGGAAGGTAAAATAGAGTACTTTAATATCAACACGGGAAAATTTTGTCCTCGGCCGCACACGTTGCTGCGGAAGTACCGGATCTGGGACTCGGAGGCAGATCCGAAGAGAGCTGAGAGGAGGATGGCGGCGGCGTGTAATGGAGCCACTGAAACAGAGAACATGCCCCAGCTGCTCCACGCTGCAGGCAGGGGGCATCAGTGGGGGGTTGTGTCCAAAGAAAGCAAATCCCCTCAACTCGGTGGCCACGCTATTGTACGGCTCCAATCTGTCCGCGAGTCTCCGACCGCATGTGAAAGACATTGAGCGGCGTTTAGGAAAACACGTTGTAAATCAAGAGATAAATTAACGTGTGAAGAGAGAGAGAAGCTCCTCGCAATCTAGGCAAATCTTCGGTTTTCAGGACTCTGGGAAGATGATAAAAATGACGTGTTAGGAGAATCAAAAATGACTCAAAGATGGCTCAGAGAATGAGGCTGATTAGCAGGTAAAGTTCTAGGGAGCAAATTGTGTTCAATGAGATTTAAAGGTTTCCCTCTCCTTTCTTTCCACAACTCCTTTTCTGAAAATAAGTGTTTTTCTGTTTCTCGCCAACACCAAGTGCAGAAAACACATACTGTCCTTTGTCGTACTCTAATTATATTGTGGATGGACTCTTCTGTTCCAGGTTTTGCCTACTTCTTAACAACGGTCAGAAGAGAAGAGATGCTAGATTTTTGAAAGGGCAGACCCTTCTGTAACAGGAAACTTGGAATTCTTAGCAGAATAAACTGTAATGTACAATTTGATATACCCAACAAGCTAATTTGATTTTTAAAAAAGCAATAATATACCACCATTTTGAGGTTCCAAAACAAAGTGACTTCAGATCTTGTGCAAATCACCAAAAAAATTTGTATATGTGCTCATTTTCTTTCCAATATTTATAAAAATCATTCTCTTTCCCTGTGCTTCCCAAATTTCTGAGAATGTTTAAACCCAAAACAAGAGGCTCCCAGTGCTCACCAGAAGGGAGAAGGAGAGGCAGGATGGGCACTGGGAAGGCAGGCAGGCCCTGGACACAGGTGTGTATATGCGGGTCCCTTTGTGCGTGCTGACCCCTCCCCTACAGTGCAGACAGTGGGCAGAAGGGTAGAAAGGAGACAGGGACAACACACACACACACACACACACACACACACAAAGGGGCTTCCACTCAGGAAAAAAACTCTTAGCTGAGGTTATCCCTATAACCTTGCATTCACTGCACCCCTCTTCAAAAGAGATTTGAAATTCTTTCCCAAACTTTGCTTCACTTTCCATGAGAATAGGGATGTTCCTGCATAAAACATGAGTTTGGTAGTGCAGGCAGCAGGCAGCAAGCAGGATGGGGCAGGAGCTGCAGACTTGGGGAAGCCTGGGGGAGTTGAGGGTGGAGGGGAGGCGAGCAGAGCAGTGGGGGAAGGGAAGGGCGGCTGTTTTCTCTGGCTGCATTTCTTGCAAGCTCCTTGGAGACCAGAGAAAGGGTGGGCAGGTCTCAGCTGAGGCCGGGTGGCTCACTGAAGCAGTGGAAAGCTGCATGCTGAGCCTGACCCTGACGGGGGTTTGAGGACCTCCAGGAAACGTATGCCAGCCCTCTGCACTAAGGAAGGAGAGAGGGTTTGGGCGAGGGGAAGGGCCAGGAGGGGAGAAATAGCAGGAGGGAAGAGGCCCCCATTAAACACTGAGGACCATGGCCTGTCCCTCCTAAATGGCAGATCCCCCCCATAAGTGCTTTTTCTGTTGCAGTCATCACAAAACCCCGTCCAGCGCTGGGCCTTTCACGTTCCGTTTTGTGAATGACTGCAGGTGGCCAGACGAGATTCTTAGCCTGTTTTCAGCGCCACAGTGAGAAGGGTTTAAGGGTCTGCAAGAGGTCTTCTCCTGGGCCAGCCGGTTATTAGCATTGCTTGAATTCGCTCAGCGATGGGCTAAATGCCAGCAGCGGGAGAGAGATGTCAGGGCATTCTGCTGCTCTGGGAGAGAGGTGGCCTTAAAGTCACCGGGGCAGGGCTCCCACCAGAGGCTCTGAAAGCACAGGCCTGCGGACGCTGCTGCCTCCGCTGCTGCAGGGACACATGGGGGGATCGGGGCTGGGCATCTCGGAGGCGAGACGGCTTCTCAGGTCCGTGGTGTGCAGCACGGATGCCCCATGTTCACGAGCCTGCTGCCCACCTCTGCAGGCCCCTCCCTAAAGGGAGCAAACGGGAAACCACCTGAAGTCCTTTCTAGGAAATGCCAGAGTATAAATAGGGAGTTTTGTTTGTTTTGTTTTGTTGTAATTTTGAGAGTTTAATGACGCCCTCAAGACAACAGGCCATGCTCCATATGTGGGTAACTGGGCTACTGGGTTTTTTGCAGGTCACTAGTTATTGCAAGATGGGAAATTATGCTACCGGCCGTAGAACCTCTGTGGGAAGGCGGCCCCATGGTGCTCTAGGGCCGCGGTCCTCAGCATCACCAGAGGACGTGCGGACCATGCAGCACTGGGCCGCAATCCCGGAGTTCCTGACACTGCGGTCTCGGGAGTCCTGAGAACCTGCATTTCTAACAAGTTCTCAGGTGGTGCTGATGCTGCCGATCCAAGGACCACACTGTGAGGAGCCCTGTTCCAGAACACCCACCCCCTTTTGCATTTGAGGAACAGGCACGGGACTTCAATGGCAGAGGCGGTACACACATCCCCTTTCCCTGAACCTCTTCTCTGTGGGAACAGGAGAATGTGGAGGAGAGTCCATAAGGAGAAGAAAAACACCAGACACAGTTAAAATCAAACACATGCTCTCTTCGTCCTCCGTGTGTTCAAGCAGGGTCTACAGAAACATCAGCCACCTGGACCCTGCTGGAGGGTCCGAATGGGCAAGTGAGCAGAAGCGATCAGTCCCAAAGTTGGGCTGGCAGACGGCCTCAGGAAGAGGGGAGGGAGGGAGAGAGAGGACAGACTGTGGAAAGCAATTAACCCAGACTGGAGAATCGGGGACACTGGGGAGCCTCCTGAAGCCCTGGGGGACAGAGATTAACAAGGTCCTCTAGGACTTGGCAGTGCGGGAGCAGCCCTGCTGCTTCCAGCTGCAACTGGACCCCGATCTCAGCTGTCTCCCGAAAGTCTTAAGGTGGGGCCCGAAAAGCTGTGCTGGGAGGACAGCCAGAAAGCCAATTGGTCTGGACCTCAGCTGGGCTCCCACAGCTGCGCGAGGGCCGCCACGTCTCAGTCAGCCTCTGTCTCCCCCAGACTGAGGTCCTCGAAGCCAGAGACAGTGGCATCTGTCATAGGGCCACTATGAACTTCACAAAAGCTACATAAAGAAATAAATGAGGGGATGAACGCAGCCCTCCTGCTCTGGGAGAGGTGGGCTCTGCCTTTAGTACAACCCCTCAAGAGGGACCACCTCTGCTCAAGCTTTCAGTGTGGATCTCCTGTCTGGGGAAGGCCAGGGGGCTCCTGCCACGAAGTGGCAGGTAACATATGGGCAGGAGTCCCCTTCTCCAAGATGCCCTCTCCACACCTTTCCCCTTGCTCCACTGCGGGGGGGAAGTCTTTTCTGACCAGCACATGGTCTGACAGAGTAGACACTCCTATGTGGGGAGTGCGCTGAGAACCCCTGAACGTATTTGAACACAGGTGGCAAACACAAGGCCCTCGGGCTGAATCCCGCCCTCCACCTTGTTTTATCCAGCAGCAGCACCAAGCTCCTTGCCCCTAGTTAAGGAGTAGTTACATTTATACAGTCCTAAAGTTACATTCGGCCCTGTGAAGGCAAAACCATGAGGCTGATGTGGTCCCCGGTGAAAATGAGTGTGACATCCCTGTATTAGAAGTTTTACATGCCCACCCACCCATTCCCAGGCTCCCCCAGCTTCCCAGCAGCCTCGCAGAGGCCCCGTGGGCCAGAGAGGGCTGTGAATTTTGGTCACAGCCTGATGCTGCTCAGGCTCAGGTGGCGGTGAGACAGGTCCTTCGTGCAAAGCTGCACTGTGGCTTCGCTCTGTAATTGGACCTTGAACGGGGCCACTTGTCTGTTCCTGTTTCACGCTGGGTGAGCCTCGAGTCAGCCCTGAAAGTTCCATACACCCAGGCCCAGACTTGCCCATGGGCTCTGTGCTCCTGTGTGACCAATGACCCACCAGCCCAGGACAGAATTCACACACGGTACGTGGGAACCCTGCTCCGTCCTGGGCCCATGACACTGCACACCTCAGAGCATTACCACAATCCTGTGAGTTCAAAAGCAGCAAATCACAGAGCTGCTTACTGTCCCAAAGCTGCCCGTATAATGAGATTTCTCTCCCCTTCTCCACTTTTGACTTTTGGGCAAATGTCAGGAGGGAATGGTGGTACCCTGCAGGGAATTTTCCTTCCCAGACCTCATCCCCCGCAGATGGAGGCCGAATCCGGGTCCCTGAGCCTCACCACCATGTTTCCAGGAGAAAGACCTGGGGTGGGGGTCGGTGGGGGCTGGGAGGACCAGCAGTGACTCCCAGCCTGAATCGGGCAGAAACTTGAGTGAGTTACATGAGCCCAGAGCCCAGAGCCCAGGGCGCCTGCACTCCCGGGCCGGCGATGGCTACGCTCCCTTGGCTGTGCTGAGACCCAGTTCCTCTAGTCCCGCGGCCACCGAGCACAGGAGGAGGGATGTGACGGCGACAGCGGTAGTGTCGTCAGGAGCCGGCATTCTCTCCTGGGGCAATTTTGCCCTTGGGAGGACATTTGGTAAAGTCTGGAGACATTTTTTTTTCATTTTTATTTTTCAATTACACTGTGCTCTCAATCGTATTTTGTATTGGTTTCAGGTGTGCAGCACAGTGGTCAGACAGTCACGTACTCAGAGACATTTTTGATTGTCGCAGATGCAGGTGCTACAGGTGAGCAGAGGCCAGGGATGCTGCTAAACATCCTACAAAGTGCAGGACAGTCCCCCCACCACGAATAAATTATCCGGCCCCAAATGTAATTGTGCAGCTGTTGAAAAGCCCTTCCCTAAACACTGCTGCTCCCCACCCCCACCATGATTTGGGAACTGTAGCCCAGAATTCTCAAACGAGTCAGAATCCCGGTCCTCCATCCCTGCCTTGGACTTCAGACGGGCCCCACTGGATCAGGATATATTGGAAACATGGGGTGCAGAGTCACCCCCCACAGGAACCTCTGGAAAGTTGAAATATTCCCCAAAGGGATGTCAGAAGTCATCACATCCAAACATACCCTCTATATGAAATTTATGAAGCCACAAGCAGACCACAACTACGAGAGAGAGGAAAACAGGGTCACAGACACGTTTGGAATGCTGGGTAGATGGGCACTCCCATGGTGGCAAAGGAGAGTGGAGGCCCCTGCAGGAACACAGGAAGCGTGACTTCACTCAGCAGGTAGTGGCCTCCTATCCCCAGAGGCAGCCCTGGCTGAAAACATAACTGAGGATGACAGTTTAGATGGGTAGGCAAGGACAGGGCTGTCACGGAGGGTCCCTTGGTCCCAAAGGCTGTATCCCACCATCCTCGTCGTGTCTCATTTTGCACGCTGCAGGTGGGGACCTGCCCCGGTTCCCATGCCCTATCCTGGCAGTGCCGGCAGCCACCCAGCCCTTGGGAGTCCAGCAGCCCCCTGTCCAAGTGAGCAAGGAGAAGAACTAAAGGGGCCTTGTCAGTAGCCGCAGAAGGGTGGAGTCAGGGCGGGAGGAGGCAACAGTAACACAGAAGAGAAACAAAGGGGCAACCTCGCTGTGTGCCCAGCCCTTCAGCCAGCAGGGTTTCGGCCGCAGGAGTGCAAGCTGGTCCCAAACCCTGAAACACCTGTGAGTGGCGGGCATCTCGGCTACCACCCCTCCACACACTCTCAGGCACGTCCTTACTCAGCCAGGGCAGGAAAGCAGTGAGAGAAGCTTCTCCTTCCAGGGTTCGTCTCTGAAAATCAAGTTACGGAAGTAGTCTGCTGTGACTCATGTGGGCATGAACAGCGAACACAGAAAGGGACGTCGGTCCAGTACTCACCACCAGGAGCTCTGCCTCAGGGTGGGGAAATCAGACGACAGGAGATGCAATCCAGGCGGAGCTGGCACAGTCAGCCAGGCAGCCTCTCAGGGCCAGGGCAGCAGCCGGGCACTCCTCACCCCGCTGCCAGCACTCGGGACCCCAGCCCCGACCTGGGAGCAGACCCAGGGCCAGGACGGGGCTTCCTTGGGCTGATGAGGACCTGAGTTCCCATTAGTGTTTCTTAGTCGAGGGGACCAGGACTGCCGCTACTGCTTTCAGAGAGAAAACACTTCTCTGTAAGATCAGCCCAGGCTGCTGCGCTCAGGTTAGCAAGAAAACATCTCCGTCCTGCCTTGTGCATCCAGGTGGCAGGGTTCAGCTCCAGGGAAAGCAGGACACACACAGCAGCCCACCTGGACGGGCTACGATGGTCCCTCACACTGCAGAGCCTGCTCCCAGCGCCAGACAAAAGTGCTGGAACCAGCTCGCAGCCCCAGTGACATGCCAATCACCAGCACCCCGGCTGTCCCTCCGGCCAAGCCCCAGCCAGCAGTCCAAGGCTGGCTTCCTCTCCTGAGTTTCCTCAAAGGCGCCTGCCTGGCAATGGCTGAGGATAATTTATCCTCAAGGAGTGGATTGCTCCTCCCAGAAGTAACCCCAGCTTTGGCTGGACCAGACAGCAGTGGTATAATGCCCTGGATTGGGGAGATGGAGAGAGAGACCTGCCAGAGAGTGTGTGTGTGTGCACGCGCACATGTGCCCAGGAGAGGAACGTGAGGCAGGTCGTGTGCATCTTCCTGGGGTGTTAGTTCCTCTTGGATTTCATCCCATCCCTCTCTCCTCCTGTGTGTTGGGGGGATGGGTGGTGAGAGACTGACAGATTCCAGAACCTGCAGGAGACACCGTCCTTTCCTCCCTGCCTGGAGGGTGACAGTGCCACCCCTCTCCTCTTGCCGCCTCCACAGCTGCTGCCGTCAGCACTTGGCTTCCTCTGCAGAACACTCTCGGGTAGCAACTCTGGAAGAAGCAGCGTTTCACAAAAGTGGCTGCAGCACAGCCCCTCTTTTCTCCAGCCCAGGTCCTTCCTTGTCCCCATTGTGGTCGCTGCCCTCCCTGCCCCCATCCCAATGCCCATTCTCCCAGAGATGGAGAGCCCAGGAGTCTCCCCCACCTGCTCCCACCTCAGAGCCATGTCCCTCTTCGCCCCATTCCTGGGGTCCTGGGCTGGGGGGAGGAGAAGCTGGCCACCATGGAGCTGCCCATCAGTAGGACTCCAGGGAGCCGCAGACTTCTTTCAGCTTCCTGTACCTCAGCCCCTCACCAAGATGTGCCACAGCAACAAGGGTGAGTGTAACTTCCAGTTGTCTGCACAGTCCATCCGGACAGAAAGCAGGACTGGGGAGAGTGATGGTGAAGGGTCAAAGATACTCCATAGCCTCTTGTCTCCCCCTTCCGTAAGAGGGATCCCCAAGAGGTCCGAACGTCTCCTCTTTGTTTCACATCCTGGCCACCACAGAGCAGGCCAGGCCTCCATCTGTGGCTTCGACATCTTCTTTGGAGATGACTGTGGCTTGCTCTCAACCTTAGCCTATCTTGATCTTTGAAACTAGTGGGGGCTTTGGTCTCTTTTCTACATTTCCCTGCCATGCTTAGTTGGTGCTGATTGATTCTTAGAGAGAAGCAGGGGGGACAGTAACCAGGGTGAAGGATCTGGTATAGGGATCAGTGGAGCAAAGTCACCACCAGGCCTTGCAGGAACCCCATTAGCTTGACCATGCATAGTGACTACCTAAATGGCTGGGTATTGTGGGTAACTGCCTAGGCTCAGGGGTTCGGCATAGCCAGGACTTAACTTATTAACTGCGTGATCTTCAGTGTCCCTGTGTGAAAATTGGGAATGTTCCTATCTGCTTTCTAGGATTGTCATGAAGATCGAATGAGATAAAATATGTAAGGTGCTACCCCCGTGCCCAGCTTCTCTGAGGGCTCAGGGACACTAGACCCAGTTTTCTTCTTCCACGGAATCCCGACATGAATGCTGTGGCTCCGGCCATTCTGAGAAACAGCCCGCGGGTGGGCTGCTTAAAGGAGGGGAAGGGCCCAGCTCTGAGAAGCTGAGAGAAGCATTTAGGAGCAGAGCCAGGGTGTAAATCATAGCGAGGGGAGAGGTCGAGGGGCGCCGTGTTGGAAAAGCAAGTCCAGCAGAGGAGGCAGAACATAAAAACAGAGCAGGCCACGCTAGGGAATGGGACCCCTGCAAGGCCGGGAGGAACCCTAGGAGAGAACAGGGCCCAGGGTTGGGGGTGGGAAGAGCCCCTCGCCCAGGAGAAATGTTAGTCTGGGGCTTTCTGGAATGGATTCCAGGGACTGAGGCAGAGAGTGGCTAGATCAGCACCTACCAGAAGCCAAAATGGATAACCTGAGGCCTAAATAGAACAGAGTCAAGTTTCTCCGGAAACCAAGAGGGATGTGAAGGAAATGGCCCATGCTCTACCGAAAACCCTCTCTACACCAGTGTCTACAGGGAGGACAGGAGCACCACAACCCAAGGATCTGGGCCTGGAGACAGCCCTGGGCAAAAGAAGCTGTAATCATGGGTTGCCTGGGGGTGGGGGGTGTCTTGGTTCATACTTAAATGAGCTTGCCCGGGGTGCACATGGTTTACCTCCCGAAGCCCCCTCTGGCAGAGGAAGAGCCTAGAAAGCCTGGCACCCAAGCCTGTGAGGTAGGCCTTGCTTTTTTGGATAGTGGGGGGAAGGGAAGCTCTGCTGGGCAGAGAAGAGTTGTTGGCCCTAGATGCTCAGGCCAGCATCTCAAAAGAAGTAGCCCAATATCATGCAGAAATGAGGTTCGGGTTCTAATCCTCATTCTGCCCACTGGTCTTCTCTGGCCCTCTGTATCTTTTTCTTTGAAATGAGGCCAGATTTGTTGTCTTCCAACTTTTTTTCCAGCAGCAGAACCCGTTCTTCAAATGAAATCTTTTCTAGAACATCTATATCTAGATCAGAAGGGAGCAGAGTTACACTGATGGGTAGGGGGCTGGGCCCTAGATGCTCAGCCTCTCAGCAACTCTCAAGACAGCCAGAGGAACCCCAGGATGCTCTAGAATATAGCACAAACCTACAATATTAGCTCTGTCCAAGAGCTTTCCACCTGTCGGATGCCACAGCTTTTTATCCTCAGGGAAAGGTAAGTAGATACCAGCTTGGATGGGCACCAGCTGGAGGGCCAAGCATGAGAGGGTCCCAAGAGAGGGAACAGACTGCCCTCCCCCCAACTCATGGCGCCTGCCGGGGCTGCAGGCCCTGGCGCAGAGGCTGCTGAAGGTAGGAGCTATGGCTACAGATGGTGGAAGGGAGGCCAGCCTGGTCCCAGGCTCCAGGGTGACAAATGTGCTACACAGAGAGGCCAGATGGATGCCCCTGCCATTGGCACCATGGCTCCTCAAGAAACACTGGGCTGCTTTTCATACCCTGAATTGTTGCAGGCTCCCTCTCTCAACAACTCAGCCAAATGATAAATCTTGCCTGCCAGGGGAGCTGGCTGCCCTGACCCTGGCCTGGTACTTCGCCACTCCTGGCCTCGCCTCATGCCAAGATGGAGATCCAGGCACGAGCAGCAGAAGGAAGGACTATGGGTGGAGCTGGGCCCATGTGGACTTAGGGTCCTATCTTGGTTTGGCTTTTCAGAATGTTCTTCGTCCTGGTTTTTGGTTTTTGCCTTTTGGATCCTTTCCCCTCCCTCTCCAGGGTTCTACCAAGAGCCTTTACCATAACCCCCTCACACCAGAGTCATAAATCTGACAAATTGATGACTTCCATGACACCTGGAAGCCGGAGACTGCCTGCTCCCTGCCCTGGGCCTCTGGGAAGGAAGAGGGAGGAGCACTGTAACTGCCACAGCCCGCTAGACCGTCCTCGCCCTGGTAAAGGCTCCTCAGCTAGAGGTGCAGACACAGCAGGCCACAGACAGCCCCCACCCCAGACTGTCTCCCAGAGGGAGCCAAACAGCCTCACCAAGGCAGGATTTTACTTCTTCAGTCCATCTTTGGTTATTTCTTTGCCACACCCACCTTCCCTCCTCCAATCGCCTGCACAGGAAAGGGAAGGTTCAGAAAATGATCTCTGGCTCCCCACCCACCCTGCTTCTCTGCCTCTCTTCTCAGTGATTTTCCTGGGAATTCAGCACATTACTCTGTGTGGCACTTTATGGTTTGTAACCTGCTTGTTTACCCTTCACAGCAGTGGGGTGGGCACCCCAGCTCCATGTTTCAGGTGTGGAGGCGGAGCTCAGAGGGTCTGGCTTGCGGAGGGCAGGGTGGAGACCAGACCCCAGCCTCTGTTTCTCACTTTATGTAGCTTTCTTCTCCTCACCTCTCTTCAGGTTCCCTCGATTTTCTCTCCTCTCTTCTATCTCTCCTCCCCTTTCTTTCTAGTATGTCTTCTCAATCGTTCCTCTGTGCTGTGCTGCCTCCCCAAAAAGATCCCCTGCAGATGCCCCTGAGGTCGGAGCAGATGGGGACCTCAGGATCATCTCACCCCCTCCTCTGGTGTACGGGTGAGGAAACTGAGGCCACATTACTTGGCTGGGTCCCCAGGCCCCTGCCCTGTCTCCCCCAGGGTGTGTGGGTGGCTGTGGGACACCAGAAGGGATAATAGATTTCTTAAGTCATCCTGCTGCTATTCCTCGGAGTATTTCTAGGGCAGCACCCAGACAAATGCTCACTGGTGTGTTCCCTCCCTCCTTCTGCAGCAAAGATGCTGCATCTCTGCCCTATTGCACTTAGAAGGGAAAGGTCAAGGTCGTGTTTCTGCAGGGAAAGTCATCATCAGGAGGAGTCTTTGAGAAGTTCATCAGCTCCCTGCCTCTACCCCCAGGACAGGAGCCCCTGCTGCTTCCCCATACCACGCAGCGTGGGTTTCTCTCCTTACTGGGACTACCTGGGACAGAGATTCCCCCCACCTCTCTGGATCACCCTTTCTTGTCCTTATACCCCCAGCTAGGGAATGCCCCCCTTAGATGCGGTCAGCAAACTACCAGAGCGTGCCATGCTGGCCCTGGCTGGCAAGAAGACTCCTTATGGGAGCCTCCCTGGGGGCCCTCTTACCACAGATTGGGCACGCCCAGCCTGATCTTTCCCATTCCCAGTGTCAGTCCCACAATCAGTGTCCCAGGGTGGGGCGCTCTGAATAAGCAGGGGGACCTGCTTCACCCCGTAGGGGCAGCTGCTCAGAGCAGCCAGCAGAGGTGGCCTGCCAAGCAGGAGGAGCTGGCTGGGAAGGTGGAAAGAACATGTGGGCTTTGGGATCAAGAAGCTTGGGCTGGATCCTGATCTAGCACTTATGAGCTCCTTGACCTTGAGCGAGTCACTCCTCTAAGCCTCCAAGTCTCATCCATTAAATGGGGGAAATAACAGTTCCAGGCTTATCTATTTTGCCAAGTGTAAGAGGATTAAAAGGACAGGCAGGTGACCACGTTCTGCAAACCAATGTAAGGCAGGAGTGCTTCACCCTCCGGGTCTGCGGAGCTTTCAGAACGGTGCTGCCTCGTCTCCTCTCTGTGTGGCTCAGTTCCCGACTCCTGCCGACTCCTGGACTCCTCCAGCCCCCAGAGGGGAGGCTGTGGCCCTGTGCTGCCTCATCCCAGGGGCTCCATTTGGGGAGAATACACTCCGAGTCTCATCTGCTCAACTCATTACAACTGGAGAGATTTACTTCTGAGGCCTTCATTATCACCTAATTGTGTTCCCACTAAAAACTCATTAATTAGCCATTCTAAAGCTGTCAGCACATTTAAATAGACTCACAGACTTACACAATTTTAGAGTTGGAAGAGAACTTCTGCATGTCCAACCTGTTCAAATCCCTCATTTTAGAAATGAGAAGAGTGAAGCCCAGAGAGGTGAAGTAACCCAACCAAGGTCACACAGCAGGCCAGGGATGAAGTCGGGGCTAGAAGCCCACCCCATGGAGTTGCTCCCCTCCTCCCCTCCTTCCCCCCATTTTCCTAAATGTTGCTGCTCACCTTCTGTCTTCTATCCCTTTTCCCAAAGGAGACATTCTAGGTTGAGGTATGACCCCAACTGGAAAAATACATACATGCAGAACTTGGAAAAAAAACCATACACAAACAAAAAAAAAAACACTAAAAATGAGGATCTAAGAACCTGAGCCAGTTGATGACCAGCTATAACATGCAAATGGACCTCATGCCTACTGGAGAGAAGAGTGATAATGCCCCTCCTCGTCCTGGAGAAGAGCAGACAGACAGACTGGACTGATGGAGCTAGAGGCTGACTCTGTGGAGACCACTCTGCTCAGGTGAAATCCAGATTCTTGGCCCCCGCCTGACATTCTGCCTCAGAATCTCTGGAGTAGAGCCCACGAGTCTGCATTTTGGGTACCACAAGCTAAAAGACCTTCTTAAAAAAAAAACACACAGCAAACATACAACAACTATGGAGACAGACAGGAAAAGAGAAAGCGTAGCAGAGGTAGACAACTAATAAAAGGAACAGAGGGGCAGCCCTCCAGAACGATCTAATGGGGCCAGGGCGGGCTCGGACGGAGGAGCGGGACTGAGAGCAGCCTCGAGGAAGCACAGGATGCAGGAGTCGCTCAGCTCCTGGACCTTGGGTAGGTGCCCACACCTGGAGCCAAGGTTCTCAGTCATGGTGGCCATGGGCCCAGTTTATGAGGCAAGTGTCTGCCAGGACAACAGTTCAACCTGAGGCCAAGGGGATGGCCCTGGAGGCCCAGGAGGGAAGAACAAATGTCTACAGCACTCAATACACACTGGGCTCCATCCCAAATCTTTATGTATACTAACAAATCTGATCCCACTTAAACTCTGTGAAGTGGGGCACTGTTATCACCGCATGCCACAAGGGGGAAACAGGCTAGGAAACCAGCCACAGGCCAAGAAGTAGCGGAGCAGGGACCGAGACCTTCTCTGCTTCCATGCTGCCTCCTGTCTACAGCCAGCAAAGATCAGAAGCTGGCCATTTGGCCTGGAGTGCACAGTATCTCTTGTTGGGGGAGCCGTGGCATATTTTGAGGGCTGCACCTTCCTTGTGCACTGCAGGGACTTCGTGTCCCTGGCCTCTGCCACCAAATAATAATGGGGTCCCCAAGTCACCTTGAAGACCAAAACCAGCCCCATACTTCCAGACACGTGTGCACAGTAGCGGGTCAACCCGGGAACACCACTGGAGATGGGTGGGGATCAAGGACTGAGTGGGGATGCGCTCTGCATGCCGCAGGCTTGGCCTCTCTCTGCAAGAGATTGTGCGGGAAAGGGAGCTGGCGGAACGCAGGAACCTGGGTCCTCCCAGGGTCCCTCTAAGCTCAGGGTGCTGGGCTGCTGCAGGAGGGCTGAGGAAGGGTGATGCTGGAGCTAAAAGGAAAGGAGAGAGAGGAAGCCATAAACCCAGACACCCATGGTTTGAAAGGGACTGAAGGCAAGTCTGAGTTTGGGACTCACCTCCAATTCTCTCTCACGGTGGCAAAGACCTGCACAGCTCTCTGAATCTCAGAGGGTGAGTTTTTTTGTTTGTTTGTTTTTCTGCAGAGGCTTGGGTAGCAGTTGGAGTATCATGGGGAGAAAAGGAAATAAGTCGGAGAACTTAAGCCACAGACTGGAAAGGAAACTATTCCCTCACGCCACCATTTTTTTAACCTTGGCTGGTGGCAGCAGAAAATTCACAAAGGGCCACAGCAGCCCTCCATGGGCTGTGCCTTTTTGTAGGGAGCCCCTGCATCTCCTCATCAGATGTGGCATGGGGGCAGGGGGAGAAACCTTCAGACTTTCTCCTATAGTATTCAATATACCAACCCCACTGCATCCAAATCTTCTTTTCCACCTCTCTCCCCTTTAAAATTTCCAGGGACCAAAACCCCAGAATGTATCTGTAATGAACTGAAGAATTCATTCGGACAATATAGGCTAAATTCCACCCACTCATCTGCCTAAAAGCCCAGGCCGGATGACTTCCCATTCAACTTCACTGTGAGTGGCCAGACAAGGTGCTTAGGCTAGAAAGATTGAGCACAGATAATCCATAAAGCAGATCACTAAGAGGTGATGCCATTCCTTGGGTAATTACTGGTAACACATTCCTCTGAAAACCTAAATCCCACTCTACCAGGTGAATGCTAGCCGCTGCGTATCATGTGAGAGCAACGTGAAACATAAACCTTGGCCTCCAGGAGAGGACACACACAGACACAGTGTCTTTTTCAAAACGCTGTCAGAATACATGTCCTACCCAATGATTTCTATTTGTGTTTGGAAGTGGAGAGGTCAGTTCAACAGGCTGTGCATCCCAGCGTGTCAAGCATCTCATTAGCGAGGTCCTGGTGGGAGAAATCCAAGTGCAAGAAGATGAAGATGGGTTAGGTCCGTGGAGCACAGGGGAGAGAGAAGGGAGGAGGTGACTTCAGAGCACCATTCTTGGGGCTCTGTGTTGGGTCCAGGCAGACAGGCATCGTGGATGTGGGATGTGGTAGAGCTAACTTTTAACTATTCAGTGAACCCAGTGCATTGTATATGGAAGGAATTCTTTACATTTTTTATATTAAAAGAGTACAGATTTTTTAATTAAACATGTAAGTTGCATTAATAGCTTTTGGCACACCATACCACAATCCATCTACAAACAGTCAGACCCAATAGCAAGTTCATTCTTGAACAATCCATGAGTTAGCAGAAAACTCCCTCCAACTCACAGTACGATCCTCCTCAGTTCTTGCGAGCAGGGATTGGGGAAATACTACATCGTGTTTCTAGTTGGGAAAGGCATTCCCTCTGAAGCAGACCTACTGTGAAGCCTGCAAACCCCTTTGTGTGGACAACCATCGTCACATATGTCCAAAGCAAGAAACACCCCACTTTCACAGTTCATCATTAGCTGCACAGCTTATAAGAGCAAACAGGCAGACTCCTGCCTTTCTTCCATTGGAGAGAACAACCCAATTTGCAGCATAAGCACCAATTAGCCACATGAGAAGCTCAAGCTGCGAATCCTGAAGAGCTTTAACCTAATGGCAAATTGCAGTTCTTCTTGTTGGTGGGAGGGTGAGGCAGTCCCACCCGGAAGGCCTGACCCGCGGGGTCTGATCATTGCGTTATTTATGTCTCTTAGAGACCACTGGCACACCTGTTTAGGAGACATCTTATAAGAGAGGCTCTTTTTTTGAGCACAGGGTTTTTTTATTCCAAAAGAAAGTGCTTTGGATGCCATTTCAAAATTAAATTGGTTAAGAACTAATTATAAAATTAAGCTTTGTGTAAATCCACTGACCGCTGGTTTTCTTATCTGTAGAATGTCGAGGATTCCGGCACTGCCTCTTGCTGAGATAAAGATGAGCTGGCGCTTGGGAAGCTGAAAAGCATGACAACAAAACAATGCCAGCGTCCAGTTTGTGGAGTGTCTCTGACCTCCTAATACACCCAGTAGGAAAGTGCAATGAGCAGCTATAACTGCCCCCAGTGAAAAGCACTGGGGATACAAAAGTGACTGAGAAGCAGTCATCACCCACCTAGAAAATCTCAGGAAGAAATAAGCCCCCACATCCAAACCAAAACCAAATTCCTGAGAAACAAAAACGGAGTAACAAAGTACAGGCACTAAAACCCTCAGGCTTCACCCAGAGCCCGCTCACTGTCACTTCCTGCATTCTATATTTACCCTCTGGTATCCTTTTAGTTACAAGGAACGCAAACCCAACTCAATTCATAGTGGCTTAAACAAAAAGTACATATTATTATTTATTAATAATCATTATTATTAATATTGATATATACAATTATTATTCACATGAAAGGAGGTTTAGAGGTTAACAAACAAAATAAAACGAAACATCTGGTTCACAGTTCTTTCCATCTCTCCACCATGCCAGCCTCTGCAAGTCCACGTCCCACTCTGCCATCCCCAGTAGGCTTTCTCCCAAAGAAAGTTCTGGACGTTATGATTCGGTTGCCAAGAGCAATCAGGGCTGTCTGTCTCCTCATTTCCATTTACTTGGAGAATAATTTCCTGTGGCTCTCTACTGCTAATGAGGAGGAACTTTCCAGAAATCAGCTGAGAACCTCTCTTCAAATCCTGTCAGTCAAGACTGTGTCACGTGTTTATCTATAACCCAGCCACTGACAAAGGAAAAGAGGGTCCCCTTAAACCAATCAGGCCTGCTTCCTTAGGTCAATCACAAACTTCATTGCTGCTACTCAGGGGGTGTGAAATGAATGATGGGAAGTTAATCATGAGATGCTCTACTCAGTTATAAGAACTTAAGCTATCCACTCTCTAAGCCCACATAATAAATGGAAGTTAAAAGTGAAGAGACATTTGCTTTAGGCAGGTACCCTGTGTCTAGCAAGAAGGGACATCAGTCAGCAAGAAGCACAGCTGGACAAACTAAAACTCAGGCTCAACAACTCACAACCTCAGGGGGGCCATTTGGTATAAGCAAATTGCCCCATAAGCCCTGTTGAAATATAGCTCAGTACATTAATTAAGGTCCCTAACATACCCCTGAGACATCAAGAAAAGGTTACATTTATGCTTGTGCAACTCTGTTTAAAAAGGCAGGGACCCATGTAATACATTTCATACAAAATCACAAACACAGTGGCTGACAATGTTTAAGTGTTGTTGCCTAAAGGGACAAATTTTATGTTAGTGAAAAAAAACTTTGAAATTTGGAATGACCCACCCCAGCTTCTCTGGAGGGCTGGGTTTTCCTGTGCAGACTGCAACCGCGAAGGACCGCCGCACACAGTGGAACGTCACTGCTGGTTTCCCCCAGGCTCCTCAGCTGGTGGAAATTGATTGCTCCTCATCTCCTCGACTGGGTGGCTGATTGACAATGCCAAGCACATAGTAGGTATTTACATTAAAGTGTTGCTCTTTAGAATGAATATTCAGACTCCCAGTCCTCCCTAGACCTGTCAAATCAGAATCTCACAGGTGTGGACCATACTCTGTCTTCCCTTAAAGTTCCCCTAGTAAATCTGCTGACCAGCCAGACCAAACCTCACACTATCTCTGAGTCCAGAATGCTCTGCAGGAAAAGCCCTCTGAATAAGAGCCAGGGCCTCCTGGAGCTTCACAAGGTCATCTCCTTTGTATTCTTTCTTGCCTTCAGAAGACCAACAGGAGACATGAGCTCTGGGCATTCGCCCTTCTGGGGACAAGCACAAATCCACCACCCCAGCTACTGCCACCCCAGCAACCGGTCCCAGCCGCTCCTGACACACCCCACCCACCCAGCAACGCTTGTGCTGAAGAACCACAGCCAGTCCGCCTGTTAGCTCCAACTGCTCCCCCACTCAAACTCTTCCTGCCCAAAGCCTTCCCCACCCCAGGCCCCACCCCAGCAGCATCAGGGTCCTCGGTGGAGGGGGCAATATCAGCTAGACAGCGTGGTCCCTCCCCAACCAGGAAGGGCGTTCTTTATTACCTATTAAATGACACCACTGCCGGTTTCTCCTTCACAATTCCATTTTGTAACTGACTCGCCACCCCATCCTGTCTCCCTCTCCAAAGACGTTCTTCATGTTATGTCTAGCCCAAGTGCCTCTCACCGCAACTGGCTGAGGAAGGGACTCAGGACTCCTTGGTCGCTGGCATGTGACTATGAGGGACCAACAGGTGCCTGGCCTGAGGGGATGATATATATTTTTCACCTTTTTCTAGCCAAGGGACAGAGCAATGTCCCAACCCCTGAAACACTCCAGCCTGGGAGACGTGGGTCTCAGGAGACTGTCCTGCCCTGCAGAGGTCAGCACGCCAACCCTCAGCCTCTTTGACACTCCACCGCCCCAGTTCCTGGGACCTTCCATTACCAGTGTCTGTGCGGCCAGAGATTACAGGCTTGACCATTACCAAAAAGGCTCTTCCCGTCCTGGCTCCATGGAGCACTACCTGTGTGTCCTTGGAGATGCCCCACGACCTCTCTGAGCCTCAGCTTCCTTTTCTGGGATGGATAAGGATAGTCTTGATCTGTCTCCCTTGTTCTCATGAGGCTGAAAACCCACAACAAACATGAGTGTGCTTCGTCGCCCAGACAGCGCTGCTCACTCATGGGGGCTCACTGTCCACTGGGCGCAGAGCCTCTCCAGCTGGGAAGTGTCTCATTCATCTGGTGTCTCCAGGGTCTGGCAAGTGTCTCCCGAGGAATGGCTGGGGATGGTTCACGAACAGAATGAGGAGAGGGCATCGGAGGAGGACAGGAGCGCCTGACAAGTCGGGATGGTGAAAAGGAAGAGTCGGGGGCAGAAGGAATGCCTCCCCTCTCCTACCACCCTCCAGTCTGCAGGGACTAACGATGTTCCCCATTGATTAGACAGACAGCTTTTCAAAGTTGCTCTAGCTCCAAATCGAAAAGGATATTAAAGCTTTTCCATGTCAATTTAAATAAAATATCGAGCATATCCAACGTTTAAATTGAACAGAAAATCCCTTCCAGCTGACAAACCTCTAAGGCGCTTGCTTGCCCTGGCTGGTGCTGCAGTGAACAACTTGTTGGGAGGTTTGGATGCTTGGGTGCAGCCTTCCTCTGATTCCTCGTGCTCCGGTTTCCTGGAGCAACAGGCACTCAGCAGGCTGAGTGAGCCAGGATGACAATTGGGTATTTGAAGGATGAACTTGTTTCTCCAACTGAACTGCTCTGGTCCTGGGAACCCAGGGGACATCCTGACCCCCCTTATCAGCTCTGCACAGGAAATGCCCTACCTCCACCACCACCGCCAACCGCCCCGCCCCGTTCTCGGAACAGAAACGCAGCCTCTTAGGGTTGCAAAGGGCAGCTGCTTGTCACTGCACACAAGTCCAGCTGCACTTTCAGATAGTCTCACCCCCACCCTTTGCATCCCTGGCCCTAAACTGTAATGCAGTAATTGAGGTAAAATATAAAGGAGAACTCCTCACCCAGAAAAGCATGAGGAACAAGAGGGTGGTAATTTTTAGATATAAAAGAACACTCCCACAATGTTACCCTTGCCCTTACACAAGCCAGCATACCCTCTTGGGGACACACACACACACACACACAGAACACGTGTCCCCAGGAGCTGGGGTGGCCAAAAGCTCTCAGTAGTCCCACATTTGAAGCCCCCACCCCTGCCCTCACTCTCGGACTAGAGCACAGGAGACCAGAGCCTGGCGGACCTGCTTTGGCCACCACCACCCTCTTTCCAGAGTTCGTAACATCTGCTAAGCACTTCTCAACCTGAAATCTTGATCCTTCCCTTAGAGATCCCAAGTCAAGTATGAATCCGATTCCACAACCATCTAGTCGGTGCCAGGCAGTGGGCTAATCTAAGGAAGGATAAGGAAACCCACAGGCCACTGTCAAAGTGTAGTTTTCAAAGTGCTCTCATATAATCATTTTTCTCACTAATGAGGGATGGTAAAGGTAACTCAAAAGGGAATTTGAAGAGCAGGGGTTTATATGATCAGTCAGGAAAGGCGTGCAGAAATAGGTTTGCTAAGTAGGGACAAAACTGGTTAATGTCCTACAGGGCGACGAAACCACGGCTGTTGGAGTTATCTTTTCTACCGGACGGAGGTCCCATGTGTCTCCACTGGGTGAAGAGCTCCGTTATCAATTACATGTTAACATCTAACTTCATAAAGTCCACCCCTAATCAATAATAACTTGAAACTCGAGCAAAAGTGCCTTCCCCTAGAGAAGGAAATAACCTTGGGTGAACCCATTAGGTGACAGCGTGAGGTGGCCAGGGTGTGCGACCATCCTTGCCTGGTTTCCGAGTTTGGGGCACTTTTTCTTAACACCACCCCAAGCAATACCTAGTGGGGCCAGGCTGTCACACACGGTGCGGTTAAACAGTCCCAGGAGAATTACTGTTCATTCTGTTACTGTTCATGACAATGGCACGGTGTTCACGTACAATAGGAATAAATCCTTATCAGTCGACACGCACACTGAAGTGTCCACAGATAAAATTGCATGATGTCTCGGATTCACTTACAAACATCCCAGGGTAAACTAGAGCTGAGGGGAGAACAGGTGAAGCAAGACGGGCACAACAATGGTAACTGCTGAAGCCCCCGAGGGTACATGGGCATTCGGGTAAGGTTCTCTCTACTTCGGGTGTATTCAGACTGTTTTTATGCTGATGGCTAAAACAAGACACCTTCTATCACGTGTTTGTCGCCCTCTCCCACACTGTAAGATTTGCTGTGCTCACTGTTTCTGCCTCCCCTGCTGCTGGTTCTTTCCCCCGGAGCACCAGAAGAGCATCCAGCACCTGTAGGCACACAGTGGGTATTTGTTTAAGAATTATTTGAAGGCACTCCACAGAGGCGGAACAGGAGAAGGGGCTGCACAGATGTCACAGGTAGAAACCACACATTTGAAAACAGCCCAGAGAAAAAGCAGAGACAACCATGGGAGCAGCCAAGCTGGATGCAAGTTTTTGGAGAAGGGCCAAATTGGGCCTGCCTGGAGAGAGGCACAACCACGCAAGTGACAGATGGGATGCAGACCAGCAGGGCAGGGGCCCCCCTGCACCCTGGGTTCGGGGAGCCGCGGAGGGAGCTGAGCCTCCAGCTGGAGTGGGGGAGCCTGCTGCGGCCCAGGGCTGGGCGTCTCTGGCCGGCCTTCGGGGCAGTGCCCTGCCCCCACTGCAGGTGCGCCTTTGATGTGGTGCTGGGCTGCTGGGCAGAGGAAACCCAAGCTTCCCGGCGCTGCCCACTGCATCAATGCCACCCAGTTTTCAGTGCAGCCGCAGAAGATGTGCCGGCCTGTGGGCCCGAGGTGGGGCCCCTGCTCTACAGACAGAGAGGCTGGCAAGAAACCAAGGCACAGCATTTCAGCCAGAGATGAAAGGGAGTTTTTACCCAGACTCCTCTCAAGGCCCCCACACTTCATCTCCACTCTGTGGGAGGGGTTCTCAGTGTGGCGGACCGGGGCTCAGAGGGTGCCATTTTCTTTTCTGGCTTCCTTCAAGGGAAAAAACACACAGTGTGGGTGTCTGAAAGGAGAGGGAGTCTGGGCTAAGGGAAGGGTCTGCAGGTTTCAATTATCCAAGGCTCCCCTGTGAGACAGGACAAGGGAGGGGCCTATGAACACATCAGGTGGAAACACGGAGAGCACAAAATGTGTTCCCTCGCCCCAGCATCATGCCCCACCTTCCCCCGCATTTACAGATTTCCTGCCTCCATTCACATTTATATTCCTGTGTGTGCGAGAGACTGGGAGACAGAAACTGAAGAGAATGCAGCTCCGTGGCTGCCCACAAAGGACCCTGAGACTCACCAGAGCCCTTGAAGTCCTGCAGGGGTTCAGGACCTTACTCCTCAACCCACCCTGGAGCTAGAGAATCGAGGACTCCTTTTCTGAGAACAGGTCCCGTCTGTGCTTTAAAAGTAGGAACTAGAAAGGGAAACCAGGATGTCTTCTGACATTAGCTCTCTAACAACTCAACACACATTTGCTGAGGCCTTGGTGCCAGGCCTCAGGCTGGGCAAAGAGACACAAAGATACACGGCTCCGTCCCTGCTCTGGGAGAGGGAGCTCTAGCAGGCAGACTGCAGCAGACGGCCATAGAGACGGCACCAGGTGCTGAGGGCAAAGGCAGAATGCGGTGCCAGGCTGTCCCTGAGATTCAGCGGGAGCCCTACAACTATGCAGATGCCCAGGCTCCACTGGGACACATGGAGTCCCTCTCTGAGGGCAAGGCCTGGGCTTCAGTGGTTTTCAAAGCCCTCAGGTGATTCTAACATCCTGCCTGGGAGAACTGTTGAATCATACATCCCCTTCCAAAACGGGTCCAACAAAAGAAAGGCCCCAGGGATGTGCTACTGCTTGAATTTGTGCCGTCCCACCGGGGCATGACACAGGAGGTATGCAGGCAGGAACATCCTCCCAGGGGCCACCCCACCCAATGCCAGCACAGCCCAGAATCAGAAGGGAGTAAGTTGGGCTCCTTTCCCTACAACCTTGACCTCCAGCCTGGGGAAGACCAAGAGGTTTTGCTGACCTTGAGTCCAGCAACACCCGTCCCTCTCTTTCTAAAACTCCTTCTGAGGTTTTTCTTGCCTTTTAAAAAAATACTCCGGGGTGCTGGAGGGATGAGCAATGGAGTGCCCTACACACCCAAAGGAGGGAGAGGCTGCTGCTGGACCCTCTGGGTGGGGGACTTCAAGGCCAACCCCACACAGGTCTGGAGAGGACAGGCGGGGCTCACCCTGGAGGAAAGGGGAAGTGCCCACGCTGACTAACTCCGCTGGTTGTGCAGTAGGAAGCCCTCAGCAAATCTGGAACTGCAGGGCTCAGGGAAAAGGCCCGGCACCCCGAGTCCCCTAGCACCCTCACACTGACAGCAGAGGCTTTGCGCTAAGATGGGACAGAGAATGGACTTTGCAAATGGAAACAAGGCTTTGAAACTGCCTCATAGTATATGTGCAGCCT
>CM052539.1:100208858-100229930 GCA_028533065.1 Trachops cirrhosus | reverse complement strand
GTTCTATCCAGCAAAGCTTTCATTTAGAATTGAAGGGCAGATAAAGTGCTTCTCAGACAAGGTCAAGTTCAAGGAGTTCATCATCACCAAGCCCTTATTATATAAAATATTAAAAAGACTTATTTAAGAAATTGAAGAAGTTCAAAAATATGAACAGTAAAATGACAACAAACTCACAGTTATTAACAACCACACCTAAAACAAAAGCAAACTAAGCAAACAACTAGGACAGGAACAGAACCAGAAAAATGGAGATCACATGGAGGGTTAGCAACAGGGGAGAGGGAGGGGGAGAGAGGGGGAAAAGGTACAGAGAATAAGTAGCATAGATGGTAGGTAGAAAATAGACAGGGGGAGGGTAATAATAGTATAGGAAATGTACAAGCCAAAGAATTTATAAGTATGACACATGGACATGCACTAAAGTGGGGAAATGTGGGTTGGAGGGGGTGTGCAGGGTGGAGGGAAGTGAAGGGGGAAAATGGGACAACTGTAATAGCATAGTCAATAAAATATATTTTTAAAAAAGAATTAAATAAGATAATGTACAAAAAGCAATTAGAACCGTGTCTGGCATGGGACTCAGTAAAGCAAAGTTGTGGCCTCTGGGAGAAGAAAATAAAGGTGTGAATGTTCTTGACAACAGTAAAGTACTCCATTAAAAGGCGTTTTGTCAATATCATCATTGTCATTTAGCCCGGAGCAGGTGAAGGTGCATTATCAACAGAGAACAGGTGAGCAGCCCAGACTGTTCATGGGGACTGAGCCCACAGACAAGGCAGGCAGGGAGTGGCCCACAGCTCAGCACTGCGTGGGGCTAACTGGCTCACCCTGCCTCACCCCATAACTGTTAGCTCCTGGAAGGAATAGCATTATTTACCCCCATCTCTCCGGCACCCAGCACAATCCTGGCACATAGTGAAGGTTCAAATCAATATTTGTCATTATTGGACATTCAGTCAGTCCGAGGTGGAACTGGAGAGGCTGGCGGGGCAGGCCAAGGGGTTGAGTCTGTGAGCTCAATGAAGGTCTACCTGCCACACTTAGATGAGAGCTGTTCCAGCCCAGAGGCCCGAGCAGACAGCACCCCCGGCTGCCTGACCCTGGGCATGCATGCCAGCCTCCGGCTTTCCTGCTGAATGTGGACCTACACGTGGGTATTAAGGCTGCAGGGGTCCCGACGTAGGGACGCTGCCATGGTTCTCCAGTCCACTGCAAACATTTTTAACCACAATGTAAATACTTCACAAGGTTTTAACTGAGACCCAGACAGAATCTTGGCGCAGTCCCATCCGAGTTGGCCTAAACAGGAGAGACTGGTTTGTTTGATGCCTCAAAGGATGGATCATTCTAGCACAGGCCACCCAACAGCCCAAAGCCCAGCATTCCACCCACCGGCCTTCACAGTCTCGTGAAGGGAACCAGATTGTGTCAGACCCATGAATGGGTCCTTCCCACAGATAAAACAACCTGAGACCTGTAGTGAGCAGGGTTTGATTTCCATCAGTGTTTCTGAGACGTGAGCCTCTCCAAATCCCTTCGTCAGCCTCATCACCCCAAACCTCTAAGACAAATACAGGGTGTAATTCCGGCTGAACATCTGGGCCGTGCTGCCAGGGGGCTCTGTCACTGAGGCCAGGGGGTTCCCTCAAAGATAGGCACAGGAACGCCAGACACACAGACGGCCTGTACGGGGAGCCTACCCTCAGGTGGGCAGGCCCAAGGCCATTGGTGAATGCACAGGAGGGGCTGGGTGGTCAGTAAGCCCTTCTCCTGGAACTGCTGTGTCCCTTCCCTGCAAGGGAATAGAGAGAGCCAGTAAGAGAGAATATGACCTGGGACCAGTTACTAACAACCAGAGCCTCAGTTTCCCCATTCATAAGATAAGGGAATGACCCTTGGGATGGTCCCCAGGGGATGAGAAAGCATGAGTTTTTTGAGGGTTTTTTTAATCCATTACCCGTTGTTCCCCGTATATTCTCTTCCACCCACTCCCTCCCCCCACAACCACCACACTGCCGTCCGTGTCCGTGAGTTCTTTCTCTTTTTCTTTTTTGCTCAGTCCCTCCACCTCAAACCCCGCTCTGAGCTGTCAGCCTGCTCCCCATCCACAAGTCCATATCTATTTTGCTTGTTAGATCAGTTTGTTCATTAGATTCCACATATGAGTGCAATCATATGGTACTTATCTCTCTCTGACTGGCTTAGTTCACTTAGCATAATGTTCCCAGGTCCATCCATACTGTCACAAAGGGTAAACTTTTCTTTGTTTTTATAGCCAAGTAGTATTTTATTGTGTGAATGGACCATTGCTGTTTTATCCACTCGTGTACTGATGGACACTTGGGCTGCTTCCAAATCTTAGTGATGTAAATAATGCTGCAGTGAACATAGGGGTGCGTATATTTTTCTGAACTGGCGTTTTGAGTTTCTCTGGATAAATACCCAGAATTGGAATTGCTGGGTCAGAAGGCAGTTCCATTTTTAATCTATTGAGGAAGCTCCACACTGTTTCCCACAGTGGCTGCACCAGTTCGAAATCCCACAACGAGTGCACATGACTTCGCTCTTCTCCACACCCTCGCCTGCGCTTGTTGACATTCTGATGGTAGCCACTCTGACAGGTAGAAGTGATACCTCACTGAGGTTCTAATTTGCATCTCTCTGATGACAGGAGCGTAAGTTTAGAGAGCAGAATGTCAGGCTCATGGAGCGTCCAAGACGTGGTCACACATGAGCAAGCTCAGGGCTGTGTGGGTCCAACACAGGGGACTGTGGGACATCGGGGCTCAACCTGGACATTGATTTACCCAGATGCCCTGTACACATAAGGAAACAAGAGATGGAATGTGGAGTTTTGCCCAAGAATGGGGAATCTGAATTCAGACCGGGATGAGAGGTGAGGCCTTCACAGGGCAGCAGACTCTGCCTCAGGCCTCCATGAAATGACCGGCCCCCACCCCCGCCGACATACACACGGCATACACATGCACACACAGCCTATGATTCAAGGTTAACTTTCCTCCTGGAGGTTCAGAAAGTGCCCAGGACACATGCTCCTGACAGAGGTGCAGGCCTGGGAGTGGTCACTAGAGGTCTCAGGATGGCGTGGAGGGTGCTGCCCCAGGGAGGTCACAGGGGAGGGACAGTCTGGGAACCAGTACAGGGCTGGGTGCCGGGGTGGGGTGGGGAGACCAAGGCCGTGTCATGGAAAGGTAGGATGGCTCCCATAAAAGCCTCCCCACCACTTCCTCAGGACCCAGAATGACCCAGAGAAACCCAGGGCCCTGGGCCTCCCAGCAGTGACAGCGTTTCTAAATGACATTCCATCAGAACACTACATACCCAATGCTCGAGTCCCCAACCTCCCCTCCACCATCAAATTCATTTCCTGGTTCTATCTGACACTCCCTATCTACAGGAGACTGCAGGTAGCCAGCCAGCTACTGGCAGAGGCCCAGTGTCAGGTGGAAAGAGCATTTGCTTTGGGTGTACTGTGCCCTGGGTTCAAATCCTGCCGCCACCTCTAGCTCTATATGGTTCTGCAATGTTAGGAAACTTTCTTTACCTCTCTGAAGTTCCTTTCTCATGCTCAAATTGGGGGATAATCTCTCCCTACTAGCCCCCATGAGAACTAGAATGAGAGACTGGTGCACAGTAGGTCCTCACACATGGCAGTTGTTATTGAGAGTATGAAGCCGATTCCACCAGAGTTAATCTCTGGGGATGGAGCGTTCATCCACCCCCAGGGGTACCTGCGCCTCTCCCCTGTGTCCCTTCCCACCCCTCTCCCTGTGTCACCCGGGCCCCAGACCTTTGTGGAGCCCTGCTCCCTCGTCCTGGCTCTCAAGTGGAGAGTTTCTGAAGTGGAAACTGCTCCAGACATTTAGTGCAGTGTGCTGATCTCAGAGCAATCCTCCCTCCCAGCAGGACCAGGCTGTGAAGTGTAATTAAAGGAACGGGTTAATCAGGAGTGGGAACCCTCTTGCCAAGAGAAGCACATCACCACTGCACATCCTGCACCCAGAGCATTGGTCCCAGAGGTCCAGGAGGCAGGAGGCAGGAGCCACAGCACCCGTCCCAAGTCCTGGCCCTCCTCCTCTCCACCCCATCCATCTCCAGCTAAGCCACGCCAGAGTCTCCTTCAATCAGCTGTTTTAATTGCTCTTGCAGTTCATACTCAGGATTTTTTTCTTGTAGTCGAACTTAAATTCTTCCCTCTATAGATGGATGGAGGGAGGGGAGAGAACTGGCTTTGGAAGGGCAGAGCCACCAGCCATGAGGGGAAGGTGGTGTGAGGATCTGGGCTGGAGGCGATGTGATGGGGGAAGGGGAAGGGGGAACAGAAAAGCACATGAGTTGGAGGAGGAGAGAGCTGGGGGGCCACTGGCCCACCTGGATTGGAAACCTGGGACTGGCTTACTAGTTACCTAGTATCGCTGAGTCTCAGTCAGCTCATCTGTAAAATGGGGGTAAAAAGTCATAGTTGCTCTTGGGCTTTCATGGGCTAAAACACAGACAGCATTTTTAAATGGCCTGGCATAACATAAATTCTCAGTAAACTTTTGAAAAACCCTATAAGATTCCATCCCATTCTGCAAACTGTGCAGAGCCCTGGGCTTCTTCCTTCCCCATTTCTCTCTCAGACCCACTCCTCCTCTCCACGTGCTGGGCCCGCGTGTGGCCTCACCGCCTGCTTTCCCATGGGCCGCCCTCTCCGCCACCACGTCAGTCCACCACGCCAGTCTCCAGCTCGCCACTCTTGCAGACCAGTTTGTTTGGTACCCTAAGGCCCCAGATACTTTCCAAGGCAACCCAATTTACTAAAAAGAACTCATTTATTTCAATTCCCTCAGCTGCTCTCTGAAGGTACTATGATTACTTTACAGATGAGGAAACAGAGCCACAGAAAGGAGAAGTAATTTGCCCAAAGTCACCCTACAAGTAAATGGTAGAGCCAGAATTCAAACCCAGGTCCGTGCAGCTCCAGGCTGCCTTTCAAGCCAGACTTCTCAGCAAAACACCTGAGACCCTCAGCACTTAGCACCCCTCCCTGCTCTTGATCTAGCACGATTCATGCCCCTGCCAAGGCCAGTCCAGCCCCCAACACACATACCTCGCCTTCATCTGGGCACTGGTCCTCACTAAGTCAAGAGCAAGAATAGAGAGGAAAGAAGAGATTTTAGGAATGAGAGGAATTTGGAAAGGGAGGAGCTGGAAGGGGAAAGCATGCTGAGAGGTAACTAACAGGGTGTCCAAAGGTTCAGGGGAGTTCTCTGGCAGACCCTACAGCTCTGTCTCCAGCTTGGGCTCTGCCTTCTCCATCTGGCGTGGATTCCACAGAAAGGAAAGAGTGAGGGGAGGCCGGAGGCGGAGCTGGTGAAAGGACGGCAAAAACTCCAGCTGCCATGAATGAATTCAAGCCACTTGGCCCCATGCATATCCCAGGGACCAGGAGCATGCAAATGAGGCTGAGAGCAGTTGCAGCTGCGGGCTCTTAGGAATCCTAACGGGATCCTGGCAAGCACCGGCAGGGCGGGGAAGCCTCAGACAGGCCACACCCTCCTCTCACCCAGAAAGGGGTCCCAGGTGGTTTCTGCAAACCACAGAAAGGGAAGCCGAGAAAAATTCCTGAAGAGACTCTACATGAAGAGGGCTGGGCACCCAGGAAAGGCAGCTGAGATCATGGGCAGACAGCATGTATTCAGTAATCAAGTCCTGTCAGGCAAAACTCATCTCCCTTGACAGGGTCACCAGGCTGGCTGATGAGGGAAATGGGCTTCACCCATGTAACTGATCTCGAAAACATCTGACAAGCTCTTCCTGAAACTGCTGTGTACAAGCTAGAAAAAGGAAGCTAGGAGATGGTAGAATTAATGGGTAAAGGAGCTGGTCGCACAACTGTACCCAAGATCACTTACCAGGGAATTGAGGCCCCTTGGTGGGAAATATGCGTGTGCTGGAAGGCCCTGACCTACCCCACCAGGTGCAAAATCTTATCAAACCCTTAGATCAATACACGGGAGGCATTTGAAGCTGGGAGCTGCAGTAGATATACTGGATGTCAGAGACAGGATCCAAAATACCTTAATCAGCTAGGGAGATGGAGTGAGCTTAGACAAACTAAGTGTATTAGTGGAAAATGTGGAGTCCCCAAACATAAGACCAAAAAATTGACAGCACTCTTATGGATTCAACTGTGTCCACCCCCCCAACTAAAATTCCTATGTTCAACTTTTAACCTCCAGTACTTCAGAATGTGACCTTCCTTGAAAACAGGGTCACCGCAGATGCAATTAGTTAAAATAAGGTGATGAAGTGAGGATTAGGGTACGCCCCTAATCCAACATGCCTGGTGTTGTTATAAAAGGGACAACACGGATGCATACACACCAGGAGAATGCCGGGTGAACATGGAGATAGAGATTAGGATGATGCTTCTATAAACCAAGGAATGCCAAAGACTGCCAGGAAACCACCAGAAGTTAGGGGAGAGGCATAGCATAGATTCTCCCTCCTAGTCTTCAGAAGGAATCGCCCTGCCAACACCTTGATCTTCGACTTCTAGCCTCTAGGATTGTAAGACAATATATGTACTTCTGTTGTTGAAGCCCCCTCCCCACTGCCCCGTTTGTGGTGCTTTGTTATGCCCTAGCAAACTAACACAAGCACAGAGACAAAAGTGGAAGGAGCGACTGAGTAACAGATTATGTTAGAGACCTGGGAGGACTGCTTAGCTGCAAGCTCGGTAAAGTCAGAAGGGCCACGTGGCTGCCACAAAGAGCCAGGGCAGACAGAGGCTGCGTTCCTGGCAGGTGTGGTGCCTGGACTGATGAGGGTGGGCTGGCTGGGCCCCCTCTGGAGGGCCAGATTTTGTCCTGATGACCTCCGTTTAAGACATGTGGCAGGATGTTCAGAGCTCCGTGCCCAGAGAGGGTAAGAAAGTCAGAGGAGGACTAACAGACGTGAAGAGGTGGGAGACACTAAGTCTCCAAGTTTGCAAAGCTGTGACATGAAGGAACTGGATATGCCTGAACAGCCACATGGGGGAGGAGATGGAGCCCACAGAGGGAGACACAGACTTCAGAGAAGCAGAAGAATTTTCTATTGGACATGTTAACCAAAAATCGAATGGGCCACCCTGCGGGGAGATGAGTTTTCTGTCTCTGGGGAGCTCAGGACTCCACCAGCTAGCCACTCAGTAGGGATTTGTACAGATGAGTCCCATGTCTTATAGCACCAAGAAAGCCCACTCACATTCCCCACCTGGCTTGGCACCAGCAACTCGGACTTTTTACCCGTTTAAGGTTAGAGGCTGTGGTGAGATGGTCTGGCCCCACACCTTCCACAGATGGGCTTCAGCAGATAGAACTTCATGTGGAGAGCAGTGAATCTAACCTCACAGTTTGGTAAGACCCAGGTCCCCTGGAGGGACGATCCTGCTCACGCTCACAAGGACAGGGGTCCCAGGAGGACGAGGGGTGGGAAGGAAAGTGGCCCTGGCTCTCCACTGTCCAGGAATGGAGGAACTGGCAGCCCAAGAGTTAACCAACCCCTCGTTTCTGTTGCTAGATGCTTGTGGCACTTCTGCAACCTGCAGTCCCTCACGCTGGTGCGTGCTGTGAGAGGATACGAAGGGGCCTACACCCAGGCCCCTCTCCAAGGGACTTGGAAAGGGAGGCTTCTGCAGGAGAAGCAACTCTGAGGCTAAGAGATGACCCTGCCCAAGATGACCTGATACTAGAGGGAGCATCCACATGAGCTCTGCTACTTTGTGTAATCCTCCCTTAAACTAGGCCTTCCTCACCTTACAGTGCAAAAAGGAGGCTCAGAGAGGGAAAGGAGCTTCCACAAAACCCACAACCCAAAACCAGTCAAGCTGAACCCAAGTCTGTCTCATCCCCAAGCCCATGCTCTTTCCAAGGTTCTACACAGCTTCCCCAGCAGAGGACTGCAGGTCACAGAAGTGCCACAAGCATCCAGCCACGGAAAGAACAGCCTAGTGTGGTGTGAAGCGGAGTGCCAGACTTCAGCGTGCGTCAGAATGGCCTGGGGGGTGGTTAAAGCACAGGTCCCTGGGCCACACCCTAGGAGTGGCTGAGTCCAGGTGTCTGGGGTTCAGCCCGAGAATGCAACTAACAGGTTCTGGCAATGCTGATGCTGTTGGTCAGGGAACTCACTTCGAGAACCACTGCTCTAGAACAATCAGGAAAGAAAGCGGTGTCCCCCAGACTCAGGGCCACACAAAGATGGAAGTGTGCTGTGAGGTGGATCATGTGTCTCGGGGAAGGGGGGCCCCAGCAGCCTCTCAGGCAGCAGGATGGCCAGCCTGAGCTGCTTCACTAAAACCCATCTGGTGGGGAAGGTGCTCATGCTAACAAATCCAGCTTCTCATAGTTTCCACTCTATGGTCCCCTGGTTCTCCCAAACTGATGAGCTGTGTTCTCTACTACAGAAGTCCTGTTTCTTCTGCAGTCAGCCACCATGGCCTCCAGGGTTTTCTCTCTCTCTAAACAGACAGGCTGCCTTCAGCAGACCTTTCATGGTGGGGTTCCCCAGCACCTTCCTGATGCTGGGTGCCCGCCACTGAACACACATGAGTTGGCCCCTCTGAAATCCATGCCCAGAGACGAGAACATACTGACCAGAGAGAACCCAGTATGGACCCTGCACTTCTCTTAGTGCCATGGAGGATGGTGCTGTGAGCAACCCCATCACCCTGTCGGCTCCTACGAAGCCTGTGCACAATTAAACCTCTGAGATCTTTGTCTCGGGATCTGCAGCCAAATCAAGTCTGCCCCACCTCCAAACCCCTCATGAACTTGAGTAATTAATTTCTGCAATCTAAATGTGACTTTCCATCTGCCCCTGTTAAATTTCATCTTGTTGGTTTAAACCCAGAGTTCCAGTCTGCTGAGATCATTTTGAGTATTTATTCTAGCTTTTATAGGAGCTGCCCATCACAGCCTTGTCATCAACAAATTTGGTAAGCTCACTTACTCCATTTTCATCCAAGCCATGCATAAAAATGTGAAGCTTCATTATTCAGAATCTCACCTGCCACAAACCATCTTCCCCTTAGGAGTCCCTGATCATATGATCATACTTCCCCAAGTCCGACTTCCTACAGTCTAGGGAAGGTCTCTGGGCATGTTGCTTCTTTCCTTGGCTGTTATTAATGCCAGGCTGACATGGTGTTCTCATTGGAGTACTGTCACACCATCACCTAGTTCTTGGTCATGGTCAGACTCAGATCAGAAGGACTGCCGGTTGCTATTTCTCTACCTTCTGGGCAATGACAATGTTACAGAGGCAAGAATGCAAAAACGTATCCAATCCTCCACTTTAACAATATTTGACATTCAACAAAACTCAGGCAGCCTACCCGCCACCCAGTCGTTACTATAGCATGCCTCTCTGACAGCTTTATGATCCAGACTGGGAAAGTAGCATCCAAATTCTTCCAACTGGGTGGGGAAGCTGTCATAGGGATCTGTCATAACTTGGACTTGCTCAGTTGCAAGGCATGCTGGGATCTTGGCAGCTGGTCAGTCAGGAGGCAAGAAATGTTTTCTGGCATGGGATCCCTAGAGAAAGGGGTGAGGACAGATTCAAGGAAGTGAAAAGGAAAAGGGCGCTTTGATGAATAGCATCCCCCCTCTTCCACCACTCATATGTGAGAACTGCCCTTCTTCTGCTGGGGAAAGGCATGGGATAGGTCCAGGAGGTGCTAATGGAGCATTTTGTGAATGACTTGTTGACCCATGAGCCAAGGATGGAGAAAGGTGTGGGTAGCGTTGAAGTGTGTAGGCTCTGAAGCCAGACAGTCTGGATTTACATCCCAGTTCTACTACTTAGTAGCTGTGTGACCTTGGGCGAATTGTTTGTCTCTCTCAAGGTTTCAGTCACCTCATGTGGAAAGTGGAGTCAAAAATAATACGTGCACATAAGGCACATGAGGATTGAAAGAGAAAATGCATGTACTAGTTTTGGCAGATCATTTGGTGCATAGTAGCAGCTCAATAAATAATAGCTGTTTAATGGAGCAATAGCGTGAGGGCACTGCATCCTGCCAGTTCTGGGCTGCAGGTGTGAAGAAAAAAGACTAAGAAGCTAAAAGAAGAAACTTAAGTCTGGGGGCTAGGGGCAGCAGAGATGTGGAGCTCACCTGAGGGGCGAGGCAGTGATCTGCGGAACTGACCTCAACCTGGAGCCTAGACACAAGGCTAGGGAAGGATTCCGGCCTTCGGGCCAGGTGGGCACAGCAGCCAGTTTGAAGCCTCAGAGGTGCTTAGCAGAAAAAGTTTGTTTTTTCAGCTCTAAATAAAAAAAAAAGTGTATTGCTATAAGAAGTCAGTAAAAAATTGTCTAAATGATCTATGTTAAAAAGAAGCACAAATACTCCACTTCTAGAAATCTGAGAAAATAATCAATAGCCACAAAGATTTATATACAAAGATGTTCACTGCAGCGTTATTTATAAAAGCAAAAACTGATTTACAACCTATATGTCCAACCTCCAGGGCATTTGTTAAATAAATTATGGCACATCCACAGGATGGAAAACCAGGCAGTCATTAAAAAGTCGGTCTTACCTATTTTTTAAAAAATATTTTATTTATTTATCTTTAGAAAGAATGGAAGGGAAGGAGAAAGCGAGGAAGAGAAACAATGATGTGTGAGAGAAACATCGATCGGTTGCCTCTTACACGAACCCCAGTGGGGAACTAGGCCCACAACCCCGGCACGTGCCCTGACCAGGAATCGAACTGGAGACCTTTTGAAAAAGCCCATTTTAGAAGAATACTTAAGACATGGAGAAATCACATATGTTATTAAATGAAAAAGGCTGGTTACAAAAAAGCACAGACCGTACAATCACAATTTTTAAATGTTGAAAGAATGTGCATCATTTTAATAAACGCTTTTTAAGACAAAATGACCAAAAAGAAGTTACACTAGAAAGGAGCTCCCACGATCAGCTTATAATCAAGAGTGATTAGGTTCAGAACACAGGAGCACACACAGCAGCTGTGGTTGGAATGCCAGGGGCTGTCATTGGCACCTACCAGAAAGGACCTGGCTGTGTGGAGGGGCTGAGGGCGCAGAGATTCAGCATGCCATCGGCATGAGGCCAGACAGAGTCCAGGAAAGGAGATTAGGTCAGTGACTCTCAACCATGGCTGCCTATCTGAAGCTGAAAATATCACTGCCCAGGCCCTGAATCCCAGGGATTCTGACTTCATGAAGGTGTAGGATGAGGCTGGTCATCTATATTTTTTCAGAGCTCTTCAGGTGATTCTGATCGGAACCAGTGAATTAGTGCTGCACTGGACCATGCTACTGGTACCTGCATACAGAGGACACGTGAGCTGTGTTCTCTAGACTGAGTCCAGCACGTGAAGAGAGACTCGCTCTGGGAGCTAGCAAGAAGTTGAAAGGGAGCAGGTGGTCCCAAGACACTTGGTCGATGCAGAAAAATGACTCAGCTTTGGGGGACATTCACAAACTGGCCTGTTTGGGAGCTTTTGTCACGAGGACACTGCTCTCCACTTAGACTCCTGGTGGGAACCAGGTATCAGCTGACTCCATAAACTGCAAGTACAGTCAGTCTACCAAAGGGAAAAGGCAAGGAAACCAGGACCCTGGGGAATCTACAGGGACCTGACTCCACAGAAGCTGGAGCAAGTGGTATATTACTCTTCTACTTTGGGGCAGAAACACACTCCGGCCAACAGAGTCATGGGTGAACCTTAAAGATAATCTGCTTTGGGTAGATGAGGCCTCTGGGAATTCTCCTGGTTTCTCCCAGGTGCCTTGAGGGAACAGGAGCAGAGGGAACAGGTTGCTGGAAACAAAAGTTTGTATTAAATGATAAGATCTTCCCCAGCCTCTTGTTGCAGGTATAGAGTTACTCAAGGTACCAGAAGAAGGGAAAGAAGAGGCCTGGGTGGGGTGGTTTACACACTAGGCCTGTACATCCCTGAATAATTAAGAGCCAACTGCAGCTCTTCTGTACTCCTTAAAGTGGGGTTCCCAGGGGGGCTTCAGAACAATGACGAGGGCGGTATGGAGGGAGTTTTGGCTCAGGTGGACTAGTGGGAGTGGCAAGTAGGGATGGATCTAAATTGCTACCCCACCAGCCATTTCCCTGAATGGCTCCCTAGGGGAGTTGCCTCCCTAGGGGCAGCCTCACATCAACCCTGGCAAAAGAACAGAGCTGCAGATAACCCAGAATGCTGGGTGGTCAAACCATAACACATCTATGTTTATACAAGGATGTATATGAGAGTATTTACACACGCACATACACAGCAGATTCACGTTCCAGAGGATGTTGGGCTAAACGGAGAATGCACTCTCGGAAGACGCTGTGACTGGCAATCAGGTGGGTTAACAATGGCAACTAGAAACTGGCTTCAGACCAAACATCCCCCCTAAATAATCCACAAAAAGGGGAATGAACCACTCCTGGAAAATCAAGAAGTGACTATAATCGCCACTTGAGGTTTTTCTGACCTCAATAGCCAGCCTTCAGGTTAGTTCATCTGAAACCTTATTTTTACAGACAGGGCGGCCGGGTTTAGCAGAAGCACTCCAGGAGGGGAGCCTCCCTTGCTTCCAGCCCAGCCTCTACCTTTGGGAACTTAAACCTGCCTCCTCTAATTTGATCCTCAGGGGACGGGCAGAACAGATGGCCACCAGCCATCTCCTGGTACCAACCCTTGCTATCACAGAAGAGGACACAGAGATAGTCTTGGTTCAAATGCAAAGATATCCTGATAATACTGACAGGGCTTCAAATTCAAACAAGTTCCAGGTGCAAGTCTGATGCAGTCATCCTTCATAAATGCAGATCAATGGGGGCAAGTGTCATGGAGCAACTCTGCACACAGATCGCCTCTCAAGCTTTCACTGGCTCAGGGAAAAGCCCGAAGACATCCTTGGCCTCCTGTTTCAAGTCAGAGAGAGGAGGAGCAGGAGCAGCCCAGCTGTCGGGAAATGTGCTCAAGGTCAAATTCTCCCAAGCCCAGACTCCAGCCCAGGGGTCCCTCCTCTGGCTTTCCCCAACGGGCTCAGCAGCAAATTGAACAGGAAATCACCTTTCCACCCCACTATTCCAAAGCTACCAAGAACAATAATTTCTCATTGGTGAGGCCCCGGTAGTGTCAGAATAAAAGAGTACATTCCACAAGGTTTGGTTTTTTTATCTCTCACGCCCACTAAAGCAGGAGGGAGGGCAAGTGCCGTGCCAGAGCCACACAACATTCAGGTCCTTCCCCTTCCCAAACCGCTCCCAGCTGCAACTTCTTCCTGCCACTTCCTAGCGTTCAAGCCGGTTTTAAGGGGCATTTCCTCAGAAAGTCTTCGAGAAGACTGTCTCCTCCACTGGAGACAGCGGATGGCATAGACAGATCCCCCACAAGGCAGAGGGAGGGAGTCTCCTAAAGCACAGCACCGTGCGGGTGCAGTGTAGGGGCTGCCCACACAGGCTGCGAAAGAAAGGCTCCGTTCGGTCGATTCGACGACGCTCCACTCGTCCCGACACTTGCTTGGGCCTCCTGTCACACATTTCAGACCAAGTCCATTGAGCTTCTTCATAAATTTAAGGCCAACTTAGTGATGGCTAAACTCAAGTGCAAAGATCTAAATGTGAAGAAAAATCATTCATTAGAGGTAACTATTTCCAACACACACACAAAGTCATCAATCGATGAAGATAGGCTAGTAATTAAAGTGACAAAATGAGGCCAAGGGTGGTCCCAGGACACCCTAGGGTTCAGACCCTGAACTATGAATAACCAATACTCCCTCCTAATGGTGCTCATCCCTGGGTGCCAGATACCGGCTTTGTCTCTGTCTACACCACAGGTACAACACAGGTGTTCAACCCCACCTGATGAGTGACGAGCCTGCGGCATGGAGAGGGGACCTGGAATTAGGGGAACAACTAGCCCCCTCAGCCCTCCCCCCAAGTCCTTCGGACAACTCCACCTTAGCTGTCAGATCACCCAAACAAACCCACAGGGGAAAAACCCCAGAGTAAACGCCATCAGAGAAGTCGAGGCAATTCTAGTAACTGTGTTCTCTTAGCATGCTGATCCACCTCCATTCAGGGATATCAGGGACAAAACTCGTCTACTGTTGTATCCACAGTTTCTAGCACAGTGCCTGGCACATAGTAGGTGCTCAGCAAATGACAAATACCTGAGTTTATTGCCACTGTTGATCTCATTTACCTCGTGCCCAGGCAACAGAAAAGCCAACATTTGAGGACCATGGGGACCATCTGACAAATAGGATAGCAGAGCTCAGCCTTGGGTCCTTGAAGGCAACGTGGTAAGATAACAAGCACTTCTAATCAGGGATCTTGTCCTTTGCCCTCTGTGCCCATTCTACTACCTCAGTCCCCCATAAAAGTAGTGAACTGGTTGATTACAGTGATCTGAGCTGCTAGCTCATTGACTTTCCCTGTGGCATGTAGGAGGCTCACCAAGACTACGGACAGGAGTGATCTGATCAAAGTTCAAAATAATTTGACCCACAGCATCTTCTTCCAGAGTGCACACACCCCATCCACCAGTCTTCAGCCTTATCAGGCTGCTCCTCTGTAAATGTCTGCCATCCCTCTGCCCCTTTGCTGGGGCTCCTCTTTCCCTTTTTTAGACCCAAACTTGGGACTCAGGGCTTTCTGGATATTCCTTGGGATCCCCAAACATCCTACACGAGCTCCCAGTCTTTTCTCTTCCAACCCTTGTGTAAAGCTTTACTCTATTAGGAGAAGCAAAAAGTCATGGTTGGATTTTTCTTTCCTTTCTCCTAAAAGAAAAAATTGATTTATACCCAAGGGTTCCAGGGTGGAGGTGGAAGAGAAGGGGCAAGAGACCTGAGTTCTAGTCCTGACTCTGCATCTGAACTCTCCTATCAGTGGATATGAAGTGCTAGATTTGTATAAGATGAGATGGCTCCCTGTTCTCAAGGAACTCATCATCTCACAGAAGAATCCTAGTGGACCTGAGAGTGAGCATGAGCTACGGGTCCACCAGGTCAGAGGGAGGACCAGGCTGTGGGGTGTTCCAGTCAATCCCCAGAGTACAGGGAAATGTGGTAATAGGTGCACACGAAGAGGTGAGATCACTTCTTAGAACCGTAATTGCTTAATCTGTAGATATAGGGGGTCAGCCTGCTGAAGGGCTGCACATGGGTTTTGTCTGGACCATTGTTATTTTGCCAGTTCAATTTTGAATACCCAGTTGTTCCCAAGTCCATCCACTCTGACTGCTTGATCTGCACATTGTTACCTGTCTGCTCTCTGTAGGCATTTGAGTTTGTGACTCCCCTGACATGACAATCTCCAAGCTCTCCTACAGCTTTAAACCTCAATAAGAAGTAACGAACAGAGGAACTTCCAAGCAAGCCAGGAAAGGCACCGGAGACAAAAAGGCTTTTGTGGTCTCTCCAATCCCAACTGGGAGAGGCAATCCACCCAGCCAGGCTGGACCTCTCAGCTTCTCTGCCCTTGGGTCCTGCTCTAGAAGTGGAAAGGGAGTCCCTCCTGTCCATCCCTTGTCCTGCCCCACCTCCCTACCTACACAACAGGTGGGGAAGGGGTCAGAGTCAACAAGCCCAGCTCTCAGTCCAACCTGAGTCATCAGGCTTTCTGGTCCCCTCCTAAGCCCTGGGTTGCCATTTGGCACCAAGCCCTTGCTGCCTTGGACTGCCTGCGCATTTTTCTGTTCATGTTCTCCCTCCCCTGCCCCCACAATCTGGTGAAGTTAGCAGCCGCTCAGGGCACGGGCTCAGCACTGCATCTGCCAGCAGCTAGACTGGTGCCCTGCACACACTAGGAGCTTAAGAATGCCCGCGGTGATGGTGACCATAGCTGTTTCCAGTTCTGGAGGAGGAAGCCTCTGGCAGGACTCCCTCCCTGGGCAGAGAGCAGAGATGGAAGATCCGACGTCCCCTCCCAAACTGCTGGTAGTAGCAGTTGATTCACAGAAAGGAGTTGCCCACTCCCTTCCCCTCCCCAACACACACCTTTTTCACAACCTGGTACAACCAGAGGCAGCCCTTCTTCCTGAGCCGTCTCCCAAAAACGGTTCTTCCTGCAGGTTCCTCTGCCCTATGTGACAGAGCGTCCAACTCCTCTCTCTCTGGTATTTTATCTGCCTTCCTTCTCCGTCTCTTCTTGGTTGGGAATCTAGATTTGGGGCAGGGTACTGCCGGCTTTTCCCAAGTTGCTTCATAATTTGGCCCCCTTTTCCTAGTGAGGTCCAGTTCTCAAGTTCACAGTTCCCCTCTGCCCCTTCCTCAAGGTCACCTATCGCGGTTCAGAAAAGGCGAGAGTCCACTTTTGAATGTTAAGAAGAAAGGGGTGGGGATGGAGGTTAGTGAGGAGAAGGAATGTGAGAAAATAGCAGGAAAGATGAAGGAAAATGAGGGTGAGGGGAACTGGGAGGAGGGCCTGGAAGGCGCGGGAGAGAGCAGCCTCTGCCTAGGGATCAGAATGAGGCCCAAGTGGGGAGAGGGGTGGCGTTGGGGGGCCAAGAAATGTGGGCGGAGACTGTATTTTCTGGGGGCCGAAGGGAAGCTACGGTGGGCGGGGCTAGGAAAGGCAGGATCGTGCTGGGGTCTACACACAGGCAAGCTTCCCGCCGGTGTCCCAGTTGCGTTAGCCGCGCCGCCCGACCGGGAAGGGGCGCGTCCCGAGGGCGGGCAGCCGCTCCCCGCTCCCGCCGCTCTCGGAGCCACCGTGGAAATGCTGGAGAGGATCGCGGCGTGAGGCAGTTACCCCTCCACACTCGGGGCCCACTGCAGCCCGGCGCGGCAAGGCCGGCGGTGAGACCCGAGGACTGGGCGGCGGGGGTTGGGGAGGCGCTTCAGGTGGCTCCTCCTCGTAGTTTAAAGTTTGCGGCAGACGAAGAAACCAACTCCATCCTCCTTCTGCCGCCGGCCCGAGGTCCCACTCGGCCCGGTCGCCTCAGCCTCGGCGGGTGCAGCGCCCACTTCCCTCTGGGCACCCGCCCTGCTCGGGTCGCGGATCCCCTCTCCGGTCTCCATCCCTCCCTGTGCCCGCGCGCCCCCCGCCCCCTCCCTCCGCGCTGGATGTCCCGCACGACGTGAGCGGAAAGTGAATGGGTAGCTCCAACCACAAAGACAAATTACCATGAGAAAAATAAATCGGACAATCGCCGTTCGCGTCCGGGTTCCCGCCGCCGCACCCCTCTCCACCGGCCGAGGCGGGAACGCGGGGCTCTCGGGCCGCAGCGTCTGGATAGTTCGATCTCCGCAGGGCCCTGCTAGGGCAGGGGGTCCGGAAGAATCAGGGTGGGGGTTCTGCAGGGGGCAGTGGACGTCTCCCAGCGAGATTTCACACTCCGCGCGGGTCACGCGTTCCCACGCGCCTCGCCCGCCCGCACTCTCCCAATGCCGCCGGATTTACTCGCCCGCCCTCTCTGAGCCTCCATCTCGGCGCCCGTGTCAGAGCCTCCGCCCCGCTCTCTCACAGCCATTCATTCCACTGTCCCCTCCTCCAGGCCCAGGCCCCTGGTCCCCATCGCGGCTGCAGCCCCGGCGCGCTGACCGCGGCGGGTCGAGCGCCCAGAACAGCCGACCCCAGAGCGAGCGGGCAGAGAGAAAGGGGTTAGGGCGGAGGGCGTCCAAGCCCAGGTTTCAGCAGGCGGCTCGAGAGTCGAAGGTCCCCCTCTCTTCCCGCCCGCAGCCTCCGCCACCTGGTTCCAACTTGCCAATGTCCCCGGGTCCCTATCCCTTTCTCAACCCTCTCCCCACCGAGTTGCTGAAGTTTGCAACTTGCAGCCCCAACCTGCTTCGGGGAAGCGCCCGAGGCTTCCTGGACTCACCTCCGAGCTGCGGGCGCAGGTGCCCGGTTCCCGGTGGCTCCCGGTTCCCGGGGCGGCGGAGGCGAGCCAGGAAGGTTGGCGGCGGGTCTGGGAACGGGGCGGCGGCGCCTGAAGGGCCCCCGGCTCTGGGCTCGGCTCTCGGGTGCAGTCCCGACCCAGGCCCGCGGCCGCGGAGGTCGGGCTTCTCAAGCAGCCGCAGGACGCGCGGCCGACTAGTCCCGCTCGGGGGAGCTGGGTTCCAGCAGCAGTCTCTGCACTCCCACTAGCTCCGACCCGGCGCGCTGGTGAGAGAGGGGAGCAGGAGACCAGTAGAGCTGGAGAGAGGGAGGGAAGGGGGGAGGGAGAGAGAAGCAGTGGGGGAGGAGTTGGGAGGGAGGGGAGAAAAGGAGGGGAGCGGGAACGAAAAGGAGGAGGGGGTGGAGAGGACCTGCCGCGGCGGGCGCTTCAGTCTCCAGTCCCGAGGCGCGCGCTACAGCGCGAGGGGGCGCCCTGCATCACCCAGTCCCCGGCTCCGCGCGTCCCCAGCCCCGGGTCTGCCAGGTGTGTGCTGCCGGGGGGTGTAGGGCGCGGGGTGTGAAAGTCCCGTTCGGACTCGGCGTTTGAGCGGTGAGACCGAGGTCCCTGAGCACTTGCCAAGCACTTGGATACCTTTTACCACATTCTGCCTTACAGTCCTCGGGAACCCCCGTCTCGAGCCTGTCTTCATCCCGGGGCCTCATTCCACAAAACCGCTGCCCAACCAAGCCTTGAGGCCTGGGGAAAGCCTCCTCTCTCCCCCCGCCCCCAAATTCCCCAGCACAATTAGCTAGGGACGATCTACCTGCCTGTGGATTTGGAGGGGGAAAGAACCGCGTACAGCACAGAGGAAATCTGGTACAGAAACTGCAGTAGCAGAGAGCGGGGCGAGGCTGCTGGGCTGGACTGGTAACCCAGAGCTGGCTGGGTTAGGGTTGACAAACTGTACGACCTTGAGTGAACCCTCTTCAAGTCTCACTTTCCTCAGCTATAAACCAGGATTGGTAATACCTGCCCTACAGAATGATTTGGAGACCAGCTAGGGGCTACGGTGGGTAAAATAACACCAGGAACGCTGCGAGGGTATCCAAAAGACTAGAGATCCCGGGAGGCGGCGAGTGCTGTGAGCTGAGGAGGAAGGCTTCGCGCGACCACTTCGAGCGAGGCTGCATTGCTGACAAATTTATTGTCCAGTGTTTCTGGTGGCAAGAAAGCGGAGGGGGCGCGCTTCAAACCCTGCGTGCCAGGGATGCGAGAGGGATAGGAAGGGAGCCCTCTGCTGAAGAAAAAAAGGTATTTAAAACTAAAAAGGTGAACTAAGGGGGGCCGGGGAGGGGCACGAAAAAACAAAGCGGCAGAACGAAGGACAAAAACTAAGAACCAGAAAAATTAAGCCCTGAGAAGTGTGACTTTAAGAGATAACCAAAGAGAAATGTGAAGTAAAAATACGTAAGTTGGAAGAAGGAAAGCATTAAAAGACTTTCTAGAGTATGCCAGAAATTGAAAAATTAGAGCGAAGCATTTTACATAAAATTCTAGGTAATGGAAATTTCGGGTAAATTGGAGGAACAGAGACAGTAAGAGCCCCAGAGAAGGGACCCCCCGCCCCAGTACACACACTCTTGTGAGAAGCAGTTTGGCCAGGATGATGGGGACAAAATAACAAATCCAAGAACAGAGTTTGTGAGATGCTCTAAAAAGGGGAACAGTGCACGACCTCAGACATAAACACTTCCTAGGGCAACAGAAATGCTGAAACTTAGAGTGTACAGAATGGAAAGGAACTTGCAAAGATAAGACACACGCTGGACGACAGGAGAGAGATGTAGAGAAGAGGGAAAGCAGAAGGAAATGGTCTCCTGGGGCATACCCGTCTGGTAGCCCAAACATTTAATTAGGGGTAGAAATCAAGTCGGAAGAGGTGCTGCAGGGCATCCAGTCCAAACCTCTCCCTTTACAGACAAGGACAGTAAGATCTAGACAGGGGAAGCAATTCTCCCTGGCGGGGCTGGGGGCAGGTCTCCTGTGCCCCCAGTTGGGACCCTTCCACTGCTATGAGCGCTATCCATCCATCCTCATTCCCACACCCTACAGAGCCATGAGGACTGTGTTTGCTATTGCAAAAATATAAATTTGTGCAGTATACAGACACCTCTTAATATGAAAACATGAAAGGAAAGTTTCCCATTTGTCTGGATGGGAGCATAGACAAAACGCCTTCTGAGTGGTTGTGTCAGCAGCGGCTCTCTCTTGAAAGACAATAACTCTTCTTTATCCTTCACCATAATCTCTCACCCTTCCTCTCTTTTCCACCAGGTTTTGATGGTTCTATCTTTCTTCTCCTCCCACCATCATTTCCTGCCCCTTCCTGGCTCTCCCTCTCCACATTATGAATGACTTTGGGAGGGGGCTTGGTGTAGGAAAAGAGAAGAGCCCAGTCTGGGGACACAGGCCAAGAATCCTTCCTTTTTAGGGGAAGCAGGAGCCAAGAAGGGAAAACACCCAAGGAGACACAGAGGAGGAAAGCTGCTTGGGATGCTGGGCTCATTAATCCTAGTTGCACCCTACAGTATTTTATTGATTAACAGTGATTACTCAAGAGCTCTCAATGCAAGAGAGCTTCAGAAGTCCAAACCTCAGGGAGGGACAGTTGCTTTACTTGCCTGGCTTACCACCTACTTCAGGTATCCCCAGAATTGGGCAAACCCAACTTCATCAGAATCTCTCAATCATTTTTGGAACAAAATGATTCGTTTGAATCTCTGAATCATTTTTGGAACAAAACTTGGAGCATTATCCCATCACCACAGTGTCACCATCACCTTCTGTCACCTTCTTTGAACCTTTGCAATAACCTGCATGATAATTACTTCCATTAGGAGCAATTTTCCACCTACTGCACAGGTGGCAAACACAAGGCCCATGGGCCGAATCCCGGCCCTTCACCTTGTTTTATCTGGCCTGGCACTTTGTTTCTACCTGGAAGCAGCGCCCAGCTCTCACTAAACTGTTAAGGAGTAGTTACATTTATACAGTCCTCAAATTACATTCGGCCCTTTGAAGACCACTGCGAGGCTGATGTGACACCCCCCCCCCCCCCCGTGAAAATGAGTTTGACACCCCTGACCTACTGGAATAGTGTTAATTAAGCAGAATGTAAATATAGTCATTGATACAGAGTTTCCAAAACAAACAT
>CM052539.1:100115959-100208358 GCA_028533065.1 Trachops cirrhosus | reverse complement strand
GGGTGGGCTGGAATGGGAATAAAGGATAGAAACTGTACTGAATAAACTAAAATAAAAAAATAAAAATAATAAAAATAAATAAATAAAAACTTTTTTAATAGAAAATGCATATTAGGAGGTTTCAACCAAGATGGAAGCATAGGTAGAAATGCTTCGCTTCCTTGCACAACCAAAAGAGGGGTAACAACCAATTTAAAAACAATAAACAACCAGAAGTACTAGAAAATCAAACTGCGTGGAACTCCGACAGCCAAGGAGTTAAAGAAACATTCACCCTGACCGGTAGGAGACAGGAGACAAGTAGCAGAGCAGAGAGGACACCCCGGAAGGCGGTGGTCCATGTAGGTGAGGTCAGGTTGGCTGACCAGGAAACTAAATACTCAAAACCTCTTGCTGTAAAACACTGTGGGGGTTGTGGGCAGAAGAAACTCCCAGTCCCACATGAGAGTTTATTGGAAAGTGGGACTGGAGTGGAGGGCATTGTTCCCTCTCTGACCCCTCCCCCACAGACAGCACCATAACACAGCAAAGAGGGTTGCCCCGCCCTGGCAAATTCCTAAGGCTCTGCCCCCTTATAATAGGTGCACTGAGACAAACAAATATGGCCCATATGAAAGAACAGACCAAAACTCTAGAAAAAGAACTAAGCGACAAGGAGACAGACAATCTATCAGATGCAGAGTTCAAAACACTGGTAATCAGGATGCTCACAGAAATGATTGAGCTCAGTCCCAAAATGAAGGAAGAAATGAAGGCTACCCAAAATGAAATAAAGCAAAATATACAGGGAACCAACAGTGAAAGGAAGGAAACCGGAACTCAAATCAACAATTTGGAACAAAAGAAAGAAATAAATATCCAATCAGAACAGAATGAAGAAACAAGAATCCAAAAAAAAAAAAAATGAGGAGACGTTTAGGAACCTCTGGGACAACTTTAAACTCTTCTTCGTCTGAACCATAGGGGTTCCAGAAGAAGAACAAGAGCAAAAATTTGAAAACTTGCTTAAACAAATAATAAAGGAGAACTTCCCCAATCTGGCTAAGGAAATAGGCTTCCAGAAAGTCCAAGAAGCCCAGAGAGTCCCAAACAAATTGGACCCAAGGAGGAACACACCAAGGCACATCATAATTAAGTTACCCAAGATTAAAGATAAAGAGAGAATCTTAAAAGCAGCAAGAGGAAAGGAGACAGTTACCTACCAAGGAGTTCCCATAAGCCTATCAGCTGATTTCTCAAAAGAAACCTTGCAGGCAAGAAGGGGCTGGAAAGAAGTATTCCAAGTCATGAAAGGCAAGGATCTACATCCAAGATTACTCTATCCAGGAGAGGTATCATTTAGAATGAAAGGGCAGATAAAGTGCTTCCCAGATAAGGTCAAGTTAAAGGAGTTCCTCATTACCAAGCCCTTATTATATGAAATGTTAAAGGGACTTATCTAAGAAATAGAAAAAGATAAAAAACTATGAAGAGTAAAATGATGACAAACTCATAACTATCAACAACTGAACCCAAAAAACAAAAACTAAGCAAACAACTAGAACAGGAACAGAAGCAGAGAAATGGAGATTACATGGAGGGTTATCACTGGGGAGGGGGAGGGGAAGAATGGGGGTGAAAGGAACAGGAAATAAGCATAATTGGTAGGCATAAAATAAAGAGGGAGAGGTAAGTGTAGGAAACAAAGAAGCCAAATAACTTCTATGTAGAACCCATAGACATGAACTAAGTGGGGGAGGAATGCTGGACAGTGTTGGGGGCAGTGCAGGGTGGAGGAAGAATAAAAGGGAGAAAAACATTGGGAAAACTGTAATAGCATAATAAATAAAATAGACTTAAAATGCATGTTAGACTAAAACACATATTAATTGTTTCCCACCTAATTAAACACATGGGTCCCTGGCCCACACAGCAGTTCTCCAGGTCACAACAGAGTGAAGAGTTACCTCAAAAAACCTAAACCTTTAAAGTGGTCTCCACGGCCCTGACCAGAATGCTCAGTTGGTTGGGCATTGTCCTGTGAAACCAAAGGTCCATGTAGCTCAATTCCCAGTCAGGGCACATGCCTGGGTTTCGAGTTCAGTACCTGCAGAGTTTGCTAGAGGCAACAGATTGATGTTTCTCTCCCTTTCTTTTTCCCTCCCCCGCACTGTAATTACAAATGAATAAATACAATCTTTATTTTTTTAAAAAATTATTTATTTATTTTTAGATAGAGGGGAAGTGAGAAAGAGGAGAGAAATATCAGTGCCTCTTGTGCACCCCCTACTGGGACCTGGCCTGCAACACAGGCATGTACCCTGACTGGGAATTGAACCGGTGACCCTTTGGTTCATAGGCTGGCGCTCAATCCACTTAGCTACACTAGCCAGGGCTGAATAAAAAAAATCTTTAAAAAAAACAAAGTGAGCCCTGACTGGTTCGATTCCCAATCATGGCACATGCCTGGGTTGCAGGCCAGGTCCACAGTGGGAGGTGTGTGAGAGGCAACCACAATTGATATTTCTCTCCTTCTCTTTTTCCTTCCCTTCCCCTCTCTCTAAAAATAAATAAAATCTTTTTTAAAAAGTGTTAAAGAAACAAAGTGGTCACCACAGGTGCATATTCACCTTGGTATCATTTTTGTTTCTTGTGTTACAGTTCTAGGGGTTTTTTCCCTTAAATTCCTGAAAAAATAAATCCACTTCTAGGCCTTTACATATTCACTGTCACATGTTATCTCTGGCAACTTGTGTAAATAAGTGTGCACACACACACACACATCATTTTTACATCTCCTAAATCAGGCATGTGATGAGAGAGAAGGAAAGTTGACTGCAGCTTGCCCTTGGGCTGACACCTAGGAGTTATCACATATCTCTCCCCATTCATTCAGTGCCTCTCCACCTTCTCCTTTCCTGTTGTTCTGGCAAACACTGTCAGATCTGGGGTGAGGATGAGTCAGGAGGAAATGAGGTCTGGGAGGGGTATGAAGATCAGAAGGAAGCAAAGCTGGTCTAGCAAATGACACCAGGCTTCCTGGCAGTAGATGAGTTAGATAAAGGGCTAAGTCAAGTGCTCAATTCTACACTAGGGGAGAGGGGTCACTCTCAGGACATTCGGACCCAAGGAGGAACACAAGGTGTTGTCACCCTTCTTGAAGACATTTGAAAACAAGGGATATGTGATTCTCTCCCAGGACCAGTGTGAAGCCACAGAGAGAGATCCTCCTGGATCCAGACAGGATGAGTGTTGCCCAAGGAATCCTAAGGCAGCACTCATTAAATTTAATCTCATTAAAAAGAAGATTCTGGGTTGTAACCAAGAAGAGACCCAGGCCTGGAACTTAGGGGGTCAGAGCAGGGCCAGACCTCGGGACAGGAGATGAGAAGGACTCTGAAGGACAAGCTGCTGCCTGAGTGGGGTTAGAAAGTCATGAACATGTTGTTGAGAGGTCCAGAAAGATTCTTTTGCCCTAGACAAAATCTCACTTTTCTGGGGCTTCATGGCCCCTGAAATCCTCACAGTGGGGAAACAATAGGTAGGCATAATGCCTTATAGCAATCTAAACATTAATAGCACCTTAGCAGGAATGGGGGGAAACAGTAATTCCCTTTAAATTGTCTTGTGAGCACATTACTGTACCAGCACACCCAAATCCCTAGCCCATGGGGAGGAACCAGTCAACACATTATTACTGACTGAGCACGTGGAGGGTACAATAGAGGGTGGATGATGCTAGACTGAGAACAGGCCAGATTAGAGAGGCCTTGAATGCTACGGAAGGGGATTGAATTTAATCCTACAGGCCAGGCAAGGAGAGTCACCAAGGTTTGAGCCAGAGCCAGATGCAATGAGATGGGTGGCTGTGGGCAGACTTCAATGAGGAAGGCCAGTTAGGAGACTGTTACAACAGCTCCTGCAACTCACTGAGACCTTGATGAGGGCAGAGATAACAAAAATAATGTAAACCCTTACCCACCTTTGCTGCATGAGGTACGAACCTAAGAGAGTGGAATACAGAATAGGGAACTGAGGTGGGAGGAATAAACATCATAAGAGTAGGAATATGGGTGTCCAGAAGAGTTGGGGTGTGAGTCAAATGAATAATTAGAGAAGGCTGGATGAAGAGAACTTTGCTCCCTGTCACTATGGCTTAGCACGGGCTCTGCCCCAAGACTGAGAAATGGAGGAGAAAGGGATGTGCCCTGAACACATCCTGGTAATGCTGCAGGCAGCTTGAGTCTCAGGCATTAGCTGAGAAGTGTTGTTTCTCAGGGAGAGGCAGCAGGCTCCTTCATTTCAATTAAATAAAAAAATTTTCACCTTTGTTATTTGTCCAGTTCTGCAGTGAGGCTAGAGAGAACAAGAAGATGAGCAATGCTGAAGGGCCAGTCACCTCATTGGGAATGTGAGGTGCATGCAAGAGGTAAATAGCAGATAAATACCAGGTTGGCTGCTCCAGGTAATAAGCACCAGACAAGTTCAAGAGAGAGGGAGCTCATGGAGCTGTGTCCAGGAAGGCTTCTTGAAGGAGGTGGACATTGCCCTGGACCATACAGAAAATGTAAGAGTGGACAGGCACAAGGGAGGGAAGAGACATGCTTGGTAGAGGTCTTGACAAAGACCTCTTTTGTCAAAGGGAGAAAAAACTATGACCTACTAGGACTTTTAAATATTTTATTTATTTTTAGAGAGGGGAAGGAGAAAGAGAGGGAGAGGAATATTGATTTGCAAAAGGATGTGCAAAAGATACAGCCACTGGTTGCCTGTCACAGGCCCCCAGCTGGGGACCTGGCCCCCAACCCAGGCGTGTGCCGTGTCCTTAATCTGACTGGCGATCTTTTGGTTGACAGGCCCTTGATCCACTGAGCCCTGTCAGCCAGAGTTCTACTTAGACTTTTCAAAAGGTTTGACAAAGCTCTCTAAAAAAGGCTGTTTAAAAAAGGCTAGTAACTGCGGGGCTACAGGAGGGAACGATGTCTCTTACCAAGATCAGCAAATATGCCCTGACCTGTGCGGGTCAGTTGGCTGGGCATCCCCCACAGAACGCAAAGCGGAAGGTCACCAGCTTGACTCGCAGTCAGGACACAGGCCTGGGCTGCAGGTTCCTCCGGGCAGGGGAGTGTGCAAGAGGCAACAGACTGATGTTTCTCTCTCACATCAACGTTTCTCTCCCTCTCTTCCTCCCTCCCTTCCCCTTTCTCCAAAACAAAATATAAATAAATAAAAATGAGCAAATGGCTTAGATACAGAAAACAAAAGGTAGGAGCAAAGAAAAGGAAAGGAAAGAAAAGAAAAAATGAAAACAAAAAAAAAAGAAGAAAAAGAAAAGTAGGAGCAAATTTTGGCTTCTCTAGATGGTGCACTTTTAAAACCCCTTCCTCGAGAAACTATGTAACGAATGGACAAACAAAATGTAGTATAGACATGCAGTGGGATATCATCCAGCTCTGGAAAGGAAGGAAATTCTGACACACGTTATAACGAGGATGAAGCTTGAAGACACTATTCTAAGAAAAGTAAGCCAGACACAAAGGGTAGATACTGTATGATTCCACTTATACGAGGCACCTAGAATAGTCAAATTTATATGGAAATCGAGTAGAAAGGTGGTTGTCAGGGACTGAGGTGATGGGAAAATGGGGAGTTAGCATTTAATGAGTACAGAGTTTCACTTCAGGATGGAGAAAAATCGTGGAGATGGATGGCAGTGATGGCTGCACAACGGGAATGTACTTAATGCCACTGAACTGCATACTTAACCATCATGAGCGTGATACATTTTATGTTATGTGTATTTCGCCACAACTGAAAAAGAAAACCAGTGATCCAGTCGATATATTTAAAGCTAAATATTTTTTTAAATTGTTAACATGCTAAATATTGTATTACATATACATTACCATCACCATCGCCACCACTACAACAGAAGAATCTATGCCCAGACTGATCAGATTTAACATCTTTATAAATGTTCTGGAGCAGAATGTCACGTGACAAACCCGCATATTACAGAGACTAAACACATTCTGGTTGCAACAGAAATAAACTGACAGGCTTTGACAGCAGGAGGCACAAGAGCAGGGGTCCCCAATCCTCGATGGACAGTAGTATTGCTGGGGGGCGCTTTTAAAGACATCTGTGACTGGACCCCAGCCCCCAGAGAGTCTGGTTTAGTTGCCTTGGGGTGGGGCCCGAGGGACTGTCGTTTTGCCAAAGCTCCCAGATGATGCTCATCTACAGCCGGAGGTAACTGCGTGGAGCATCAAGGCTGAAAGTCTTAGCCTCCCTGGTTGGACTCTGAGCTCTGCCATTTGCCAGCTGTGTGATGATCAGGTTATTGATCTTTCTGTTTCCTAATATTCTTGTCTTCAAAACTGGGTCATCATAGTCCCTACCTCAGAGGGTTACAGACAGGATTAAGAAAAATGCTGCACACTTCACACAGTGCCTAAGGCATTTTAAGAGCTCACTAAATGTTAATTATTTTTATTATTAGCCAAGTTTGTATCAGTTGGCAGAAGAAGGACAGATGAATTTAACACAGCATGTACAAATATGTTTAAAAAGAGACAAACCCAAATGTTGTGACTAACGTCTCTGTCAAAAGGCAGGCAAGGACCCTGGCCGGTGGGGGGCAGCTGGCTGGAAGGTCATCCATGTACCATAAGGTTGTGGGTTTGATACCCAGTCAGGGCACGTACCTGGGTTGTGGGTTCGATTCTCGTCTCTTCCTCTCTCTCTAAAATCAATGAATATATCCTTGGGTGAAAAGATTAAAAACAAAATAAAAATGGGAGAGGGTCTGTGTCTTTGGAAGTATTTTGACTTCCAGGTCCTGAGTTTGAAGTACTCTTTTGCTCCACAGGCCAAGGAAACACATCAGGCATCAGCCAGGGGTGGGGGAGACTGAGAATAACTGAGCCCATGCCTTTGCGTTTCTCCAAAACGCAACACACCCTCCCTTCATTGACTTGTGGTGAGTTCTAGTCCCTGAGCCTCAGAAGGGGCGCCCTGGCACTGGAGAAGGAATGAACACAGAACACTTGTGGGCTGCTGAAGGGAGCCAGACTGTCAAGGTTAGTATTCTCCAGGCTGGAAAAGCACAGGTAAACTCATCAATAACCAGCAGAAGGCGAACAAGGACTTATTTAACCCGAACACTTGCTGGAGGGGAAGATGAGCGAGGAACAGTTAGAACAAATAAAAGAAATGGGTAATAAACTCAGGAAACACATTACTGCACAGTGTAGTACACGAGAGAAATATAAACGAATTCCCAAGGTACTGGACTGGTTCACGTCAGAGATGCAAATGGATCCCCAGGGGAGCTGACGTATGTCCGACTGAAGGTCGGGATCAGGGGAGGCAGTGGCCAAGTCCTTTCCAACTAGGAGCTGAAGAGACCGTGGTCTGACCAGGATGCACCTTCCCATTTTCTTAGTGTCCCTATGGAGGGATTAGGAAAAGGGTCAGGAATGAATATGAATGAGCCATGTGCAAGGACAGTGAGAAAACTGATTCAGCTGGAGTAGAGGGGCCGTGTTAGGAAATAAGGGGGCAGTTATCTGGGTATGAAAGACTGGGTTAGATTATCAAGCATACCCACAACCTGTGCTAAGGGGCTAAAATTAGTCCAAAACATCACAGAATGTTATAGCTCTTCTAGCTCAACCCTTACCTTTAAAGGTTGAAAAAAAAAAGCAAAGCTCAAGGAGATCAATTTACTTGCCCGAGGTCTTATAATATGTTAACAGAAGAGCAGAGATGAGAATCCTGAGGCTCTTCCACTACACCTGATGATGGACTGGGTCTGGGAAGGACTTTGGAGAAAGACCATTACTAAATCAATAACCTTGAGCAAGTGTCTTAGCTCCTCTGAGCCTCTATGAATTAACATAACCCTCCCCAAGCCACATTAGTTTGAGAAAAGTACAGACTTGGCAGAAGTCACGAAGCTCCACCCCTTTCAGCTCTGTGGGAATTGTAAGCTTTCCCCGCATTCTTCCCCATTAGTCCTTGCAAGCCTCAGCATACACCTCAGCCAAGCCCTGGGCCCAACCCTGCCAGCTGCACTTGTTTTATCCCTCCTCCTAGCTCTGGTTGTTTGGGGTAATACACCCAGCCTCTACTGATGTCCCATTCGAGTGCCTCCTAGTATCCTGATGTTTGTGTAGAGGGCATTATCTCCCAGAGTGCAGAAACCACTGGCCTTGATTTTCTCTCACTATCCTTAAATTTTAATTTATTGATTTTAAAGAAAGGAAGGGAGGGGTGGGTGGAGGGGAGAGAGAGAGATTGACTTGTTGTTCCACTTATTTATGCATCCATTGGTTGATTCTTACATGTGCTCTGACCAGGGACTGAACATGCAACCTTGGTGTATTGAAACAAAGCTCCAACCAACTAAGCTACCCGGCCAGGGCTTCACTGTCCTTTTTTATTGTTTCTAGAAAATGGAACCAAAGTAACATCTGGTATGTGTTTGTTCTGTTCTGTAGCTGCCATGCCTTAGGACCGGGGCCTGGGTTACAGGGCAGCTTGAGTGGCGCACTCCCTGCGACACTCCGAATTCACCCTCCTCCAAAACCGGTTCATGGCCCTTGAATTTCTCACAACTGTATCTCCGGTGCCTAGCATGGTGCAGATGCTCAAAAAATATTTATTAAATGAATCAGTGGGCAAATTTTTCTCTTCCAGTGGCTTCTCTGTTCAAACGTAGACAACTCATTTTTTTCCAGGAGGCTCAAACCACTCCCTGCATCCTTGTCCACCTCATTCTCTCTGAAGCTTCCAGATAGATGGGCTTGTCTGAACCTTCTGGTAAACATGGCTTAGGTTCCAGCTAGGGCCCTATAAATCTAGGGTGCATGCAATGAGATAATGTAGGTAAACGTGTTCAGCATAGAGCCTGGGATATCAGAGATAACTCAACACTGTAATTCCTCTTCTTTCTTTTGCCGACTAAGGATTACATACTCAGAAGGGGGGAAACATCAGAGGCTTCACACAAAGAAATTGATTCAAAATGAAAGCAATTTAAAGTCAGGAAAATTATGGTGCATCCACATCTGGCATAATGTGGGTAGTTCTACTCACTAAACCTTAAAAGGGCTATGAGGCTTTTATTTATTACAATTGTATAGTTGACCTTATCTCTTTCCAAAGAGGATTGAAGGTAAGTAAAAAAAGTTAGAAAATAAATACTCATGAATGAGAAAAGAAGGGAAAGAAGAATAAACATATCAGCGTTGGGTTGGGTCCATGTGATTCAGGAATGGGGAGAGTGAAAAGCGAAGCTGGGAACGGAGCGGGAGCGGCAGTCCCGGGGGCAGGGCGCCCGGAGGGGCGGGCAGCGGTGGTCATCGGTGGATGGCCACCGCACGGGTTGTGTGTCTGGGATGGGGGCCGAAGAGGCCCATCCTCTGCAGTTCCTGGGACAGAGTGGTTGCTGTTTCTTTGGTCAATCTGCGAGAAAGTACAAAGCTGGTTAAAAGGCAACAAAAGAGATATGTTGGTAGAATTGAACTCGGTAGATTTGAAAAAGTAGCACTGCTTTGAAGGAGGCAATTTGTACTGATGCAGCAGAGTGATATTTGAGACGTTAACAACTGTGAGGTTTTTTTCTTCCCTTTTTTCTTTCTCCATTTCATTCTGGCCTGGAGGCAAGAGAAAAGAAAGCCCCCTTGATTTTTCTAGACCTTGGAAGTGACCCAAGAGGGTACATCTAGTTCCTTTGAGTAGGGGGGTGGAGGAGAGAAAGGGCTGAAGGGGGTTTCAGTGAGAATGAGGGGCATGCATCAGGGGGCTGTGATCTGGACTGTCTCCCCAGCGAACCTGATGGGGATGTGAGCACCCCTCAGGGGTCCCCCTCACCAGGGCAGTCTCCATTCAAAGGAGGACCTAGCATTACCCTGGCCAGGGCCGACCATGAGGCCCATAAAAGCTGCAGATGGACACCACCTCCCCCTAAAGCCCTGCTGGGGGCTGTTGGCAGAACCCCATCGTCCTCTGGGACCTCAGCACCATTCCCAAGGGGAAAAGGAAAATCATCTTGAATTGACTAAGTTTTACATAAACAGTGGTTAAGAAGTACTGAATTTTACTGACTTTATTTGAAAGTGACTAGAATATGTTTCTTTCATCAAGCAGAATAGGGGCTCAAGGTCAGAAATTAACTTGAGTTGTACAAAAATGAAGTTACATGTTTGTACATCATAATCCGTGGGCATGAAATTTGTACCTGCTATTCTGGTTTTTATTGTCCTTGTTGCCATAGTAATGCCTCAATTAACTAGAGCTTTAAGTTTCAGGAATAGCCCCAAAATGAACATTAAAAACTATTTCTAATGGCAAATAGTCCCCAGACACAGAGTGACAATGAAAACAGTGAAAGTAGAAAAAGACCAAAGAGCTCACGCTAAGACTGATGGATTCGTATGCCAGATGCCCTCAGGTTCCTTTCTCTCTCCTACCAGTTCTTAACTGCGTGACCTTGGACAAGTCACCTCACTTCTCTGAGACCAAGACCAGTAGCAAAAGAACCATGAACGCACTTGGGAAACCATGATGGGCTGCACATGTGCCATGCATAATTCCCCTATCAGATGGTGACTTCAGGTCACACTGGTTGTATTTGTCCCTCAGTCCCCAGTACAGCGTTTGGCATGTGCTAAGTGTTCCTTATGTGTGTTGAACTGAACCGAACAGATCAACAACAGCTAGTAAAGTCAAAATGCTCCCTAGGAAAGTGAAAGCTACAAGAAAAGAGATACAGAGAGGAAACAGTAGGAAGCAGGGCAGGAAGCAGAACAGAATCAGCGTAACAGGAAAGGGGGGGAAGTCGGGCAGGAGCACTGCAGAACCAGACCCACCAGCTGTGTGGCCTTGGGCAAGTTAATCCATCAGTCTGGACCTCATCCGCCAAATGGGAATAATAATAATAATACCTCCTTTCCCAGGTCCATGCCAGGATTCAATGAGTTAGCATAAATGAAACAGGTGGTGCATAGTAAGAGCTCAGTGGTAGTTATTTCTATTATTAGATCAATCCTCAGGGCATGTGAAAAACGGGTACATTCATTAATAATGAAGGAAATACATGTGAGAACAAAATACCATTGTCACCTGTTGACAGAGATATTTTAAACAATTATTTATTTATAATTCTTGACCCTTCACATTCCATAAAGATATAAGTGAGATAGAGGGCATGGTGATGGGGAGGAAAGGATTCTTTTAAGAAGATTCCTTTGGAGAGAGTTGTACTGAGAACCCCCCAACACACACGCACAGAACATCAGGGTGAGATGCCAGTGACTGTCCTCAACTCAGGCCTAGTGCAAAGGGATTCACAGGACCACTCAGGGCTGCTGGAGAGGCAGAGAGTGAGAGAGTGGCCTTGAAAGAGACACAGCAGCAGCAAGTCTCAAAAAAATACATGAAAGTGCCCACAGGAGGAAAGAGTAAGCTTTAAATATTTGCTGTGCTATGACATCACAAGGGCATTTTTTTACAGAACCAGTTAAATAAAAACTTTCTCTTCCTCCATACCACTCCTTCCCCTGCTGTGACCACAGAGGGATGAGAAGCAGCAGGTGGTGACTGAGAAGGGAGAATAGGCTGTCCACTCTCATTGCCAAAGACAGACAGCTTGCCCGCAACTGATCCCAGTCAGGAGAGTGAGGGAGAAGACTTAGCTTGATGAAAGATAAGAATAAAAGTGCTAACTTTCTAACATTAACATTCTATTACTGAATTTAAGATTGTGTCTGCATCTTAAAGGGATCATAGACTGTTTTTCATTTAAAAGTGAGTAGAAGTTATACATTCAAGGACAGAGAATAGATTCCCTCCACTAAGCAGGTTTAAAGACACATGGGAAGCAGGAAAAAACTTTTTTTTCCCGTTCTCTCCTCTAAGTACAGTTTACTAGTTGGGTATTGTTTCAGGCAGTGCTCAGCTGTTGCTGTGGGTAGCTGTATTTGCCTGCCCAGCATCCAGCCCCCTCTGGTAGCAGCACCCTGATTTCTCTGTAGGGAATGACTCCTCCCCAGTGCCGCAGTTTTGGGGGCACTATCTACCAAGGCGCCCTAAGAGAAGAGTGTGTACCCAAGCTAAGCCAATTGGACTTCCTCTCCAGACTGGTGGACCTAGAGGGCAGGATTAGCATGCTCCAGCAGCCGGGATTAGTTAGTTTTTCCACCAGATCTCTGGAACTTACCTTGATTCTGTGGGCTCTCCTACGTCCTTCAGATAAATTTCTTTTCCATGTAAAGTAGCCATTACCAGCTTCTTCTGCTTGCAATGGGGAGATCCTAAGTGTCAAACTGAAGGGAAGCTATGTGTGCCCCAACAGAGGTGGCGATGTGACGAGTGTCATCCTATCAGGGGGATGACCAAGTTCCACTAATGAAAATGTCCCAGAGCACACCTCAGCTTTTGTTGAATGTGGACGGTTATGAAAAGTGGTAGATGGATAGGTGGAGGGATAGCCAGGTATCTGGGTAGGTATGGATACAATTTTTATTTCTCATGTCATGTGGTCATCCTCTCTCTGGCCCTGTGTCAATTGAATTGGCAAACAGATCTGAATGAGTAAGTGTGGGCAGAGAGTCATGTATTTTCTTTCTTTATTTTCTTTTTAAAAAGATTTTATTTATTTAGAGACAGGGAGAGGGAGGGAGAAAGAAAGAGAAAAAATATGGATTGTGTTTCTTGCAGGTGTCCTGACTGGGGACTGGAATTGGGATGCCCAACCAACTGAGCCTCACCAGCCAGGGCCAGAGCCAGGGACCCAGGGCCCTTTATGTATTTTCTGAAGGGCTGCTGTGGTATTTCAAAATGAGCTACAGAATTAGAAAGTTATACCAAGTTAGTGAAAAGTAATCACTTTGTCAAGAAACTATAGACCAATTTTGTGGCTTTTTCAAGGAACTCCTCTGATTACGGTCTCTCTTGAGCAGTTTTACAGTGTTTCTGAAACCTGTTTGTTATTATGTGATGTATAATGACCTCTATCTCGGTAGGTGAATCAAATGTCCTGGGGTTTAAGCAGAACAAAACAGATTAAAACCCAGAAATGTGTACTGAGCCCTGGAGCAGACATAGCTGGAGCCCTGCACAATGGCCATCCCCCTCCCCAGAGCCACTTTGTTGCTAACAGAATATGTGTATTCTTCAGATAACAGGCAGCCGTATTTCAGGGGTCGGTCACCTCAGCCCCATTCCAACAGACAGTCTTAGCATTCAAAATAATTCTACTTATTTTGCTAGGGATTGGCTTTGAAAAGGACTTGTCACTGAATTCTGTCCAGTGGGATAATAGTACCCATTTGCTGGGCAGAATGTTCCAAGGGAAGTTTCTTAGCCTTGAATAGAAGCACAAGAAAGAGACTGCCGCTTTCGGCCTCTGGAGGGTGGCGTATGCAGGTGTAATGCCTGGAGACCATGCGGCTGTCTTGGTGACAATGAACAAAGTTGGCTAGTGTACTTGGGATGGCCGAGAGGGAAGAGAGAACTTGGATCGTTAATAGGGTCAAGCCAATACACTGAACAACCCTAAAACAACCTTACCTCTACTCTAGCCTTCTTGTTATTTGAATTAATGGGAAATCTCATTAGCATTTCAGTCATTTTAAGTCGTCTTCTGATATTTGAAAGCCTTTTCCCTAGAGGAGTTTGCAATCTCTTTTTATAAATTTCATGGAATGAATCTTTCAAATATATGGTACCATTTGCTTTTAGACAAAGATATTTTTCCTAACCAGTACTAACATCCTTTTGAACCCTATATGAAAGATTACTTGAGACCACAGAACTCCATAAGTAAGCAAAGCTATCCTATTACTAGATAATTATAAGATGCCCCCTGAGGTTATGGTCTGATAATATTTTTACCAGCTTCCTGCCCTCCCCTGTCACCCTTCCCACTCCATGGTACTTCCTTGATCTGACCTATGGACCAGGGGGATATTCTGAATATCAAGTATTATTACAAAACAAATGTCATGAACAAGCTGCTCTATCATGTAGGTACTATAGAGGATTTCTTCAGCCTCCTGACAATATTAAAGATACTGCTTTTATATTACTTAGGCCTGAGAGTCTGTCAGAAGTCAAACATTAAAAAGAACTTGAGGAAATCACAACCAGTAGCATATTTGGAGAAAAGCGTCACCTGCTGAGGAGGAGAATGATAATATCAATGATGTTTTGAATAAATTAGTGTCAAAACACTCCTGCAGAGCTTCTTGGCAAGGGCAAAAGATAACGTTCCTTCACATCTAAACCCCAACTTCCTACACATGAAGGCACAGTGGGTCTCAGTCTAGGCCACGGTGGTAGAGATGCAGAAATACCTGATATGGTTTCCATGACTGCTGAAGGGTTAAAAGATAAGGAAGGCCACAGTGAAGAAGAAAAAGCTGCTCCGGAGGACCCAGCAATCACTGGAGAGAAGGTAGCTCTGACCTTTGATTCATTCACTAATTAACTTTTTAGAAAGGTAACTTGCAGTACATTGCCCCCAAGAGCAGAGAGGATAGAAACTTCACATCACTTTATGAAAAAGAAGGAAATAACCAAAAAGCAAGCTTTGGGACTTTTCCAAAAGAGCAATTTGGAGAGCATTTCCTGGGGTCAGTGATCACTCAGCCCTATGGGCCATCGTGTCTGCCACAATCACTGCAGTGCAAAGGGATGGCTGGTGCTCAGGAGGCGGACCGGGGAGTGCATAGCATGAGGGGACACCCTAAGCTTTGATGCCACCTATACCCTACCACTCCTGCCCCCTGTTTCTACCTATTCTTAGTTGTTTGACCTTGGGAAAAGTCCTTATCCTTTTTAACCTTAGTTTTTCTACTTGTAAAAAGCAAATAATAGGTCCACCTGCCTTAGAAGATTATTGTAAAGATTAGAGATAGTGTGAATGTAGTGGATGCTTATTTTTTTGTAGATCCACATCCCTTTATCTGGTGGCCACCCCTCATTCCACCTTAAAGGTTTCTAGGGCAGTCATCCATTTCTATCATCACGGCCACCTCTTGGCCACAGCAGATTGGTTTGAGACACACATCAACCGAGTCCTGTCCAGGGAAGTTTAAGAACTGAAACAACCTAGAAGGAAGAAATAGTCTCATATTGTAACTGAGGACTAATAAATCGAAGATTTGAAGATTTCTCTGTCTGCAGAACAGAAAATGATGGTCAGCAATGACAGAGGATAAGGAAGGAGGAGTCCAAAGATCAGCAGAGAGAAGATGGAACTTCCCCTGGGTACCCCCAATCCCAAGGCTCCAGCCAGATCCCAGTCTGGACTCGGTCAGGGACCCAATAACTCCCTCTGACACATCTCCATTTTTGCCTAGTTTAGCAAGAATCCTTTTCTGATACTTACAATCCTTGGAGTCCTTCATAATACAGGGTATTATCCCTCACTCATTCAACAAACATGTCTTTGAGTGCCTCCCCTGTGCCAGGCCTGTCCTAGGGGCTGGGACACACAATCTCCATCCTCACGGAACTTACAGTCCAGTGAGGAATACAGGCATTTCAAAGTAATCACCCAAATAAATACATGATATAACTTTTGGTTCTTTTTCCATGCATTATTAGAAAAAGGCTAAATTATGTCCTTTTTAGACACTTAGAAAGATAGAGAAGCATCTTAATGGAGTTAAAACCCAAGTCCTGGCACTTCAACAGTTAAACTTCAGTCATGTGGAAAATGTACTAATCCCAACAGCCTATTCCCTCCTGCCAGATGAGTGAGGCAGAGCAGTGTATCCGTGGGCCTTACGTTTCCCATCATCACCTTTATTGCTCTCTTTAAATCCTGGGGTTTCAATTTCTTTTCCCATCAGACTGATTCTGCTCGTAACACCCACAGACCTTGCTTCCTGTAGCCCCAGGCTGGTGTATCCACATCAAGTAAGAGCCATCTCTCCCAAGTGGAAGGCTGCACACACCCCAACGAGCTGTGTTGTCACTGATTTATGACTCCCTGTCCTCTGCCTTTTGAGGAAAATCACTTTATCAAGATGAAAAGTCAGTGGTGGGGGTGGAGCAGGGTTTCCTGTTTGGCTCCAATCACTCTGCTGCATATTCCAAAGGCTGTTATATTTACAAATCATCAGGACTGCGTATGAGTGATTTAGAGAGAAATGACCAAATATTGAACAGAAGTGTGTGATTTGCCTTACATTTATTCAGTTATGCTTTTCAGGATTTAAATGCAGGGTGGGGAGTGTGAGCAATTCTGAAAGTAGACATAAGGAGCAAAAGCAGTCTGCCTGCAAACATTTTAGGGGAGATACCTTGCTGCCTCTTAGTTTCCCACTTAATGAATGTGAATGCACTTGGGATTCACTAGCACCATCTTCATTGTCATGAATATCATGGTCATCACATTTCAGAACCTAAAGATTCCTGAGCATCCTCTTAGCTGAACTCATTGTTTCACAGATGGGGAAATTGAAGTTCAGAAAGGAGGATGATTTGCTCCAGGTCATACTGTAGAACTGGAGCAGAGGCTAAAAACCAGATCCTCTGACCTTGGATTCATTATTATCAGGTCAGGTAAAGTGGTGGGCAAAACCTGAGGCATCAGATGTTGTCCAGTGGCCTCAAGATGGTATGCAGCCACCTTAACATTAGGGCACCCCCAGTCTCAGACGGACGTGAAAAAATACACAAGGCAGAATTTTCTTATTATCTGTTTCCATCTTAGTAGTAATGTAACCATATTACAAAAATGTGGAAGTATAGAAAAGAAAAAATTAGCTCCATCATCCTAATATAATCTATGTTAGCATTTTGTTCATTTCCTTTCTATTTTTTCCCTTTCATTTAGTTCCCTCTGCATGCAGTTGTGACTATAGTGTATTCACATAATCTTTTATTCTATGTTTTCATTTAATTTAATGGCACAAGCATTTTCCATGTTATTGCATTGTCTTCATAGCCATAACTTTAGTGATTACTTAATTTTATACCAAATAGATGTATCACAGTTTGCTTACCCATTCCTGTACCATTGGACATTTAGATCTCTGCAGTTTTCCATTAATATAAATAATGCTGCAATGAACATCTTATGCATATAGCTTCTCCCCATATTTATGTTATTTCTCTGGGACAGCTTCCAACAGTGGAATAAGTAGGCCAACGATTCTGAACAGTTTTATGGCTCTTGTTAACTATTGCCAAATTGCCTGCTAAAAGCTTCTTACAAATTTACATAAACAATTTTGAATAAGAATCCAAAAGGTGACCAAATAAAAAGTTAGCAAGGAATTAAAAAAGAACCACTTTCTGTATGCATCATTTATGCATGCTGGGTAATTGCATTCTGGGTTGTATGCTGCTGGATAATTCTACGTCTCTCATAGGGTTGAAATGAGAAGAAGAAAGTAAAGGCCCTCAAGCTTGTCATGCTGTTACAACCTTCAGGCATCTTGGCTATAGTTCTTGAGGCTACACAACAGAATCACCTGAAATACTTAGCAAATTGCTGATATCCTGGGCTGGTCCCTAGAGAATCTGGTTTAATTCGTCTGGGGTGTGGTTGCAGAAGTTCCCTGGGTGATTCTAATGGGCCAGGAAGCTCACTTGGATGGACCCAGGGACCAGTAGGGAGGCTGAGGAGGTCAACAGAGGCAAGTGATCCTAAGTGATCTCCCCAGACATATTTTCTTCTCTGCTTCCTGTGCCGCAGAGAGCCCTCAACCCATGGGTGCCAACTTGTCTCCTGCTGCTCCTCCCATCTTGAGGCCGGATGTGACTGGCTGCATCTAGCTCCTACAAGTCCTGACTCTGGAGGCTCAGGATTTCCTGAGAGGAGGAAATGCCAAGGAGCACAATGACAGGGACAATTGTGGAGCCTCCAAACTGCCAGCCTGGGGTCAGGGGGAGGCCTGAAAGGGATGGGAATCCCAAATGTTCAACTTTGAGAGACTTTCGCAGTATGTTCATAGCATCATGCAGCTATGAAAGAAATTGTGTTAAAATAAAAACCTCAGAGTTCCAGCCAAGATGGAGGCATAGGTAGATATACTTCACCTCCTCACACAACCAAAAGAAGGAAACAAACCAATTTAAAAATAAGAAACAAACAGAACTGCCAGAAAAGCGAACTGTGTGGAAGTCTGACAACCAAGGAGTTAAAGAAGGAATACTTGAGACTGGTAGGAGGGGCAGAGAAGGCACGCAGCAAGGTGCTGGCTGGATACACCTGGAGGAACAACAAGGGAGTGAGACAGACTGTACAACCCAGGGTTCCAGCGGGTGGGGGAAGGGAAATAAAACCTCAGAACCTCTGAGTGTAAAAACCTGTGGGAGTTGTGGTGGCAGGAGAAACTGCCAGTCTCTTCAAAGAAGGGTGAGAGAGGAGCAAGCGGCATTGTTCCCTCTCTGACCCCTCCTCCACATACAGTGCCACAACATAGCAAAGTGGGTTGCCCCACCCTGGTGAATACCTAAGGCTCCACCCCTTACAATGTAACAGGTGCTCCGAGACAAAGAAATATGGCCCAAATGAAAGAACAGTTCAAAAATCCAGAAAAAGAACTAAGCAAAGAGGAGATAGACAGCCTATCAGATGCAGAGTTCAAAACACTGGTAATCAGGATGTTCATGGAAATGGTTGAGTATGGTTGCAAAATAGAGGAAGAAGTGGAGGCTATGCAAAGTAAAATAAAGAAGATTATACAGGGAACTAATAGTGAAGGGAAGGAAACCAGGACTCAAATCAATGATTTGGACCAGAAAGAAGAACTAAACATCCAACCAGGACAGAAGGAAGCAACAAGAATCCAAAAAAAATGAGGAGAGGCTTAGGAACCTGTGGGACAACCTTAAACATTCCAACATCCAAATCATAGGGGTGCCGGAAGGAGAAGAACAAGAACAAGAAATTGAAAACTTATTTGAACAAATAATGAACAAAAACTTCCACAATCTGGCAAAGGAAATAGACATGTAAGTCCAGGAAGCTCAGAAAGTCCCAATAATTTGGACCCAAGGAAGGACCAAGGCACATCATAATTAAATTACCCAAGATTAAAGAAAAGGGGAGAATCTTAAAAGTAGCAAGAGAAAAGGATATTCACCTACCAAGGAGTTCCCATAAGACTATCAGCTGATTTCTCAAAAGAGACCTTGCAGGTAAAAAGGGCTGGAAAGAAGTATTCCAAGTCATGAAAGGCAAGGACCTACATCCCAGATTGCTCTATCCAGCAAAGCTATCATTTAGAATGGAAGGGCAAATAAAGTGCTTCCCAGATAAGGTCAAGTTAAAGGAGTTCATCATCACCAAGCCATTATTATATGAAATGTTAAAGGGACTTATCTAAGAAAAAGAAGATAAAAAAAACATGTACAGTAAAATGACAGCAAACTCACAATTATTAACAAGCCCACCTAGAACAAAAACAAAAACAAACTAAGCAAACAACTAGAACAGGAACAGAAGCAGAGAAATGGAGAACACATGGAGGGTTATCAGCAGGGGAATGGGGAGGGGGAGAATGGGGGAAAAGGTACAAGGAATAAGCAGCACAGATGGTAGGTAGAAAATAGACAGGGGGAGGTTAAGAATAGTAAAGGGTTAACCACCAATTAGTGCCTGAGTCTGGGCCTGAATTCCTTCAGGCCTGGGGCAGAGACCTTCAGAGCAAGAAAGAGAGACAAAAAATAGCTCGAATTCCACCAGAGCCCCATAAAACACCACACCTGCACAGAGGATCTTTTAAAGGTCATTTGTGTACCTGGTTTCCGCACTGCACCCTCTTCACCTCACCTCCACTAAATTTGGAGTGCTTGGGGACATGGGGAGAGATGCATCTTCTTCACTTCTTTGTCCTCTACAGCGCCTTGCCTGCTGGTGGTATAAAACTCCTCCATAAATACACCAAAGTAAATGGAGCAAACACAGTTAAAGATAGTGATGACAAATATCTATTCCAATTTATTATTAATTGTATATACTTTACAAATTATATACTATATGATATAAATGTATAATAATATACTATTATATTGTATCCATTTTATAAATTTCTATAAATTATCCATTTATTTATAATTAATTTATTGTGAAACTTGTGAAAAAGAAGCTAAGCTTTATTGACTTCATTTTGCAGATGGAGACCCAAGCCCTACAGTAGTTAAGGGAACTTAACTTGCCTTAGGCCACATTGAGTGTAAGGAGGAGCCAGGCAGGGTGACTCTGGTCCGGTCCGCTGACTCTGCCACTGTCCAAAACACTCTCCAAAGATAGTACACCTGCCTGAGATAAAGTGTCGGACCATAGTTAATCAGATTTTCCACAGAAGGACGAGGTAGTTAAGAGTGGTGGTTTCAGAGGTGGGTTCAATAGGGGAGGATTTAGGGTCATTATGTGAAGAATGAATCTGTGACATGTAGTCATCTGATGGAAAAATCTATCAAGCTATACTTATGATTTGTGCACTGCCTTGTCTGTGGGTTATGCTTCAATAAAAATTAAATTAAAACAAATGAGCTAGCAAACAGTCTCCAGGGCTCCTGGTGCTATCTTATATAGTAAGATGACTGGTTATTGCTTTTCTTTCCCCATGGAGTGGGAGATGGCAGGTGCTGGCTCCTCTAGAGTCTCTCCCTGCTCCACAGCCTCCTCCACACTGCCACTGAGCTGTCATCCTGGAATAAAGGCCCAATTAGGTGCTCCTCTGCCTATACTTCCTCACTGGCTTCTTGTTACCTCCAGAATAAACTCCAGATTCCCTGGCAAATCTGGCCACATTCCATGTCTAACCAACTTTCCAATCTAATTTTTCTTAGAAGAGGTAGTAGCATAAGCCCCTGGGTTCTACCATCTGTTGGCTATGTGACCTTGGTCAAGTCAATGAACCTCATCTGTAAAACTGGTGTGACTGGGGCGTTCTGAGAATGCGGTGAAGACAGCAGAGATGATGCATGTGGAAGACATAAAACAGCTTCAGGCACCCAGTTAGCACTCAGTGAATATTTGCTATCACTTCTCATTTTTCCTTGACTACCTGGACACAAGAGCTTATTTCCTCCCTATTCCCTGACCCCTTTTCCTCATCTCATCCCTACATCTTTACTCATCCAAATTATTTTCTTCTCTCTACAAGTAACTCAAATGTCACTCCTCCAGAGAGGTTTTTACTGGCTGGCTCCTCTACCCCATACTTCCAACATGGAACTCCTCAATCCTCTTTAGCACTCTCTTAGTGCATTGTCTGTATTTCCACTAGAGCCCTTACTCTGTGGCACCTGCTCTGCTGTTAGTGCTTTTGCAGGGGACATTCTCCCTTGCTGTAGCATGAACATCTTCTTGTTCATCTCCAGAAACCTAGCAGCAGGTGACCGGCATTCTGCACATGGGAGTGGATAATGCCTGATATGTTTGCCCAACAGGGGAGCTACATCCCAGTCCTTTTTCTGAGACAGCCCACTGTCCCCAACAATTATTTGATGCAGTGTGACTCCCTGACCTTGCTGCCCACTCTGGCCACTGTTGATGGGACTGAGGATGAGCAACTGACCCAAGCTGGGCTGAACAGAATATTCAGTCCTGTGAATTGGAATGGGAGGAGACATTTGCTATCAGTCTGGCCAGCTCTGCCCTATCCCCTCTGTTATGAGTTGAATTGTGTCCCCCCACCTCTGACCAAATAATGTGACCTTACCTGGAAATAAAGTCTGTGCAAATGACCAAGTTATGATGAGGTCATTAGGGTGGGCCTTAATCCAATACAACTGGTATCCTTGTAGAAAGAGAACATCAGGAGCAAACATGTACAAAAGAAAGTTAATGTGAAGTCATAGGGACAATCTACATCTGTAAGCCAAGTAATGTGTTAGGCTACCAAAAGCTAGGAGGGAGGCCTGGAACAGATTCTCCCTCATAGACCTCAAAAGGAACCACCTTGCCCTTATTTTGACTGAGACCATGAATTTCTATGCTAAGCTGCCCAGTCTGTGGTGCTTTGTTACAGCAGCCTGAGGAAACTAATACATACTGCTTTTGGTGAACTTCTCCTCCCCCCTCAAGCATATGGTTCACAAAAAGTATAATCCTCTCCTTTCCTCTTTGCTTGTCATAGCTGTTACCAGTCTTACCACCACCACTACCACCACCACCACCACCACCATCATTACTAAAACTTACAACCTTACTTTGTGGTAGGCACAATTCTAAGCACTCTGAATTTAATCTTAACAATAGCCTGTGAGATGGGTCTATTGTTATCCCTATTTCAAAGACAAGGAAACTGAGGCACAGGAAGGTTAAGTGCCAAGTGTCACACAGCTGATAAGTAACAGAGCCAGAATTTAAATGCAGAAAGTCTGACTCCAGAGTCTGTTCTACCCTCTACCCTTGACAAGTTCCCCTCCCATCTAACCCAGGGATAGAGACATGCCCAAAACTGGGTCAATTAGAGTCCACTCTAAAGATTTTTCTTAAATTGGACTTTGTGGAGTAGAGCCAACCCTCTCTAGGGGGAAGATTAATCAGGTGTCATCAGTGTCCTTTAACGTGTGGCAGGAGCAGGCCCACATTAAGAAAAGGACACTCGCGGGCAAAAATGAGAAGTGGAGAGATTAATGACATCCAGTTCTCGTTACTGTCTGTCCAGGAGGTTTAGCCGCAGCCCTGCTCTTCCCGAAGCCTGTTGATCAGAGCCATAAATTGTACTTTTGTCCAAGCTAGTTATGTTGGCTGTCCATCATTTGCAAGCAGAAGATTTCTGACTAGCATACCTCCAAACTGGAAGCTGGGACTGAAATACTTCATTCCCATTGTGAGTGGTCTCTTGAGTGGTAGGGTTGAAAGTAAACCTTGGATCCTGGGAGGCAGCAATCTTCTGCAAGGGTCAGAGTACAGAGAGAGTTGGTGTCTGCAGGGGAGATGGAGAATCAGATGCTGACAGAGAGGGGATGGAGAGGAAAGACCATGGAGTCTGGAGGGTTCTCCAGTTCTCAGGCTTGGCTGCATTCCTGCCCTTGGGTTCTGTGACATCTCCATGTATTCCTGGAATCAACTCCCATTTTCAATTTAAAGTGGCACATGTTGGTTTTAGTAGGTTTTGTGCAAAGAATCACAAATAACACACAATATAGTGTGAACTCAATGTAGGAACTCAATGCTGTTGAATATAATTGAAGGTTTTTAAGCAAACCGGTAAATAAGATGGAGACTATTCCTTAGACATATTGCTCTGGAGCTTGTATGTAGGAGAGATTAGTTGAGGGAGCATGGATAATGACAGAGAGGTACCCTCAGAGGCCAGTATGAGAGGTGAGCAGGGACGCAGTAACTGTAGAGACATGGGGGATACTGAGAGAAAGGACTTGGTGGGACTGAGAAACTGAGGAGATATGGGAGTGAAGGAGAAGAGGATGTCAAAGAGAATTGGAAATGTGAGCCTGGTTTCCAGGAGGAAGGATGAAACCACTAATACGAGGGAAGGCAGGAGAGAAGATGAGCAGGCTCTCACATATCAATATTGAGCTAAGGTACCAGTGACAGAGCTAATTAGAGTGACTGAGCGGAAAGAAGTGTGAACTGGCATTCAGGAGAGGAGCCAGCTGTAAAAGCAGAAATGGGGGTCACCCTCAGCTGGGACCTGGAACAGGCAGAGAGACCAAGGCAGTTTAAAGACAGCATGCAGGGAGAAAAGGCAGGAAATGGAATGAAAAAGAGAGAAAGAGTAGTTGGGAGGAAGGCAGAACCAGCATGTGCAATGTTGAAGAAATCGAGGAAGGAGATAGTTTCCAGAAGGGGATCGAGGTAAATGGTTTCCAAACAGCAGATAGGGCACAAGTGTGCACTTCTCAGCGGTGTGAGACAAGGCGATTTAACTCACAGAGGAAGAGATCATGGGAAGTCCCCAGGGGCCCAATGAGTGGGTGATGAAGGTAGAAAACAGATGTCAAACCTTTGGGGAGAGGTGTGCTGTAATAATTTAATGCCACAGCAGTCTGCAGCTGCTTTTTCCTTCTCAGGGAATGGTGAGGATGATTTTACAACCAGAAAAATATCTGGACAACCTGTTTGAACGTGAAACATGAAGACTTCAGGGCATAACCTGGATGTGTTCATGAGATGTAAGAAACCTGAACCTGAACTGTCCTGCCTGATAAAGGAGCAGCAGGTAAGAGGTTGGAGCTGTGAACTGGTGGTAGAGGGAGAAGGCATGAAAAAGTGGTTCCAGCCAGGGTTCTTGGTTGCAAACAACATAAACTGATCCTGCTTAACTTAAGCAGAGAAAGTATTTACCGGAGACTTTTTGGTGGCTCACTAAATCCAGAAGTGTGGTAACTATTTATGCTACATAACAAATTATTCCGAAAGTTAGAAAAACAACAAACATTTATTATCTTAGAATTTCTATGGGTCAGGCATTTGGGAGCAGTTTAGCTAGCAGGTTCTAGTTTGGAGTTTCTCATTAGGTTGTAGTCTAGATGATAGGTGGGGTTTCAGAGAAGTCTGGGGCTGGAGGAGCTGATTCCAAGATGGCTCACTTACTAAGATGTTGGCAGGAAACCCCTGAACTACATTGGCTCTTGGCAGCAGGCTTTCTCACATGTGGGTCTCTCCATAAGGCTATGTGAGTGTCTTTGTGACCTGGTAGCTGGCTTCCCCCAGGGTAAGTAATCTAAGAGAGAGTAAGGAGGAAGCTTTAATGCCTTTTATGACCTAGTCTTGCAAGTCACACATTGTCACTCTGCCATAATCTGTTCATGAGAAGTGAGTCACTAACTCTAGCCCATCCTCATGGGGAGGGGCATTAAGCCCCAGCTCTTAAAATTTTTTTTTAAATTTATTTTTAGGGAGAGAGGAGGGAGGGAGAAAGGGAGAGAGAGAAACATTGTTGTGTGTAAGAGAAACATCTACTGGCTGCCTCCTGCATGCCCCGAACTGGGGGCCCGGCCCATAACCCAGGCATGAGCCCCAACTGGGAATCTAAGCAGTGACCTTTTGGTTTGCAGGCTGATGCCCAATCCACTCAGCCACACCAACCAGAGCAGTCTCAGCTCTTGAAGAAAGGAATGTCAAAGAATTAGTGGATATATTTTTAAGTGAAAACCATTGCAGAAAAGTTGGAAAACTAGACTTGAAAACCAGGCTGGATGCTGGATATCCAGTATCCCAGCCAAAGTCACACCAAAGAACTTCTAGTTAGGGGTGGACACTGCAGACCTTGCTGCCTAGGCATGGGTGCTCCTCTTGTTAACATTCCCTACTTTTTTTGTAATGCTTGTTCCAAAGACAAAAATCACTGGCTTAAGTAGCTGATTGGCTGACTTGGATCATGGTCCCCACACCCTGCCTGTAATAAGGCTTTGGGGGCTTCTAAAATATTAAACAGATCTGGATTCCATCAAGACCTGCATAGATGTAGATCCCCCAAACTCACACACACATCACAAGAGCAATACGCATTGCAGAAGGATTTCTGTCTGATTCTCTGACGGGAGTCTGATAATTCTATTGTACCACTAACTCCTGAAGTTAGCATAAACCCCAAAAGTTAAGGGCTCAGTCCCATAAGACTGCCCCCACTTCAGATACCAGCTACCAATGGAGCCCCCAGGACACTCACACATCTGTCCAGCTGACTATAAGTTTGGGAGCTCCCACAATCCTCTGCAGATCTGATGATTCACTGGAGTGACTCACAGGATACAGGAAAACACTTTATTATGCTTACTGTTTTATAAAGGATACCACACAGAAACAGCTAAATAAGCTGGGGGTGAGGGCATGCAGAGATTCCATGTCTTCTCCAGGTGCACCATCTTCCCAAAACATAAATGTGTTCACCAACCTGGAAGCCCCCCAAATCATATTGTTCAATGAGTTTTTACATCTTAATCTCCAGCTCTCTACCCCTCCCCAGAGGTGGAGAGGATGTAAGTTCCACCCTCTAATCAGGTGTTTGGTCTTTCTGGTGATAGGTCCCATCCAGAAGCTATCTAGGGACCCCCACCCTGAGTCACTCATTAGTATAAACTCAGGTGTAGTCAAAAGAGGCTCTTTGTGAATAACAAAGACACTCCTCTGTCACCACTCAAGAAATTTCAAGAGGTTTGGGAGCTTTAGGTTTGGAACCAGAGGTAGAGACCAAATATATTTTTATTATACCACAGTTTCAGAGAGAGGCCATGCAGCAGCATGGTGATGGGGGTGGAGGCAGGGACTCTGAGGAGAAGCCACAGTCAGTGAGGAGGTCCTTAAGATGAAATGCCACGGCTTTTATTATTTATTCCATATCAATCATTGGCTGTTTGTGGTGTTGTCTGATAGTTGTGTGGTAATGTAACTCTTTCGTAATCAGCTAACCCTTCAATAAAACTCTGCTGTGTCCTTGTGTTTCTGCTTGCCTTGGAGAATCAGAGGAACGGGGGCTCTATCATATTTATGGCAGCACAAGGAGGAGAGAAACCAAAGTACCAATGAGATGCAAATGCTTTGGTGGAGACCAGATATTGAAGCTCCACCCAGAGACTTCCTGGAAGCCCATCCCTGATTGCCCCCAACACTCTACAGAGGTATTTATTTGGTGGGGGATGGTGTTGGTGATGAAGTTTTGACTCATTCATTTATTTATTTATAATTTTATTTTTTTGTTCTGGGGAACTTTCTTAGATTATTGTTTTTTTAATAGAATTCATTGGGGTGCTATTGATTCATGACACCATACTGGTTTCAAGTGCACAACTTGACAAAACATCATCTGCACCCATCACCCAAAGCAAATTCTCTTTCCATCCCAGGTAAAAGACCTGTACTCAGAAAACTACACAACAATGAAGAAAGAAATCAAGGAAGACACAAACAGAAGCATGTACCATGTTCACAGATTGGAAGAATTAACGTCATTACAATGTCCACACTACCCAAAGCAATATGTAGATTCAACGCAATCCCCATTAAAATACCAATGACATATTTCACAGATACAGAATAAACATTCCAAAAATTTATATGGTACCATAAATGGCCCTGAATAGTGGCAGCTATTTTGAGAAAGAAGAAAAAAGTAGGAGGGATCACAATACCTGGTATCAAACTATATTACAAGTCCACTGTAATCAAAACAGTCTGGTACTGGCCTAAGAACAGACACATAGATCAATGGAACAGAATAGAGAGCCCAGAAATAAACCCATGTCTCTATGGTCAATTAATATTTGACAAAGTGGGCAGGAGCATAAAATGGAGTAAAAATAGCCTCTTCAGCAAATGGTGTTAGGAGGTCTGGACACCTATGTACAAAAAAATGAAACTTGACCACCAACTTACACCATACATAAAAATAAACTCAAGATGGATAAAAAACTTAAATATAAGTCATGACACCATAAAAGTCTTAGAGGAGAACATAGGCAGGAAAATCTCAGATATTCTACGCAACAATATTTTCACTAATATATCCCCTAAAGCAAGGGACATAATGGAAAGAATAAACAAATGGGACTTCATTGAAATAAAAAGCTTCTGCACAGCTAAAGAAAACATCAACAGAATGAAAAGGGAATGAACCGCATAGGAAAATATATTTGTAAATGAAACCTTGGACAAGGATTCAATCTCCAAAATATGTAAAGAACTTACACGACTCCACTCCAGGAAGACCCAATTAAAAAATGGGCAAAGGACCTGAACAGACACTTCTCCAAGGAGGACATACAGAGGGCCCAGACACATATGAAAGGATGCTCAGCATCAATAGCCATCAGAGAGATGCAAATTAAAACCACAATGAGATACCATTTCACACCAGTCAGAATGGCCATCATAACCATGTCAACAAACAAGTGTTGGAGAGGATAAGGAGAAAAGGGAACCCTAATGCACTGTTGGTGGGAATGCAGACTGGTGCAGCCACTGTGGAAAATGGTATGGAAGTTCCTCAGAAAACTAAAAATGGAACTTTTTACCCAGTAATTCCACTGCTAGGGATATACCCTAAGAATTCTGAAACACCAATCCAAAAGAACCTATGTACCCCAATGTTCATAGCAGCCCAAATTACAATAGCCAAGTGCTGGAAGCAACCTAAGTGTCCATCAGTAAGTAAGTGGATCAAAAGACTATGGTACATTTACACAATGGAATATTATGCAACAGAAAGAGAGAAAGAGCTCCTACCCTTTGCAACAGCTTGGATGGATCTGGAGAGCATTATGCTAAGTGAAATAAGCCAGTTGGTGAAAGACAAATACCATATGATCTCATCTATAAGTGGAACCTAATCAACAAAGCAGACAAGCAAAAAATATATAACTAGAGACATTGAAATAAAGAACAAACTGACAGTAACCAGACGGGAGGGGGAGGGGATACTGGGGGGAAAGGGGAGGGGCCATCAAGGACCACATATAAAGGACACATGGACGAAGCCAAAGCGGGGTAGGATTGAGGGTGGGAGGTAGAGATGGGTGGGGCTGGGGGGAGTTGAGAGGGGGAAATGGAGACAACTGTACTTGAACAACAATTTTAAAAAGTGAGGAAAAAAAGAGAATCAAAGGAAAAAATTCTCTTTCCATCCCCATTGACCCCCCCTTTGCGCACCTCCACCTACCCCCACACCCCTTTTCCTGTGGCTGTCACCACACCGTTGTCTGTTTGAATCGTTTATATGTAATATTAACAGAAGGACAATCTTACAGGTTGAAGATATAAAGACATCCTGGATTTTGACACTTGGCTTTAAATATAAACTTGAAGTCTTTAGTTATGTGAATGTCATTGTTAAGGAAGAAAATGGTATCATCTAAGAGCAACTCTGGATTTAGTTTTAGCCAAACCAAAGTTTTTTTTCTTTTTTTTTTTAATGAGCTAAAGCCTGGGGCCCTGTAGGTGAAGCTAATTTAGAGAGCTAAACTCTGAGAAAAAAAGAGAAGGTGAAAAACCCATTTAGGATGTCAGGGGTATAATTCTCTAGAACAGAGGTGTCCAACCTTTTGGCGTCTCTGAGCCACACTGCAAAAAGAAGAGGTGTCTTGGGTCACACATTAAATACTCAAACACTAATGAAAACCAAAAAATCTCATAAGTTTTAAGTAAATTTATGATTTTGTGCTGGGCTGCATTCATAGCCATCCTGGGGCACATGATGCCTGCAGGCCGTGGGTGAGACACCCCTGCTCTAGAAGATCGTCTGACCAGGACAGAGAAGTCAAAATGTACACCTTCAGGGCGCTCTGGTCTCACTCAGGATCCAGGCTTCCTACAGGGGCATAAAAGCACAGGCCAGAGGGGCCTGGCTGGGATGGCTGGGATGGCTGGGATGGCTGGGATGGCTGGGTAGGGTTGAAGGGAGGGAATCACATGGGGAGGATGATTTGCTCTAACTGAAGATCAAGGGGTTGGCTTAGCAGGTTTAAGCAGCCTGCTAGCTGGAGCCAGGACAGACTTGTGGAAAGGAGGGTGAGGCAGTCGGAAAAGATAAGGATCAATACCAGAGAGGACAAGCCGAAAGTGCTCTTGTTAACTTGAGAACTGGGCTTTTTAATGTGATGTTTTCTTAATGAAATGTCAGAGGGAACCCCTGCAAATGAGTCTATGATGAAGTTCAATCAATGTCCAATAATGGGTAGCTAATTATTATTCAATAAGCAACTACACTCCTTCCAGGTCTACCATAGAAACAGGCGCTGGCAGAGACACCCTGAAGCTCTCCTTCCTGTACCTGTTTTTGGGAGAACATACTCTAGCCCAGGTCTGTGAGGATTCTTTTTTGTCTTAAAATTACTTGAGCAGCATACTCTGCTGTTTGTCCATATTAATGATGAGAAGGTTTTCTTGTGTCAAAACCTCTTCTTAAAGTGCATTTCAAACATTTAATAAGCTCCTACTATGTGCCAGACACTGGCCTGATCATTGGAAGGTGCGAAGATAAGCAAGGAAAACCAGATGTAGTCTTTGTCCTCAAGAGTTCACATCTACTGTGTGTATAGGGGTGGGGGGTGTTGTAGTATGGGGGTTAAGGCGGTTAAAAAGCTGGACACTATAACCCTGGCTGGTGTGGCTCAGTGAATTGAGTGCCAGCCTGTGAACCAAAGGGTCACCAGTTCGATTCCCAGTCAGGACACATGCCTGGGTTGCAGACTAGGTCCCCAGAAGGGGGCGCACAAGAGGCAACCACACATTGATGTTTCTCTCCCTCTCTTTCTTTCTCCCTTCCCCTCTCTAAAAATAAATATAAATAAATAAATAAATAAGATAAAATCTTAAAAAAACTGGACACTATAGAAAATTATAATAAACAGTATGGGACAAAAATAGATCCACAGTTTGAGTATGTGAAACACAGAGTTTATTCTTGTATCATTATTTCTTAATCACTATTATTTTCCATATGAACAACCGTAAACCTACGTTTGCCATACCCCTGTACTGTGAACAGGGCTATGAAAGAAGACAAAAATATTCATCCAGTACAAATGCTAGCTGGATATTTTGCATATATAATCTCATTTCATCCTCAGTATAACCTTGCGAAGAAAGTACAATTATCATCCTCATTTTACAGAATGGGGATCTAAAGTCATGTGACTTCTCTAATGGCACACAGAAGGTAAGTGACAGGGACAAGATTCAAACTCATGCTTTCTAAGGTCACAGTTCATGTTTGTTTGTTTTTTTATTGTGGCAAAATATATACAGGGTCCAGCACAAGGAACACCCCTGTTTCATTACATAATCTCTTATTACAAAATCATTAGCATGTAATTCTGTAACATAACTATATCACATTCAAGCACACCATATGACATGTTCAAATTAACACTACAAATTGGTACACCCACATTATTACTCTACCAACCACACTCAAGCAGGTGTTACTTTTGCTGGACCCTGTATAACATAAAAATTACCATTTAACCATCTTTTTCTTTCAACTGAAGATCCTTGTTCTTTTATTTATTTATTTTGAAATTTTCACAATTCCTTTTTATAGTATAAATTTTTAGAAAGTTGTGGTAAGATATATATAACATAGAAATTTACCATCTTTACCATTTTTCATCATCCTGCTGAAATTCTGTACCCATTAAACAATAATGTCTCACTCTCCTTTTCCCCAGCTCCTGGAAACCACTGTTTTACTTTCTATGTCTATGAATTTGTCACAGTTTATGCTCTTAAGAACCCCATTCCACCTGGGAAATTGTGGGAGCACAGAAGAAGGACATGTAGGCCCAGACTGGTGGGGGTGTTCGGTGGGAGAGTGATGAGTGTCAGAAGAGGCTTTTGGAGGTTTGCCCAGCTGGGTAGGTATCCATCCAGCAGGGGAGTGTGGGTGGAGCAGGTGGAGCTGCAGGCCAGCAGACGTGATGAGCAGAGGCAAAAGCTTGTGAGCGGCACACAGGGTCCTGGGAACTGTGAGCGGTCGTGTTCAGTCCCTCTCTGGCGGGCCTTGTGCTCACCCAGCTGCAGGGATCACCGAATGATTTTTTAGCTGTCTCTTCTTAGGAATTCACTCCTCCTGTCAGCTTCCTTGTTCAGAGCTGACTTTTCTTTCTTTCCATCTCATTCCTCCTCTTTTTAAAAAGATTTTAAAGAAACTTTATTTATTTTTAGAGAGAAGGGAAGGGAGGGGGAAAGAGAGGAAGAGAAACATCACTGGTTGCCTCTTGCACGGGCCCAACCAGGGACTGGGGCTGCAGCCCAGGCTTGTGCCCAGACCAGGAATTGAACCAGCGACTATTCTCTTCATGGGCTGAAGCCCAACCAACTGAGCTATACTGATCAGGGCTCCTCCTCTTATTTTTAAATTTAAACTTCTTACTGAAATACAGCATATGTACAGTAAAATCCATGAATGTGTGTGGTGAATTTTCACAAATGAACATACCCAGATGCCCTGTTCTCAGATGGAGTAACAGAACCCCGGCACCTCCAGAGAGCCCTTGCAGTGACTCTCCACACTCTTCTCTCAAGAGGTAAGCACCACCCTGACAACTAACAAAATAGATAACTTTTGCCATTTTTATACCTTGGCATCATACAAGAATACGTTTTTTTTTTTGTGTCTGGCTTCTTTGGCCAATTCTCATCCATGTTTGAATGTCAAAAAACAGTCATCATGCTAGTCCCCACCCCAGCTGAGATAATGGAGAACAAGCTACACAAATATTAGGTGGTGTCACAATTCACAGTAAACAGTAGGACAAGAAATTTCTTGTCCTGGCCCTATGGGCGCTGCTGGGAAATGGATGGTGCCCTTTGAGGGCTGTAACGGTGGAGGGACAGCACTTGCCCTGTGCTATTCCCCTAATATTTCAAGGAGAGTGACGCTTAGAATTGTTAAACATTCCCAGGAGGGCCATAAATCTCATTTTAGCTACTTTCAATTGCAGAATGAAATGGCCTGTTTTCCTGGCAATTTTTATTTTTTCCTCTCAGTCTCTTGTCCTCCGGTTCTCTGGCTCACAGGCTCATGGCTTCCTTCCTTCCTTCCGCTCCTGGATGCTTTCCCCTTTTGGCTGTTATATTTCTGCAGAGTCCAGCCCTCCTCCAGACCCAGGAGCTTTTTAGCTATTGTTGGACTGAGGAGATACAAGAGTTATAAAGGATCCTGCAGATAATTTGATTCACCCTACCCTGCAGCTTTTGGACTTTTAAAACATTGAGATATGATGTACATACAGTACAGTGCACAAATCTTAGCATATAGCTCAAATAATTCAGCTCAATTATTAAGTTAATTTCTACATATGTAGATTATCACCATTGCTATAATTTTATCACCATAATTTTTACATGTCACCATCATTTAATCAAGATATAGAGTATTTTTGTATTGAGCACCCAGAAGGTTTGTTCATACTTTTTCCTTATTGATCTCTCTTCCTCCCCCACCCCCTGCCACAGTGATAACCTTTATCTTTCTTCTATCACTATAGGTCATGCTTGCCCCTTCTTGAACTTCAGGTAAATGGAATAATATATATGTACTTTTTTGTGTTTGGCTACTTTGGCTCAACATCATGGTTTTTGAGATTCATTCATGTTGTTGTGTGTATCTGTAGGTTTTTTATCGCAGAATGTTATTTATTTATCTGTCTTCTTTTAAATCTTCACCCAAGGACATGCTTTTTGATTTTAGAGGGGCTGCCTCCTGTACACGCTTTAGCTGAGACCAAACTCACAACCCACACATGTGCCATGACTAGGAATTGAACCTGCAAGCCTTCAGTTTATGGGAGTACACTCCAATCAACTGAGTCACACTGGTCAGTTTACTTTATCTATCTATCTATCTTTTTAAAAAGATTTTATTTACTTATTTTTAGAGACACAGGAAAGAATGGAGGTGAGATGGACAGAAACATGGATGTACAAGAGGTAAATGGATCAGCCTCTCGTATGCCCCCAATTGGGTACCTGAACCACAACCCAGGGATGTGCCCTGACAGGGAATCGAACCAGAGACCTTTTTGGTTCACAGGCCAGTGCTCATTCCACTGAGCCACACCAGCCAGGGTTTTATCTTTCTTTTTAAGGACATCTGGATTGTTTCTGGTTTTGGCTACTGATTTAATTTGTTAAAGCTGCCATAAGAAAGTACTGCAGATGGGGTGGTTTAAATGACAGAAATTTAGTTGCTCATAATTCTGGGTGTCAAAAGTGATGGTCTCTTCTGAGGGCCTCTCTCCTTGACTTGTAGATGACTGCCTTCTCTCTGTGTCTTCACAAGGTGTGTGTGTGTGTCCTAATGTCACCTTTTAAAAAGGACACCAGTCATATTGGATTAAGGTTCACTCCAACGACCTCATTTAACCCTAATTACTTCTTTAAAAGCCTCATCTTCTAATATAGCCACATTCTGAGGTACTGGGGGTTAGGGATTCAACATATAAGCCTTGGAAGGAACTCAGTTCAGCCTTTAACAGCTACTATGAATAAAGCTGCTATAAATTTTTTTGTACAAAACACCAATTCAAAAGAACCTATGCACTCTAATGTTCATAGCAGCACAATTTATAATAGCCAAGTGTTGGAAGCAACCTAAGTGGCCATCAGTGGATCAAATGAGTGGATCAAAAAACTGTGGTACATTTGTACAATGGAATACTACGCAGCAGAAAGAAAGTAGGAGCTCTAACCCTTTGCAACAGCATGGATGAATCTGGGGAGCACTACGCTTTACTCCCCAGGCAGTAAAAGACAAATACCGTATGATCTCACCTATAAGTGGAACCTAATCAACAACAAACAAACAAGCAAAATATAACCAGAGACATTGAAATAAAGAACAAACTGACAGTAACCAGAGGGGAGGAAGAAGGGGGTCATAGGGAGGGGGAAGGGGAAGGGTCATCAAGAAACATGAATAAAAGACACATGGATAAAACCAAAGAGGGGTAGAAATGAGGTTGGGAGGTGGGCATGGGTAGGGCATGGGGAATGGTGGGGGGCAAATGGAGACAACTGTACTTGAAAATAAAAAAATTATTTAAAAAATTTTGCATATATTTTGTACATGTACCATAGTCCAAAGTGGTTGAACCAATACACACTCCCACTAACAATGTGGAAGAGTACAGTTGCTGTACATTCTCACCAGCTACTTCATTTGATGGCTGAGAAACAGACAGAGAATGACAGAGAAGAGCTGAAAGGCACATTTTCCCACATGCAGATAATGAGCTTGAGGGTGCAGAGCAGAGCATGCAGAACTGTCCCCAACCAGCTTCAGGTATTTCCGAAACTCCCCAACACCTCACTTCATTCAATCTTTCAATCATGCACCAAAAAGAACATTGGGAACCACCTGAGGCTCAGGTCAGGTGCCAGGCTCTGAAGTTAGGCGGAAACCGAGAAAGATGTAAAGCTTAAATTCCAGGTGTAGCAACAGGCGATGAACCATACAACTAAGTAAGTACAGATTGTCATTAAGTGCTGGGTAAAGAACAGAACCCAGGCAATAGAATAAGGGGTGTGGGCATGGGAAGGGTAAAATTTCCTTTTGATGAGTTGCTTTGAAGGGCCTCTCCGAGGGGCAATATATAGGAGAGCCATGAAGAATTAGAAGGTGCCAGTCAGATCAAGGGCCGAGGAAAGTGTTGAGGCAGGAAGAATAGGAAGGATTCCAGGACTAGCCCTGAAGTGCAAGCAGCTCTAGGGGGTGGGAACAGGAAATAATAGTCTGTGTGACTGGATCTGCGTGGACAAGGGCAGAGGAGAGGCAGGAGATGAAGTCTAGAGGGCAAGGCCCGCAGCATGCTGGGCTGACAGGTCATGGGGAACAGTAGCAGAGAGCAATGGGAAGCCATGGTAGGGTTTTAAGAGAGTGATAACCAAGATCCAACTGACATGAACAAACATATATACATCTTCTTACTGTGCATCTTGAGACTCAGGATGTGGTAGGGTTCAATAAATATTCTTGAATGAGTAACTGATTGTGTGCATGGTTGTATTAGCATATGGAATAAGTTCAATACAAGTTTTTTAAAAAATGTTTAAATTGAAGTAAAATTCATATAACATAGAATTAACCATTTTAAAATGTATAATTCAGTGGCATTTAGTACATTCACAATGTTGTACAATGATTACCTCTGTCTAGTTCTGAAGTATTTTCATCACCCCCAAAGGAGATCTTGTACCCATTGAGCAGTCAGTTCCCATTCCCTCCTCCCCGCAGCCCCAGGAAACCACTAATCTGCTTCCTGTCCTACAGATTTACTTATTTCTAGATATTTTATAAAACTGTGGCCCTGGTTGGTGTGGCTCAGTGGACTGAATGCCGGCCTGCAAACCAAAGGGTCACTGGTTCGATTCCCAGTCAGGGCACAGGGCTGGGTTGCCGGCCGGGTCCCCAGTGGGGAGCACACCAGAGGCAACCACACACTGATGTTGCTCTTCCTCTCTTTCTCTCTCCCCCTCTCTAAAAATAAATAAATAGAATCTAAAAAATAAAGTAATCATAGAATATGTGACCTTATGTCTGACTTCTTTCCTAGCATAATATTTTTGGGGTTTATCCAATATAGCATTGCTGAAAAATATCCATTATTTGGACGTACTATGTTTTGTTTAGCCATTTATCCCTCGGTGGATGGTTGTTTCCAGCTCTTGACTATTGTGAATAATGTTGCTATGAACATTGATGTGCAAGTATTTGTATGAATACCTGTGTTCAATTCATTTGTGTGTATAAGCAGGAGAGAATTGCTGGGCCATTTGGTTATCTATGTTTAACTTTGTGAGGAACTGCCAAACTGTTTTCTAACATCTCAATAAACGTTTTTCCAAATGCAAAACAGAAAAAGTAGATGGAAGCCTGGGAGGCAGGGATGAGGGTTTTCCTATCCTCCACAAGCCAAGTTCTCTGGGCTGACTCTCATTCTCAAAGTGGGGAAAATAAAACTCATCTCTGTGAGCTGAATGAGGTTAACTTCTAAAATTCTAGGCACAAGTAATCCCTCAAATTAATTGCCTTCCCTTACCGTGTTGTACTCAACTCACATCCTCTTGGCCTTGGGGGCAAGTCCACGCCTGCGAGTCTTCCAGCCCAGCCTTGTTGCAAACTACAATTCCCAGCAAGCACTTCTTCCCAGCCGCCTCTCCCCGCCTGGTGCGCACGCTTTGGCGGACGTGGCACCGGGAACTGGGAGGCGGGGAGCGGCTGGGAAGTGGCGGTGGCATTTGGACCCGGCGGAGCTGCGGGCGCGGGAGCCCGAGTGGGAGACCAGAGCCGGCCGTGGGCAGCGGCGGCGGGCATGGCGCGGGCCGGGCCGGCGTGGCTGCTACTGCTGGCGATCTGGGTGAGGCTGGGGAGCGGAGTCCGGGCCGGGGCGGCAGGAGCACTGGCACGTGGCGCTCGAAGTGAGGGTCCGCGCTCCCTTCTGCCGGCCCATCCGGGACTGGAGGGGAGGTGCTTTCTGCCACCGGAGTAGGGGCGTGTGTGCTAGGATGGCGGTGGCTCAGTGGCTGCAGGGGAGGCAGCGGGCAGCCCCGGTGCCCTCCTCCCGGAGCCTTCCCGGGCACAGGGGTTGGAGGGAACCCAGGGGCGCTGAGCGATTCCTCGCGGGGTGCTTGCTCTGCGGGCACAACTTTGCGGGGGTGCAAGTCAGGAGGCGGCTAGCAGCTTAGGCGAGACACCAGCGTGCTGGGGGCAGATGCGTCGCGCACCAGACACCGGGCCCTACACCTGTGTGAGTGCGGTGTGAGAAGGAGGTGCTTTCTTCCACCCGCACTGTCGGAAACCTTGTTTTAGGGCCACCTGATTCTTGGTTTCCACCCTGGGCGGCTGGGAAACTGCCAATCCACACCTGGGTCCCCGTCCGCGGGGAGTTCGCTCCTACACCCAACTGAGATTGGCCCGAACACCGGCCACTTTCTGGCTGTGTGACGCGGCGTATCTTTTAAAGTATCTAGTTCAGTATCCTCATCCTTGAAATGGGGACGGTAAAGATAACCCACCTCGCAAGGTTTTCCTGAGGGTCGGATGAAAAATCTGAGGAGGGAGCTGAGTAAACTGCAAAATCATACAAGAGTGGAGGAGGGGTGGGCCAGGGTTCCGGGAGTGGTGGGCTCTCCTAGAGGAGTTTACTACGTGTGTGAGAGATGCCTCCAAGACATCCCTGGGAGAGGTCGGAATGGGTGTGTCCACAGCGTCCAGGGCTGCCCTTGGTGTTGGCCTTGGTGTTGCCTGGGTGTGTGATGGGATAATATGGCTTCTTTCCATATTTTTCCATAACTTCTGGTCTCCCTTATTTTAAGACCATCTTGACATCTTTCCTGAAGTTTCAAGGGAATTTCGGCCTCTGGCACCCTCTCCAACCCAGATTTTTCAGATTTTTGGGGTGTGTGTGTGTGTGTGTGTGTGTGTGTATGTGTGACAAGGACCCTGGGCAAACATGAGGAGAAAAAGTCAAGTGTAGATTGAATTGCTTTACGTAATTTCATCTCCCAATACCCTGCCATTTTGGGATCACAGTGAGGAGTGGCCCCTGTCTTCTGGCTCTCTGGAGATCCATGGGGAAGGAAGCTCTCTGTCCCCTAGGTCTGACCATTCTCCCTCTGGGAGAGAACCAGGCTGGAGTGGGGCAGTGTCACTTCACCAGTGTCTCCGTGTGCCTCATGATCTGCCTGCATTCTGTTGCCTGGAGCCAGTTGGCCTTGGCAGGTCTCTAGGCCAGGCAGAACTGCAGGAAGGTGCCCAGGGGGCCATCTCCAGTGAGATTTCCTATCAGGTCTTTGCACTTGGGCTGTTTTAGGAGGTCCTGCTTCCCTCTCTTCTTCCTTTTGCCCCTCCCTCCTGTGAAAGTAAAAAAGGGCTTGGGAGTTTGACCGGAAAGAAATTTCGTTCAGCAAATATTTATCAACCACACTGTTGGGAGGTGGGTTAGATTTTGGACGGAGAGCAAAATACACATTGTCCCTGCCATCCTGTGTTGCCTTGGGTTGGGAAGGGGAGTCAGTCCTGTGAGAAAAAAAAAAAAAAAGACAGAACAGTGAATGCTAATATCTGATGGGCTGGGTGCTTCCACAGAATGGGAGCCATACACTAATTCAGAGGGAGAGTCAGCTATGGCTTTCCTGAGGCAGTAGGTTGAGCAGTCAGGAGGGAGTATGGGAGTCAGCAGTTGAGGTCTGCAGGCGCCTTCCACCATAGCTGACCCTCCCTCTGAATTAGTGTATGGCTCCCATTCTGTGGTAGGTTTGCTGAGAGCACTAGAACCCGGAAATCCCTCAGCAAAGAATTGACGTTTTCCCTTTTCCCCAGGCCCTCAGCTTAGCAGGTAAGAGACACAGGTGCACGGTCAGTGGTGAGTGGCTGATGGACACTAGGGTGGACTTCGAAAATCTATACTCTATGTCCCTCTGATAAGGGCTTCCAGGTACTGGGAGTGGATTGAGTTTCTTTGTTCACTCAATATTTACTAAGGGCTAATATGTGCACAGCACTGGGCTGTGACCTGAGGGATACGAAGAAGTGTAAAGAGAGTCTATAGAGTTTCATGGGCAGGGATGTGTGTACCCACCACATGTTTTTAATGACAAAATATGGAAGTGGCTTCAGTGCTCAACAGTAGTGGCATGGTTAAATGACTTTTGGCCCTTTCCCACCAAGGGAAGTGATGTTTATGAAGAATATTTATATTTACTAGAATGCTGTTTATTATAAAAACATTTTGTGATGCTAGTGAAGATGATCTAAGGACATGGAGAAGATTTCTAGTGTGATGAGTAGGAGGAAAGCAGGATAAAAGCCACATCCCAGCAGGACTGAAGGTGGCTTCCTAAGTGTTCAAGGGTTCAGAAGTGCATCAAGATATGAACAGTGGCTGGTCTGGAAGGTGGAGGTGTGGGTGGCTTTTGCTTACTTCTTACGGTTTTCTGTGTTTTCCAAGTTTCCTCCATGAACATATATTAGTTTTTGATCAGGAAAGTTAATAAGGGAACATTTTTTAGAAGGTTCTTTTGGGGTCTCAGCCTTCCAGAAGAATATCGGGGTGGAAAGAGTCAACACTTTGGGACAAGTTGGTCCCAGCCCTCTGAGGGTGGGTGGGTGCCCCCGCCCACGGGGTCTGTGGCCGAGGTGACCGAGCCGTTCTGTCCGATGTCCGCGCCTGTGGCTGGCTGCCCCTTCCTGCTGTCCAGTGCAGCACCTCGCTACAGCCGGCCAAGCCGTGGAGCTAGGCTCTGTGGAAGTTCTTACTGGTTCGCAGAAATGTTGGAAAAATAACAATGGTGAGTGTTTTCCTTTTTTTTTTCTTCATGAATCCAAATATTTTCAGTTTAAAAACTTATTCTTTTAATATGATGTTCATGTTTGGGGATAGGGAGTGGTTTGCAGTGTCGTTCTGAAACATGAAAGTAGTGATGGCGTATTGTGATTTTTAAAAAAGTCTTTTGATAAAATTTATTTTTAAGTATATATAACATATATTACACAGATTTAAACGTATACATATATGTATACATATGCTTTAAAGTATGTCATTCCAGTCTGTGAGATTCGGAAGTCTGAGAACTGCCGCTCTGACTCAGCTCTCGTTTTATAAAGTGAGGCTCCAAGAGGGAGAGGACACACTCAAGGCCACCCAGTTTTTAAAGGCAGAGCTGGGATTAGACTGAGGCTTATGAATTATAAACCAGGGTTCTTCCCACTCCATCTCTGTCATCCCTGCCCCCCACCCCCATCTCCCACACGCTTCCCTCCTCCAAAGCCGCTGCTGGAGCCTCTGCCCGGATGGTGGCTTGCAGCTCCGAACCCGGAGGGTGGAGGTGCAGGAAGCAGGAGACGTTTGCCCCGGTCTCTCCTGCACAGCTTTTAATGTACACGTATTTAGATTCTACATTATATATTTAATAGGCTTCTGTGGGTTGGCCTGGGGACCTAATTGCCATTTATAATGCTGTTTGGAACCTGGAGTGTACTTCTCCCACGGAAATAAACACATTACAGAGGAAATTTAAAGCAGAACTTTAAGGCGTTAAGTTGGAGGAATGGCTGAGTGCTGTGTGAGTGGCAAACACTGAGTGCCGTAGATTCGGGCGAAGTCCAGGTCGTAGGGCGCCGAGTGGCCAGAAGGCGCAGAAGGCCCCAGCTCACTGCTCACAAAGGAGGTTAGACTTTGAGCTCTGTTGCTGTGGGAGTCCTCCCTGCCCTGGCTGTTGTGTCCCCAGCACCTACCCCAAGACCTGGCACGCAGTCATTCCCAGGCCATGTTCAGCTGAAGGATTCCTGTTGGCTGTTGACAGAGAAAGGAAACCTTTCCAGACAGAAATTCGGGCAATGAGGAGTGATGGGCCAGGCTGGCTTGTGGGAAGGATTTGAGTCTGGGAGTTGGGGGAGTAAGGCTGCAAGAGTGGATCGTAAAGAAGCTTAAATGCTGACTTTTGGACTTGATTCTGTAGGTAATGGAGAGACATGATGAAAGTTGCCCTTTGAATAGCGAGATCAGTCAGGCCACAGAGTAGGATTCCAGTTGAAGAGGGAGAGACAGGATTAATTTTCTCAGAACAGCACTTTCTTCTTCTCTGTTATCTACAAGATAAAGTCAAGTGCGACGTTGTGGAAAGAACACAGGCTTTTTGCCAGGTAGACACTCAGGAGCTGTGTGACCTTGGGCCCTGCCTCAGTTTTCCTGTTTGTGAATGGCGGTAATAATATCCATCTTGCAGAGCTGAAGGGACCAGAATCATACAGGAAGCACTCAGCCCAGTGGTTGGCACATGGGAGTGCCCAGCAAGTGGGAGCCACAGCAGTGGTCTCACGTTGCTGACGAAGATGTGCTGGGGAAGCCAGTTAGGAGGAGGCAGTGGACAGTGAATGGCCAGAGCATGCGTGAGCAGAGGCTTCAAGGCGTGGATGGCGCTGTCCTGTGCTGCTGTGATTTTCTCTGTCACAGTTCCTTGGAGCTGGGCTCTTGCCTCCGTTCTTGCCCTTCCCCACTGGGCCCCTGCACTGCCTCTGGATTGGCGGATGGAGCCTTGCAGAGGGGATAAGGATTTAAGTGCTGGGTGTTTCTCTCCCCTTTCTTCTGAAAGTGGATCCTCTCTTGAGAATGGATAGACCGACAACACTGCCTCCCTGGAGGGTTGGCCCCAGCACTGTGGTTTTGTTCGGTGGGGCTCCTGTGTCCCGCTTGGTCGTTGCGGCAGGTTTTGGAGGCTGTCTAATTGACAGTGGGCCTGAGAGTGGTGCATGGGGTGTAAGGACAGCCGAAGTTCTCTTGCATGACCCAGATTAAGATGGTTTATTTGCCCCCCACCCCCACCTCCCTTCTGCCTCCTTCCGTTTGTTCACATCTGGCGTCCTGGGTCCCAGTGGGAAAGGGGAGGAGCACAGAGCTGGCCCTTGCTGGCCCGTCCTGCAGCACTGACTGGGGCCTCTGGCTGCCCATTTGATTTGTCGATGAGAATTATGACACACCCGGTACATTTGAAGAGGGCTTTCGAGTTTAGTTTGCAGGGCATTTCCACATATTTGATGCCTGTGTAGCCTGGAGTCCCATGTTAACTGGTGAGATAAGGTAATTAGATGCTGTTCCCTGTAGAGAGGGTTGGGTGGGTGGACAGAGAGGTGGGAGGAGATGGACGTTAGACAAGAGCGTGGGTGTGGCCTGGAGGGTGGAGGGATAGGCAAGTGGGTTGGGACTCAGTGATAGTTCTAGTGGCCTGCCTGACTGTTGAAGCAGCCAGGTTGGTAGGCACTATTTGCTGCCATTTTCCTGGGTGTCTGCGAAACTTGCTCTCTAGCTCCCTGAGGGCCTGAGCAGGGGAGCAGGAGCAGCCAGCTGGACACTGTCCATCCTTCTCATCTTTCTCAGTACCCCCTTCTTAGTGCTAGTTCGGTTCCCGCTGACCACCTGAGGTCCAGCAGGGCCTCTTCCCACACACCAGTTTACAACTTCTTCTAAATGATTAGCTTTGCAGTCATGAGGTGGGGGTTGAACACGCACAGGGGGTGTGGAGTTAGAATAGCCCTTTCATTCCCCGAGGCCATACTGAGGCTGCAGTTTAATGTGCACCCTGTTCCCACGTGGCCTGATGGTGAGCCTGGGCCTGGCTTCAGAGAGTCCAGCTCCTTACAGCTGGCAGGGTGGGGTGGAGAATCCGTCCCCCGAAAAGGATCCCACCATATCTTCCACCCCCTGGCAAGAGCAGATGTCTTTAATTCATGAGCAGGTCCTTTCGTCCTGGCCTTGGAAGGTGTTAGTGGTGATCCAGGGAGAGGGCCCTACGGTGGGGCTTGAACATGCAGGTGAGTTAGTGTTGGAGCCCAGGCGGGGCTTGGCTGGAAGCTGTGCTGCTGGGCCCAGTAGGCCAGGCTCCAGAGGAGCAGGCAGGTGTGTGCTCTCGTGAAGGGGCCTCACCTGCCCGGCCCTGGGCAGAGTGCTGTACCTGCCCCTCATTTCAAAGGAGCGTGTGCCACGATCTGCACGCTCCACGCGTCACAGGTGTTCATTTGTTCCACAGATCGATGGATCTTTTTTTTAAACAGATACTTCTTGGGAGTCTTTTGTGAGTCAGACTACAGCATTGAGGATGTCATGATAAATAAGATGGGCACCATCCCTTTGTCCCATTGCTTAGTGGGAGAGCCACAAATGTATCATTTGATTGAGGTAGAAAGTGCTGGAAGGAGGAAGTATAAGGTGTAATAGAATGTGTAACAGGGGTCCCCAGCCTGGTGCAGCGAGTCAGGAAAGGCTTCTCTGAGGACTTAAAGACCCTTTCTCAGGATAGTGTTCTTTAAAAAGAATTTTTTAGCCTCACCTGAGGATGTATATATTTATTGATTTTAGAGAGAGAAGAAGTGGGGAGGGAAGAGAGAGAGAAAAAGACAAACAGAAACATTGACGTGAGAGGGAAACATGGATCAGTTGCCTCCCAAACACACCCGACTGGGGATCAAACCCACAGCCTAGGTTTGTGTCCTGACTGGGGATTGGTCCCTCCACCTTTTGTTGTGTGGGACGGCGTTCCAACCAACTGAACCAGCGGCCAGGGCTAGAGTGATGCTTTAAATGCACAAAACAGAACACGTGGGATTACAAAGGGAACCAGAGATACTGCAACACAGTTGTCCAAATATTATAACAAGTATGTGATAAAATTATATTTACATATTTTATTAATATCATATAAGAAGATCTAGTGTTAGGTTTGCTAATTTCTGTAATATTGAGTAGCATAAACAGTATTTCACAATATTTACACCATTAATGTGATGAGAGATGTGATTTCTGTTGATACTGCCGGTGTTACTGTTTGTTACCCACATCCCCGATAAAGGGAAGGCTAAATTTCAGTTAGAGATTTGTGGGGATGTGATGTTTCCCCATACAAATTCATAAATCCCACGGTAAAGAACAGTTTTCCCAAGAATTTGGGAATAAAAGAGGATTTAGTAACTTATGTCATACTGCAGCTTTGTCTAAGAAGCCCACCTAAGGGCCATCTGGTGCTCTGGGGAATTTAACTTTGCTTATTATTCTTTAGGACCCCCCCTCTGTGAAGTTAGATACAATGTAAATAATGTCTATTTGGTGAAGAAGAGAGACATGAAGGTTATCGCCCTGTAGGACATTTACCAGTTTGGTATCAAATTTAGTGGTCTTATATCAGGATTCTTTTCTTTAATCAATCATATGTACATTACTATCTTACAACTTCTTTTTGAAAAATTTTTTTAATCTTTTTTTTAAAGATTTTTATTTTTAGAGAGAGGCAAAGTGAGGGAGAAAGAGAGGCAGAGAAACATCAATGTGTGAGAGAAGTTTACAACATCAGTCGGCTGCCTCTCATGCTTCCCCAGCCTGGAGCTGGCCTGCAACCCACGCATGTGCCCTGACCGGGAATCGAACCAGTGACCCAACCCACTGAGCCACACAGTCAGGGCTAACCATTTTTTTTATAGCTTCTTGTAACTTGTCATTTTAGTGGGTCCCTTATTAAAGAGTTCAATAACTCTTTGAAATATGCTCAATATCTGTTTTTATGAGTTCGGTTTTTAACATTTGAGACTTATACCTGACTCCATTTTAAGAACTTCTGAGTGAGCAGGATGTGAGGGTTTGGTGGGAAGGGAGGACTGGGCTGGAGATGTTAATTTAGGGCTGCTGTGTAGAAGGTGGGTGAGACCCTCCAGCGGTGAGGGGGGATGGCAAGAGGAAAGAGAAGGTGGACTGAGTGAGTGCCAAGGAATGTCAGCATTTAAAGGGTAGGGAGATGAGGGTTTACAGACAAGGGGGACTGGAGAGGAAGAAGGGAGACCAAGTGTGTTCGCCTGGGTTTGAGAGGGTAAGCAAACCGAGAACTGGAGGTGCCCTAGGGTAGTCCACATAGAAATCATTGTTGAACCCCCACGAGAGCCTTTTTGGTGGCGGTGGGACAGATCTGAGAGGGTGGAGGAGTGGATAGGAGAGAAGCAGGGATGGGAAAGTCTGGCTGTGAAGCAGCGAGTGACATGGGGTCCAGATGGTGGGCTTCTAAAAGGTCAGCCAGTGGCAGAGGTTTTCCAACTTGGCTGTGGATCCAAACCACAATAAGGGGGAAGGTGTAAAACTGGATTGACTTCAGCCCAGGTCTCAGGTCTCAGGTTTCAGCCCTGATTTCTGAAAAGCTTGTTCTTGGAGCTGTTGTGCAGCTACCGACCAGGCGGGCTTACAAGTTAACAACATTAGTGTTACAGGGTGAGTAATAGTTGGGTAGCCAAGGTTGCCTCTCTGGGCCGAGTGGTGTGGCACAAGTTCTGCTGGTGTCGTGAGCCACACGCACAGTTGACACTGGGAGGCATCACTTGGCTGAGCGTGTGCGGTTTTTGCTTTTCTGTGAAGGTACGTGGGGAATTGCAGGCTGGCGGGCAGCAGGGGAAAGATGATGAGGTTGTCAGTGCAGCTCTTCTTAGTTGGTCACATCCAGTAGCTAGATTGTAAGGGGAAGTGAGCTTTCTGGCCTCTAGATCGTGTTCTGGGTGCAGGTATAGGCCGTGAGAGGAAGCTGGAGGGACATCAGCACGAAGTATGTACACATTGGTGGGCAAAGAGAAGAGCGTCAGATCTGTACTCACACATCCAGTCTGAGTCCTCCTGGTACTGCCACTTCAGGCTTCGCCCAAGGCGAGTCCCTGAACTCCTTAGAGCCTCAGTGTTCGTATCTCTAAAGTGGGGAGAGCACCACATCCCAGTCAGATTGTTTATAGTTGTTTTCAAACATTTTTACTGCGACCCCCCGCAAGGGTAATTATACATTTTTACATTATAACCAAGTATATATACACATGTATAAAACATACATTTGTACGTTTCACTGAATAATTAGACTTGCTGCCTGTGGCACACACCGATGTTTTCTGTTTAATGTTATTACAACATGCAGGTGGTGACCCCCCTGAATTGATTTTATGACTCGGCTCTTGGGTTGAGGCTTGAGGGATGGAACACACTGGTTGGGACTCTCAGCTTTAGAGGGTGGACAAGATCAAGTACAAGCACGGTGTGCACTTGGGTCACAAGCACAGGATTGTTATTTTTCTCATCAGTTAACCAGAGCTCTGAGGCAGGGTTGGATTTCCAGAGCAGGGAGTCATGGGCTCTTCCTCCCTCCCTGCTGCCTAGTTCACTTTTCTCTCCCCAGGCCTTCTCGTCAGCCCAGGTCACATGTGCACAGGCTGGTGGCCACCCGACGCCCTCTAGGCTCCCGAAGAGCTTTTTCAGAATGTTAGGGCTTCAGGATCTCAAGTCCTGGTTAAATGCACTGCAGTTGCAGTTTCAGGATAAGAAAAGCTGTTTGTATGAGCTCTCAGATGAGTTGTCCTGCCCCTGCCTTGTCTCTTGTTGACGGCCACATCTGTGCTGTGGGGGGTATGGGGGCGGCCACAGTGTGTAGCCCACCTGTAGTGGGGTTTTTAAAGGAAGCAGAATATGAGAAATGCAGCTGACTTTGCATTTGCAGGAACAAGTGGTCAGTGTGCGTGGCTCCCGGAAGCTGCTGTCTCCCTGTTCCGACTGGGCGCTGGAGTCTGTGAGACTCGGGTCCAAGTCACAGCTCTCATACTTACTTGCTGGGTGATGCTGAACAAGTTTCAGAACTCCTCTTAGTCTCAGTTTCCTTCTCTGTCAATAGGTGTAATGAAAGTGCTGACTTCATTCACCTGCCAAGATAATTAAATTAGATAACCATGCGACCTGCTTTGCTTGCTCCTGCTCACACAGTGAGCACTCTGTACTTTCCGCTGTTACCTTTGTCATGGGCTCATCCCTAGGCCCTGAGATTTGGAATTAAAGAATCCGCTCTTGGATTCTGTTCTTTGCCAAATACTTTCCTATTTCTCTCATTCTTTCTTAAAAATTTTTATTCATTTTTAGAGAGAGGGGAAGTGAGGGAGAAAGAGAGGAAGAGAAACATTGATGCGAGAGACACATCGATCTGTTACCTCTTGCACACCCCCAACCAGGGACTTGGCCCACAACCCAGGCATGTGCCCCGTCAGGAACTGAACTGGTGACCTTTTGGTTTGCAAGACTTGGCTCAACCCACTGAGCCACACCACTCAGGGCTCTCATTCTTCATAAACACATTTAGCTCCCTCAGCTGCAGCCAGTGGGGGTTCCACATCCCAGGGCCGACATGGCTGTCCCTTCATGTGTCTGTCTGTCTCTTTCTCTCTTTCTCTCTCTCTCTCACACACACTGTTGTCACTGAGGGACTCATGGTGCTCATTTTTATTTTGAGGGCTGCTGAGTAGACATTGAACATTGGGAAGTATTGGTAGTGAAATCTCCAAACTTGGTTTGAGGTTAGGCGTCACTCCTTGTGAAGAATGGTGTTTAGCCATGGTGGTTGGTGACAGATGCTTAAATATTGCCCTTCAAAGGGGCATACATTACTCACATTTTAAAATTAATGTTCTTTTGTATATCTCTTGCTTGTCCAAGCCATTCTAGGGGTGTGTTGTAAGCAAAATACGTTGCAGATATGATATAACAGGTCTTATAAAAGAACTACAGAATGGCAAGTGAGCAGAGGACTGGCAGTCAGCTGGAAGTGAAGACGGGCCAATAAGCACTACTCTTTTTTTTTTCTTTTAAAGGAGGATGGAGGGGAAAGAGAGAGAGAGAGACAGACAGACAGACGACACATTGATTGGTTGCCTCTGGAATGCCCCCTGACCAGGGATCGAACCCGCACCTTTTGGTGTATGGGATGGGATGACGCTCCACCCAGCTGAGCCACCTGGTCAGGGCAAGGCCCATAAACACAACTCTTCTGTGGAAAGAGCCAGTGAGCGCTTGCTGGAAGGCAGAGGTTTATCAGAAGGACTGTGGAAGGCAGTATTTGGCTGTGTTTTGGGGCATCTTGCATATTTTCTTTTTAGATTTTTTCTCTGACTCTAATAATTTCAGACTGATAGAAGATTTTGCAAGAAGAACACAAGGGTTCCCAGCTGCCCTTTACACAGATTCAACAAACACTAACTTTCCGTCACATTTGTTTTTATCACGCCCTCCCTCTGCATACATAATGCCGCATTTTGGCTCAGGACTTAGTCCAGAATCTCACTGAATCACATTGAATCTCATTGCCTTAGCTCTTTAACCTCCTTCAGTCTGGACTGATTTCTCAGTCTTTGTCTTTTGTGACCATGACAGTTTTGAAGAATGTTGCTTAATTTGGTTTTTGATGATGTTTCTCTTCAGTGTGTTCTGTCAGGAGGCCTGCCGATGTCCACGTGACCAGTTGCTGGTGATGTCGGCGTGGGTCCCGTAGTTGGGGGAGTTTCTGCCCGGCTTCCGCATGTGCATTTCTGTTTTCTCCTGGGGAGATGTTATACTTCGAGATTGGTAATTATTTCCAAGATGGTGGCCAAATGGTGGTGATTTTTTCTTTAAATATTAAAATCAGACGTGCCTGTTATAGTGAGTTAGAAAAACAAAGAGGGGGAATAAACTCTTTCCAAGGACAAAACTTACTTTGGTGCATTTTCTTCTAGTCTTTTTCTGAGCATAATTTTGCATATAGTGGTATTCATAACATACCATGCACATTTTGAATTTTATCATTTAAAGTCTAACATCAAAACAAGTATTTTTCCATTGCACCATCTTTGAAAGCATTGTTTAAATGACTGTATTATTCTATCAAGTGACTTTCTCTAAATAACCATTCCCCCACTGTTGGATATTTAGGTTGTTTACAACCTTTGACTGGTGTGAGTAAGACCATGTGAGTCATGTCTGTGGCAGAACCCCTGCTAACTTCCTCAGGATGGATTCCCAAAAGTGGAATTACACAGGCAGGGAGCGTAAGTACTGCGAAGGTGCTTGATAAATTGTGCCAAGTAGCTTTCCAAAAGAATCGTATTAGTTTAGGCTTTTGCCAGCACTGTGTGACAGAGAGTTGGGCCCATATTTTAAGAAATTCACTAATGGTGATTCTCAACTTAAAAAAAAAAAAACAAAAAAGCTTTGACCCTTCATTCAAGATTTGTGTTGAGATCTAATTTGAATAATTTTCTGTATTTTGAACTATGAAAGCACAGGCATTTGTTTCCCTAAATAAACAGAGTTAATACAGCACGTCACTCTTTTCGAGCGCTGACCCGCTGCCCCAGCCCTGGGGCAGCCCTGAGACTCATGGGCACGGCTGCGTCTGGGCAGGTCATTGCCGACGGTGCGGCCCGAAGGCACAACTGAGGACTGCGTGTGCTCGCCTACGGCATCCTCAGAGGGGTCGCGTGCACTCTCCTCAGAGTGCGGTAAGCTGACAGAATGGCTGGGAAGGGGAGGAATGCGAACTTGCGGTGACGGGAGCTCTCCACATGCAGTGGTGAGTGCAGGACAGGGATTTCTGTGGATTAACATCTTTAGTTCCCACAGCCTTCTGGGCCCCACTAGGATGAGCAGCCGCAGGAGGTTTTGAGTCCCGGCTCTGGCGGCCTGCCTCTGCCTCGAGGCTGCAGATGGCATGTGGAGAACGTTGAGCGGAGTCCTGTATCAGGGAACCAACCAGCCCAGCTAAAGCTGCAAGGCATGTCCTGGCCTTTCAGTCTCCTGCAGTGGCCCCCCTTCTAGTAAAGGGCTGAGGCTGTAGGGAAAGAGCAGTGTTGCTAGCTAATTTTCCTTTTATTTGTGGGTAGCTGTTACCAGGTGACCCAGATACCTGACAAGAACAAGCACACTGAAACCTGAATAATTAGCAGGAACATAGTAAATCAAACCCGATAGTCTGTCTCTTTCCTTATTATAGTTTATTTGAAGCATAATGCACGGTTTGACACCTTAGACACTTTGAAATATCCCAACTGGAACAGATATTAATATTTCTTTCTAGTTAAAGCTTTTGTTCCAGTAGGTACTCAAGATGTATTTGTGTGTGTGCCAGAAAACACAGTGATAGTGCCTTTAAAAGATCATTTATTTCACTCTTATGGAAGCCTGGAAAAGGGTATTCTAGAGCCAATATATCACTCTCGGTGTCAGAGACCCAGATACCTTCTCTCTTGTTACTCCACATACTTAGTCCTTTCTTCTCATTGGCTCAAGGTGGCTGCTTGAGTTCCAGTCATCTTTCCAAATTCCAGCTGGCAGGAAGGAGGAGAGGACTAAGAAGACTTATACCAGATGTTTGTTAGGGACAGTTCCTACAGGTTGCCACATGGCACTTCTGCTTCCATTCCAGGGGCTGAAGTTCAGTCCTGTGGCCACACTTGCCGCTGCGGGGCTGAGAGGTGGGGCTTTAACGTGGTGGCTCCGTGCCGGAGAAGCACAGCCACGTAGGGTGTGGGTGCCTTGCAGCACTTCTCTCGTAGTGGTTGTGAGGATGGGTCTGGTCATGAGGATGGGTTTGCCCAGCGCCATAGCCAGAGAGGACTTTGGAAATCCCTTGGAGCTGCTTCACTTACAGAGGCAGAAACCAAGACTTAGCGAAGAGAGAGGACCAAGACCAGAGGACCTGTATCCGAGGTCATACAGCCAGTAAACATCAGGGCCAGCACAAAAGTTGGGTTTTGGGCTCTTTCCACCAAACTTCCAGCTCTAAATTCTCAACTGGCTCAAGTTCTCTGACCTTGGGTTTAGGTCGTCTGTTTTTAACATTTTTCCTGGATCCCTTTACCACCAGCTTCTTAAGAATCTAGACTTTTGGATGCTGACATTTCAAAACTATTTTGAGCAAAATGTGAGTTACACTAAATTCTTCACAGCTTCTCCATAGCTTCCCAACATAAGAAGGATATCTTTTTTCAGGTGACAGAGCAAAAAAGGTCAAATCCCACCTCCACCCTTTTTCCTAAATGTTAAACTTCTGTCCTTAAATCTTCCTCCGTTAGCAGGCTGCTTTTATGTAATTGAATACCCCTGGTTTCATGGTCTGCATTGAGTAATGAGTCTGTAAGGGCAGACAGCCTCCCCGGCTCGAGCGGACATGAGGGTGCTGGCACACGCCCCAGAGATCCAGAGATTTTTTAAAGCTGAGAGTGTAATGCGACAAGGACTGTTCTCTCTATTATTTTCCAGAATCGTATGACTCTTTAGCCTGGTGGCAGTGGTGGGTGAGCTTAAGTGCAGAGGGAGGAGCTTGTGTGTGCTGTGTGCTAGAGGGAGAGGGTGGTGGGGAGGGGCACGGACCTCTGGACAGAAACTGACTGACAGCAGATGGAGGCTAATTACCCCAGAATCCTGAGAATCGGGGCAGACCACAGGTGCTCTGGGCTTGCGGGAAGCAGAGGATTAGTGTAAATCTCTGCTGGAACCCTCCTTACTGCAGGATCTGGAAGAGTAGGACTTTTCCTGGCTGTTTTGATGGGGCCTGTCTGGGAAGGAGGTGTTCTTTTCCGCTTGGGTTGCCCTGAGTCCAGGAAGCTTGTGGGGTTGAGAGAAGCAGACCACCATCTCTGGCCAGGAGCTGGGAGCCTAAGCTCTGGTCCTAGCTCTGCTGCTTACCTGCTGTGTGGTCCTGATAAGTAATTTAGCCTCTCTGAGCCTCAGTTTCCTCTTCTGTGGGTTGAAGCCAGTACCCACTCATCGGGTTTTGTGAAGGGCAAGTGGGCACAGAACCTGGAAGGAACATTTAACATGGGCTGCATGGCCTCTCGTCTGGGTCGCTGTGCAGATGGGTGGTTATTCCAGGTTTCATGATGCTGAGTATGTGTACGTGCACACTCCTTCCTGCCTGGATGTGCTTGCTGTTTTGCCTGATTGCAGCCTGGGCCCTGGAGAGGAAGAGGTGGTGCCCACTTTACTGTTGTCCTTGCTCTATGACCTGTCTCACTAATGCTAACTGAAGATAATTACAGTTGCTATGTACTTCTGTATGCCAAGCATTATTCTGTGTACTGCCCCCTCCTCCCCTCTTGTTTAATCTTTGGCCAACCCTGCAAGGCAGGTGTCAGCATTATTCCCTCCACTCTACAAGTGGGGAAAGACATTCTGAGTGGAGTAGTAACTTCGGAGATCATCATGCTATCAACGAGGGTGCCTGGTTTGACCCCAGGTCTGTGTGACTGCAGAAGCTGTTCTCCTTCCATGGTGTCTGAAGGGTGGGAGAACACAAAGGGAGCAGATGAGAGGGGGCTGTTAGGTTTGAGGGCCGTTTGTCTGGCGGGCCCAGTACGGGCAGACCCCCGTTAGGAGAACACCGCAGAGAATCTGGAAGAGGAGGAGAGAATCCAGTTTCCTCTCCTCACTCCGTTGTCTCCTACAGTGGTGGGGGTGGGGAGAGGACTTAACATGCAGGGACGACCCTGGGTGCTGCTGGGCTCTGAAGAAGGCCGAATACTCTGTCGAGGGAAGGAGCTTAGGGGTAGAGGGGGCTGCTGCTCTGATGGAGGGTCCTAGTGTTCTGAGGGGGGGTGCTACACTATGACAGGGGTTGGGGGCTAGGGAGGCACTCTGATGGGGGGCTCTCTGAGGCCAGTGGGGCTTAATCTGGGGGCCTCTTTCCCAGCAGCAGCAAATGGCGGGCATCCTTCCCAAGCTTTGTTTTGCTCTGCGCGGGAGGATGGTTTATGCCATCCTCCCAGCCCGTGAGGGCAGCTCGGCAGTGATACAAATCCTGTTGAAGCTGCTGGTGGGTGGGCAGAAAGGAAGCAGTTATTGGAGCTGATCAGGAGTTTGCATGGTGAACAGAGGGGTTTTTTCCTCCTCTCTTCTACCTCTGAAGCGAATGACTTAGAATGTAAAGAGCCTGCCAAGGCCAGCACAGTTCCATGGCTGGCTTTAAAGGTGCCTGGCTTCCGAAGCACTTCACAAACACTGCCCTCTCCCCCAAGGGCTTGATAAAGCAGAGTTCGTGCATCATTAACACTGTTATTGTTGCCGTAGTTATTGTTGTTACCAAGGTTTGTGGGTCGTGACTTAAGAAATCTGCAGGAAGGCTCCAGGCGAGGCCAAACGAGGCTCACTGGAGCTGCATCTTAAGGAAAGGAGGGAGCGTGCACACTGTAAAGGTTAAAATAGACTGAAGTGGAGGAGAAAGGAGAATGTTAAGTGGCTGGAGGAGTATCCCCTTGGGTTTAGAGGAGGGAGGAAAGGGCTGCCCTCCTGCCTGTCCCTGTGTTTGCCTGCTAAGGTGAGGGTCTGTCTGAGGCCAGACACGTGCTTCTTTTCATCCTCCCCGCTTGGAGATGCTAACCCTAGCATCTCAGCTCTTTGCACATCAAGTCCCTGGGTTCCCCCTGGATCTTGCTGTCCCGCCTGTTTTCCCCTGTCTCTCCCAAATCTCCAAACCCTGCCTCTCCTGTGCTCACAGATGGGCAGTGGAGACAGCTCATTCTTCTGACCCTGGTGGGTCACCTGTGCTGCTTCTGTTGTCGCCCCAGCTCCTGTGCTGCGTGTGCCGTCTTCTCAGCACTGGGCTGTTGACTCCCCTGCCCCCACGCTGCTGAGATTCTCTCCTAATGTCCGGGCACTTCGCCATGGCCTTTGCCTACGGATCAATCACTGCTTTTTTGTGTCTCCTCCCTGCTCTGTGTTGACGCAGCACTTCCCACCTTTTCCTTCTGTCCGTCCTCCTGTCTTCCTCCTCCTCTCGAGCGAGGTGTTCCCTCCCTGGGCTTCTCCCTCTAAACCTCTGTACTGAGACCTTGGAGGCTTCGAGGCTTCCTCTCCAGCTTGTATTGGGGTGTCTTACCATCCACATCTCTACATGCCTGAGTTGATTACCACCTTCCTCAACATACAACAAAATCCTTTGCTGCTTCTCAAGTCTTTCATTTTTGGCTATTGTTCAGCCCCTCGTCTAGAATCCTTGGGGTCATTTTAGTCTCTTTTCTCTTCTTTCCTTGCTTACATATGAATAGTCATTGAATTTTGTTATTTTTCCCCGAGGCTCTTGGATTGACCCATTTCTTTCCACTTGGGCAGCCACCCAGCTGATCCCTCCACCTCCTCCACCTCCAGCCTTCTGGTAGCTGCCCAGTCTGAGGTCACGGCCAAATGAAGTTCTCGAGCCAGGCTTCAAGACCTGCAGCCTGGCTCCACCTGCCCTCTCCCACCACGCCCCCACCCAGACCCTCACCGACTGTGCTACGGTCTGTCTGGTGTGAGTGGTCCCTGCCAGGTCTCCTGAGAGCTGCCATGCACTCTCCATGTACCGCGCTCCTAGTGGGTGGTCTCGGCGCAGGTCAGCAGTGTGGTAACCAGGGTGCCTTGTCATGTTTACTATGCTGCACGAACATTTCCTACAGGCCTTCAAGGGGCCAGGCACTGTTCTGGGCCCTGTCCTGCAGAGCCAGCTCCTGGCCCAGGGGACTGGGTATTGCCAGGGCCGGTGGGGAGCAGACAGACCCTCTGTAAAGACCTGGCTGTGGGCAGTGCCTCCTGCAAGCCCCACTGTCACACCCGGTGATAGCGTTCAAGCAGAGGCAGTTTGCTCAGTGTATCCCTGGTTGAGCTTAAGTTCTCTGCTGTGTGAGGGTGTGAGGGTCAATGCAGGATCAAAAGTTTTGGTAGCTGGCTGGGGCATGGTTTGTTTACTGTGAGGGTGGTCACTGATCGGATGGCCTGAGGGATTCACTGGGTTTTACAGGAAGGAAGCTGTGGGTAGGCCATGAGACCTGGCTCTTGCGGTTTCCTCTGTAGACACCGTGTCGTCGCTGTGGCCCAGCTGCGCGCCACCGAGCTGGCTGGGCAGGTGGGCCCTGGGTTCACCCTCCCTCCTCTTTTCCTTCTCCCATTTCAGAAGCACACATGCCTGCTAGTCTCAGGAGGGCTGGTCCACAGGTCAGAATACCAGGGCATTGGGCAAGGGCAGTTGTTTTTCTTAACTGCAGATTATTTGAGGATTAAAAACAGCAGAATCAATGTGTTTTTCAACAGATTTTTTTCCCCCTTTAACCATGTGCACTGAGCTGTGAACTTTTTAATCTGAAGCCCATTAGCTCTCTGGGAGCAGCACAATGAATAACGTGTAATAATCAGGTGTAGTTAACTTTTCGGTGTGCTCTCAAGGTGGGCTGCATCGGGGCAGTGATCTTTAGGCACCGTCCGTGGCTCTGGCAGGGCAGAATGGGGGGGCGGGAACAGTTCCTCAGCTCCTCCTCCTGGATGGTCTTGCCCTGGGGAGAAGGAACCTTGAAACCTAATGGCAAATTATATTCAGAAACGCTAGAATATGGCCACATTTCTGTGTTCTCTGCTGAGATGGGAATTTGTGTTGTACACGGTGGCAGTGATACTGTTGGAGTGCTTCACAGTTTATAAAGCATGTCCGGCGCGTTATCCCAGGTTGTCCTCACAGCGGTCCCACGAGGGCGGTGCTGTCATCTCGTCGTCAGATGCCAGGCATGAAGCCTCTAGAAGGGTGAGTGATGTTGCTTGGGCATCTTAGCTGTCGAGTGGTAGAGCTCAGACTCAAGACTTCTGGCTGCAAAGAGGTAGTGGACTGAGAGGGCATGGGGTCAGCAGAGAGACTGGGTTCCGGTCCCGGCCCTGCTTCTTATTAGCTGTGTAACTTGGTCGGATAACTTAACCGACTGAAGTGATCAAGCACGTCAGATAGTCTACAATCCCTCTTGTTGCCGACCACGTCCTTCCACAGCCCGGTCCTTGCCCCTTTCTGGGCTGGTTGCTCTGCTGGCTGTTGGACGGTTGCCCTGCCTCCTCTTCACCATCGACGTGGTAATTCTCCTTGCCTCTCCTCCGGGATCCTTTGTTTCCTAGATTCCGTGCCTTTATCCGTTTTAATTTACATCGTGTTTTGGTAGAACGTGAGTTCCAGCAGCTTCCTGAGAAAGGGTGCATTGGCAGTAAGTTGTGCACCTCTGAGACCTCAAGTCTGAGTAAATCCGCACTCGCCTTTGAAGTTCAGCTGGTTGTAGAATGCCCGGCAGGCCCAGCAGTTGACAGTTGTGAAGGCGGTGCTGCGCTGCCTTCTGGGGTGCCGGTGGCCGGTCTGAGGCCAGCTCTGACTCCTGATCTCTAATACGTGGGGTTTTTTTCGTTCTGTGAAACTCAGATCTACTGTTTTTTTCCCCTGGATGCTGGGCCCTCTCAGTTGAAAGCTCACATCCTTCAGTTCTGGGGTATTGTCTTCAATTATTTCTTTGACAACTTCTTTTCTTCTGTTTTCTTCTTTTTCTGGAGTTCCTTTAATTTGGCTCTTGCACTTAATGCATTTAGCTTGTTATTTTTCTTATCCTTTGGTCCATGTTTTTTTTTTTATTTCTCAATCTTTTTGTTTTATTTTGTAGGATGTTTTTCAATTCTACTTTCAACTGTGTTGCGATTTTTTCATTTTTATGAGTTTTACTTTCTGAGAGTTTTTTCCTGATTCTCCTTGACTGTTCCTTTCTCATAACATTCTATTCTTGTTTTACAGATGCACTGTTTTATTTCTCTGAGAATAATCATTATAGTTTTGTTGTATTATTCTGTTCTTTTCCCTTTCTTTTTAATCTAAGTTTTATCTTTCCATAAATTTGTTTTGTCCTTGTCTTTCGTGTTAAGGGCTCCCCTCAGCCGTCTGATGGACCTTGGTTGTCTGTAGGTATTGAAAAGCAAGGCCCTACACGTGATCAGAGTGAGTGTGGGGAGGGCTGAGGGCACTGGTTTACTGAGAGGGCCTCGAGGTGGGTATTTGAGTGGGAACTCAGCTGGTTCATGGGAGAATCGCCAAGTCACTGTCTGTAGGTTTTTCTTGTGCTTCCCAGTTGCCCCAGAGAAAAAGTCTCCCATTTCCTGTCTGGTAAATAAGACTGGCAGCGTTCGGGGTGTGGGGCTCGGGGATGGTTGATCTCAAGGTTCAGTGTGTAGACTTCCCCTTAGTCCCCTGTTGTCTCTCGGGGCCAGACTCCACCCTCTGCCTGGTGTCCCCCAGAGGAGCTCTTCTGTTTACAGTCACCGTCTAGTAAGCCCTGTGTTTTCTGCCAGTGAGGCCAGAGGCTTTGGCCACTGTGAGGGGGTCTGCTGTGTGACTGCTCCTTATTCAGGCTTTTAAAACACACACACACACACACACACACACACACACACACACTGCTTTCAGCTTAACCATCATGCCTGCACAGGTGACTGGGTATCTCCGGTGCCCAAGGTTTTCAGGGTTCTTGGAGACAATTAGCCTGTTTTTGTTGGCTGGTTTCCTGAGATAATTGGCTGAGTGGGGAAAGCAGGAAATGCCCCACCCATCCATTCTCACCCTAAACATCAGAGGTGATCTTATTTCTCTGTGGATTTTGTGTTTTGGTGCTTCTAAGCGGGATGGAGTTTGCACACTGCGCCAGGGTATGGTGCAGAGTAGAACATAGACGTCGGCCTCCCAGGGAGGGTGTGGGGAAGTGGGCAGCAAGTACGTCCAGCAGCATGCTCGTGTCACATGCAGTCTGCACAGCCTCGTGCGTGGAGAAGACAGTGACCTGGAGACGAAGAGCGGACTGGGAAGCGTCTGGGGGTGTGGTGGCTTGGAGAGGGCACGGGGTAAAAAGGCAGCTCTGGTCTCGGGAGAAGGGACAGTGCACCCCATCCCTCTGAAGTGGAATGTGCTGTAGGCAGCACACCTGCAGGCACCCGTTCTGCCTCCGGCCTGGCCGGGAGCCTTGGTCGGGCTCACCCTCCCTGTCTCCTTGATTTCCAGGTGGTCCTGCCAGTGCGGCTGTCCTCCACAAAGGTCTCCTCGCTCATCGAGAGGATCTCTGACCCCAAGGACTTGAAAAAACTTCTCAGGACCCGGAATAATGTATTAGTGCTTTACTCCAAATCTGGTGAGTGCCTAGCCTGGCCTTGGGGACATCTGTTGGAGATAGGATGGGATAGGAAGGGAATGAGAGGGGGCAGAGGTGGGAGGCAAGACCTTAGGACCAAAAGACACTCAGGGAGGGTCCGAGGGCCACCAGGTTTGTCAGCGTTCCTCGGAAGATGGGGCCAAGGCACAGAGGGGCCTTAGTCCTGCTGATTTTGGATCCCAGGGAGGTCATGGCAGTTCTCTCTTATAAGCATTTCTTAGAAAAAGCCTCATTACCTCAGAAGGGAGATGGCATGTATGTGAGGGAGGACAGGACACCAGGGATGGGCATTCTGACTTCCTGGACAGGCATGCTTCTCTGGAGCTGATGGTGAACAGATTGGGCCGGCATGTTGTCAGCTGAAATGGTCCCTGGCTTGGGGGCACGCGCACAGGCTGGCAGCTCTGACCCTGCCTGGCCTTGTCTGTCCCACTCTGGGATTGGAACTCAAGACTGAGTTTGGACTGGGCTGCAGCCTCAGGACAGGGAAGCTTCAGTCTCAGGACAGGGAAGCTTCAGTGGGGGTGGGAGGGGCAGCTTGCCTCTTCTGATATTGGGGCAGGCAAGGGCATAGTGGATGGAGAGAGGTTTGCTTGGCTCTTGGCCCTGACTTTGAACATCTGACTGTTGATATTGTTCCAGCAAGTTAAGTGTTTTTGCTGCTCCTGATGATGCTGAGTTTTCTGTGCCCCAGAGAAGCAATGGCCTGTGGCTGTGCGAGATCCGGGCACAACTCTCCCTGCAGCTCATCCTTGATACTCATTGGCACTGGGGCTGATGGATATCCGGGATGTGTGTCGCTCCTGGAGCCTGCATCCTCCAAGCACCCTGACACATGCTGCTCCTTGCCCTCCTGAGGGCCTGGCAAATGCTCTCTGAGGTTGTCAGAAGCCCAGCATATGCCTACCATTTTTCTGTTGTCAGGAATAGGGGTAAACTGAGGCCAGGGAGAAGCAGAGTTGCCCCTGAGGCCTGGGATGTAGGGCCCTGCATAGGTGTGGCACCCCGGGCTGGGCGCTCCTGGCACTGGTAGTTGTCAGCTCAGGAACACACTCAGTTCCTTCTCTGGTAGGTCCTGTCACATAAGCATATCATCTTACAGGGACTCTGCGAGGACCTTCCGCAGTACACTCTCATTTGTTCCTCTGCCACGAGGGAGGCAGTGTAGGTTGTCAGTTAACGCCCAGGTTACAGGTGAGGAATCGGAAGCTGGGAGAGAATAGCTGACTTGCCTGAGGTCTCCCAGCTAGCAGATGGTAGAGCTGGTGCCGTACACCACCCTGCCTTGCTTCTGCTGTATTATTTCTGCAGTGACGGGAGGGCTCCGCCACCAGGAAATGATTCTGGTAAGTTAGGGAGTGGCAGGCTAGGCTCTCCTGTTGGCTGCTTGTGCGGTGAGAGGCAGGGCCTGGAGTGTCTTACTTTCTCTCCAGCCCCTACCTAGGCGTGGCCTCACTTGTTGGCAGTGGAGTTCCCCGTGCTTCCCACGTGTCAGCTCCTCCCTGTGTCCACAGTGGCTGTGGGTGATTGTTAGACCTTTCTGCCTCCTGGCCCGGGCCGGGCACTGGACTTGAGACTGTGAGCGGGCTCTCAGAGCAGCACAGCAGTGGGGTTTTCTCCCTCCCCTCCTTCCAAGCAGGGCTCCCGTTCTGCTGCTGAAAGGCAGGGTGGGGGGAGGGGTGCCTCATATTGCTGTAGTTCAGTTTCCCACCCTGCTTCCCAGAGCCCACCTGCGTGGTGGAGCGATGGCCTTTCCCACTTCTGCTGTGCCCTCCTCCTGTTGCCCTGGTGGGGGTTTCTGGCACCGTTCTAGAACGATGCTTTTTGTTCACTTCCGTGAAAGGCTTAGCACACATTGTGTTCATAAACAGCTACCATTTTCCACACCAGAGAAGGAGATCTGTGGAGGCAATCTGTAATTCAGACATCATTTCTGCCTGGCTTTGGGGCATACCACGTGGTTTCTGGCAGGGCAGGGAGGAAGGCAGCAGACAGCTCTTCTTCCTTCTGGTGGGCTTTTCAAAGGAGCTCTCGGGTATGACAGAGGAAGGTGACACACTGGCCACAGCCACTCTGCAGTGGGACCTTGTAGGTTGGCAGTGTGGAAATCCTGGCCACAGAGGCTCCACCCCCCAAAACCTGCCCTCCTACAGTAGTTTCCAGGTGCTTTGCCCAGACTGCAGGAATGGATGCCTGGACCAGCCAGACTTTCTTCCTTTCTTATGTTCCTGCCACCTTGCCCCGAGGCGTGGTCCACAGTCCTGTGGCCGACTGCTGAGGTGCTACCAGAGCCAGTTTTCCCCCGACACTTCGGGGAGGTGGGCTGTGAAATCTGCCTTGGGTACATTCGGCATTGGTCCATTGGAGACTGGTATCACATGTAAACTTCATCTGATCACCAGGCTGTCCCAAGCCCCTAGTGAGTGTGTGATGGACAAATGAAGGAGGGTCTGGCCCCTGCCCCTGTCGGCTCCCAGGTTGGGTGCCAGGACTGACAAGTGTGGGATTGGCAACCTCACTTCCTACTTTAGTTATAGATTTGTAATTATTTAGTTATAGAATTTTCAAAATTTGTCCCAGAAAGGTAACAGGTCAGAGATTCTCCCGGGAGTTGACTCTGGCCTAGAGATTCTTGGAAGAGTGAGGCTGAGGTGTGGCTTCTTGGGGGTGGGGGTGGGCTGGGGGTCTGTGTCTGTGAGGAAGGGCTGGGCGCAGAGGTTTCTGAGAAGCGCTGGGCTATCCTCGCAGAACTGTTGATCACAGGGACCTCGTTGTTGATCACAGGGATCACTCAGGACCCCACCCGCTCTGGGACTGGCCTCCTTCCTTCCTGCCCCTGAGGGGAGATGGTAGGGGTGGTCCTGCTGTGGTTGGGCACAGATGTTTATTATCTTTTTTTCTTTACAGAGGCTGCAGCTGAAAGTCATCTCAGGTTACTGTCCACTGTGGCCCAGGCAGTGAAAGGACAAGGCACCATCTGCTGGGTAGACTGTGGGTATGTCCTGGGGCCCGGGGGCATGGTGGCTGGAGGGCAGGGGACTTAGGGGCTTTGGCAGGTGGGGTAGGGAATTTCCCTGGCTCACAGTCTGCGAGGGAGGGAGAGACGCTGTGGAAAGACGTGGGTAGCAACCCTGCCGCACCGCCTGTGGGCTGGAGAGGAGCAGGTTCTGGCTCACCCTCCTGTTCGTTCCAGCTCACTCCTCTTCTTTCCCTCTTCAATAGTGCTTTTACTTTTTACTTTGTCCCATGTCACTTGATTTTGTTGGTGGCAGAGGGGTCACTTGTTTTATAGGTGGGGCCTTGATGATCAGAGAGGCAAGGCGATTTTTCAGGGCGACCCAGTGAGGAGGGGCGTTGGCAGCAAGACCCTGGGCTTCCCCCGGCCCAGGCCAGTAACAGAGGTCTCCACCCGCTGCAGCCCAAAGGCGGCTGCAGCCCAAAGGCACGGGATCCGCTGGCGGGCCTGACTGTTGCCTTGGCTTCCAGGTGACTCTGTAGGTGTGTCCGTCCTGGACGGGTGGCTTAGTCCTCCAGCTCTCTCCACTGAGCGTGTCCCCACCCCCCACCTGTCCCAGTGCCAGTGCCGTGAGCTCCTTTTCATCCTTCTCCTTCCTGACCTCCCTCCTCCCAGGGACTTTCTTGTCAGAATCAAGTGCCTGCCCGTAGGAGGGAGGCCATAGGAAGGAGGGCTACTTAGTGTGGGGAAGGGGCCTCTTGATGGAATTCCTCTGAATCTTTTGAGTTTGGAAGCTGGAGTCCAGGGTATGCTCCGCTTTCTTTTCAATCATTAAGAATAATTTCCACATCTCTCTGTGTTCAGTGCTTTGCTACTAGGATTATATATACATATACCTCTTGCCATATCATTAGCTCCCAATTCAGCATAGGTTGGCAGAAACAGAAAAGACACACAGATAGTGAATGTCTGTAGGAAAAAAGATATCTAAGACCAGGCTTGTCCTTTGCACATTTATTGAGCACCAGCTGTGTGCAAGGTACTGTGCTGTACTGGGCAGATAACAGCACTTACACATCCTCTGACCGAGGATGGGAAGTGTTTCCAGAGCCACTGTGTCCAGCCGCTTCTCACCTGGACTTAGGGTTTATCAGGAGCGTGGTTTTGGGAAGGTGCGGGGGTCGCAGGGAGAATTGCCCTTGAGAGAATTGCACCCTGTTAGGTGGGGAAGGGGTGGGGCTCTGCTGGGAGAAGCAGTTCTTTCCCTGGAGGTTGCTATGGCCCACAAAGGTCTTTTAAACCTTGACTGTGGCTGACCTTGCCTGAGTCACAAGCCTTGTTACTACCCTGTGGGTTAAGTGAGCTTTAATGGGCTCCACTCCAGTGCAGTCTTCTTTCTCTACAACCTGAGTTCTAAACAGCTGTTTTACAAATGAACTTGATGGCCTCAGGCTTGTCCTGCCCGGGGCTGGAAAGAATTGAAGGGGATCCCTATTTTGACAAAGCTCTGAACGAGACCAGGAGAGGGAGCGTCTGCCCGGCAGCAAACTGCCAGTGTGTGTGTGTGCACGTGCATGCATATCTGGCCTCACACCTCCAGATTTATTTTAACACCAACTTAATGGAAGAAACTCCTCTCTAGGGTCCCCAGTCCCTGGACGAGGGACTGGTACCGGTCCGTCAGGGCCTGTTAGGAACCGGGCCACACAGCAGGAAGGGGCTTGAATGTAATACGCTTGAATCATCCCCAAACCGCCCCTACCTCCCAGTTTGTGGAAAAATTATCTTCCACGAAACCGGTCCTTGGTGCCAAAAAGGTGGTTGGGGACCGCTGCTCTAGACAGTTGGTGAGATGTAGCCATCGGCTGATTCTAGTTCATAGTTGGTTTGGAAGTGTTCTCGTCTCCCAGATGTCTCAGTCTCCAGCAGTTTGCCTGAAGTGCACTATGTGACTGGCACAGCAACAAGGCCTATTAGAGAGGAGAGGGTGCTTTGGACTTTCCACAGCTGAGATGATGCCAGTTCTGCCTGATGGAGGCTTGTGAGTGGCAGAAGTGGGCATAAGAGCTTGGATGTAGCTGCCCCATCCACCTGGGTCCACCCAGCAAGCATTCTCAAGCACTTCCTGTGTGCCTTGTGGTGCACAGAGGGGTAAAGTGTCCTCAAAGATAATGGTGTCCTCACTGTGCCAGGAGGAGGCAGACACCTAATCAGGAGACTGCAGTCCAGGTGAAAAGTGCTGTAAATGGAGGCTGTCTGTGTCGAGTGACTTCATGTGCCTGGAAAGGTTGAGAAAGCTTCACTGAGGAGGTAGAGTTCAAATCTCTGAGGGGCGAAGACCTCAGAGTACCAGGTCTTAGTGTGCCCTGGCCCGCCGATGGCTCCCTGCGGCGTGGGCCCTGCGCACTGCCTGGGGCCTGGCTGGTGGGTGTGGAGCCCCAGTCCTGCTCTGTTCCCTGGAGCGTGTGAGGACAGACTAGGACGATTAGAGTGCAGGGCTCATCGGGAGGCAACGTGAAAGTGCCAACGGGAGAAATAATCCTGTGACTCTTGAAGTGCTGAAATGAAAACTGAGAGGGCACCAAAGACCTTAAAAGAGGTAACCTGAGGACAAAAGGATAGACTGTTCATGTAGTTACTGCTCAGTTTATCCCTGTAAGAGGAAGTGTAAACCGAAATATTAAATCGCTTTTACAACGGTTTAGGTAAGTGCGTGGATTGAGGAGCTGTAATGGGTTTGTTGGAAGCAGGAGTGTCTATGTTTGAAAGCAGAGGCAGCCTAGGGGGCAGAACTCAGGGCTCTAGTCCATGCGGGCCACCCTGGGTGGCACTTCTCACAGACCAGTGTCACAGGAGACTCCCAAGGGTGAGATGCGGCTCTGCCCTCCTGCCTGGCCATCCTGCTCCTAGACTTCTGAACTCGCACCCTCAAGTGATTAGGGGACCCTGCCAACTTAACCCCGGGGCCCTGTGATGACAGCTCTCACTGTTGCCCTCAATGCACTCAGCCTGTGTTTATGAGTCTGAACGAGACGCTCTGGGGACGGGCAGAAGCGCCTTCAGGAACGCTTTCTGTTGCTGTCTGCACTGGGGAAAGGAGGTGGGCGGGAGCCAGGAGCCAGCGTCTGCTCACTTTTTATCTCAGCTGCTGTTAACTAGCAGGTGGGCAGCCAGATGCGCTTCCCCCGCTCCCGTTCTCTCCCCACCCGGCCTCCTCCCCTGCCAGTGAAGGGTCGGGGGCTGGAGCGGGACGCCAGGACTTGGAGTGGGGTGCCGGAAAGGTCAGGAGTAAGCAGCCCCCTCTGCTTTCCCCCCTTAAAGGGCAGGTGAAGACAGCAGCAGTAGTCCAGGGTGAGAGAAGACAGCACTGCGGTGCGAGCATCTTCGGGCATGGACGTGAGAGGCATAATGGTGGAGACCTGGGTTGAAGCATCAGCTTTGCTACTTGCCAGCCCTCAGCCCTTAGATAGGACAGTCACCCTGAGTCTGTCTCCTCATCTCTACAGTGGACAGTAATTCTCCCTCCCTAGCTCCTGATGAGGGTCAGGTAAACAAAAGTTCTTTCTAGAGTAGAACTTAAATGTGAGATCCTATACCACCATTGTTATTTTTCATCTGGGCAAGATTGTTCAGGCATTTTAGGAAGCTGAAGAGGAGACATGGTGTTTGTTCTTCAGCAGCTTCTTCTTGGGTGAGGAGCCCCCTAAGAGTCTCGGGCGTGAGAGTCAGCCCAGCTCATGGGTGTTCTGCCCTGACTCTGAAGCAGTGCAGGGTGTGGTGCGGTTTGTGGGACTGCGGGTCAGGAGGCCAGGCTCTGAGGCCAGGTTCTGATGGCCAGCAGCTGTGGGTCCTTTGGCTGGCAAGTTGCTGCCCCTCTCTGGGCTTCTCTTTAATGTTCTATGAAATGTGGAGTTAAATCTTCCAAATTGCATGCATCCCTAAATAGCCTAGTTCAGAAAATCCCAGAAGGTGCCAGACTTGGTGTGCAGCATGTGCGTGTAAGTGTGCGGTAGGGGTGTGTCTTCCTGTCTTTTGGGGGCCTTTTTGGGTGTGTCTCTCCCCATTCTGGGTATTTGCTTTTGCATCTTTCCAGCCCTTCCCTCTGAGTGTCTCTTGTCCACCCCTTTGTTCTCTGCCCCTTACTGGTTTTTATTGTTTCTTCCCTTCTCTGGGCCCTGCTGCCCATTCTTTGGCTCTTTTTCCTCCTGTGTGGATATTTTTTTCCTCTTTTTCTTGCTTTTCTGGCTCTTTCCTCCCTACCCTTGAATACATGCTTGCAGGCACACATACCTGTCTGTGTTGGTCTTCTCCCGGGTCCCAGTATCTTGTGCTGTGAGGTGTCTGTAGAGTGTCTGGCTTCTGTCCAAGGGTTTGTCAGCTCTCCCTGGCCCTCACGCCACCTCCTGGCCCAGACCGCAGCAGCCACACTCGGGTTGGCTGCCGGCAGTTGTCTGGCTGTTAAGTGGGCTGTGTGCAGGGGAGTTGGTATTCCCCTTGTGCCCGGTGGCCCGGCTGGCACTGGAGCTGGGCCTGGCGTGGAGTGCGGCTGTCTGGGCAAGCCAGCAGGCAGGAGCTGCGCCCTGCGTGCTTGTTCCTAGGGCTGATTCTCGCTGTGCGGAGGCTGTCTGTACTCACCGCTTTCTTTTCCTGAGGGCTTAAGGTCATTACCTAACTGCATTTTCTCTTCCCTGCTTTCTTTCTCCCCTCTGCTTTATTTCCCCTGGAGCTGTGCTGCCCTCCCAGGTCCAAGATTTGGGGCCTGCGAGGGTAGGCATGACATATTTTGAAGTCCTTTGTTTTCTTTTAAAGAATATTTGAAGTTAGCGTTTGCTCCTTTACACGTAAGCCGGTTCGGCATTACTGCCGTGGGATAAAGGAGACTCCCAGGAGGAGCGCTGTGTCCATGTGTCTTCTGATCCTTCCTGGCACGCTGACCTGCACTCACTGAGCAGCAGAGCCCTAGGGTTGCTGTGCTGGGGAGGCGGAGCGGGGAGGAGAGGGCACGCTTCTCTTCCCTGTTCCCGTCACTTTTACTAACTATGCTGCATAATTTATACTTCATTCCATGCCTTCTTGAGGTAGGTGCCAGGGAGAAGAGCCAGGCCTGGGAGGATCCCTGCTGTACACAGCTAGTCCCTTCACCAGAGAGTGCTGCATGACCACCAAGGTCTGCCCAAGTGTAAGGCCCAGTTATTCTAGGACTGTTCTCTGTCTCCTGCCTTGTATCCTCCAGTGACATTTGTTCACATTGACCTTGGTATTTGGCACCTAGAAGTCACTCTGACAGTATTTCTTGCTCACTTGCCCCTTGTCTCCCATTTTCTTCATGTCTCTGAGGTGAGGGCACTTTCTACCTTTCCTCTCCTACCCGGCCTCAGGGGTAGCGAGTCCATCTACTCAGAATCCCTCCATGTCAGACCTGGCAGATGGGAGAAAGAGAATTACTCTTTCTTTGATGGGAAAACAGAACCCAGGGAGGCTGTGTCAGCCAGGGGTACACAGTGGCCAGGACAGGCACGGGGCCTAGCCTCAGGTTCTTAGTGCAGGGTTCTCCCCCGCTGTGGGAGGCCGCCATGGTTTGTGTGGACGTAGCATACCGAGTGGCTGAGCGAGTGGCTGAGCAGACCTGGTCAGGGGGCTAGGAAAGAGATGACGGAGGTTCAGATCTGTTTGCGTCTCCACCTTCTGACCTGGGTCAGGCTCCTGGTTCGCCCCTCAGGGTGAAGGCAGCTTGCCTTGGTGCTTTAGTCATACTTGACCCTGCAGAGGACTCAAAAGCTCCATTCAGCTCACGTGGACGACTCCTACATTTTGCAGCTCGGGAATCCAGGGGTCTTGCTAGAGGCCACGGGTGGTTAATGGCAGAACCAGATCTAGAGGCCATCAGTCACTCCCGCTGGCAGTTGGGCCTTTCGGTGGGAGGGTCTGGTCCCTAGGCTGCGACTTGGGAAATCCACATCCCTCCCTCCCCAAGCCTCCAGCACTTTGTTTCTTCCCTTTCTTCCTGCCTCCCCCACCCCTCCTTCTTCCCTGGGTCTGACTCCTAGGGGTGGGAGGTGCCGGTCTCCTGGATGGTCAGCCCTGCCCCCGAAGATCTAGTAGACACAGCACCCACCACACACCTGCAAGAGCCACTCTGCACTTCTGGCCAGCCGCCCTGCAACACATTCAGATGAAGTGCCCGTGTGCATGTGCCTGTCTGGGCCTGGGCTGGGAAGGGAAGTATGTACAGGCCTCTGAAGTCTTTTCATCCACGTTCTCTGCAGAGAAGAGCCAAGGGAGGCGGGATGGGATAGGATGTGGCAGGTCGTAGGTGAGGAACCAGGCAGAGGGGAAGCTGGCCTCCAGCATCCCAAGCAGACAGAGTGGCAGGTGAGGCCCTTTGCACAGCCAGCTACTCCCTATGATCCATGGCAGTCTTCTGCCTTCCTCTCCATTCCAGCAAAGCATCTCATTTCCTTGCTTACTGCCTGTGTTCTCTCCCCTATAGAGCCTTGGTCACTGCCTAGGGAAGGGAGGGAAAGAAGGAGGGAGCCAGTGGAGCAATTGTGCCTAATCTCTCAACCCAGATGCTTTGAAGTGCCTCAGCTCAGGCAGTTTCTCCTTCTTGAACTCTTATGATTTTTATTGTCTGTACTGCACAGTTAGTGCACCTCTCCCCCTTCCCTCCCCCCGCCCCCACACGCACACACGCTGGGAGACAGAATTGTCAGAGGGAGGGGAGCCGGTCTGAGCAAGCTCTGTCCAGAAGTGTCACCTGGTGGAGTTACTGGAGCTCAGTAGACAGATCCCAGGGCCCAGCAGTGCAGAGGCCCCTCCCCGCAGTGATAAGACAGCTTCAGTCATCGACTCATTCACTCAGGTGAGTGTAGAGTGCCTGCTCGGTGCCAGCTGCTGTTGTGACCCTGTGGAAGCAGCTGTGAACAAAACGAAGCCCTCGCCTTCATGGAGCAAACTTTTTGATGAGGGTGACAGTCGGTGGACATGCCAGCCAGATGTGGAGAGAGCCGGCAGGGAAGGGAGTGCTGGAGGTGGTGGCAGAGGTGCTCAGAGAACACAGGGAGCCGTGTCCCCCCTGCACCCCCGAGGATGTATGTGTGTGCACGGGCGTGTGCATGTGTGTATCTGTGTAGGGGGTAGGGGAGAGTCCTCGGGGTGTGTCGTATAACCTAAGGGGGGAAGAAGGTTGCGTGGAGCCCAGTGGCAGAGGCAGAGCTGTGATTGGCTCGTCAAGTGGGGGCCACAGGCTGCAGGCGAGGGTCCACAATGAGAAGCAGGCCTCCCAGATCCACTCAGTCAAGTTGGCTGGTTTGGACTATTGCTCCTAAGCCTGGCCTGGGCTCACAGAGGATCCAAGGCTGCAGCAGACTTTCCTAGGGAGTGGTTTCTGGCTGAGCAGGCAGGAATTGGGGCTGGAGTAACTCTGAACCCTGTCACTGCTCTCTCTGCTTTGTAGAAGTCCTCACCAGTCAGGCTTGATGGGATAGAGAGCCAGCATGAGGCAGCTCTTCTCCCTTCCAGTGGGTGCCTCGCAGAGTCTGAAGTGACCACCACAGATACAGCTCAATGCCAGGAGGGGGTGGAGGGAAGCCCGTGGAGGCTCAGTTCCTGTTCCAGGTGCTGTTGTTGCAGTTGAGTGGACGGAAGGTGGTCATGGAAACAGCTGAGCGCAGCAGAACAGAGCTGGCCTAGTAAAGTGCCAAGGGAACAGTTGTAAGCATCCTTAGCCGAGCCCTCTCTTCCGGGGAATTAACTCAGGCAGGGGAGGTGCCCCAGACACAGTTGTTCCCAGATAAACCCGCTGCCTGTCAGTGTGGTTTCACCACAGCCTGCGGGATGGGCAGACCCAGACTCTCGGAGCCCCTGTCAGTGGAGCTTCCACCTCGGGGCTCCAGGGGAAGAGTTTCCAGAGAGGAGGCAGCACGCTGGGATGCCTTTACAGCAGCCTTCTTTTTTCTTTTTTTATGGTTTAATTTTTCATTGATATGGTTGACATATAACCTATGTTCCAGGTGTACAACATGATTCCATGTTTGTATATGCTGTGGGATGATCGCCACAATAAGTCTGGTTATCATCTATCACCGTATAGTTACAGTTTTTTCTTGTGATGGAGAGCTTTTAAGGTCTACTTTCTGAGGAACTTGCTTTTTTAAAAAAAATATTTTATTGATTATGCTATTGCAATTGTCCCAATTTTCCAACCTTTACTCCTCTCCACCTGGTACCCCCATTCCCTCTGACAATCCCCGTGCTCCTTAGTTCATTCCATGGGTCATGCATATAAATTCTTTGGCTTCTCCATTTCCTATACTGTTCTTAATCTCCCCCTGTCAATTTTGTACCTATTATGCTACCAGTTTTGCTTCTTATTCCCTGTACCTTTTCCCCCTTCCCCCTCCTTCCCCCTCCCAACTGATAACCCTCCAGATGATCTCCATATCTATGATTCTGTTCCTGTTCTAGTCATATGCTCAGTTTGATTTTTAGATTCAATTATTGATAGTTGTGAACTTATTGCCATTTTATGTTCATAGTTTTGATCTTCTTTTTCTTAGATAAGTCCCTTTAACGCTTCATATAATAAGGGCTGGGTGATGATGAACTCCTTTAACTTGACCTTATCTGGGAAGCACTTTATCTGCCCTTCCATTCTAAATGAAAGCTTTGCTGGATAGTGTAATCTTGGATGTAGGTCCTTGCCTTTCATGACTTGGAATATTTCTTTCCAGCCCCTTCTTGCCTGCAAAGTTTCTTTTGAGAAATCAGCTGACAGTCTTATGGGCAATCCTTTGTAGGTAACTCTCTCCTTTTCTCTTGCTGCTTTTAAGATTCTCTGTTTATCTTTAATCTTTGGCATTTTAATTACGATGTGTCTTGTAGTCTTCTTGGGTCCATCTTGTTTGGGACTCTCTGCTTCCTGGACTTGTATGTCTAATCCTTCACCAAATTGGGGGAGTTTTCTTTCTTTTTTTTTTCAAATAAGTTTTCAATTTCTTGCTCTTTCTCTTCTCCTTCTGGCACCTCTATGATTCAAATGTTGGTACATTTGAAGATGTCCCAGAGGCTTCTTAGCCTATCATTGTTTGTTTTTGGATTCTTTTTTCTTCTTGCTGTTCTAATGGAATGTCTTTTTCTTCCTTAAGTTCTAAATCATTGATTTGAGTCTCAGCTTCATCCACTCTACTGTTAGTTCCCTATTATTTTTTCTTTATTTCACTTAGTGTAACCTTCATTTCTGCTTGGGGTCTTTTGTATGCTGTTGAAGAACCCAATGAGTTCCTTGAGCATCCTAATAACCAGTATTTTGAACTCTGTATGTGATAGATTGCTTATCTTCATTTGCTTTAGTTCTTTTTCTGGAGGTTTGTTCTATTCTTTCATTTGGGCCATATTCCTTTGTCTCCTCACTTTGGCAGCCTTTCTGTGTTTGTTTCTGTGTATTAGGTAGAGTTGCTTTGTAGTAGTCTTAGCAGTGTGGCATATTGTAAAAACATACCAGTAAGTTGGATGGGCAGAGTCTTAGGTAATCACCAGGGCAGGTCAACCCAAGTCCCCACTCTGTGGCTCTGTGTGTGGTGGGGCTCAGAGAGGGGACAGTGCTGCTGCACAGTTTTGTCTGGGAGGAAGCTGTCTCCTGGCACTTGTCCAGTGCCAAACACTTTACTTTCTCCCTGTATGCTACTGGTGCCCTTCCAGCTGTTGCCCTTGTGCTGAATCCCAGAGGGAGTGAGCCTGCACAAGTCCTAAGACCTTTGGGGACCCTTTAAGAGGAGATTCCTGAGAATCCTGCAGTTTCTTCCACCACCCCAATCCCCACTGGTTTTTATAGCCAGAAGTTATGAGGACTGATCTTCTTGGCTCTGGAACCCTGTGCTGTGTGGTCTGGTGTGAGGCTGGGATCCCTCACTCCCAAGGTAGCCCTCTCGGTTTTTATCCGGCACATGTGGGTGTGGCTCTGCCCCTCCATGCGTCTCCGCCCTGTCTGCCCATCTGGATGAACGTGACCTCTTTAATTCCTTGGTTGTTAGACTTTCATAAAGCTCAATTTCCTGATGATTCTGGGTGATACTTGGTTTGTAGTCTGATTGTAATTTTTGCTGTGGTTGTGTGAGGCGGTGAGCTATGTTTACTTTTGCCTCCATCTTGACTGGAACTGGCCTTCTAATGTATACTCTCGGCCTTCTGGGTCTCCTTCCCACCCCTAGCTTATCCCTTTTTTTCTGGACACCCTGTTTTAAAATGTCCTTACCACCTCGGTGGAGCAACCATTGCAATGCCATCAGCCTTTCCTTTTTAAATTCATCGTGCATTTCCAAGTCCCCACTATTTGCCAGGCCTGAGGCTGGAGCTGCAGGTTGCAGTGGCACAGTGATGGTTGCTGCAGGCAGGACTGAATAGGAAGGGAAAGGCCTGGGGTGGGGGCTGGGGGTGGCCCTGGGAGTGCCTGACACTCCCTCTGACCCACTCACACCTCTCTAGGAAGACGTGGTTCTTGAGCTGCAGATTGTGTATTTACTCTTTAAATGAGGTTCCTTAGTTTTACTTGTGCATCGATGAGTGTTTCTTAGAATTGAGCTGAGTGGTTTAATTAATCCATCTGTTCTGGGCTGGTGCACAGCTGTGTGAAGCTGATGGCTATAGAAGGTGTTGAGATATGTGAACAGGTGGGAGATGAAAGGACTTCCTCAGATGGCTGTCATACCTGGCAAAACAGTGTCTCATGCAGTGGAGTCAGCAGAGACCAGTCCACTCAGATCTGGGGAGAGGGCCCTGAAGCAAGGAGCAGGGCGTCACATGGGTGGCATGGCTGGCTGCCTTTGCTGGCTGTTGGGCACACTTGGCCAAGTGTGGTGAGGTTGTGGGGAATGTCTGAGAGCAGGTAAGGCCCCTGAGGGGCTGGTGTATGGCACAGGGAAGCCAAGCCTCATGGAGATGGGGGAGCGAAGGCAGAGCCAGGATGGTGGCATGCATCAGATTACTTGGAAGTTTCCTTAAAACACAATTGCTCCAGTGTCCAAATAGTTCTGATTCAGTAGGTCTGGGGTGGGGCTAAGAGTGTGTATTTCTAACAGACTCTGGGGTGATGCTGAGGCTACTGGTCCAAGGGCCACACTCTGAAGTCCACTGGCCCAACAGGAAGGTGACCACGACTCGATGAGATCACGCATGAGCACTTTGCAAGCAGTGAGTGGCACCTGACAGCCATTTTTATTAGAAGAATTGCGAGAGGGTGATTATCACAGGCTCCAGCACGTCACTGAAGCTTTCCCCACTCTCCTTTTGGCTTTTGTCAGTACCTGGTCAGATTTCATAATTCTTTCAATGTCATAGAACTTTCCTCCTGTCCTGTTTGGATAGCAGGGGGCATGTGGCGCACATTAGAGCTTGGAAAACAAAAACTTGCTTGGACCCCAGGCAGAGATGTTGAAGTAATGATCTGGGGATGGCCGGGAGATCAGTACTTTTTGAACTTCCCCAGGTGATTCTAATGAGCACCCAGAGCTAGGAACCACTGATCTGTGCTGAGCTTATTTTTCTTGTTAGAATGGCTGCCCACCCCCTAAGCTTCTGGGGCACTTCCTTTGTCTGGATCTCTCTGTGTTTTCCCTGACATGTGGTGATACAGCCTCCCCATGTTCTGGTCCATGTTTCTTGATCAGCCCGTGTCCTGTTGGTTACTCTCCTTCCTCCAGTTCTCTGAGAACCCTCTGCAGTGAGGTCCTCACTTGCTGTTAAGAATTCCAACGTGCCTGGCTTACCCTTAGGCCACCAGAAGATTTCACTCTGTCAATACCTTTGTGAAAACCACAGGTAACAAATGGTTCTTGACATTTGTGTCTTTCAGTGACACAGAGAGTAGAAAATTGTGCAAGAAGATGAAAGTTGACCTGAGCCCAAAGGACAAAAAGGTCGAACTATTCCATTACCAGTAAGTACACGTGGTCATTTCCAATTTCCAAGTAAGCGCTGAAAGCTTGTATTGGTATTCTCCCTGAACAGCAATTTTTAGTTAGATCAATTTTATTTCTGAGTGATTTTTTTTCTGTGTTTACAATGATTTCTTTTAAAAAGCATCTTGACTATGTTCAATAGCTGAATCTTATTAAGATGCTGCAGGAAACCAAAGGTATGTCTCTTCACCACCATTCCTCAAGTTAACAGCCTTTTCTCCTTGTTTGACAGGGACGGTGCATTTCATACTGAGTATAACCGAGCTGTGACATTTAAGGTAAATTTACCTCCCTCGCTCTCGGCAGAGCGGGAGTCTGAATGGATGCCAGCAGTCTGGCGGCTTCTCTCTGAGAGAAGCAAGGGCGGAGCGCACAAATAGCTCTTCCGAAGGACCTGAGGGATTCTTATCTGTAGAGCACACGTCAGCAGAATATCTGGGGAAGTTTGTAACTGTTCACACAATAGGGATGACCAGACTCGTAGTTCTTTGTGACTCTGTTAGCAGTTAGGCATGTGACATCACAACTGTCCCTTCCAGAGGACCGAGTCTGCCTTTGCTGTGGCTTCACGCCCTCCCTCATCTCTGCAGCAGTGCCCACTGCGGCTGTCCACAGGCTGGAGGGGGCTCGCCGTGCCCAGGTTAGCACACTATGTAGGACACCAGCCGCTTGGCACCTACAGGCTAATGCAGCTTGTTCCAGATGAGATGCTGATGTCACCAAGATTTTCCCTGCTGCAAATCCAATTTAGAAGTCGATGGAAAAACATCAGTGAACATGAGTGTGGACATCCTGTGACCTGCAGGTGCTGTTGCATTATCACAAAGTCACTGTCCCGCCCTGAGCCCTTCTCCTGCCCTTGGATTCTGCTCCTTCACATACATGTTTCCTCCCAACCAGCCTTTTTCTGCCTCTGGTCCAGGCAGCATTCCCCTGATCTGGCTGGCGCCATATATTTCTTCTGTTCCCAAATCCGCTGATTTCACTTGTTCCGACTTTCCTGCTTCCCAGACTGGGTTCGACCCTGTACTCCTCTCTCTGTCTCTCCCCTCTGTGTCTCCTACCACTCCTTCCTGTCTGTCCATCAGTTCCTGCCACTGCCATTGCCCCTATCCCCAGCACCTCCCCTGGTCATCTCTTGTTTATCCTCCAACACCACTTCATTTTTCAGTTGCTGCAGCTTTCACCTGATAGAGATGCAGCCTGATTACACATCCACGTAGGCACTTAGAGACAATTGTATCACCTAAAGTTGCTTAACCCCTCTCATTCTGTGTTGAGATGTCAGCTGAATAAGAGAACACGTGCTCCCCCAGAACAAGATTTAGTTGGGTGGGGTGGGCGAGGTGCCTCTGTAGTGACAGAAAGATGAGAGTTGTGGGGGGTGGCTTTTGTTTTATTTTTGGAAGTCGAGTTCAGTGTATATTTAGCCAGCCCTCGGAGAGCCTGTGCTGTGATTTTGGACCGGGTCATAGCAGCTGCTCAGAACCCTAGTTGCAGGAGCAAGGAGCCCTGGTGGTCAGAGCTTGCCTGGGTGGGGTGGCTGAGTCCTGGCCTTTGTCCACTTCCCTATAAAAACTAGGTGTGTACAATTTCATTCTTCTGTGATTTTTACATCAATAATCTGGAAATGTGGGCTGAGCATTATACCAGGGCCGAGTCTTGGTGGAGAGAGGGCATCCTTGGTCCCAGGGTCCGCAAAGGCTGTGGGACCATCAGGGATGGGATAGAGTCCCTGAAGGTCTCCAGGGCCGGGGGAAGCAATGTAGTGTTCCCATGACTGCCTGACAGCTTCTGCTTTTCTACAGGAGCAGCTGACACTAAGGCCCTCTTTGGTCATGGATTAGTTTTCCTTTCACGGTTTCTTCCGGGGCCTCTAGCTCCAGAGAGATGGAGGTGGGGTGCAGCCTCAGGCTCACGCTCTGACTATTGTTACTGTCATCCTGTACAGTTTAGCAGGGGCCTGGTCGAAGTGAGTACGCTAAGGCCCTTAAAGAGGCCAGAGGCCAGATAAGTAGGGGTAAAGAGCCGGAAACTCAGAGGGAACTTCCTGTGTAAGTGGCCTTCTGCTTGTCAGCAGTCTGTCCAGCAGAATCCTTCCTCTGTATAAGTGGTGAAGACCAAAGGTGCCTAGAAACCAAAGTCCAGGCGGCCGTCTCATGACCCTCTCCCAGGCTGTTTAGCTGTAAGTCTGGTTTCCCAGCCATGAAGTCACCACCAAGGTGCGGCTGTTGGGCCATTTCCCTGGGGCCAGAGCGTCCAGAATAGGACGGCCAAGGGTGGGCTTCCAGGTGCTGCTCCCTACAGACTTGTCCTCCCAGGATCTTGTCGGTTAGAACACTCTGGAGAGAACCTGTGAGCGGGATTTTTCAGCTTCGATTAAGGAAGAATAATATCTACCTGAAGAGCAAAGTACTGCTGATATGAATGTTTCAGTTATATTCAAAACGGCTATTTCCTCCCTGGCCAGGTGGCTCTGTTGATTGAAGTGTCGTCCCATACCAAAAATTTGTAGGTTCATCGCCCGGTCCACGTGTGTCCAGGAGGCAACCGATTGATGTCTGTCTGTCTGTCTGTCTCTCTTTCCCCTCCTCCCTCCCTCCCTCCCTCCCTCCCTCTCTCCCTCTGTCTCTAAAATCAACAAACATATCCTCAGGTGAGGATTAAAACTAGTAATAATAATAATAAACATTTAAGAAGAGGCTGTTTCTTTCCTTTTTCCATCTACATCCATCTTTTCTCCTTGATGCTGGGGTGGGGGTGGGGGGCATAGGGGGGCCGTGATAACCCTATGACAAGCTCTTGCTGGTATGGGACAGGAGCCCCCTGTGCAGTAGTTCCGACCTAGTTTGGGTTTCTCATCCCACTGACAGTCACCCTAAAGCCACAGGCCCTCTCCCTGGAAACTCTGCACGTGCGTACATTGAAGTCAGTGTTTTCTCTCGGGTCTGGGGTTTCACAGGCTCTTGAAGCCCGCTCTGCACCCCAGGTTGAGAGCCCCTGCACCAGGTTTTCGGTAACAGCGTGCAGACAGGCACCTTTTTCACGTGGCCTAGGGGCAGCTGCCCCTGCAGTATGGTCTTGGGAAGGCCCTGCCAGTTTTATTTTGACTTGTTCTATCGCAGTGAAGCTTTGACAAGGGACTGAGAAAAGGCAGATCTGACTTTGCCATGGTGGAAATGGCCCTTCTCTTGCCAGGAGGTGTTTCAGAGCCCCATTTGGATGGACAGAAAGCATTACCTGAATGAAATCCTACGAAGTCTTGGCTGTTCCCCATTCTCCCATAACAGCTCTTTCCAGATAGCAGTTTCCAGAAATAATAAGCCTCACTGGTTCTCTGTGTGTAACAGTGGATGGGCTGACCACACAGCCTCACTAAGATGGTCTTCCCTTTTCTCACCCCAGACCTCCCTCCCTCCCCCAACGTACTGACGGACACACCCAATTCATCACGTGCTCTCTGGCGCTTGATCCAAGTAGACAGAAGTAACAGAATCTTGCCTCAAATTGGGGGATACCCAGGGTTCCATCTGTTGGTATGAAGGCCAGCGACTCCCCGCCAGGGTGGAGGAAGAGGCTTGGCTGGTCTCTGGTACCCATCCCTGGTTCTCACAGACTTTGAGCACCCTTTCCCAGAGTGGCTGAGAGGGAATGGAGTGTTGTGTCTGTCCAGCCCAGCGAAGTGTGGCAGGAGGAGAGGGGAGTGGAGGGACATGCCCTGTTTCCTGCCCCATGAGTGGCTTTCCTAAGGGGAGCAGACATTTGAGTCAGTTGTCCGCATGACAAAGGCTTTCTCTCCCTCTCTCTCTCTCCTCCTCCCCTCCCCCCAAAATCAATAAACATATCCTTAAGTAGCGTTAAGCCCTTTATCTTGAAGCTCTTTGTCCTGTGTTCATCCTGGATCATCTAGAAAGGGGTCAAGGAGAGGGTACAGCAACCAGGTGGCCACAGAGATGAGCCTCCTGCCTTGGGGCTTCCCATTCAAGCTCCACAGAGGATGGTCAAGATTAACGTGCTGTCAAACCAGTTTAGATTACTAAGTACTAATCAGGCTACAAGTAGGTGTGATTGCGTGCCTAGTGGCTGACGGTTTTTGTGACTGCATGAGAACCCCTACTTTGGACAGGACTGGAATTGATCAGGGAGACTTCCTGGAGGAGATGAGATTTAGCAGAAGCACAAGGATGCCTCTGGTTTGAATAAGCCAGCTAATTGTCTCAAAGTTCCCTTTTTTGGTTCATGAAGAAGCATAGTAGGTATGGATCAGCTGACCAGAGTTAGGTGTGATGTGGCTGAAAAATCCTGGGGGGGGGGGCTGGGGTGTAGTTTTAGGGCGCATAGCAGTGATGTCAGTGGGCGGTGGAATGGCACACTCCCAGGCATTTGCCCATACGCCACATGCAGTTCCATTCCAGGCACTTGGGTGTCCAGGCAGGGAAACAGGCTGGTTCCCGATTCCCCCACCTCCTGCTTTTCCTGACTAAATTGAGTTTTGCCTTCTCTCTTCTTCAGTCCATAGTGGCCTTTCTGAAGGATCCCAAAGGGCCCCCGCTGTGGGAGGAAGATCCTGGAGCCAAAGATGTTGTCCACATTGACAGTGAAAAGGTAATATACTTCCCGTCAACTCTAATGGATGCTGGAACTTCCCCTGAACCAGTTCCCCAAGGACAGGTGCCCAAGGAACTGAGAAGCGGGAGTGTTCCCTGGCCAGCTGTGCTGTCCTCCAAGGGGGCTGGGCCAGGGCCCTCACATCTTGTCTGATGCTCCTTGCTGGCCTCAGGACAGAACTGACAGATCACAGGCTGGCTGCCTGTGAGCTTCCTCCATTCTTTACTCTTATTTAATGTATTTTAACATTTTTAGCATTTCCTTATAGAAATATCTATGTAAATGTCCTCTCCTTGTTATGTAATCTGGTTGTTGCTGGATTTGGCCTTGTGTTTTTTCCCTTTTTTTTTTTAAAGAAGAATCTGTGAGGTTTGGGTTCCATTTCCCAGAGGCTTGGGTCAGGTCTCTAAGATTGGCCAGGAGGGGCAGCTGGAGGGGTGGAAGGGCGGTTCTGATTTGCTGTCTCCAAGAAATCGTGAGCCTCCTGGGGAAGCCTGCCCATCTGACCTTCATGTGCATCTGCCCCACTGCGCGCCTGTATGTGCATCATGCTCTTGTCAGCTTGGCTGCGTCTGCACGTAGGGATGGCAGGAACCCCCTGTGATGTTTCAAAGGGTCTGTGGGGCAAGAAGTGCTTGTTTTGCAGATGGAGGGAGAATGTTCTCTCTTACCTTGGTAACATAAAATGCGCTTTTTATCTTTCTCTGCCTCTCGTCCTCTTTCATTTAAGAGTATTGACTCTTCATGCTTATTACCCCAAATGCCACTTATGCTTTGTGGAGAACGGGGTCATGTGTAATCATCGTGGGCTAACCAGGTGGGTCTGCAGTGATGGCAGTGAGGGGCTAGACATCAGTGCTTCTCTGGGGGAGAAAGTGCCAGTATCAGCAGCTCGATGGTAAAGCCTTTTTTAAAAAAATTATTTTTAATTTAAGTGTGGTTGATACACAATCGCATGTTGGTTATGTTAGTTTCAGGTTACTGTATAATGTTCAGCATTTTTATACCACGTGATCACCCCACTAAAACCTTTGTAAAAAGCATGTTGGGGTCAAGGAAAGAGGGTCAGGTACCAGGAGGTGGTGTCACCAGTGCCTGCAGCTATGTTCAAATATACGGCTTAAAAGGACTGTTGCTCTGGGTAGGTGTTGTGTTAACATGTGGTTTTAGCTCCGATCAGTGATAGCCTCGTGCCTCCTTCCCCCAAGATGGGCATGTCCTCAGACTCCTGAGATGGTTCGTTCCTCTGTGACTGGAAACACACACACACACGCACACACAGTGGAACACTGCTCAACCAGGAGACAAGTCGAAATACTGCCACTTCTGACAGCGTGCATGGACGGGTCATGAGGATATCATGCTAAGCGAAATAAGTCAGATGGGAAAACAACTAGACGATTTCACTCATGTGCTGTGTAAAACAGAAAGCAACAAACAAGTGAAGGAAAACCCTCACAGACACAGACAACAACATGGTGGTTACCAGAGGAAAAGGGGAATTGGGGGATAGTGGAGTAAAGGGGCACAGACATGGTGACAGAAGGAGGCCGGACTTGGGGTGTTGAACACACAATGCACTATACAGATTATGTAGAACGAATTGTACCCCTGAAACTTACCTAATCTTGCTAACCAATGTCATCCCAATAAACTTAACAAAATTTAAAAAAATGAGTGCCTTTCCCCTCTAGTTACATAAACATTTTCAGGATTTATTATAAAATGTTTTACATTTCCATAGAATCACCCTGGCTGGTGTGGCTCAGTGGATTGAGTGCCAGCCTATGAACCAAAGGGTCGCTGATTTGATTCCCAGTCAGGGCACATGCCTGGGTCGCAGGCCAGGTTCCCTGGTGCGGGGCGCATGAGAGGCAACCACACATTGATGTTTCCCTCTCTTTCTCCCTCCCTTCCCCTCTGTCTAAAAATAAACAAATAACATCTTTAAAAAAACAAAATAAATTCCTATAAAATATTTGTAATTTTCATATAGCTGAAAAATTGTAATACATATTTGTTATTGAAAATTTAGAAAATACACCTTTAATGTAAAAGAAAGAAAAAAATCACCCATCCTTTCCTTTGAGAAGTGCCACCACTGCTATTTTCTGTAGCTTTTTAGGCTTTCAACATAATGCAGTACATAAATATTAACAAAACTGTCATTAGATGTTATGTGTTGTTTTGCCCCCCACACTTAATATAATGCGCACATCTTATTGTGACATTAAATATTCCTCATCGTGGTTTATAACGATGCTGCAATATTCCACTGTGTGGGATGTACTGTCATCTATTTACCTAATGTCTTGTTGCTGCCACAAAGCTGCATTTTGAAATTTCCTCTTATTTTCCTTATTATTCAGAAGAGAAACACTTTAATTTTCTTCTATGGAAACTGGTTAGAGGAGCTTATTTTAATTGAAATATGCTGTCATGGTGCTTCTTTGCGGTCCTTAACAGATTTGCTCTTTCCCCGAACATCATCAGCTCTCTTTGGAAGAATGGTCTCCCACTCTGCTTTACACAGAAGTCTCTCCATTAGCACTGTTATGATCTTTGTGTTTTTACATTTATTGTATTTATTTAGTCAGTAATTATATATTGTCTAATAACATGCCAGGAACCGTTCTGAAGGTTTTACAAATAAATGATTGGTTTAGCTCAGAACATCCTGGGGATGGGGGGACGTGTCTCATCCTGTGCGCTCAGTGGACTCGGGTCACGGATGGTGGCGGCAGGGCCTCAGGAAGAGATTAGCAGGCGTGGGCTGACCCCGTGTTCCAGATCCCCATCTGCCCAAGCTGGGCCGACGTGAAGACGCTGCCCGCCACCACACCACTGCACCGTAGAGCACACGAAGAGGGGCAGCCTGGTGGCAGCCTCGTGCGGCATAAAACGCTCTCTGCAGCCTTTTCACTGTTCAGGTGGCGCTGAAAGTAAAGCTGGTAGTTGGTCCTGACTCCATCGTCCCCACAGGTGGCCTTGGGAAAGCCATTTGTCTGCTCAGGGCCTCAGCTTCCTCATCTGTAGTTTGTAAGAGTGGTCTAGGATAGATCGTCCCTGGGGTTCTTTCGGCCCCTGAGGCGCATGACCCTGTGCTGCAGCCCATAGACCCGCGTCAGGCTGGGATTTCCGAAGTGTTCGCCTGCCGCACTGTGAGTGGGGGGATGGCGCCTCTGTCACTGTGTTGTGTGTGACCTGTGGTGTTCTCTGTTTGTGCCTCAGGAATTCAGACGGCTCCTGAAGAAGGAAGAGAAACCGGTCCTGATGATGTTTTATGCCCCCTGTGAGTGACCTTTCTCCTTTGGGCCAGAGTTAGCTGTTCAAATTCTTGGTGGGGCAGCTGGGGATTTTGTGGAGCGGGGCGGGGAAGAGAGACTGGGCACAGGCCCCAGTTCTCACACTTACAGCTCCTAATCACGCTGCTCACCCCATCTTAGCATCTGTGCCTCTTTTCCTTCATCTTTCCTTTCATCTGGCTTTCCTCCTTTCCTGCTTCCACACCAGTTTTTCTCTCGCTGTAAGTGGCATCCTTCTGCCCTCTTTACCCTCAGGTCTACCCAGCAACAACACAGGTCTCCATTCAGGTACCCTGCCTTCCTTCACCCCTCTGCCTCCTAGGGGCTTGAAGCCCCCTTCCTGCCAGCTCTGTGCTTGGTGGAGTCACCTCAGACTCCGTGTGCTCTCCAAGGTGCTGCTGCTGCTGCTCACCACCCAGAGCCTGCTGGCCTCGGGGCAGCTGCTCCTCCAGCCCTGTGTCCTGCACACCTCTGCTGGTGCCACCTGGGAGGGGAGTGGGGATCAGGACCAGGAAGAAAGTGGCTCAGTATTTGTGTTTAGTTTCTGTATGAGGCCAGAGACCATGGGAATAGCAAAGGATCATTGACATAACAACCAGAAGACCTGGGTTCTAATTCCAGGTACGCCACCAATGAGCTGGGTGACCTTGGTCAAGTCCTTCACCTCTCTGTTCCTTAGTTTCCATTTATGTAAGAAAAAGGATTGGATCAGAGCAGTGCACTTCAAACTTTTTGACTGCATTTCACACATTAAAAATTTTTCATTGCAATCCAGTACTATACACATAAATTAAACAGGTGGAAACAAAAGTTTTCACAAAGCCATATTAACTACTTGCTCTACCAGATGTAGTGCACACTGATCATTTTCTTTTTTATTCTGTTTTAAAAGAAGTCATTGGTTTTTCTTACTACTTCTAACAAAGGGTCAACAAACTCTGGCTTCCTTTTTTTGTAAATTAATTTTTGTTGGAACACAGCCACGTCCATTCATTTACATGTTGTCTACGGCTGCTTTCAAGCTACAACAGCAGAATTGGGTAGTTGACCATAAGTCCTGCAAAGCCTCAGATATCTCCTGTCTGGGCCACCCCTGTAGTCTAGTGGGTCCTGACCTGCCCATAAAAAACCCTGGGTCAGAGCCTGTGTGCGGTCCTTAGACCTGTGACTCTGTGAACTGCACATGCCCTTCAGGAGGCCAAAGGCCTAAGGGCTGGAGAAAGAGGGGCTGTGGGTGGTGGGAGGTGGGCGTGCCCAGGTGCATTTGTGGCTCTGATGGGTATCCTGAGCTGTGGCACTGGAGTTCTTTTTATTCTTAAAAGTCTTCCTCCAGTCACCTCTCCTGAGAAGTGCTTTGAACAAAAGCCCCTCCCATTCTCTCTCCGGGGATCATGACTTCCCGTCTGATGCCCTTCTGTGGGGTCCTGGTGGTTGTGCCTGACGGGGGCCTGTGGCTTGTTCACCATGACAACAGCCTCTCTCAGCTCATGTTGACTGCTGGGTGGCCCCCACCTGACCTCCCTCCAGATACCTGCCTGTGGAAGGAGACCCCGGTGTCCCACCTCCTGTGAGATCTGGCTCTGCCTGGAGCTGTCTGTACTTTAACCCTGGGTCATTTTCTTTGTTAATGTTCACAACTGAAGGCTCTCACCACCTTTGGGTTCCTTCACCCCAAACACAATCAAAGGGTCAGAGCACTAAAAGATACCCCAGTTAGAGAAGTGCTGTGTGTCCCAGAACTAAGCTGAATTTTGAGGCCCTGAAGGCTTGAGTGCATGGGTGGAATAAAAGCACAACTTTGTTTCATTAAAAACAACTTGGACCTCTGTCCAAGATGGAGGTGTAGATAGGTGTTTTGCTTCCTTACACAACCAAAAGAAGGACAACAACCAATTTAAAAATAAAAAACAACCAAAACTGCCAGAAAATCAAACTGTGTGTAAGTCCAACAAACAGAGTTAAAGAAGAAAGACCGATGGGAGGGGCAGAGATGGGCAGCTGGAGCAGAGAGGACGTGCGAAAAGGCAGTGGCTGGCAGACTGGGTGGTCTCACATTCATGTAGATAAACCAGGAAGAACAACTGGGGAGCAGGACATACCACACAACCCAGAATTCCAGCGTGGGGAAATAAAGCCTCATAACCTCTGGCTGTAAAAATCTGTGGGGGGTTGAGGCGGTGGGAGAAACTGCCAGTCTCACGGGAGAGTCCACTGGAGGGAACAATGGGGTCCTAGAACATACACGAACCCACCAGAAGAGCCCAGTTCACATGTGGGTAGCAGAGACCTACAACCCAGATTGCTCTATCCAGCCAAGCTTTCATTTAGAATGGAGGGACAGATAAAGTGCTTCTCAGATAAGGTCAAGTTAAAGGAGTTCATCATCACCAAGCCCTTATTATACGAAATAATAAAGGGACTTACCTAAAAGAAAGAAGATCAAAACTGAACAGTAAAATGACAACAAACTCACAACTATCAACAACTGAACCTAAAAACAAAAGCTAAGCAAACAACTAGAACAGGAATAGAATCACAGAAATGGAGATCACATGGAGGGATATCAATGGGGGTGGGGGGTGGAGAACAGGGGTGAAAAGTTACAGGGAATAAGAAGCATAAATAGTAAGTACAAAACAGACGGGGAGGTTAAGAATAGTGTGGGAAATGGAGAAGCCAGAGAACTTATATGTACGACCCATGGACATGAACTAAGGGGGGAGATGTTGGTTGGGGGGGATGCTGGATGGAGAGAGAGAGAGGGGAGGAAAAAATTGGGACAACTGTAATAGCATAATCAATGAAATAGATTTAAATAAAATTAAAGGTGAAAAACTTTAAAAAAAAACAACAGCAACAAAAGAATCCTGAGTTCATTGTTTGGTTTCACCCCATTTTGTTTCCCCTTGAGGAAACTTCTTGAGGAATTGACCTGCTTACACAGCCTTTGAGGGTGAGCCTCCTTCGGTTTATGCCAGAATCCTCAGGACTCAGCGCATTGGTTAAGTGAGGCTGAAACAGTGTATGTCGGCACACAGTACGTGTCACAAGGCAGAATAACCATGCGGGTTTCCTGTGATGACACGAGGTAATCACTTACAAGAGTGGTTTACTCACAGTTTGCACCCGAATGTGAGTCGTCTCCCCCACCCACTCCCTGGCTGTTTGGCGGCGAGCCTGTCCTACTCATCGCCGTGGGCAGAGATGACAGCATGGTGGTTGTCTTCACAAAACAGAAAGCTGGGTAGAAGTTAGGTTCCTTGTAGGTGTCACAGAGCAACTGTGAAGTTCAAATCTGGTGGAGAGGTTGGATTAGATGGCCTCCTGGGTGCCAGGTAAGTGACCCAGGATTCTTTTGTTGTCATTTTTAATGAAACAAAGTTGTGCTTTTATTCCACCCATGCACTCAAGCCTTCATGGCCTCATGATTCAGCTTAGTTCAGGGACACACAGCAATTTAACTGGGAGGTCCTTGGACGTGTTTGGCGTGAAGGAACCCAAAGGCGGTGAGAGCCTTCAGTTGTGACAAGGAATCTGGGTCCCCAAGTCCTACTGTTTATTTAGTAAATGTTCATTGAATTAATGAGAAAATAATGGGCTGGCTGCTCTAACCTTTGGGTGTGAAAGGGCTAATTAGTCTTATCTCTTCCCCTGCCTCCCAGTTGAGTCAATTGAAAAATAAACTCAGACAGGGATCTCAGCGCCACCTCTATTTTTGGTAAAGTTTGATTGGAAACTGGCCTGGCCTTTAGCTTCCTGTTACTCTTCTGTCACCACTTCCCCCCAGTCCCTTCTCCCAGTGCTGCTGGCCTCCACCCTCGGGGACAGCTGACCAACTCCCCACTTCTTTAGGGGGGTTGGGGGATAATGTTGCTGCAGGCTGCAGACAGGTAGAGCTGGAAGAGACAGGCCACACCTGTGGGGACAGGTAATAAATTAGGATCCTGACTGATGAATGTAGCGGAGTGGATGTCACTCCCCTATCTCATCAAGTCACTGAGTAAGAGTGGGTGAGGGGCTGCAGGTGTGCCCCTTACTCCCCCTCCTGGGGAGTGGAGTGACATTCTCTGTTCCCTGTGGGAGTGTTTTCTTCGTGGGCCAGAAGGCAAACTCTCAGGCCTTGTGTTGGCTGAGCCTCCCCTGCTGGGTGCCTGGCTCTGGTCACCCTCCCTGGTGTTGGCTCTGTCCCTCAGCCTGCAGGGCAGCTGCTGTTTCTACTTCACAGGTAGGGAAGCTGAGGCTCAGACCACTTATGTCACTAGCCCAGGGTCATGTAGGCAGCAAATAGTGAAGGGGAGATGCTGACCTGGGTCTCCCTGCTAGGGCCGAGCACTGTCCTCTGCCATGTGGCCTCCCATCATCCCTTCTGCATGCTGTCCCCCTGGGGGAGCACAGGTGTTCGGTGAAGTTGGCGTTGTTGCTCCTGTTTCCATTCTCCCCTCTGAATCCCCACAGTGGGGGCTAAGTCCCATGACAAGTGTCGTATTCCTTCCTTCACGTTTGTGGGGATCACGCTGTGGGAGCAGCTACTGGGGAGAGCACATCTTGTCTTCTGAGAGCAGATGCATCAGCTCCACCCTGTGGACTGACCTCAAGACAGCTTCTGTTCTCCGGAGTCTCCCTGAGTCTGGGCCTGAACTCATGGCATGAACTGAAAGCCCAGGCTTAATATGCTGGTGTGTTTGTGGCCATCTGTCTGCCAGGCAGGAATGCCAAGGAGAGGGCCATGGGCATTTTGAGAGTCTTGTGTCAAAATATCCTGTATCACATCTTCTTCAGTAAACTGCATACTGGGAGGTTCAGGTGGTCCTGGGGGAGTTTGGCCTGTTCACAGTTCCCCAGGGTCTTTGTCTGGCCTTATAGGTGTGAGCATCTCTCTGATCTCTATTACTCTGCCCACGGGCTGCCAAGACGTTAGCTAAACATGGATTAGAACTTGTTAGCCTGCTGCTGTGTGGCCCTGTCTGCGCTGTTCTGTGTCAAGAAAAGAACCAGCCCAGTGTGGGATTCCAGGCAGCTTTGCTGTCTGCAGCCTTCAGGTGCCTCTCAAAGCTGGGTTTGCAGCAGAGAGGCTGTCAGACAGAGAAACAGCCTTGTGTGCCAGAATCCCTCACCTCTGAGGAAACGGTGCTCGTGTGCTGCAGGATCCGTGCTGATACATGGCCGCCTCTGGTTGCAGGGAGGAGAGGGGTTTAAATCAAGGCCATGCTGAAGTAGCAGTGGATGTTTGGGGTCTGGCTGTCTTGGCCATGAGCTCCACAAGCCTTGGGGGCGCTTCAGCACCCCAGGAGAGGAGTGTGATGATGGTGGTCCACAGAACCCCAGAGAAGGTTGAGCCAAGAACATCACAGAATCTCCCGACGTCAGAACTGTCTGGTCCAACCCTGCTCATCTGCCAGAGGGAGCAGCAGCCCAGAGAAAGGAAGTGACCTGTCCAGGGCCATTGAGCAAGTGTAGGGAAAATGAGAACTGAGCGTGTGATCCTGGCCTGCCACTCTTCCCATGGGGCCAAGAGCCATCATTTGCATCTCAGGCCTCCCTCCAGTCATTGCATAATTATCCTTGTTAATGAAGGAAAAGAGGCATGAAAATCCCAAGAGTCACTGTATTTGTGGTTGCACATTTTTTTCCTAATGGTACTTGAATCGGGTTCATTTGCAGCCCCCGGCCGGCAGTGGTGAGATATATTAAGTCACTGTTGGGCTGTGTCCTGTTTCATGAATGTAAGCTGTTTGGGGGCCAGGGCCTCTGCCTCCAGTTCCTTATGTGTTCCTGGAGGCTGGATAAATATTTGTGGATAGAGGTCACCCTCACGGGAGGGAGGGGGGAGCGCAGGGCCCAGCACCCATTGTAACCGAGTTTGGTTTTTCTCCTGTCTGTGACTAGGGTGCAGCATGTGCAAGAGGATAATGCCGCATTTCCAGAAGGCTGCCACCCAGCTGCGAGGCCACGTTGTAAGTGAGGCCCCACGGGCCAGGCAGAGCTGGCTGCTTCTCAGACTTCTCAGGTGGCTGAGGAGTCGGGGTCAGGGGAGGGCCGATTTTAAAACCATGGCGGGGACTTGTCCTCCTGCTGCTGACCATGCTGACCTGGTATATGGTTCGGAGACCTACCTGAAGGGAATGTTGAGATCTCCGCAGAGTTGCTGGGACCAGGAGAGTTTAGCTCCTGTCAAAGGTGCTAATGAAATAGCCAAGAAAACAGCAAGAAGCACAAGGGGTGTTGCCAGGAGGCCAGTGGCCAACGGCAGACCATCAGGGTCCAGGATTATTGGCTCTGGGCTCCAAAGTGGGCCAAGGCTCCTGATGATGGGGAATCCACTGGCAAAGAATTGGACACAGTGACACAGTGGTGGCCGGAAACACAAGCAGGTCCCCGAGGCAGTCTCCTGCCTAGGTTTGCCGGAGTTCCTCAGTTCTGTGAGTGCGGGTGGGGAGCCGGAGCCCCGAGTGAGCGGGCAGTCTCTGAAGGAAAGAGCACAGGCTGTGCGGGGGCAGAGCACATAGGACACAGGGCTGTCTTAGGGATGCCCTTTAGGGAACATGAGGGGAAGAGGAGCCCCTGAGGAGACTGGCCTGCAGAGCAGTCGGAACAGCCAAGGATGGTCGCTGAGGGAGGAGGGGCGGCTGGGCTGTCAGGCCTCCCCCAGGGCTGAGGGTCAGTCAGTGACAGTTCCGCTACCCTGCGGGCTTGTCCCTTCTATGCTGTATGGCTGTCCATTTTTGCATTTGCCCTGAGCCACTGAGTTTTGGAGGTTTTGTTTGTTAGGTTTTGTTTTTTTGTGTGTGTTGGGGGGGTGGTTCTTGGTAGCAACAGAAAAACAACAGCTAGCTTCTCCAGGAAGCATGGAAAAATCCACACGCCTTTGATGAAGGGTCATCAGGAGGGGCAGGCCAAAGTCCCATTTTAAGTCTTAAAACTGTGTCGTGATCTTTATGGATCAAATTAAGTTGGCGATTAGTTCAGAGTCAATTTGAAAAGTTTCAGTGGCAGCACCTGGGCATGGCGACAGCTCTGCTAGGCGGCTGCGAGATTGGGTTGCAAAGAACCAGTGCTTTCTCTTCTGACCTCATTCTGGGGGCACCCAGGTCCTGCTTATTTCTTACTAAATGAATTTTTAGCAACTTGCCTGCAGACGTTTGGCTGTGGGGCACACATACATCACTCTGGGGACGTTTCACTTCACGTTTGGGAACCTCAATAGATACCATATTTTAAGATTATTTCGCCTGGAGAAAAGACTTAATTATCCACAGTGCTCTCCTACCTGCACCCACTTAAACTTTCAGAAAACCGCTCGGCTCAACTCCCACACCCCCGTGCAGTGGGAGGCGAGCAGCTCCAGCCCCAGTCAGATCGCAGAGTGCCTGGCCAGCCCCTCCAAAGCCGGCAAGGTCTTGGTGCCAGGCTCATGCACCTTCTGGAAGATTCTCAGCCATTTCCACATCTACCTGCTAAACTCAGTGTTCCTCCAGGCACCTCCCGCACTCCGGCAGAGCTTGTCCAGGTCTGCCCATCTGTGCTTTTGTTCTAAATCACTTTGTTTACCACTTGATACTTACGATTTTCTCACTGAAATGTGAGCTTCTTGAGCACAGGGGCTCTGTTTGATTCAGCGCAGAGCACAGGCCCTCCCCCTTGGCTCTTGGTTCTCACTAGGCTCTTTGCGAGAGTTGCCCTGAAGATTACTTGTGTTAGAGCGCCCAGGTCCAGAAGTTGAAAGTGTGGCCCTTCCAATTCCCTTCCAACATTACAGAAAAGTCAGCGGGATGGTCCGGACACCTGGAGGGCCAGGTGTTAGTTTCCTCGGCCGGAGGCACCTGTGTGGTGTGAACTCATCCTTTTCCATGCTTTTGTATTTTCTTGAATGTGGTTTATTTTGTTTTATTTTCCCATTAGTTCTTAGGAAAGCACCTTTGCTTTCTTTGGACAAGTTCTCATCTTTTCCCAGCTCCTTAAAGCGGAAGGGTCCTAGCCACCATGGACACTCGCTGTAGGCGGCATCTGGAGGCCCAGGCACATGGCGCAGCCACAGGTCCCCAGAAGCAGCGTGACTAAACGTGTTCCTTCCTGTCCTCACACACAGGACAGCGGTGGGCCGAGAGTCCCCTGAAATCAAAAGCCGTTCCCCCCCCCGCCACTGCTGAAATCCAGCGGTTCAGTACTTCCTGTCTCCTTTTCATCTTTGTCACCTTTGAGTCCTTTCTGGCTGGCCATGGCTGTGGCAGGGGCCATAAATCTGCCTCTTCTGCAGATATCTTGGGAGGTATCCAACCTGATGATGTCATTAAGACAGAGGCCAGGCCAGGTCAGGGATGCGCAGCCTTTGCCATTTTCCAGACTCAGATCTGCCGCCTTTTCACTGTCACTGGTGTCTGGTGACTCATCCGTGTCTGTTCCATCTACTGCTAATTGACATCCTCGTCAGCAGCCATTGCTGCTCCCTGATCAGACTAGCCATCAGAATGTCCCCATCTGTCTTCTCTTCCCATTTGCCAGATTGATGTCCACACTGAGTCTCCTGTTAATTGTGGCCATGAGGGACCCTCTGGGTGTAAACACCGTGAAGTGGGTCAGTTGTGATGACAGATTACTGCAGATCAGACTCTGGTGCTGGCTCTCAGTAACCAGTTGGGAGATCTTAGGCAAAGAGCTTTGGCTCCTCCATTTTCCCATCTGTAAAATGGGGATGATGATGGCGTCCCTCACCGGGGTGTTGTGAAGAGCACATGGGCTGGAGTGCAGAGATGGCACTGTAACCCCCAGACACTTAACAGATACAGATGTTTGACACCCCAACGCTCTGTACTTACTGTTCCTCTCACTCATTGGATGGGGGTGCTCCCCAGGTGCTGCTTTCCACCCTCTTTTCTTCTTATTGTCACATTGGAGCAAGGACCCGGCACTGAGCTTTCATGGCCCGTCATGGCCCGTCTGCGCCTCAGTGATTTTATCTGCCTCCACAGCTTCACCGCACTGTAGCCCCAGCACCGCAGATCAGGCTGCTTGACACCTCGGTCTGGGGTTTTCTCCCTGCGTCCCCGAAGCAGGCTGTCTGAAGTAAAACTCAGTGTCTTTCCATCTGGCAGACATCCATCTTTTCCTTCACGACTCTCCTGAGTACCCTGGGTTCTTCTGCCCGCGTGCTGGGGTGTCATCCTGTCACTCTGCCCTCACAGCCTTTGTCCTCTCCCTGCCCGCCGTCCTGGCTCCGGCCCTGGTTAGCGCACACGGGGTGGTTGCCAGATGACTTCTCCTGCAGCCCAACCTCTGTACGTAAAAATGTGCGGCTGGAAACCCTCCATAGCTCTTAGCGACTCCTGAATGAACTTCTCGTTTCTCAGGCATGAGAGCCTTCCAAAGTGACCTCAGTGAAGCCATCTCGCCTTCTCTTAGATCCCGCCGTGCATCCTGCAGTCCAGTTACGCTGACACATTCCTTTTCTTGAGTCTTGTTTTGTCTTGCCTCCTTTCTCCTGGAATGTCTGTGGGAATCTCACCCTCCTGATTCCCATGTCCCCTGCCTTGTGGGGCTTCCGTGATCAGTCCTGCCACCACATGGCCGCACAGGAGAAAGAGCGTGTCGTGCCAACAGAATGGCCCCAGGCACGGCTGGCTCAGTGGCAGGCGCTGTGGCCTTAGCTTTCCTTAGATTGAGACCAGTTTCACCTTGTTCACCTTTACAAACCCTTAACAAAGGGGTATGTACGTGGTTGTTCAAAAAATATTTATCTCAACTAATAAATGTCCCCCAAGCAGTACAAAAGTGCTGCAGAAACTCAGAGAATTAAGAGTTCGTTACAAGCAAAGGTGATTTGGAAAGGCTGCCGGGGAAGGTGGGATTTGATTTGCCTTAAGGATGAGTGAGTCTCTGGTGGGAGCCGAGAGGCGGAGCGTGGGCATCTCGAGCCAGGGGACGGAGACAGGGCACAGCGTGTGCTCTGGAAATGAGACGAGTTGCAGAGCCTCAGCAGTGGTAAGGAAAACATGTAGCATGTGTTGAGCATTGTAGGTACTTGTACTATGTCATTTAATCTTCACAGCAACCACAGGAGGCGACTGCAGACGAGGAAACTGAGGCAGAGTTAGCTATGACTTGTTCAAGGGAATGCATCTTTCTACTAGGTGGGGAGCTAGCGTTCACACCCTGCATCCGGACCCTGTGCCCACCTCCTAGCCACTGGGGTTCACCGCTTGTCTGCAAGGTGCCTTAGGCAGCACTCGGCCCACCATCCTCCCTGAGCAGAAATTTCAAACTATCTCGTCTGGGAGAGTGAAGAAAGCCTAGACCCTAGCAGGTGTTCAGTTAAGGGTTTTATAAGAAAGGGGAATTAAGAAATGAAGTAGAGGCCGTATGGCCTTCGAGTGTAAAGTTTGACTTCAGCCTGTATTCAGTGGGTTTGAAAGGTATTATGCAGGGAAGTGATGTAATGAAAGAGGAGGATGAGGAAGATTAATCTTGTGGTGAATGTGCACTGACAGTAGGGAGATCAATTGGACATAAAAAAAGAACTTTAAAGTAGATCATTTTTACTGGAAAAGGCTGCTGAATCAGTCTGGCAAAATGAACAGGATGGCTTTTAGAAGGTTCCAGCGCTTCGAGTAAGTTCTATTTCATGCTTATTTTTCCTATATTCCTTGCAGCATCTCAAAATGGGCTAGGAAAGAACCCCAGTGATTTAGCATGCATTCAGTGTGCACAGGCATCGTGCCGGGCACTTAAAGCAGTTGAAAAGACATGTTTGGATGCCTCTGGGTGGAGTGGTCAGAGGCGCAGGTGGCTGCTTACTGGGAGGGTCTGGCAGGAAATGAAGAACTTGATTATTGAGCGCACGTTCTGTGCTGAAATCTGAGGTGGATCATCTCATTCAGTTCTCCTAGGAGCCCTGTGGTGATGGTTTTATCACCCACATCTTCCAGACCAAACAAGGAACCTCTCTCAGGGAGGGTGAGCGACTTGCCCAAAGTCACATGACTCCCATGTGGATGCAGTCTTCTGAATCAAGTTCATTGTCTGATGAAACTACTGTTTTCCTTTTTCTCCTCCTGTGCTTTCTTATGTATTTATTGTTCAGCAAAATTCAGCTTCCTGGGTTGCCCTTTTTAACTTCCTTTCCTCTCTCCTCTCTGCCACCCAGTTTTGTGGAACAGCCTTCCTTGGATCTGGCTGCTCTGTCTACGTTCTCTGTGGGAACAGATTCAAAGTCCTCTTTCTGGGCACCTGATCTCCTTCCAGAGGGGAAGGTTTCTGCTTCAGGAAAGGAGTTTTAGGTTCTTAGAACAGCCCTGTTGTCAGGAATGCAGCTATTAAAACCCCCCTTCCCCATTCAGGGCCGTTGGATGCATGGACCCCTGCAGCTGGAGCATGTTCCGGCTGCGGAGGTGTGGTCACAGACGGGTTGGGGAGGCCCAGCGAGGTCTGGAGGGAGGAGAGCTGGGAGGGGAGCTAGGCAGGTGGATCGGCATGAGCACCACACGCTCTCCTTGGCCACACACAACTGTGAGGTCTGATAACGTTGCACATAAAGCCTAAGTGGCCAAGACTGAGGACCGGCCATGAGGGATCCAGGAAAGTGTCCGAGGACATTGTGGAGTGGCTGAACGGTGATTCTATAATTAGGGAGTAGAGTACAACCTTAGCTGACGTGGGCAAAGAAAAAGCATAACGCACAAAGGTGACAGCGGCCCACTCTAGGATCTGTTTGAATTTGGTAGCAAGGCCAGGTGTCTTCCTCAAACCTCAGAACTTTGTGTTTGGTCTGGGATGGTCTTTCTACAACAGGGCAGGCGAAAGAGAACACCTGTGTAGAGGCACTTGGGCCCAGGCGCCTCTCCTGGAGCTCGCGGTCTTCATTCCCAGCTGGCCGTGCTCGCCCTGCTCC
>CM052539.1:100069106-100115459 GCA_028533065.1 Trachops cirrhosus | reverse complement strand
CAGAACACCCCTATGTAAAAAGGATTATCATTGCCCTCACTTTATGAAGGAGGTAACTGAGCACAGTGATGAGGTTGCTTGTAGCTTGCCCAAGCTCCTGCAGCTGACAAGTAGCAGGGCAGGGCCCCCCCGGGTAGCAGCTCCCCCCACTGTCCAGCCCCACTCCCCTGAGTTCTGGTCAGAACCCTTCCCCCAGTGGCTGGCGGATATTTATTCTGAATTTTTTAAACTTTTTAAAAAGTTTATTTATTTATTTATTTTTAGAGGGAGGGGAAGGGAGAGAGAAAGGGAAAGAAACATCAGTGTGTGGTTGCCTCTCACGTGGCCCCCAGTGCGGACCTGGCCTGCAACCCAGGCATGTGCCCTGACTGGGACTTGAACCGGCGACCCTTTGGTTCGCAGCCCATGCTCAATCCACTGAGCTACACCAACCAGGGCCATTTATTAACATCATTACCTGAGGGGCTCAGGCTTAAACAATTAGTTATCAAAAAATATGAAAGTTGAAAAACGTGTATTTTCAGAATGGGAAGACAGGATGGATTTTGAACCCACCCCCTGCTAAAAAACCCCCCACAAGAAACAACTGTTAGATTCTGAAAGTTGAAACTCTGTCTTCTGTCAGTTCCCAGGAGCCTGGGGGATAAAACACCACGATAACACCATGCTTGCGTAGCATCCTTTATTTCTTGGGAGCATTTCAAATCGCTTTCCCCATCTATTACCTCATCTCCAGCCCCTGCCCAGGGAGGCAGCTGCCCATGATCACAGAATCATTGTCCTAGCCTGGGCCTTTGCTGCCCCCACCTTCCTTTCTCACTGGACAGTGAGTGTGTCCGCTCCTGCAGCCAGGCACATCTTGCTCTGCTTTGGGAGAAGGTCTCAACAAACAGCAATCTCATTTGTCACCGGAGCATAAAAATCTGTCTGCTTCCCTCCCCTTCTCCAACCTTTTCTGATTTCAAAATAGACTCGTATCTTTTTAGAAGGATAGGTTTGGATTTTTAGAAAAGTGTTGCGAGAATTGCTTGCTAAGTGCAGACAAGGGGACACTCGGTGGGGTTTCTGAGACGGACTGTTGTCTCCTCTGTGGCCTGCCACTCTGTCCCCCCACCCCGCTGTCTGCACGCTGCCATCCCAGCTCCTCACCCGACTGTCTCTGGCCTGTACCCCAGGGCTGTCTCCTGATCTGTGCCCTGGGTTGGTGCCTCCCTACTTCCCGCCTCTCCTCCCTCTCCTCCCTCTCCTTGTTAGCAGGTTCCGGTTCACTCTGGGGCTCCAGGTTGAGACAGTTGGCGGGGTAGCTCCAGGGAAGGGAAGACAGCATCTGGGTCTCCCTGGCAGCCCCTCCAGAGCTGCCCAGCCCCAGATCACGGTGTCAGGGACACACACGAGGGCAGCTCCTCCCAGAACATGGCCCAGCGTGCTCCCCCGGCACAATGGGGCAAGGAGATGGCCTGCTGAAGGGCCCCGGAGCTGCCTCATCTCTCACCCCAGGAAGAGCAATGACACTGTGCCACCACTGGCTTAATTTTTTAAAAATCTTTTAAACAGATTTTAAGGTTATTCAGGTGATATATGTTATTATAGAAAATCTTAAAAATATAGTTAAACAAAAAGAAAACCTCCATCTCACCCCGCCACACACACACACACACACCGCCCAAGCTCTGAGTGCCCGTGTTTTAAGTCCTTACCAGATTTCCCCCAAATCCCGGTGCATAGCAGTGACCCGCCTTTCCTTCTTCCCTGCCCTTCCTGCCTGGGCCTCTCCATTGCTCACAGCTGTGGCAGCCCAGCGTGGACAGGATGAGAGAGGATCTAGCCTCACTGACTCTGAATGGCTTTCAGAAGCTCAGGAGAGAAGAGCCCAGATCCTGCCCCCTGACGAGTAGCACTGGCAGGTGGGCACAGTGGGGAGCCGGGCAGGGAGTCCCTGGTGTCCAGTGTCCCAGGGCTGTGGGGCAGACGCACTGACCACAGGAGCAGTGCCCTCTGTGCTCCCGACAGCTGTTTCCCAGGTCCCTCTGCAGACTGCGTGCTCTGAGTTGAATTTGGCAGGTGGAGTATTCGGAAGTGGTGGTCCATTTTCACCCAGCTGACCATTTCTGCCTGTGTGTTTTTATACTGACCCGAAGCAAGCTGAAAACAAACACAAAGTTTTCTTGTAAGGCCTAGAGTTGCATCTTCTCATCCACGGCACGGGCACCTGCCTCGGACAAGGATCTGCTCTGAGCAAACCAGGGAACTCTGAGTCTCAGGGCTGGGAGGGAATGACAGCGTCAGTGAGTCGGCCCCCAGCGGTCCCCTTCAACGTCTGCACCACCTCTGGGGTAGATGTAGGTGCCTCAGCCCCATAGGCACCTGAGAACAGGGCTGTGGTGCACTGTAGGCTGTCCATTCATGTTTGAGTGATTGTTATGGTTTAGGTTATGAAAATCTAGGAACATTTGGGTAGTACTTTATAAGTACTGTCTCACATCCATTGTCTGTCTAGTTGTACCTGAGGAGTAGATAAAGAAAAGCCCACATCTATACTGGCTTGTAGATGTTTTGGGTCAAGTTGGTTGCCTGAGCCCCTAGAGCTGGTAAGTGGAGAAAATAGGATTTAATCCCAGGTCTTCTGACTCCCTGATCAGCTCTCTTTCCTGCCTAGCCCATTGTAGATAGAAGGCTTCTACTTCTGTTGAGCTGAAATTCTTTCTCTGGAGCTTCCATTTGTTGGTGTTGGTTCTGTTTTGGGGGGCCATAGAAAATAAATCTTAATTTCTTTACCTGATGAACCTGAAATATTTGAAGGTAGTTATTGTGCTCCCTGGGTCTTTTCCAGGTCAAACATCCCCTGTTCCCTTCACCATCTCTCACTCCGTCATTTATTCAGAAAGCGTTTATTGGGTGTCTGCTGTATGTTCAGTGCAGGGGGCACAGAGATGAGAGGGAGACAGGTGGTAGAAAGCACACTCCGGTAACAGTGCGGCTTTAGCCTGCAACTCAATCCCTGTCTTTCCAAAGTCCTACCACTGAGCCCAGCCCCGCAGTCCTCTCCAGAAAGTAAATTTCCTGTTGTCTCCTGGGCGGGGGAAGTGTTCGCCTGGTTGCTACAGTGAGGGGCAGGATCTGAGCGCCTGGCTGCTCAGGCTTTTCAACTGTGCCCCTGTTTCAGGCCCAGGCCACGGCCGCTGCTAAGGGGTGGCCTCTGGGCCCGAGGGAGCCTCTGCCTTGCACATCGGTGCGCTTCTCGGGCCTGTACCCTCTGCACCCAGCACCTCTACATTCTGTCCTCTGTTTGGCCAAGTCATTTTCCTAACTTCTAAAATTGCTCTGATCTTTTCTTCTCTCTTCATGGTTGTCTTTTTGCTCTTGTGCAATCATATTTAAAAAGAGAAAAAAGGAAAAGACGCCTGTAGTGTTATTTGGGGGTCTTGGAGTGTGTTCTCCGCCATGTCTACCTAGAAGTTTCCCAGGTGCTTTCATGTGCTCGCACTCTACTGAGCCACGGCCCCTGCGTGCGGTGTGTGCGCGCCTGCTGGGTTTGAGGAGTTATTTTAATATTTGAGTATATTCCATTCATATCATTAAAGTAATTTTTAAATGATACTTAAGAATGATACATTGAAAAGTCCTGCTTCCACTTGTCTCCTCCATCCTGCTCTCCCTCCTACCCCCTGGAGGTAACAACTTTGACTAGTTTCTTTATGCAGGCACAACAACTGTGAACGAGTTTTTTAAACTCTCTCCCAGATTTGTTAGCACAGTGTGGCCCGTTCTGTGTGTCCCAGCAGTCCATCCGCGTCGGTGCGTGGAGCTCCCTTGCTCTCTGCTATGCTCAGCCCTCTGTGTGCGGACGGACGGATGGACAGCAGTGGGCCTGACCATCTTCCACCAGTGGACTCTGGGTTATCCTCAGCCTTTGCTATGACAAATCATCTGCAATGAATACCTTTTAATGCACCTAATTTTGACATGTGCAGGCATATTGTAAAGATAAATTCCCTGAAGTAGAATTGGTGGTGTTTTGAGGGGTTGGTGTTCTGAGCCCAAGTATAGGAACCTAGGTTTCCTTGTGTTGGTCGGAGACCATTGTCTGGCTGATGACTTGTCCTGAGGTCCCATTTGTGGTTGGGTGCGCAGGGGCTCAGAGCGGTTTGCCATCTCCCCGCCACTTCCCATGACTTGGGACAGGGTGACCGAGGCTGCCAGTGGGGCCTAGTCCGAAGCACTGGAGGGCTCCTGAGGGTGAGGGTGGCGTCACAGCCAGGCCCCGCTGTGGGGTGTGGGTCCTGGTTCTGCTGTGTTGACCACATTGGTCTCATAAAATCTCAGCCCTGGCTGCTGGAACTTCACACTATTCTACTTCAGGCTCTCAGAGGCAGGGACAGTGGTTGTCTTTTCACATTTGTCATTTTAAAGGGTTTTTTCATAGCAGCAGTTAAGATGCTTGTGGCAGTGAAGCATCAGAGAATTCGTGTCAGCAGCAGTCTTGTCCTCAACCTTGGAGCCATAGAGGGCCCCCAAGAGCCTCTGCGCTCAGCCTGCTGGTGGTGCAGCCAGCACTCAGCTCTCTTGGGCTGAGGCGGGCTCTGGGGAGGCTGGGCAGCTTCCCGAGGTTTTGCAGCCAGCGATGGTGGAGATGGGATTTGGACTGACCCCAAGCAGCTCTGTCTGCTCCCACACTCTGCCTGGGGCAGAACTAGATAACCTCATTTCTGGTCTCTAGGAAGGGGTCGTGATGTAACAGAAACACCGTCATACTTAGGGTATCCCCAGCCTTGTTCCCTTGGCCTCATGCTTTCCTTATCGTGACTTCCTCCCAAGCCGGTCACCCTGTGGCAGCCTCCCTTTCCCTTCCTGGCCCAGATTTGGTCTTTCTGAGATGCCGGGCCTCTCTCTTTCCTTCTCACCCCCACATTTACACCCTCTCTCCTATAGGTTCCCTCTTCCAGCTCCGCCCTACCTGTGGGGCACCACTAAACACAACAGTGAGCTTTCCAAAGGCCATGCTCTGTGCTGTTCTGTTTATTCTTGTAAGGTTGCTGAAAGTCTAAAAGAGCTTGAGAAATTTACAAACCTCCAGATTCCTGTGAACCTGCGAGATTTCCTGAGCTGCCTAGAAAGCTTTGGCTAAACCCCGCTGTTTGTGATGGGATATCAGCTAAGCACTTCTGTGAGGCTTTGAGGGGACAGTGGAAGTAGGCAGGGCCAGACCACTCACCCTCCGCCCCTTCACCGGGGGGGATATCTGGTGTGCTCCTGCAGCCAGCCACGCTGAGCAAGTGGGGGCTTTGTGCTGGGGGCTGGATTTTGTAAGGGCTGCTCAGGCCCCAGGGCTTGCTCTGAGCTCTGCCTGTTTTTGGTCTTCCAGTCCACAGCCGCCACAGCCCCAGGTCCCCGAGACACCCTGGGCAGATGAGGGCGGCTCCGTTTATCACCTGACCGATGAAGACTTTGACCAGTTTGTGAAGGAGCACTCCTCTGTCCTCGTCATGTTCCACGCCCCATGTGAGTGGAGCCTTGCTCCTCCCCACCACGTCCTTCCCTACCTCAGTGTAGGACGGCGCTGCTCTGGAACGCGAGTCCAGTGAGCACTAGTCGGGTGCCTCCTCGGTGCCAGGGATGCTCTGGTGCTCGGTGAGGGCCCTGCCTTCACGGTGCACACAGCCTGCCCTGCATCACCGTTGGAAGAGCACGCTAGTCCCAGTCAGGCTGCATGTTCCCTCAGCTCAACCCAGCAGGCCTGGCGCTTCTCTGAGTCAGTGTGAATCAGGAAATGCGCGTAGATTTCCTGGAACTGGAGGAATTAGGACCGGAAGGACTCTTAGATGATACTGCCTGGAACAGTAGTCACCCCTCACCTTACAAGTGGGGAAACTGAAATCCCAAGAGGGCCTGTATGTTGCCCAGCAGCTGGGAGGGCACAGGGAGCCCAGGGCCGGAGCCTAGATCCCCCAGCACCCGGAATGCCTGCCTTCTGCCTCACTGGGCCGGTCACTGCCTGCAGCAGCCACAGTGGATCAAAGGAGGAAAGTGGGTGAAGCTGTACATTGTGTTTGCAATATGGCTGGAAGGCCGGTAGCTCAGGACTTTTCTAGGCCAGTATCCTTCCCATTCCCATGCAGAATGGAAGTTGATTGTAATTCATTTCCAAGAGAGAATGCTGCTCTTGTAAGGTGAGCAAGGGTGGTGTGAGAGGGCAAGGGGATGCCAGCCTGGGGCTCAGAGCTCCTGGGAGGGGGGGCCCATCCTGGTGGGTGAAGAAGGCTGGTCCTCGGCACCCTGGGACAGGGTGTGTGTGGCGGGGAGGGGTGCTCTTCTTATATAGCTCCTTGGCAGCCCTTTGGCCCAGTGATGGTGAGTAAGAGATTGTGGAGGAGGAAAAAAGCAAAAAATAACTACAGATCAGTGTCACAACCATCTAGTCCATAGTGGCATATGTGGTGACAGTGTTACAGAGTTCACCAAACTGAGCAGACAGGGGCCTGTCCACGTGGCCCCTGGGAGAATGAGTCAACAATTAATGTTGGAAGGAGCAGGTCTTTATTTACAACATTCCAACATTCCAACATTCCAGCCTCGGTGGGGCCCAGAGCACCTCGGCTCGGAGCCCTCCTTTCCTATGAGACCCAGCACTTTCCATGCTCCCCACCAAGCTACTAGCCAAAAGCATCCCCAAAAGTTTCCCATGCCCTTATCTGTGCAGGATCTGGAATACATTGCCGTCGGCCTTGATATAATAGTCCAGAAAGGGATGTGCCATCTTACTCTGGATCATGGTGAAACTCAGGAAAGGCACGGGTCTTAATAATCCAGGTAGAATCCAGGTGCAGCAGGACAGGATCTTGCAAGGAAGTCCTCTGCAGCTCTGGAGTCAGCCAGAGCCTTTACTTCTCCCTTCTCACCGCTCTCCTTCAGACTGCATGGCAGAAGTCCCTACACGGACAGCAGGTTTCTTCCTCACTACCACTCCCCTCACGGCGAGAGCACTTTTCTTCCCAGGCCGCATGGCTAAGAGTGCCTGGAGGGCTGCCGTGTCCTGCTTCCCTTCTCCTCTTTAAGCCGAGTGTCAGAGAGTGAGAAAATGGCTCCCTTGCCTAGTTAAATCCCAGCACCTCCTTCGTAACCCTGTTTCCGACTCCTCCCACGGTTGACTGCCCATTGTCTGGCTGCCACCAGTGGTCGGGCAGAGGTGTGAAGCAGAGGAACCCCTGGGCAGCAAGCCCCTGTGGACAGCTACTGAACACAATTATGCAGCTAGCCAAGGTGCCATAGTCATGCAAAGTGACCCTCAGGGCTGTCCCAAGCTTCTCCCTCCCCCAAGCCAGGTTTCTGCCCTTCCCTGTTACAACAATACATTATTACCATTTTAGTTGTAGGGATCCTTGTTCAAACAGTTGTGCATCACCCTAGAGTGATACAGTGATACACCCTAGAAGCCTCCACCCTAGGCTTCTTGCAAGGTCATGTCCTTTTATCATACCCACAATGCCACAGAGCAGATACGGTTAACTCCATTTTACAGCTATGGAGACTGGTGCACAAAGCAGTGGCCCAAACTGTCCCCTGCTGTGTGGGTCCTGTAACTGACCTCCGGTCTGCCTGCCCCTCCTCCCCAGCAGCATCGCCTAGGTGTGGGTAGGTGGGAATTGTTGTAAACAGATTACTACTGGGGATTTCTCCAACTCCTTTTTTTCTCACAGGTGCCAAATTCTTAAGAGAATCCAAAAGAAAAGTATTCCTTTGGCCTTTTTCCTTCTGGGTTTCTAGAAAATTGACCAAAGAAAAACCAAATTTCAAAAAGCCTCCTGATTGAGGACAATGGCAGAGCCTTAGGAGCAGGTCACCCCCTGTCCTGCTGCAGCCGCAGTGAGGGCGCCCCTGAGGTTGGAGTACCTGGAGTGCAGCCCACCGGGCACCACTGCAGCGCCCTCACTAGCTGGGCTGTGCTCTCCTGGCGGTCTCAGACTTGCTGACCGAAGCAAGTCTTGCAGGAAGTAATGTTGAATCAGGAGCTGAAACCACCCTGCCTGCATCCTTACTACCCCTTCAGTAAAGGCAGATGCAGGCTGGCTGTTTTTAGATCTCCCCTGGGAACTTTACCCCTGCGTGTCAGTCTTTCTGGTGTGTGTGAAGAAAGCCCACCTGACTCTGGGAAGAGTGCAGAGCGGTTTAAGCAGTGCTCTGTGGTTTATGCATCACAGTGTGAAGAGTAGATGTTCCTTTGATGAATCCTGTAAATCAGGGGGCCCCAACCCCCAGGCCAGCAACTGGTACCAGCAAGTGGCCTATTAGGAACCCGCTGCACAGCAGGAGGTGAGCAGCAGGCTTAACCAGCGAGAGTGGAGCTTCACCTGTATTTACAGCCACTCCCCATCGCTTGCATTACTGCCTGAGCTCTGCCTCCTGTCAGATCAGGGCGGCATTAGATTCTCATAGGAGCACCAACCCTACTGTGAACTGCGCACTGCAGGGATCTAGGTTGCGTGCTCCTTATGAGAATCTAGTGCCTGATCTGAGGTGGAGCTGAGGTGGTGATGCCAGTGCTGGGGAGCGGCTGCAAATACAGATTATGTATTAGCAGAGAGGTGAGACTGCACAGAGACCGTAACAAGTCAGTTGCTTGCAGACTTGTATCAAAATCCTACCAGTGAGTGGCCAGTGACAATTAACCTGATCTGGTGGCAGGCTATAAAGTCATCGCCCCCACATCCCTGGTCTGTGGAAAAATTGTCTTCTATGAAATCAGCCCCCAGTGCCAAAAAGGTCGGAGACTCTCCCACTGCTGTAAATCCAAAAATATGCACCAGACAGATTGGAATCGTTTAAGAATGGTTTATTAAGCACTTTCCTTTTAACAGCCCTGGTTGCAAACTAGACATGTTTTGGGTGTTCTCTTTTGTAGTCTCAGTTTGTGAGCAATCCATTGTGGTAGCTGATGCTCGTAGGGTGTTGGAGCCAAGAGCCTGACTTTAGGGTCCCTCCTTTCCCCTCCTCCTCATAATGCATTCTGTTCCCTTCTTGGACCAAAAGGAGATCACTCATTACCCCTACCCCCAACCCAGCTCACCCATGGGCATAGAATAGAGTAAGGGCTTAGAGAATGGGAAAACGAACAAATGAAGTTGTTCTAGAACTAAATTAGAAATCAGAGAATGAGAACCGGAAACCAGATGGCCGCTTTTGTTTTCCCCATTAGTCATTATTAATGGATATTATGAATAATACGCTGGTCTGTGTAGAGCTCTGCTGAGGGGCTCTGAGTTCCAGCCTAGCAAATGGAGCTGTCAGAGGCTCCTCTTGGTGGGTGTCTGCCAGGCAGGGCCCTTGCCTTCTTCTAGGAGGAGTCTGCCAGGCCCTGGCTCTGCGAATGTGTGCGTTGTGGGACCGGCAGAGTGAGAGGACTGGGGCAAACACGCCTTGAAGCTTCCTGAGAAACCGCTTGTCAAAGTGGGCGTGGCTTTGCTTCAACTAATCCCTCTGCACGTCCTTCCTTATCTAGGAGTGTATCTAGGAGTGGGTCTGCCACCTGGAAAGGGATGACTGCACAGAGAGAATCCAGAGGCCGGGAGGGTGAACTGAAAGCAGAGAGCTCCTGGCTGCCTGGCTGTGTATCATGCCAGCTGCTCCAGAGAACCCACAGTGATCAGGAAACCACTTCTGGGGTGTTTGAGGGACCCAGAAGGAAGGACAAATGTCCTGAGGCTAGAGACTGGCAGTGCCGGGCAGGTTTTCCAAGTGTAGCAGAGGAGAATTCTGGAAATCACAATATTACAGGTGTCAGTCCGAGACCAAATAGGGAGTGGTTTAGAAACAGGCCATTTGGAGACTTGGGGAGACAGTTTCGGTCTATCAACACAGAAGACCGCAGATTCTACTACGGATTGCCAAAGTCCTTGGTGTTTTTAAAAAATAGTATTTATTTACTTATTTATTGTTTAGAGAGAGGGGAAGGGAGCGAGAAAGAGAGGAACATCGATGTGAGAGAGAAACATCAATCGATTGCCTCTTGCGCGCACCCTGACCAAGGACCGAGCCCTCAACCCAGACATGTGCCCTGGCTGGGAACCGAACTGAGCCGCTCTGGTCGGGGCCTTGCTTTGTTTCTTGCGGCAGGGTTACTAGGTTGATGAATTGGCATGTCTTTCTTCGATCAGAAGTGTGCTGCAGTTTTCTGGGGTGGGGAGAATGTGGTGTCATGGGCCACCGGGAAGGGGGACACCCCCTTGGTGTTCTCACAGTGAGTCTGGGCTGGTTCTGTCTAGAGGGCGCTACTTTTTTTTTAATCAGTTTTGTTATAACTATAAAAAGCAAGGCATACTTTCAAATCTGGGAGGGTTAGAGTTGGAAAAGGATAACTAGAGGGAATACCGACCGGTTGCACCAACATTTGAAAGTTTTCCAATGGACTAAAATAGTGGGGCTGAAGCCAAAAGGCTGTATTAATTTTTATGGTGTATTAATTTTTGCTACTTAGAAGGGAATGCATGTATGTGTTATCAAGGGTTGATATAGGAAAGTATAGAGGAGAAGAAGAAGATTAACGTGGTTCCTGACACTGGCTCCCAGAAGAGCCATGGTCTTTCTCTGCAGGGTTATTTCTGTGCACAGAGTAAGTGCTTCATGTTTCTTTCTTTCCTGGGCGGGCTCTGAAAGGCCAGAACAGATGGGGCCTTCAGCCTTCCTCCTGATGTGTGGTGTGCCCGGTGGGTGCTCCCTGGCACCTGCAGGTTCCAGGGCGAGTTGCTGGGTCTTCTGCCGGGACCTTTGTGGATGCCTGCGGAGCCACACTCCAAGGTTCTTGGCAGGAAAGGCCACGGGCCCTGGCTGTTATAATTATCAAACACCTCACTGGCTTCCTGCTTCTTTATTCTCTTTCCCAGGTTTCCTGCCACTGACTTCCACCCTCAGCCTCTCCCTGCACCTCCTCACTTGCTTTCTTTCCTCTCCCAGCTGGGGTTGTAGAAACCCCCGCAGATTCTTCAGCATCCTCTACATCTGACATCTGAGTTGGCATTGAGCAAATTAAGCATAGGCTCAGCCACAGTGCTGGGGCCCTGCACATAGGTTAGCTCCAGTCCTGCCCCAGATCACGTGGGGGAGCAGAGGGAACTGAGATTTAAAGCAGGTTTCCCCCGTGGGCCCCACCCTCGTGGGGGGACAGTCCGAGTGCGGCAGTGGACGCAGAGAGGGACGTGGGCACTGAGCCTGGGCCCCAGCTTTGGCAGCAGCGTCTCCATTGCTCAGCACTTTCTCCTTTTCCATCCATCTCTAGGGGGTGCCTGGGTGGATGTGGGAGGCTGCAGCCCCAGGCCCAGCCCACAGAGGACAAAGATGGGATGGGAAAGAGTGTGGCAGCAAGACATTTACTGTGCCTCCTCAGTGCCTTTCACTCCTTTCTGCAGCCTTCTGAATGAGAAATCAGATTATTTTTGTCACTCATCTCCTGCCCTCATCTGTTCTGCTGCAGTAGCATCCAGGTGCTCCTCCCGGTCCATGTAACTTCAGCCCTGCGTCAGTCCAGGGAAGGACTCGATGACATAACACTGATACCGGAGTGAGCGTCCCAGCGAGGGGATGGTAAAAGGAGCAAAGTGAGAGTTCCCAGGAAGGGTGTCGCTGAGGAGCAGGCAGGGAATCCAAGGAAGAAGCTCTGGAGAACCAGAGCCCTACTTGCCACCCCCTTCCCAGAGCCCTGGGGCAAGCCTGCAGCCCTGCCCTCGTCCTCCCCCTCTCCTTGGAAACAGTCCCCAGGAGACGCTCTCTGTGCCACAACCCGCCACCAGCAGTCTGTGCCCGGCCCGTGGCTGCTGTGCCCGGCCCGTGCTCCAGAAGCTGGGCTGTCCATTGGCTGACAGGTCCCTGCCTGAGTCCAGACTTTTTCTTTCTGGATTTCAGTCTTATTCTCAAAGGAATATGTGATCTTTGTAGAAAATCTAGAAGGTATAGAGAAAATAAATGGTTAAGGAGAAAACAACCTGTAATCCCATGATGCAGAGGGAACCACTTTTCACTTTTTGGCATCATTTTTACTAGTTTCCTTTTATTTCTCCCCTGTTTTTAACTTTTATTTATTACATTAGCATCCAGTTAAACTGACTTTTCCTGACACGTGTACAGATTTGTATAGCTTTCGTGCCATAGAACTCCTTCATGCAATTACTTTTATTTTTCAATCACATACATAATTTAAGAATAATCTTAACAACACCTGTGTTGTCAGCAGTGCAAGGTTCGAGGGGCACAGAGAAGCACAGTGTCCCCCAGCCGTGCTCCTCCCCACGGGCAGCCGCTGTCGAGTTGGAACCTCCTTCTCCTGTGCCTCCACCTGCATTACAGGGGGGTATTTTTCACACGAACATGATCACTGCCTGTCCGTTTTTCTGTGATACGCTTTTGTTCACTTACCAGTAGGTTTTGAAGATGTTTTCATGTAAATGTTGGTGTTGGCATATAAATCTCCCTCAATCTTTTCAAACACTGAGTAGTGTTTTATAATTTAGAGATGCCATAAACTGTACAACAAATCACTCCCCTGATGATGGACATTTGTCTCCAGTCTTTCGTTGTTCAAACATTGCAACGAGTGGTGGAAATATACATATTTGGGACCATGTCTAAATATCTACGGCTAATTTCTGAAAGTGAAGTTGCTGGGCCATGGGGAAGTGTGCTTGAGCTTCAGCAGATCTGCCACCTCGCCCTCCAGAAAGGCGGCACCACACCTGACCGTGTGTGGCAGAGCCGGCCTCTTTGCCAGCCATGGACACCATCAGCCTTTTCTGCCCCTGCCAGCCTGGGCAAAAGGGCTATTGTCTGCAGCTCTCTGGCCCCCGGGGAAGTTGGGAATCTTTTCTTGTGGTAATCAGCTTTCCTTATTTCTTCTGTGAACTGTCTGTTCATACTCTTTGCCCATTTTTCTCCTGGGTAGTTTGTGTTTTTTTCTTCTTGACCTAGAACTCTGTAGTCACGGATATTCATCTTTGTCTGCTAGCCATGTTCCAGATGTTCTCTGCTAATCTGTCGCTTCAACTTCCTTTTTGGTGCCTTTCATTGTATAAACAGTTTATATTTTTAGTAGTTAAGTAAGAGCTAGAATATTTTTTGAGTACTCTGGATCAGGCATTGTTCTAAGCACTTTCCATGTGTTAACTCATTTAACATGCAGAACAAAACCCGTGAGGCGTATATCAAGGTTATTCCCATTTTACAGCTCAGGAAGGGGAGGCACGAAGAGGTTGGGAAACCTGCCAAAGACCACAGAGCCTGAAAAGGGAGCCAGGATCAAAACCCGGCAGTTCTAGAGGCCACAGCCTCACCACAGAGCCTTCTGCAAGCCTGTCTTCTCCCATCCTGCCCACTGGGATTCATGGATTACTTGGGACACCTACCCCTAAGATATAAAAATAGTGCAGTATATGTTGTTATGATATTTTTGGTTTTATATTTCATTCTTTAATTCATCTGGATTTTTCATTTGCTTATTGGACCAAGTGGAAGGAAGAGATTTAATTTTACTTCTTTAAGTCCCTTTTTCTGTGCATCTTTTTCTTTTTTCATTTTTTAAAAAACTGTCTTATGCATATTTTCTTAATGTTATTAAAAATGCTTTTTAGTACATGCTCTTTGAGGCCACACAATACTGCACTGTGTGACGGCACCATAAATTCCGGCGTGGCAGCGTTGCAGATTGGAGCTGTTCGCCCTGCTTCCCCGTTGTAGACCATGCTGCACGGCGCATTTTCACGCATGAATATTTGCGTGTCAGATTATTTCCTCAGGATAGAAGCCTGGAAGAAAAATTTGTAAAGCTTGTTATTCACATTTTACACTAACATAAAGGAAGAAAAAACCCCAAATCTTTCCTTGCACAAGAAGAGGGCTATGTGACGGATGGAAGCATCCATCAGTATGTGAGTTTCTACAAGTCAGCTTTGGTGTGTATGTGAGGGGAGACCCCAAAAACCCAGAATTTATTTATAAAAAATTGTGTATTTATTCTTACCTGTTTAAACTCCAGTCACCTTCACAGTACTCTCCATTTGATGCAATACACCTATTGAGACATTTTTTCCACTGCTCAAAACAGTTTTTGAACTCGTCGATTTTGATTTCTTTTAGTGCTTCTGCGATTTTTTGTTTCACCTCTCCCACATCTGCAAAAACATTTCCCTTTGAGGACTTTTTTCATCTGCGGGGAAAAAAAAAGTCCCTCGGGGCGAGATCAGGTGAATAGGGAGGGTATGCCAATTTAGGAACACCCCGTGTGGTGTGGGCAGGTGCGCTCGTGAGTCACCCATCATGAAATGGGCAGACACGCTGAAAGAGTCTTCAAAAAATATTCACTGAAGCTGAACGCAGCCTCTCACGAAAATGCCAGCTAGTACCATGATGCAGATGGGTTCCTAGAACACTCACCTAGTGGGGAAGCCTGTACTACAAGGGGCTTGCCCTCCAGAAGATAATTCTGTTTTTTTGGGGTCCCCTCTTGTACACCTAGAAGCCTCAAAAAAGCTCTGAGGTGTCTGGGGAGGGGCAGTCTGGTGTTAAGACTGCAGTGTTTCTGCTAGCATCTGCGGGAGCCCCACCTCCTTGGCATGCCCCAAACCAAGGTCCGGGCAAGGCAGCAGGAATGTGGATAGGAAAATCCAGGCTCCTCTAGAGTCCTGCGTACCAGGGAGCTTTCCAAATTAATCTGGTCCCCTGGAAAATTCTGGCTCCAAGATCCAGGACAGTCTCCATAGCTGGTTGGTAATAAAATTATAAGTGTAATTGAAGATAATGGAGTCTAGAGGAATCTGAAGGCTTGGGGTTGATGGGAGGCCAACATTCCTACAGCCAGAAAAGAGTGTGATCGAGGAATTGATGCGTAGCCTGTGTGCCAGATCATGAAAATCGTCGTAAGCACACTTAGACAGATGATAAAAACCCAACAAGGAAGTTTGGCAATAAAACTTAACGGCCTGTCAAATCACAATCAGGACACTAAAATGCAGTGGGCTAGAGTCCTGCTCCCGAGTATAGCCCTCCCCTGGCTGTCCCACAGCCGGAATATCCTGAGGGCCAGGCCCAGGAAGCTGGAGCTGGGGTCAAGGTCAGCACTGACCAGGACCCATGGCTCCCAGAACAGGCGGACACCAGTGAAGAAGATATTTGCTTGGCCAGATCTTTCTCCTCCTCGGGGCCTGGCCAGTCTCCTCATCATAAACTCTGTTTACAGAAATGTGTTGCTTAGCCTTAATATCTCGTTCAGGGGGGTGGAGAGAATTGATGCTAGAAGTGAAAACTGTAACAGTTTCAAGAGAACCCTAGGGTATGTATGGGAAACTTTAGACCAACATCCATGGGCGTTGGAGATTTCTAGGGGCTTTTTAGACCTAGTAAGGAGCAGGGGAGTGTATGAATGGTGGTGGGAGAAGTGCGTGCACAGAAACTGCCTTGGTGGCCAGTTACATTAAATAGAGGTGGTCAGTCAAACGAGCGGCTGTTTTGGTGCAAGGCACAACTTGCTCCAAAAGAATTCAGTCCAGTTACATCTTGTGACCACAGGTGTAAACCTGAACAATATAACCATGTGGTTTATTCATTCGATGTGTGGCACACCATCCTCAGTACCAGGGATGTGGTGGTGAGCTAGACAGACAGCTAAGCCTGTCCAGAGCTTATGGTCCAGCTGGGGGGATGGACAGAGAACAAGCAGGGTATTCCAGCTCTTTTGAGTTCACTTGAGAAAATAAGTAGGATATTGGAAGAGATCATGATGGAGTGAGGCTCTTTTGGAGTCTGTGGCGAGGGAATTTCTCTGTAGAGGTGAAATTGGTAGTGAAGTGTGACTGAAATAAAGGGGTGAGCCGTGTTGAGGCCTGGGGGAAGACCGTGTTCCAGGCAACTGTTCAGAGCCCTGAGGTGGAAATGAGCTGGGTGTGATAGGAGAACCGGAAGAGGGCCGCAGGCCGCAGAGTGGAGAACAGGAGGGTGTCGAGATTGGAGGGGTCACATGGTGTGGGGCTTGTGGCCGGTGCAAGGGGTTTGGATTTTGATGTACGTAGGAAAGATTTAACGGGGAATTTTTATCTGATTTATGTTTTAAAAAGATGCCCTGGCTGCTCCTAAATATCAGAAGACAGCTACATGACAGTCTCAAGGCAGTGCAGAATTAAATGCCATAGGGATAGAAGAATGAGAAGTATTTTATGAGTAGAAGAGAAATGAGTGGTTCAGTGGGGCTGGACCTTCCCCAGTGGATTAAGCCAAAGATTCCTTTGAGCTGGTGCTCATCCTTCTTTTTCCTGGGTACCTGCCTTGGGAATAGGGCCCAGCTGCCTTGTAGAAGTGGCAGCAGGAGACAAGAGCCTCCATGCCATGGCAATGGCCTCTCTCGATTTTTTCCCACAGGGTGTGGACACTGTAAGAAAATGAAGCCAGAGTTTGAGAGTGCAGCGGAAGTCCTCCACGGAGAAGCAGACGTAAGCATCCTTGCCTTGATCTCCCCCCACCGTTCTTGTCTAAAGAGTCAGTGACATGAATCAATACAGTGACTCCCCTGCAGCTCTGCAGCAGCTCTCCCCGTCCCTGGAGGTCTGTAGGACATGTCCCCAAGCAGACGTGTCTTCATCTGAGTCAGAGGGGTGGGGACCCTACCAGGGATGGAGGGGTGCAGAGAGACAGTGGGGTCACATTCCCATTCCCGTCCATTGTAACCTCTGTCAGGCCATGGCTCTGAGTATGAAGCCCCAAGATTCTCCCTCTTTTCTCTGGGACCCGACTCTCGGGGACAGCCACAGTCCACCCAGCCTGGTAGGTGGGGCAGATTGAAAAGCCTCATCTTTGCCCCTAAATGAGAAATGGCAGCCGGGCCAGTGTTCCGTCATTCCCTGGGGTTTGTGAGCCCAGGGGCCAGCCACCCCCAGAGAAGTTTGAGCAGGTCTGGGCGGGGCGGGGGCTGGCGTCTGGGCTCATCTGTTCTGCCAGCACCGTGTCTGAGGCTGTCGTGCATGGTTGGCCTCTCCCCCATCCCAGAGCTCTGGTGTCCTTGCAGCTGTCGATGCCACTGTCAACAAGGCCCTGGCAGAGAGATTCCACATCTCCGAGTTCCCTACACTGAAGTACTTTAAGAATGGAGAGAAATACGCAGTGCCCGTGCTCAGAACAAAGAAGAACTTTATTGAGTGGATGCAAAAGTAAGTCTGACGGTCTCGATAGTGCCTCTTGACTTCTGGCTGCTGGCTACCAGAGGCAGCCTTGAGGAGGAGAATTAAACCCTAGGCGCTGCTGTCCTTGGCTCCGGGCCACGGGAGCCAAGACAGATTGACTTCCCCAATCCTACAGCCACCGCTGGGCGCTCACCACGTGCCCTCCTGCAGCAGGCAGCCTGTCTGGATGCAACTTCATCAGCTCATAAGCCTTGTGTTTCTTTTTTTAGAGGACCCCTCCCCCTTCCCGGTGTCTTGGCTCCAGGTTTCCTCATGTACACTCTCTTCCATCCCCTTTGGATGCATGATGGGAACACTCGGCTCTTCACATTTGGACCCCGGCTGGCTGGTGGTTCACTGGGCCTTCTGTGGTACCCTCAGTGCAGCCTGTGGGGTTCTGGGGTGGAATAAAGAATTCAAAGAGCTCCCACAGCCTACTTGTTAGTTTGCTGGGGCTGCCACAACAAGTAACACAGACCAGGTGGCTTAACAGCCGAAGTTTATTTTCTCACAATTCTGGAGACCGAAAGTTCAAGACCCAATGTCTCCAGGGTTAGTTTCTTCTGAGACCTCTCTCCTTGGCCGTCTTCTTCCTGTGTCTTCCCTCTGTGTCTGTGTCCTCCTCTCCTTTCTTGACACCAGTAAGGTTGGGTTAGGGCCCACCCAGTGACCTCGCTCTGACTTGATTACCTCTCTACGGACCCTGTCTCCAAATACAGTCAGTCCTGAGGTCCTGGGGATTAGGACTTCAACATGTTAATCTGCGGGGGTGGACACTGTTCATCCCCTGACAGCCTGCAAGCCCAGAGAACCTGAGTCCCCGTGTAGTTATTGGCCCAAGGACCCTCCGGCTCACCCAAGGACCGTGGAACATGCGGCTCTCAGCATCCCCCTCCTGGGACGGGGCTGAGCGAGCTACCAGCAGACGCCCTCAGAGAAGGGAGAGAAAAGTGTGGTTGTGGAGAAGGGGCAAGGGCAACAAAGGCTCTTAAAAGACCCTAGAGAGCTATGCTGCCGTGAGACCGAGTGGAGGGAACCAGCGCACAGAAAGAGAATGAACATTTATAGACACTTACCGAACGCCCGTCATTTATTACAGCATACCGGCTCTCAGCAACTATTAGTTGCTCGGCTGACTAAGTGCTTTACATACGCTCTCTGCTCCTTGTAAAGACCCCAGAAAGTCAGTGTCATTGTGCCCATTTAACAGCAACAACAGAAATGGAGCTCAGAGGAGTTTAGTAACTTACCTAAGGTCACACAGTTGGTAACTAACTAGATTCGAACCCAGAACTCCCTACACTCCTTGGCCCATGCTCTCTCTACCAGAAAAAAGGCTCAGGAACAGAAGATAGTGGAGGGCCCTTCAGGGTCTCAGCAGAAACGGGGTGGGGCGGGGGGAGGAGCCCTGCGGAGGAGCTGCTGTACCCGCAGCAAGGAGCTGACAGCCCACACCTGGAGAGTCTGCCCTGCCCTGACACGGCCTCTCGTTAGGCTCTTCAGAGGGAATCAGATATGTTGCTGATGGTACAGGTTTTTGTCGTGTTTAAACTGAGGTTTTAAACTAAATTTCAGAAAGGATGCAAAGTGGTTTTTCTCTCTTGCTCCCCGCATGGTGGTAATGGAGGTGGGGGTGGGAGCTCTTGCCTGTACATGAGCCTCTCCTTATGATTGTGTCCCCTGCACCCCCGGCTTCTCGCAGTCCCGAGGCCCCGCCACCCCCAGAGCCCACGTGGGAAGAGCAGCAGACCAGTGTGTCGCACCTGACGGGGGACAACTTCCGGGAGACCCTGAAGAAGAAGAAACACACCTTGGTCATGTTCTATGCCCCGTGTAAGTGGCTGGGGTGCTCACAGAGGGGTGAGGTAGAGGGGTGGGCCGGACCGAACCGAGCTCCCACTGGGACTGGGGCATCTGCAGGTGACCTTCAGCTCATTTCGGCGGTAAGCAAGACTCCACGGTTTCATTCCAGGTGGAGGTCCTTCCAAATCCAGAGCCTGTTTCTGCCAGTCAGCTCTGTCGGGTTCTCTCCCTCCTCCTGGGAAGCCTGCCTCACATCAGTTCTACAGCCCTCTGCTTCTGTTTGTGGCAGGGACCTGCTGTAGAATTATTCAGTCTTCTCACGTTCCTGGAATCTTCCAGGCTATCTGCCTCCCACCCAGCTACTTCCTTCCACCCCTTGGCTCCCTCCATCCTGACTTCACCTTTGAACTTTAGAACTTAGCAACTTGGAATTAGCCTTCCCATGTGGCTTTGGAGCCACTGGGTTTGAAGCTGCAGTAAAGCAGTCACATTCCTTATAATCAAAGCTAAAGATGAGAAAATGGCATGCCTGCTAACACCGGTGTTTGTGACCTTAGGTTTCGTGTATGCCCATTTTGAAGTTAATTGATACCTAAAAGGAAAGGCTCTTGAATTTCCCACTCTTCTTTGGTTGCCCTTCTCTCTCTCCCCCAGGTTACAGCTCAGCTTAATGGAGTGGGGATAATAGAGCTGTGCTCTGCAGAGAAGTCAGGCATCTCAAGCCCCTCATAAACCTGCTGGGTTGTAGCCAGCCCTCCTGTTTGCTCTCCTCCTGCCCCCACTTTTCAAGTGTCAGTGATCCATAGTATCTCCCAGCGCTGGCCACCTGGAAGGGGTGGCCTCCTGCCTCGCCATCCCCCAGCCTCAGACACTGCCCTCAGGAGCCCATTGCATCCCTCTGAGTGGGACTTTTGCTTTCTCAGTTCCTCACAGAGCTTCTCACTGTCCTTGTCTGTCCTCGGAGTTTGCTTGAAATACAAGGGATTTTAAGAAGTGAACAGCATCCAGGAGATTCTCTCAAAGCAAGTTAGTGACAGAGCTGTTCCTGCAGCCTGGTGCTCCTTTTCTTGGTCGCAGATTCAATTCAGAAGTTCAGGGCTTTCTCAGCAGCAAGTGACAACCTGGCTGTAGAAGTTGGAGCACTTGACCAGTGGCTGGGGGCACTTTAGAAAGCCCGACTGAATACTTGCCCCTGAAAGTGTCCCTCTTTCCCCCTGGCCCTGGGCTGGGGACTCCTACCCTGCTGAGGTGCTAAGGGCCTCACTCAAATACCAGATGTGTGCAGGGTGGTGTCCTGGACTCAGGACATAAAGGAAGGAGGTGTGGTAGAGGTGGTACCTGCCGGGCCTCAGGGCCTCACAGTGGGCCCTGGCAAGAGCTAACTTTAAGTCACTGAGTGACTCAACTTCTGGCAAAGGGCTTGGTGGCCTAGAATTCCCATCTCCCTGCTGCACTTCCCTGTCTCTGAACCGTGCTGCCAACTCCAAAGACAGGTTAATCAGTGAGTTAAAGGTATTGCAGGGTGGGTGGCAGGAACTATCCAAAGAAACAAATGTGTGAAGTTTTTTTAACAATAGAAATAATATATACTTATTTATGTACAAAGACTCTAAATAATACTATGAAAAGGTCAAATACTGATAAGTTAGATATAAAGTAAAAAGCAAAAACTGACCTCCTTATTTCCACCCCCAGCTCGCGGCCCCCCACTCCCACCTCCCCAGTCCCCACACAGCTCTTCCTCCCTCTGTCTTGCTGTTGTCCCCAGCTCCATGCCCCACCTGCTCTGAGTGGTCTGGCCACGGTGGCTGCCCTTTGTTAGGCCAGTGTGGCTGCGTCTCTAAAACTGGACCTTCCCTCCTCTCTGCAGTCTTTGTTTCTGCCTCCCCACTCGGGAGGGCTCCTTTGGTTTCCTGCTCCTAGGAGATGGTACCTTTTATTTAAAGAATCCAAATTAAAAAAATCATGCCTCTCTGGCCCACCTGACACCTCTTGGCAACTTGTTTATGCCCTTTTTTGCATAGCCTCCCTTCCAGTTAGTCTTTTGCTGTGCTCTTTTGGATAACGAGAAAATTGATGCAACGGGAGGCCATTAGTCTGAGACATAACACTTTAAATTGATGCTAACAGGAGTTTGCATTAGACTGACAGTTACTCTTATACTTTCAGTAGCAAAGGGGTTAGAAAGGAAAAATCAGCGATGCTAGCTCTGGGGGAAGAGGACAGCTTATTTCTGGCAGCCTGATGCTGTCAGTGGGCATCCGTGCCACTCACGGGGGTCCTCTCAGCGACCCAGGGCAGGCTCTGGCGAGCCTTGTCAGCCAGCACGCACATCCCACTCTTCCTAGTGTGACATTTTCTTGAATTTGAGCTCTTCTTCCTTCTGTGAGGACATTAGTGAAGTGTTCTTATAATTGCCACTGAGGCAATTAAAAAACATCTATTAGCGTCTGCTGTGAGTTAGGCTGTGTTAGGTGCACTTAGTTCTGATACAGCCCACGGTCAGCCTAGCTTTCTTCTCTACCCCTAACTTAGACGACGGAAATCCCTTCAAGCCCCCTCCCCACCACCGTCCACACCGTGCTGGGGCTGGCAGCCGGCCTGCCCGCCAGGCCAGATGGGTGGTCCTGCCCGTCTCAGGAGCCCGTTCAACTGCTGACTTCAGATTAAAGTCGTAGCTTCGTCTTAATTTGGTTTCACAGAGCCCTTTGAAATGCCAATCATTATTATCTTATTTTTAAAAGAGAGAAAGCAGATGAGCAAAGCCATTCTGTCACCACCTTGGCTTCCCCAGGCCAAGGAGGGCTGGAGGGCCGGCCTGGCCGTTGGTCAGGGAGCTGGCTGGAGCCAGGCCTCCCCACAGGGCATCTGGCCTCCCCCACCTGTGTTTTGATGAGAATTAATTACCACAGTCAGGGGAATCCTCCCCTGAAAGCAGTTCTGTTCTCTTGGCAGTTGTGTTCAGTGTCTGGAGAACGATTGAGAGGGAGGGTGGGCTTGGGTTTTGATCTGTCAATGCCAAGGGAAGGGCTGAGAAAGCGGGTCTGGACCAAAGCAGCCCATCTTCCCAGGCTCTGTCCTCAGTGAATGCTGCCCTGGGTTTGCTGGGACAGGAGGAAAAAGTGGCCCCACACAAGTGCCAGCCTGTGCCCGGGATGCTGCCCTCAGAGCCTGAAGACACAGGGTGGCAGACAGAACAAAAGAGACAGGATGGCATGCACACCACGGTCCCCTCCAGGGCCTCTGGAACCACAGGTCCTCATCTGCTCTGATGGGCCTCTTCCTGGGTCTGGAACCTAGGCCCTGAGAAGCGTGTGGCAGCTCAGGGGACTCCCTGCAGCCCGTCCTCTCTACCTGACCTTGACTTTCCCGTGTCTGGATCCAAGGTTCAGGTTGATTGTAGAGTGAAGGGTCGAAGGACAGCATGAAGACTGGGGCCTGGTTTGGCTGCTCGGTCTGGGATGAGGGTAGCAGTTGCCGAGAATGTGGAAGTTGGCCCCAGAGCATGAGTGGCAGGGGCTCAAGCAGCGTGGTTGCTCCTGTGCCCCCTCACCCCGCCTCTCCCAGTCCTGCTTTCTCAGTCATGAAATGGAGAGGTTTGCCATTGTCACTGGGGCAAGAGAACGGGGCCTTGTAACAGGCTCAGAGAATCCTGAGTGCACATCTGCCTCTTCTGAGCCGAAAACTCCCTTTGCACCTGGCTCTTCCAGCCACGAGGGCAGCCCTCTGTGGGAGGTAACTGTCGGCCTTAATCTGCACGTAGGGTGGGAGGTGCCAGTCCGCAGTTGGCCTGCCGCTTGCACAGGGACACCTACAAAGCCCTCATGCCAAGAGCAGATACACAGGACGGTGGTTTGAGGGGCAGGGTTGATGCGTGGACCCTGACGGGGGTGTGCGGGTGGTGGAAGTCGGATGAACCCCCTTGGTCTGTTGGGTGGAGAGGGGCTCCCGGCTGTGCAGCCTCCCCCTCGTGTGCAGCATTCTCCCTCCCTCTCCTGCAGGGTGCCCACACTGTAAGAAGGTCATTCCACACTTCACTGCCACTGCTGACGTCTTCAAAGATGACCGAAAGGTAAGGATACACCTCTTTATCGCTTGTCCTGCCTCCAGCTCTGCCCTGTCACCGATTCCCACACCTTCTTCCTTTCCATTCAGTCCCTTCCCAAACAGGATCTGCTGGGCAGGGTAGAGCAGGCTGGATTTATGCTGCAAAATCAACCAAAGGGGAGACACTGAGCTGTAGCAGCCCTTCCTTGGAGTGGTAGAGAGGTCATCTGTTTATTTTGTTTAGAGCTTGAACCTTTTTACAGTAGGATTTGTAGTCGTGCATTACTTATATAATCAAAAATACAAATTTAAAAAATCCAACACAAGTTGACTCTAAGCAGCCAAGGTGGCAGAAAGCAGGCTACGTCTGTGGAGCTCCGTAAGTGAAAGGCTCCTGGAGCAGCCGACTGATAAAGCATAAAATTAACAAGCTAGGCCTGCAGCCTGGGTTAGAGTGCGTGGAGCAGGGGCCCCCAGGCACATCCACCAGGTAGCTCCAGCAGCCAGGGCAGTGCAAGCTGCTGCCTGGGAGGGCTTGTGGGGCCAGAAGAACCCGGAACTCAGGCTGGTGTGGCTTCACTGTTGCTCACCTGTGTAACCTGGAAGGAGTCACATCAAGTCTCCAGGCCATGCGTTCCCTTCTCTGTAAAGTTGGAGGCCAGTCTAAAAGAACACAAGGGCCATTCCCAGCCTGGAACAATGTCATAGGAACCTGTCCCCTGACAGGCCCCGGAAATGCACCCACACACTCCAAACCCAAACTCAACTTCATCTCTGCCGTGTTGCCTTATTTTCCTGGGTGGAATCCTCAGGCGGCGAAGGAGCTGTCTGGATGCAGGCAATAGGATCACCTTGAGTCGGCCAGGCAGGGGTGGCAGCGATGGGATGGAGAGTGCTTACCAGGACAGCAGGTGAGAGGGAGCCAGGCTGGGGCACAGGCTCATGTGTGGAGAGTGGGGACACACTGGGGACTCAGACCCCAGGACCCTGCCCTAGACTAGGGGAGCCCCATCATCACCCACAAGTCCTGGCTGTGCCCTTGAAGGAACCCCTCACTCCTGCAGGAGGGAGTATAAGGACCAGAACCATATTTTTTCTCCTCTTGCCACTTGGCCCAAGTTGAGAGGGACATGGCCAGAAGGGGGCTTCCCATCTTTAGTCTCTCCCACCACCCGCCCCACGCCTGCCGCCAGGGCCTGCGCATCTGCCAGTCTGGCTGCACGTGCTCTGGGGGCTCCAGGGTGGTCCGGCGTAGCCCGGCTGTCCATCCCCGCAGGGTCCGTCACACTGGGCACTGGGTGACATGGGGAGGCCTTTACTCCCCAGAGAACACTCTGTGCTCTGGACAAGACAGGATTGTGGCAGAGGTGTAGGGTCTCCCTGTCCCCTGCCTGCTTAGGTCTCCATGGCTCTGGGGTCTGTGAGGGTATCACCTCAGTCCCAACAAGGCCAGGCCAGCTGTGCCCACAGCAGGCAGCCGAGGGTCCACCCTCCTCCTGGATGTGCAGCGAGATGAGCCCCCTCCCCCCACCTGCTGCCCAGTGGTCTCCTGACCCCTGCCTCCGTCCATCACCCTCCCACCTGGGATCCTTGTCCTCCACGGCCCCTTCCCTAACACCATTCATTCCAGCACTAACAGTGTGCCAGCCTTTCTCCACTTGGCGTGTCAGCTGCTGAAGTCTCCTCGTAAGCTGCTGGGAGGAAGTGGAGGCTCTACTTACGTACAGAGGCCCCATTTTCACAGTGACATCCTCCTTCTCTGAGACATTGCTGTACCTTTGCTTAATTGTCTTAACTTGGACCAATAATGTTGCTGGCCATTTCCTAGGGTCGTTCCCTCTGTTTCTCCTTCCACCTTCCTTATTCCAAGCCAGGGATAACCCTCATTTTCAGAAGCACACTTAACCTCTCTGTCCCAGGCAGCTGGCAGGCCTGGCTCCTGGAGGTGGCTCTCGGTAACCTCAGGGCAGCATTCTGTCTCTGGCCTGGGGGACTGACGTTACTGGTGCCACATTGCTGGGTGCCATTCTAGGCCATCAGATCAGACTCTCTCTGGCATGGTTCCCAGGAGCCATTATTTGTAAGAGCTGGCTCTCGTGCTGGCCACAGGCTGGTGTCGACCTCTGTCCTGTCCAGTTCTCTGCTTCCACTCATGACTCCAGAGAGGAGCCGTGGAATGCCCAGTGGGTTATTGCAGCCAGAACTGGGTCTCCTGACATCCCACCTCTTAGCTGGAATTGCATTGTTTTCCATCCAGAAGCCAGTCCCAGTTCCTTCCCCAATCAATATGCAATTGGTTGCTCACTTCGTTTTCATAGCCAAAGTCAATATTAGCTCCTGCAGAGATTTATTTTACTGAATCAATAAAGCCGCATGAGACAGTTCACATTTTAGCTAGGGAGCCTCCACTCCCAGCAGCTTATGGGGGGACTTCAGCAGCTGACACGCCAAGTGGAGAAAGGCTGGCACACTGTTAGTGCTGGAATGAATGGTGTTAGGGAAGGGGCCGTGGAGGACAAGGATCCCAGGTGGGAGGGTGATGGACACAGGCAGGGGTCAGGGGACCACTGGGCAGCAAGGGCGGGTGGCTCATCTTGCTGCACATCTAGGTGTGCCCAGCCTGGTGGTGAGCACGGCCTGCAGTGCAGCTCTTGGCCAGGTGCGAAGGTCATCCCGGCGGGGTCCCTGAGGCAGCAGGAGCGCTTCCTCTGTGATTGACTTAGAGGCTGCCGTAACTGGACCCACGTCGTGTATAGTCCCCAACATGTTTACAAAGCCGTCTGCCCATCAGGAGGGCAAGCTCCCTGAGGACAGGGACCTCTTTTGTCCTCAAATCCCCTGCAGTCTTTACTCCTGAGACCTCTGTAAATGTTGGTTGAATGAAGGAACAATAACATATTTAATATTTCTTGAGAGTCCCTCTCTCATCAATACTTTAAAAGCGTTATGTCATGTTATTCTCACAATCGCTTATTCAACTAGGTATTACTGCTTTCCCAATCAAAGACCGACTCTTAGAGAAGTCGAATGACTAGCCCAGAGTTACCCAGCCGGGAAGGGTTAGCATTAGAATGGAGTCAACAGGTATTGTCAGAGTTCTCCCAGAAGCCAGTGGGGCCTGGGACTTGACCACACGGGGTTTATCTGAGAGGGGATAGAGGAGGAGAGAGCAGACAGGAAGGGAACCAGAGCAGGGGCATTAATGAGCAGATTATTCACTGGCGTTGTTTCTAGCTCTCCACAGCCTGGAGGTGCAGGTGCCAGTGGCAAGTGCTGGGCCAAGGGAACACGGCAGGGCCCTGGCAGCAGGTACCATGGAACAAATCTAGGAGTTAGGGGTGTGCATTTGGTGCTGCTGGTGAGTTCAGTACAAATCTTGAGTGGGCATGAAGGGGGCAGGCATTTACACGGCGAAACTGGGAGAGATGAGAAATTGGGAGATCCTCTGCCTTCCTTCCAAAGAGTCCACGCCTCTTCCTTGAGAGAGGGTCCGCACTTGTCTCTTCTCTTATGGAAACTGAGCGTGGAGGAGGCTTTGCAGCTAGAAGTAGCCCTCTTTGTGTGCAGCTGGCAGCTAGTTTAGGTGATTCAGAATAAGTACACATTTTTAATTTAGTAGATTTATAAAATCATACACTACATTTCCCACAGCTCCAGGGCATGTATACAAATTAAATTTATAATTTAAAGTGGATGCAGGGAGAACAGGGGCCTGGAGCAACACCCATCAAATACTTTCACAGCTTAGCAGGGGAGCATTGGATCCGGGGCCTGGGCCTCCAAGAAGGCTGCCGCTGCGGGAGGCCTCCCCTGGGCTGGGCCCCTCCCTGGCTGCCCGGAGGACGGCCAGAGGAGCGTCTGCCTCAGGTTTCTAAGTAATTGTAAAGGTGCTCTAGAGGGTGAGCTGGGGTTCTCAGAGTCTGCAGGGACTGGCCCGCAGGTCTGGGGGGGTCAGGCTTCATATGGATGCCTGGGAACAAACAACAATTGAACCTGCCCGGAGGAGACAGCTGCCCCGCTGCCCCCGCCAGGTGGTGCCTGTGGGATCGAAGGGCAAGTGCCATCAAACCTGGCTTTTGAAGAGAAGCTGTCGAGCCACTTCTTTATGAAAATCTTGTGGCTCTTTCTCTAGGTTGGTAGCTAATTCAAATTTTTAAAAAAATTCTGTGTGGGCCAAATAGAACAGGACTGAGAGCCAGATACAGATTGTGTGCAGCAAGTGCGCAGACTCTGCTCTATAAAGTGGTACTATGGAGCAGCTGGCCGCAGATCCTGCTGGTCTGCGGCCTGTTAGGAACTGGGCTGCACAGCAGGGGGTGAGCGGCCGCCCAGTGAAGGAAGCTTTGCTACGTTACTGCCTGAGCTCTGCCTCCTATCTCCTCCCAAGCCAGAAAGGCTGGGGACCGCTGCTGTAGAGAATGCTGCAGCTGAAGAAGAGGTAGAAGGAAGGCGGGAGGGCAGGTGTGGCGCGCTGGTGCCCAGTGTGCAGGCTGTACCTCACTCTCCACTCTGACCGTCAGTTCTGCTGCTCACGGAACAGTAGTCCTGTTCACTTGCGCACACAGTGAGTGGCCAGAGTGACTGCTGGTGGCCCTCTCCTACCTGGTGAGGGGGCCTTTGTTGAAATGTAAATAACCAGCAGTCAAAGAACTCATGAATCATGGCTGTTCAACAGGTCAAGCTATGGGAATAGTTCCGTCTGACTTCCTTAATGCGCTCGGCTCTCAGAGACCCCATGGTCATTCCTCTCTCAGGCCTGGGCTGGTCTTCTCGGGTGCTCATCATGCAGCTGGTGGCGCTCATCACTCAGGGTTCATATCAGATGTTACCTCCTTGGAAAGGCGGCCTTGGCCATCCTGGAGAAGGCAGCCCTTCTGGCTATTGCCTTGTTGAATCACCCTCTTAATTTCTTCGGAGCAGTCACTGGGCTCTAAAATGATCTCACTTACTACGTGTCTTTCAGTAGTAAGTCACTCCATAACTGAGCTGTTTCAAAGTCACCTTGTATCCTTAGCACCTAGAACATATGACAGGACTTTGGTAAATGCTGGCCTCTCATCAGAATCGGTCCTCCCCTCTCCTGTGATGCTTTTGTATTGCCTGTTGTCATTACTACACCCTCTCCCCTCTTTCCCGGCTTTGTGACCATGAACAGGGAGAAAGTTCTGTGTGCCTGCTTTATACCGTCTTGTTTTGAGAGAACACCAAATAATAAGAAAACACCACCCAGCACGTGGAATTTGTAATATGGACAAGAAGAGGCCTACGGCCAATTTGGGAACCTCTTTCTGACTAAAAACTCTGTTTGCTTTGGTCATGCAGGACTCTTCTAGTTTCTGGAAAGTGCCCCCTGGCTGGAACTTTCTTTGCTCCTGTTTCAGTCTTGGCTTAGCTGGCAAACTGTGCAGAGTGTCTTAGTTCCACTCTCCTGGGCTCTCTTGGCATCCAGGACCATCTCCATCGTACCTCTTACCATGCTTTCAAATTGTCTCTGTCTGCCGTCCTTTATCTGAACAGACACCGAGCACCTACTGGGGACGGAGCTTGTGTATAGGGCCGGTAGGAATGACTGTAACAACAGTTGGGGCCTGACCTGGTATCCCAGTTGGTGAGAGTCATTCCAGTATGCCAAGATTGCAGGTCCAATCCCTGGTCAGGGCACATACAAGAATCAGCCAATGAGTGCATGAATAAGTGGAACAACAAACTGATGTTTTGTGCGCTCTCTCTCACTCTTTCTTCCTCTCTCTAAAGGTCAGTAAGTTTACCAAAAAAAACCAGCTGACATTTACTGACTGCTAACCATGTGTCAGGGCCCGGTGCCTCTGGGAACTGAGGCACCAGTGGCATAGGTAATTTTTCTTAGGTCTGAATACGCAACCAAGCCAACATTCGCGCTCGGGAAACTTGACTTCAAAGCTTTTGCTCTTAACCTTGGAACTAGACTGCCTCCCAAGCAGATGTTCAGGGAATATGAATTGGTTTATGAATGGATCTCACAGTGCCTTGCAGAAAGTATCACAAAACCTGTGCTGTTTACAACTGCTTTCAAGTCATAATTTCCATTATGGTCACGATAGCCGTCCCTTGGTATCTTGGGGGATTGGTTCCAGGACTGCCCACAGATACCAAAATCTGAGGATGCCCACGCCCCTTATATAAAATGTCTTCTATTTGCATATGACCTACTCTGGCATGTAGGCGACAGCAGCTTGTGCGTGCACATCACTTCATTCCACTGGATTCAGCATCGTGCTTGGCACGTGGCAAGATCAAATTTTGCTTTTTGGAACTTCTTAGGAATTTCCATTTTTCAAAATTTTTTGAGTTGCAGGTGGTTGACTCCATGGATGGGAATCCTGCAGATACAGATGGGCTGCTGTGCTCCTGATTTTAAAAGGTAGTCTCAGGGCACGCCAAGCCGAGTGCTCAAATCTTAACCAACTGCCTTGGAAATAAAGAACAGGCACCATCGGTCTCAAGGGAGCTCCAGGTGGGGGATGTGGCGGTCAACTCCTCCCCGCTGCTGGGGAAAGACCTCAGAAAGCACCTGGCGTGGGCCAGGTGCAGCCCGCGTGCATCATCCAGGCCTCAGCTCTCAGCTGGAGGCCGGGTGCCGACCCTTCTCCGGTCCCCCACAGATCTCCTGTGCTGCTGTTGACTGCGTCAGAGATACGAACCAGGACCTGTGTCAACAGGAGGCCATCAAGGGCTACCCCACTTTCCACTACTACCACTACGGGAAGTTTGTAGAAAAATATGACAGTGATCGGACGGTGAGTTGGGGAGAGGAATCCGCCCTGAGCTCTTTCTGCTGATGGGCAGGGAAACCGCCACTGAGGAGCAGCAAAGGGGGCCTCTAGAGGGCCCGTCAGGGCTGAGAAGGCAAGAGCCTGGGCCAGGCTGGAAGAGGGTCTGAGGAGGTCGTCACAGAAACCCTGCCCCAGAGCCAGGGTGGCTTCTGGGGTGTGTGAGTTTCCTTGCCTGCTTCTCAGAGCTTCTCTGTGGAGCATCCGGCCCTCCCGACCCTCCCAGCGTCACCAGCTGCCTGCGCTGGTTCGGCCAGTTTCTGTATGTGGAGGGTCAGGGAAGGGGAGTGAGGGAGAGCATGCACATCTGTATCGGGGGTTAAAATTCCTCATCTCTCTCTCTTTCCCCTTCCCTACAGGAATTGGGATTTACCAATTTTATTCGAACCCTCCGAGAGGGAGACCACGAGAGACTAGGGAAGAAGAAAGAAGAGTTGTAATGTCTGCCTCAGAGAAAGCTTTTCCATTACACTGTGAATGATACCCTGTTTTATTGTTCTTTCTGAATTTCCACACTTCTGAAGACAGTTTTTTAGAGGCGCTTATGGCCATTTTGTACAATTTTGAAATAAAATTAAGCCAGTTGTTTGGTGGTGTGGGTTATTTCTGCAGAGCCGGTGCTAAGGAAGGATGGGCGCTCGTGTCCTCCCTCATCCCACCTCGCGTTCCAGGGGGCGAACCGCTGTCCAGGGTCACCCACACAGAAGACACTCCCGAGGGCGCCACGGGGCACCGGCCCTTATCAGTCATTGAAGAGCAGAACAAGGAAATTGGACCACAGAATATCCTGTCGGAAAATGACTAGTGTTGCAAGGAAATACATCCAGGTGATCAGGAAAAATGGGATGCTGAAGCCAATGGTAACCAAGCATTAGCTTTTTCTGGGTCATTGTGGTTTCAGTCTTGTGTGTTTTCTTGGAACTCATTTACATATTTTTCTTTCTCCCACAATTTCTGCCTTCTCTTTCTCCTTCCAGTCCCTTCATGCTGTCCCTTCAGATAGAAGTCTCCACGTCAGGGATGAGTGCAATGGTCAAGCCCAGGCTCCAAGGGGGAAGGGAGTGGAGGAGGGGACTTCGAGGTGGCTTGCCCTGCACACAGACTGGAAGGGGTGGTGTAGGGAACATGGTGTATTCTCAGTATGCAGATGTTGGGTCTGTTAACCAGCCTGCCTCCGACCACAGTAACCTCCCAGCCTTCATACCACCTTCTGCAAGGACAGTGCCACCCAGGTTCTCTGCTCTGATGCCTCATTCTGCCTCCTGCCTGTGTTCTATCCTCCCAACCATTTTCCCCACTAGCCCTGCTTTCTGCATCCCTGTATGACTAACACCCCGCCCTGTGCCCACGGGTGCTGCAGAGCCAGAGCACCCCATGCTGCGTCCACTCAGTATTTTTCCACGGGGTATAGAACTGCCTTGCACCGGCTGCCTTGGTTTCAGTTGTAAGCAGTGGTCCTGGTACTTGGCAGCACAGTTTGGTGGCCTTGTTGGGGAGTGGCCGTGTGGAAATGTCCAGCCCTGTTTCCTGGTCTGGCCCCCTCCCTCAGAGCCTCCATCCTTCTTGCTGATAGGTTGGTGGGGAGGACGATCAGAGCCCCAGAGTTCTTCATGGTGTGCTGACAAGGTGCCACTCCCAGAGCTCTTAAGTGAAATCAAAAGTTCTGAGAGCTCTTGTTTCAGGCAACGTCTCAACTTCCCAATACCCCGGCCTACTCCCGCATCATCCTTTCAGTCTTTTATTCCCTCTACTTCCTTAGCAGTGCTCCCTCCAAAAAAACCACACATGTAAAAAAAGAGCATGCCCCAAATAAATCATTTATCGACCCAGTTTAGCAGGGAGGGCCTGAGCTTAACTCCAGGCAGCGCTGCTTCCTGTGTGGCCAGGACTCAGAGTTTCCCTGGGTCCCCACGGAGCAGTGTGAAAGCTTGCTGAGAGTCTAGCTGATTAGCTTCCCGCGGGGGTCATCTCAGTGAGGTCACAGCTGGCCTCAGAGGTTCAGAGCAGCAGCAGGAATGAGGTGGTGGCCAACCAGGGCTAGAGAAGGAAGAGTGGCCAAGCCCCAGGCTTCAGTAGCAGGCAGTGACAGAATACCCCCCAGTGGCCACCACGTCTGGTGCGGCATTGACCACGGGGACCGAGGATCTGTAAGAGCTGGCATGGGTCTAAGTTCCCCCTCACTGTCACTGGGACAGAGTGAACCTTTGTCCACATCTTGTGTGGAAGGGAGGATGGGAGCTCTGAAAGATGACATTCACCTGGGGAATCATCCCAGAATTGCCTAAAGGTAACTTTCAGTTTATTGGATCAGACTGCGATCACCACTTGTACTACACAAGTGGGCACTGTGTAAACACAGAGCTCCTACATGCCTGAGGAAATGCGGTGCCCCGTCCTAAACACAAGAGTGCAGGTGAGGCCCGGCCAGCACAGGCTGGAGAGGACCATGGGTCCCTTGTTCCAGATTTTATAAGATAGATCTTGGTTAATCAAGCCCAAGATTTCGGGCTCATTGTCAACAAAAACCATCAAAACTTTCGCACTACTCATGGAAAAGATCAACCCTTGATAATTTTCATGGGGTATTTTTTTTTCACCAGTGTTCAAGGTAATATATGCGATATAAGACTTTGAAAAATACAGAAGAAAACTTAAATCACTCAAAACCCTGCTATCACCAAGTACTATTGAATGCAGTCCATTTTTCATCACAAATGAAATTGCTCAGTGTTTTATAACTTTAAAAAATTCTACAAAATATTTTAATGTTTTCCTATATCATTAGCTATTCTGTGTCAACATAGTTTTTAAAGACTATATAGCAAGAGTTTCTCAACACTGTTTCTTGGCACTATTGACATTTTTGGGACAGGTAATTCTTTGTGGTGGGTGCTTTCTTATACATTGTACAATTTTTAGTGGTATCTCTGGCCTCTACCCACTACAATGCCAGTAGCACCACCTCCCCCCAGGTTATGACAAGCAAAAATGTCTCCAGACTTTGCCAAATGTTCGCGGGGAGGAGGCAAAATCTCCCCCTGCTGAGAACTATTGCTGTATAGTACTTCATGGTATGTAAGTATAATCATTTACTTATAAATCTATTATTACATGTATATATTATTAGCAGTTATTCCTAACCATGAATAATACTTGAATGAACATCTTTGGTTGGGTTATTTTACACAATTTATATGTTTTCAGAAGTGGCTTTCTGGGTCAAAGAATATGCTTATCTTTAAGGCCTGTGATGTATATTATCTATTTTCCTTCATTGGTGTGCCTATTTATACTCTTACCAAGACTATATGAAATTACCTGGTTTTCTAAACTGCTAGCTCTTGGAATTATAATTTTTAAAGATATTTGCAAAGTTTTATATAACTTTTAAGACTATTTTTCTAGTTATATTTTATCTTGAAAATTCATCTTTGTTTTAGCCTGCCAGGATACTTTAGAATCTATTTCTGTCTCTTTCTGTCTTTAACTTTATGTCACTTGCAAACTTGATGAGAATTAAAACGTTGTTAAAGAATGTAGCCTAGAATCCTGCACAGCCCTTTACTGTTTGGATGCATTTTTAGCCACATTCCATTTGATGCTCCCACAATCACATGCTGTTGTATATGAAGAGGCTGAGGCTCTTGGAGATTAGATCATTTGTCCAAGGTCACAGAGGTGGTTAAGTGGCAGAACTCAGAGGTCACACAGGGTTTCCTCTCTCCCATGACCAACAAGACTTAGTTGGAGATTCTTCCTTTTAGTGATTGTTGCTTCCTTTTCAAGCCCCCACTAATCATTATTGTACTAAACAGCATAATGCCCACTTAATAGGTCTTCCCACTTCTGGTCAAGATGGAGGCATACGTAAACATGGCTCACCTTCTTGCAAAACCACATCAAAATTACAACTAAACTACAGAACAACCATCACTAAACCATCAGAAGTCAAGTTGAATGGAAGTCTGACAACTACAGAACTAATGAAACCAAATCCATCCAGACCAGTAGGAGATGCAGACACACAGAACGGGCTGGTCCTACACCCCATGTGTGATGGATAAAAATTTGGGAAGAATATCTCAGGAACAAGGGACTCCAGCCCCACACCAGGCCTCCCAGCCCAGGGTTCCAGTTCCAGGAAGATAAGCCCCTATAATACCTGGCTGCAAAAACCAGTGGGGTTTGAGTTGGTGAAAGGAACTACTGGATTTCCAAGCAATTCCTCTTAAAGGGCCTGCACACAGAATTACTCAAATTCACTCTCTCTGAGTTCCAGAATGGGGGTAGCAGCTTAAAAGGCACCAGTGGCATAGAGGGAGGAACTGAAGTGTCTGGCATCAGGGTAAGAGCTGGGGGATAGTTTTCTCCCAGACAATGGTGGGCAGAGGTCATTGTTTCTCTTCCCCTCCCCCCACAGAGCCTCAGAGCCAGCAGGTGGACACCATATCTGAGACTCCATCAACCTGGCTCACACTGTTTGCCCCACCCTGGGGATTCGCTGACACTGCCCCACCCAACTTAGAGCCCACCAAAGCTGTAATAGTAGCTTTACCATATAAATGGCCTATCTTGGCTAATGCTTCACACCTTTCCAAATCCTCCCAAACAAGCAACAGCTGGCCTCAGTGAGCCCCATCCTCTGATAGCACTTGCTAATTGGCCCCAGGCCAAGAAGTAGCAGCAGTCACCCTTGCATTACAGCTTGGATCCACCTGGGAGCCTCCAAGACCAGTACAAGTAGCAGCCATCTGAAATTGCTTTGTACCTAATGCTGGGTGTCCCCACGGAGAACACAGGTGGTGGCTGACCCTGGCCTGCAACGCTGAGAAACCCCAGAGCTTGCGCACCCAGTAGACAGCTACAGACTATGGCAGGGCACCACCTCCCTGCCCCTTCACAGCTTGTCCTACACAGAGGGTGGAGGTTGGTGGTCAGTGGTCACAGCCAGTCATTGCAGCTGTCTCACTGGCCTGAGTAAATCCTTCCCATGACCTGCCAACAGCAACCAAGGCTCAACTACAAGAGGAGGGTGTACTCAGCTCACACAAAGAGCACACCTCAAGTACCCAGCTTGGGTGATACAAGAGGCTGTGCCACTGGAACCTTCAGGACACCTACATTAGGCCATGTTACCAAGACAGGGAGTCATAGCAGTTCTACCTAATAGATAGAAACAAACACAGGAAGGCTGCCAAAATGATACAAACAGCCCTAATGAAATAACAGATCAAAATTCCAGAGAAACTACTAAACGAAATGGAGATAAGCAATCTATCAGATGTGGAATTCAAAACACTGGTTATAAGGATGCTCAAGGAACTTAGTGAGGACCTCAACAGCATAAAAAAGATCCAGGCGAGAATGTAGGATACACTAATACAAATGAACAATTTACTGGGAAACAACAGTAGAATGGATGAAACCAAGAATCAAATAAGTGATTTGGAACATAAAGAAGCAAAAAACAGAACAACAAGAAGAAAAAAGAACGCCCCAAAACAAGGATGGTGTAAGGAGCCTCTGGGACAACTTCAAGTATTCCAACATTTGCATCATAGGAGTACCAGAAGGAGAAAAGAAAGAGCAAGAAAATTGGAAGACTAATTGAAACAATAATAAAAGAGAACTTCCCTAATTTGGTGAAGGAAATTAGACATGCAAGTCCAGGAAGCACGAGTCCCAAACAACATGGATGCAAAGAGGCCCACACCAAGACACATCATAATTTAACTGCCCACAGGAACAAGTATAAAGGACACACGAACAAAACCTGGGGGGGTGCGGAAATGGGAGGGAGGTGGGGAGGGTTGGGTGGGTGGGCTGGGATGGGAGGAAAAGATAGAAAATTGTTCTTGAACAACAAAATAAAATTGAAAAGAAAAGAAAAAATTAAATGCCCAAGGATAAAGATAAAGAGAGAATCTTAAAAGCAGCAACAGAAAAAGTTAATTACCTACAGGGGTGTTCCCATAAAAATGTCAGCTGATTTCTCAAAAGAAACTATGCAGGCTAGAAGGGATTGTAAAGAAATATACAAAGTCATGAAAAGACTTTGGGGAACTACATCCCCTCAGGGAACTACACCCAAGATCGCTCTACCCAGCAAAGCTTTCATTTATAATCAAAGGGCAGATAAAGAGCTTCCCAGACAAGAAAAAAACTAAACGAGTTTATCATCACCATACCATCCTTATATGAAATGTCAGAGGGACATCTTTAAGAAAAAGAAGATCAAAACTATAAACAATGAAATGGCAATTAACACATACCTATCAATTGAATCTAAAAATCAAACTAAGCAAACAAGAAGAACAGACAAAATCATGGAAACGGAGATTGTTTTGATGGTTGCCAGATGGGAGGAGGTTTGGGCAAATGGGTGAAGAGGTGAGGATATTGAGAAGTACAAATTGGTCATCACAGAATAGCCATGGAGATGTACAGTATAGGAAATGGAGAAGCCAAAGCACTTATACACATGACCCATGGACATGAACAAAGGGGTGGGGATTGCCTGAGGGAGTGGGGGGTTCTGGGTGGGGTGGAGTGAAGGGGGAGTAATTGGGACAATGATAACAGCATAATCAATAAAATATAATACAAAATAAGTCTTCCCTTTCCTAGACTATGACTTAGGCAGTTCTCACATAATTTTGGACTCTGGAGGAAGATTTGTCTGGGCCAAAAAAAGAAAGAAAGAAAAAACAACCTGTAATTATTTTAAACAAGTTTGTCCTTCAAACTTTTACCCAATATTGGTATTTTAAAATTTATTTTTATTATATGTACCTTCTCTGTAAAAAAATCAACAAATACCTAACTCATATCTACATATATATAAAGTATATATTTATATATAAAATGTATGCTTAGTTATTAACTTAGTGTTAGTGTGCATATGTGTGTGTGTACACACACATATATGGAGAGAGAGAGAAAGTCAATTTTTGCCCTCCAATTGCACGTCCCACAAACAACTACGGTCAAGTTTGGTGTGTATCCTTCCCAGCATTTTGTTTTTTGTTGTTCATAAACAAATATATAGTATGCTTTTTATGTGTGTGTATGTATATGTATACATGTATGTATGTGAATATATATTTTTTTATTCAGAAAACTCTTTTTCACTACAAGATCACATATAAATTTATTACTGGCATTTTAAAATGCATCTCAAATTTATCTTGATTTAAGGAATGACAAAGACATCCAGCTTTTTGTCTTTCAAAATGGTTAGTCATTTGTCCCAATACTATTTTTCTTTCCTGACTGAATATCACTTTTACGTATAGTGAATTCAAAATTTGGGTGTCATGCTTTCTTCCCTGTTCCACTAATCTATGTACTGTCATTTTATTTTATTTTCTTACTCTGATTTTAATTAATGTTTTAATTTTTAGAATTTTCCTAGCTTTTTTGCATATTTTTTTTCATTTAAACTTTTTGTCTTAGCTTGCAGGTCCTTCCAAGCAAAGACCACCCTGTCTGTTTCAGTGCAATGCTCATTCTCTGGGATAGAGTAAACAAACAAAAGTGGTGGGGTTGTCACTTTCTTTTCTCATGCACCAACATTATGTTGTTGGCTCTGAGCAGTGAGCCCAAATCTCCTTCCTTGAACCTGTTATTCTGGACTTAATTAAAGCAGCTTTTTTTGTAGCCTTTGTGTTGCAAGGCTCAGTGAGCTGGGCCGCTCTCCTACAAGGTCTTTTATATGTACCCTCCTTGCTCCCGTGCTTTATGATCTGAGCTCCCCTCCCAGTGCAACCCCGCTAGATTCTTTGACATGTATCCTCCTTTTCTTTTCACTGAGGTCACTTCCAATTGTAAAGTCAAAAAACACATTCTCAAGAACGTCCTCATCCTCTTAAGCCACATCTCCTACTCTGAGTATTTTAGTTTAGAGGGAAGGCATTCTTTCTAGAACAGCCGACTTCCCAGCCTGAGCTGAGAGTTGGGCCCCACAGATCCCAGCTGCCCTCCTATCTCAAGCTCTAAGTCCCTCGGGATGAGGAAAAGTCAGGAAGGCTGCCATCAGCCTCTTGTCATTGGAAACTCCAGGGACTGAATTCCCTACAACCACCAGGATTTTCTGTTACTTCACTCTCTGGAAAGAGGATAGATCAACATCCTTGCCCCTCTTTCCCCTGGTGCTATTGTTCTCAGTTCTGATTGCATGGCTAATCACCTGAAGAGCTTTAAAAACTACCAAGGCCAGTGCCCCATCCCCAAATAGCTGAACCAGAATCTCTAGAAATGGGGCCCTGGTACCTACATGTTTCAAGTGATCTCCAGGTTGTTCTAACATGCAGCTGGAGTTAGAACCAGCAGGTTCACTGGTGTGCAATGCTGAGCTTACACAATATATATGGAAGCAAGGCTAGACAAAACTTGGAAAAATCAAAGGAAAGAAGCTTTCCAACAAAAGTATTCTTCAAAACCTTGGAAATTTTTTGTAGGATTAAGTAATTAAGTTGCATGTGATCTCTTGCTACCTTTAACTCTCCTGAAATTTTTTTCTAAAGAAACATTCAGTAGGAAGCTGTATGTGTAAATCTGCCCACATTATCACTGAAATCAGCACAGGGTCTGTGCAGTAAAAATACCTTGGCTTTAAGTCTCAAAGGCAGCAAAGTAAGCCACAGTAACAAACCTCTATATTTGTCCAGACCATAGAGTGAGCAGCACACGCAGAACATGACGCTTCAAATGCTGCCACATCTCGGGGTGTTCAGCCTGGCATCTAGGCTGGGAGTCTGCCAAGCAAATGTCTCCTCTAACAGGATGTTAAAGCTTTGGCAGGCTCAGACATTCATCCCCGTCATCACCTGACTGCATTTACCCCTTCTGCTTTCTGCAGCATCAAAAAAAATTGGTCTGGGTTTCAAAATTATTCTATCATGAAATAAACTAACATGCGAAAGCACAGAGGGGCCTATCTGACTGCATGCAGACACTGGGTTTTCAGAAGTTGAAAACCCTGAAAAATAAAAGAGGTGTCAGAAGAAGGTAAATTGCCAACAGCAGTAGCTCAGAGAACATATTCAAGCAACTGAAGCTTCATTGTCAGGATGAGGGGGAAGGTTCTTCAGCTGAGTGACGTGGCTGGCAGTGGAATCTGGGGATATAACTTTTTTTCATACATGCATTCAATCCGTCCTCTTGTTTTCAGCCTCGTTCAGAAGGACTTAAGGCTTCCAAACCCTAACCTACCCAGACTCCTGTGTGATATGAATCTGTTTCTGGGATTTTCCACAGCCAGGTGGGACTTCTGATGTGCTGAGCCACTGACCACCCACCAGCATGACAGAGTCTAGGGACTACCTCCCAGCACTGTTCTTCCCTTAAGAATTACAGCTCCCAGCCTCCCTCACAGAGATCCACCAGCCACAGATCCCCGATTTGTGAGGACTGAAGCTCATGCAATTTAAGGCCCCTTGTAACGCAGTCACTCCAAACCAAGGAGCTGCTCTTCTGTTATGATATTCCAAAAAACTGCCTGGAGGACCAGCAGGTGTGGACATGCCATGGACATGCCGTTTATTACTCACATTATGCACTGATGGCGGGGGATCAGTGCAAGAGCGACTGCACCTCGCCTCCAGCCTTGGTGCTACTTACAGTGTTAGAGAAAGTAGCCTGTGAACATTCTACGCTGCTGTGATAAACACAGGAGCATTCGGACAGCTGGGGCATCCAGACACAGACTGTTTTCCACATTCCTTATGACTGCCATCTGTCCTCTGAGGTTGTGGTGGGGCCATGTCCTGACTTCCACCATAACCCCTTTAAGAAAAATAGTACAAAATTAGGACAAAGGCAAATATTTATTTACAATGAAGAGGAGAAATCACAAGTAAACACTTAAAAAGCTGACACTACCAGAAAAACAATACTGTATTTGCGGGTGGTGGTGTTTATTTTTCTTCAGGAGTCTGTTCAAATGTCATCTCCACAGGGGGATGTGCCCCCTACACAATGAAGTCAGTGCCCTTTTTATCAGTCTTCATTCCCTTGCTCTGCTTTCTTTTATTTCATAGCATTTATATTTCAGATGTCGTGTGTTCTCACTTGTTTATTGTCTTTTCTGCTCAGTGGAATGTAAGCTTTATGAGGGCAAAGACATTTTCTGTCTACTTCTCCATATTGCCCCAACACTGCAGTTGCGGTAAGTGCTCAATGAATGTTTGTTGTATAAATGTTGAATATTTTCACACAGGGTTCAATATTTTACAGTTTTTATAGGTTATCATCCAGTTTTTATAATAATATGCATTGGTATATGCATAGGGAAAAAAACAGAAGTACATAGGTCAAAATATTAAAATTGATTATATCTGATGATGACATTTTTCTTTATCCTGCTTTTCGAGATACTCTGATTTCTTTTCAATGATGTATTTAAAGTTTTACATAAGTTAGAAACATTTCACTTCTTATATAAAGAAGGGCTAGATATAAAATGTACCTAATAAGATCCTGGTTAGTTTTAGTTTTTGTTTTTTAATTGAAAAAGACTTGAACCCTGGCTGTTATAGCTCAGTGGACTGAGCCCTGGCCTGTGAACCAAAGGGTTGCCAGTTTGATTCCCAGTCAGGGCACATGCCTGGGTTGTGGGCCAGGTCCCTAGTGGGAGACACACCAGAGGCTACCACACATTGATGTTTCTCTCCCTCTTTCCTTCCCATCCCCTCTCTCTAAAAATAAATAAATAAAATCTTAAAAAAAAAGACTTGAAGGAAATTCAGCATAAATTAATAGTGGTTACCTCTGGAAATTAGAATAACAGGTGGTTTTTATTAGTATTTCATTGCATTATTAGTTTTTAAATGGGTGTGAATAACTTTCATAATGCATGAAAATCAATACACTAATGTAAAGATAAAAAAGAACAGTAATTTTAAAAAGTGAGATCTCCGTAACTAGAGATGTGTAGGTATTTGGTGGTATCAAAAGAAGGTCATGGGAAGACAAAAAATAGGGTACCTAGAAGGAGGGAATATGGCAGGAATTGGGACATTGATGAGATTAAGATAAAATTGTTAATAGCATAAGAAAGAAGAAAGCAGCCCCAGGGAGGGATGAATATAATAGTGGAGAAGTGGAAAAGAGAAAGGCCCACAAATTCAGTAAGTTGACTTTCCCTCATTTTTATTCAAATGAGAGCCCACCTTCAGAGCTTCCTAAACAGTCCTATAATAATACATTAACAATCGTGTGAATTTCCAGTCAAGATGGAGGTGTAGGTAGACATGCTTCGACTCCTTACACAACCATAGAAAGGATTACAACCAGATCCCAAAACAAATAACACCCAGAACCACCAGAAAATCAAGTTGTATGTAAGTCCAACAACCAAGGATTTAAAGAAGCCACATTCATCCCGATAGGTAGGAGGAGCAGAGTTTCAGAGACAGGCAGAGAAGCAGTGTGGCACAGAAGAGGCGGCAGTGGTGGTGGAATGGATGGTCCCACATTCATGCATGGCGGATAAAAATCAGGAGGGAGCCCTGGTTGGTATGGCTCAGTAGATTGAGCAGTGGCTGGCAAAATAAAGTGTCTCCTGTCGATTCCCCCTCAGGGCACATGCCTAGGTTGCAGGCCAGGTCCCCAGTAGGGGGTGCATGAGAGACAATCACACATTGATGTTTCTCTTTCTCCTTCCCTTTCCTTCTGTCTAAAATTAAATAAATAAAATATTTTTTAAAAATCAGGAAGGGACTTCAACCAAGACGCAGGCATAGGTAGACACACTGTGCCTCCTCGCACAACCAAAAGAAGGGCAATGACAAATTTAAAAACAAAAAACAACCAGAACTGACAGAAAATTGAACTGTATGGCAGTCCAACAACCAAGGAGTTAAAGAAGAAACATTCATCCAGACTGGTAGGAGGGGTGGAAATGGGCAGCTGGGGCAGAGAGGACTCCAGCAAGGTGGCAGCTGCTGGAGCAGGTGAGGTGGCAGCTGGCAGAGCAGGTAGTCCCACATCTGCATGCAGATAAACTGGGAGAAACAACTGGGGAGTGAGACAGTCACACAACCCAGGGTCCCAGGGTGGGAAAATAAAGCCTCAAAACCTCTGACTGAAAAAACCTGTGAGGGTTGTGGCATCAGGAGAAACTCCCAGTCTCACAGGAGAGTTTGTTGGAGAGACCCACAGGGTCCTAGAATGTACACAAACCCATCCACCTGGGAATCAGAACCAGAAGGGCCCAATTTGCTTGTGGACAGTGGAGGAAATGACTGAAAGCCTGCAGAGAGCAGAGCAAGCAGCACTGTTCCCTCTCAGACCTCTCCCCAATGTACAGAATCACCACACAGTAACTTGGGTTTCCTCACCCTGGTGAACACCTAAGGCTCTGCTGCTAACTACATAACAGGTGCACTGAAACAAAATAATACTAATAATAATGGCCCAAATGAAAATACAGATCAAAGTGCCAGAAAAAATTCAACTAAGCGACTAAGAGATAGCCAACCTATCAGATGGACAGTTCAAAACACTGGTAATCAGGAAGCTCACAGAATTGGTTCAGTATGGTCACAAGTAGAGGAAAAAATGAAGTCTATGAAAAGTGAAATAAAGAAAAATGTACAGGGAACCAACAGTGACAGAAAGGAAACTGGGACTCAAATCAATGGTTTGGAGCAGCAGGAAGAAAGAAATATTCAACCAGAACCGAATGAAGAAATAAGAATTCAATACAATGAGGAGAGGCTGAGGAACCTCCAGGACAACTTTATTTTTATTTAATTTTTTATTTTAGTTTATTCAGTACAGTTTCTAACCTTTATTCCCATTCCAGCCAGGACAACTTTAAACATTACAACATCTGAATCATAGGAGTGCCAGAAGGAGAAGAGGAAGAGCAAGAAATTGAACACTTATTTGAAAACATAAAGAAGGACAACTTCCCCAATCTGGCAAAGGACATAGACTTCCAGGAAGTCCAGGAAGCTCAGAGAGTCCCAAAGAAGTTGGAACCAAGGAAACACACACCAAGGCACATCATAATTGCATTAACCAAGATTAAAGATAAGGAGAGAATCTTAAAAACAGCAACAGGAAAGGAGACAGTAACCTACAAAGGAGTGCCCATTAGACTATCAGCTGATTTCTCAAAAGAAACCTTACAGGCAAGAAGAGGCTGTAAAGAAGTATTCCAAGTCGTGAAAGGCAAGGACCTACATCCAAGATTGCTCTATCCAGCAAAGCTTTCATTTAGAATGGAAGGGCAGATAAAGTGCTTCTCAGATAAGGTCAAGTTAAAGGAGTTCATCATCACCAAGCCATTATTATATGAAATGTTAAAGAGACTTATCTCAGAAAATGATAAAAAATATGAACAGTAAAATGACAACAAACTCACAATTATTAACAACTAAACCTAAAAAAAAAAATGAACTAAGGAAACAACTAGAGGAGGAACAGAATCACAGAAATGAAGATCACATGGAGGGTTATCAGTGGGGGATTGGGAGAGGAATAGAGGGGGGAAGGTACAGGGAATATGTAGCTTAGATAGTAGGTAGAAAATAGACAGGGGGAGGTTAAGAATAGTGTTGGAAATATAGAAGCCAAGGAACATATATGTATGACCCATGGACATGAACTAAAGGGGGAAAGGAGAATGCAGGTGGGAGGAGGTCTTCAGGGCAGAGGGGAATGGTGGGGGGGAATGGGACAACTGTAATAGCATAATCAATAAAGCATATTTTTAAAAAATCAGGAGGAATATCTTGGGAGTGAGCAATCCCAGACCTCACTGCCTGCACTTAGAGCACCATGAAGATAAATCCCTATTACCTCTGCAAGTAAAAACCATTGGGGGTTGGGGCAGCAGAAAAAAATGCCAGATTTTTGCTGCTTAAAGGTCCCATACTGACTTAGATTTTATGCAAACCCACCCACTCTGGATTTCATCATCAGGGCAACAGCTAGAAGGGTACCAGTTGCATACAGGTAGTGGGTGAAGTGACTGGAAATGGGGCAAGTGCCGGGAAAACCTCCAGAAGCTAGGCAGCTGCACTGTCCCCTCTCTGAACCCTCCCCCGACATAGAGCCACACCAGTGAATCAGGTTTCCTTGTCCTGGCATTTACCTAAGTCTCTGCCCCACACAATTTATAGGTGCCTTTTCTACAATGGTCCATGCTACTAAGACAGGGAGTCAAAGCAACTCTACCTAATACACAGAAACAAACACAAAGAGGCTACCAAACTAAGGGGACAAAGAAATATGACCTAGACACAAGAACAAAACAAAAACCCAGGAAAAGAATTAAACGAAACAGAGATAGCCAATCTGTAAGATGCAGAGTTCAAATCACTGGTGATCAGGATGCTCAGAGATCTGCTTGAATACGGCAACAACACAAAGGAAGAAATGAAGGCTACACTAAGTGAAATAAAAGAAAAATCCACAGGGAAACAACAGTAAAAGGAAGGAAGCCAGAATTCAAATCAATGTTTTGGAACATAAGAAAGAAATAAACGTTTAACAAGCACAGAAAGAAGAAACAAGAATTCCAAAAAGTGAGGAAATTATAAGGAACCTCTGGGACATCTCCAAACATGCCAACATCTGAATCATAGGGATGCCAGAAGGAGAAGAGGAAGAGCAAGTAATTGAAAACCTATTTGAAAAAATAATGAAAGAAAAATTCCCTAATTTGGTGAAGGAAATAGACATACAAGTCCAGGAAACACAGAGAGTCCCAAGCAAGTTGGATCCAAAGAGGACCACACCAAGACAGATCATTATTAAAATGCGAAAGCTTAAAGATAAAGAGAGAATCTTAAAAGCAGCAAGAGAAAAGCAGAGAGTTACCTACAAAAGAGTTCCCATAAGATTATCAGCTGATTTATAAAAAGAAACTTTGCAGGCTAGAAGGGACTGGCAAGAAGTAGTCAAAGGGATGAAAAGCAAAGACCTACCACCTAGATTACTCTATCCAGCAAAGCTATTATTTAGAATTGAAGGGCAGGTAAAGTGTTTCCTAGACAAGGTAAATCTAAAGGAGTTCATCATTACCAAGCTTCTATTATATGAAATGTTAAAGGGATTTATTTAAGAAAAACAAGAATATCAAAACTATGAACATTAAAAAGGCAAGTAATTCACAACTATCAACAACTGAATCTAAAAAAACAAACCAAGCAAACAACCAGAACAGAAACAGAATGATGGATATAGAGATCATTAGGAGGGTTATCAGTTTGAGGGAATGAAGGGGAAGAATGGGTGGAAATGTGCAGGGATTAAGAAGCTTAAATTGGTAAGTAAAAAAATAGACAGGGTGATATTAAGAATGGTAAAGGAGATGTGAAGCCAAATTATTTATATGCATGACCCACACACATGAACTAAGCGGTGATATTGCTGGAGAGAATGGAGGGTACCAGATGGAGGGGGGCATAGGGGGAAATTGGAACAACTGTAATAGCATAATCAATAACATATATTTAAAAAAAGAAAAAAACAATAATGTGAATGGGTGTATGGTGTAAGATGGTTGTCTGGTTTCATTTTTTTTGCATGTACCAGCCCAGTTCTCACAACATCATTTATTGATAAGACTGTCTTTACTCCATTGTATGCTCTTGCCTACTTTGTAAAATATTAATTGACCATAAAGACATGGGTTTATTTCTGTGCTCTCTATCTGTTCCATTGACCTATGTCTGTTCTTCTGTCTGTTCTTACGTGACTGTTTTGATTGCAGTGGCCATGTAGTATAGTTTAATATCAGGTATTGTTATCCCTCTAACTTTGTTCATCTTTCTCAAGATTGCTGAAACTATTCAGAATCTTTTTTTGGGATACCACATAAATTTTTGGAATATTTGTCCTAGTTCTGTGAAATATGCCATTGGTATTTTAATAGGAATTGCATTGGCTCTATAGATTGCTTTGGGTAGTATGGACATTTTAATTATGTTAATTCTTCTAATTCATGAACATAGTATATGCTGCCACTTATTTGTATCCTCCTCAATTTCTTTCTTCAGTGTCCCATAGATTTCTGAGTACAGGTCTTTTACATCTTTGGTTAAATTTATTCCTAGATACTTTATTTTTATTTTTGGTGCAACAGTAAATGGGATTGTTTTCTTAGTTCCAGAATAAACTCAAATTGGATAAAATACTTAAATATAAGTATTTATTTTTAATATAAGTCATGATACCATAAAATCCTAGATGAAAACATAGGCTGGAAATTTTCAGATATCTCTCATAGAAATATTTTTGCTGATATATCTCCTGGGGCAAAACAAATAAAAGAAAAAATACACAACGGGACTACATCAAATCAAAAAGATTCTGCACAGCTAAAGAAACCATCATCAACATGAAAAGGGAGCCAACTGTATGGGAGGACATATTTGCCAAAGATACATCGAACAAGGGATAATCTCCAAAATACATAAAGAATTCACACAACTCAACACCAGGAAGACAAACAACACAATTAAAAAAATGGGCAAAGGACCTGAATAGACACTTCT
>CM052539.1:100052841-100068606 GCA_028533065.1 Trachops cirrhosus | reverse complement strand
TTATCCAAATATCTTTTCCACTTGTTGTTCTTCCTCTTCTCCTTCTGGTACCCCTGTAATTCAGATGTTGGAATGTTTCAAGATGTCCTGGAGGTTCCTAAGCCTCTCCTCATTTTTTTGAATTCTTCTTTCTTCATTCTTTTCTGGTTGTATGTTTCTTTCTTCCTTCTGGTCCACTCCATTGATGTGAGGCCCATCTTTCATTCCATCACTATTGGTTCCCTGTGCATTTTTCTTCATTTCACTTATTGTAGCCTGCATTTTTTCATCTAGTTTACGACCAAAATCAACCAATTCTGTGAGCATCCTGATCACCAGTGCTTTGAACTGTGCGTCTGATAGGTTGGCTATCTCTTGGTCACTTAAAAGAATGGGTTCTGGAGTTTTCAGTTGTTCTTCTGTTTGAGCCATCTCTTTGTTTTTTGTTTTGTTTTGTTTTGTTTTGTTTTGTTTTGGTCTGTCGCTCCTGTTACATATGAGGGGCAGAGCCTTAGGAGTTCACCAGGGCGGGGCACCCCAGTCACTGGGTTGTGCCATGAGAGGGAACAATGGCGCTTGCTCGGTTCTCCGTTATACCTCAGTCCCTTCTCCCACTTCCACCAAGCAAACTGGGCCCCTCTGGTGCCAATTCCCATGTGGGTGGGCTTGGGCACCCTGTGGGACTTTCCTTTTCTATCAGTGCCCCAAGGCTCTATTTCCCAGTGCTGGGACCTTGGGTTGCGTGCAGTGCCTTGCTTCACAATCACCACCTCACTGGGTCTACTGGTTGCTGCCCCTCGTCTGGGGTCTGCCAGCTGCCGCTCACGTGCCCAGGGTCTGCCTGCTGTTGTCTTGCGCACCCCAGTTACCTTGTTAACCCCGGTTGCCTTTTGTGTCCGGTCCCAATGCTCTCTGCTCTCTGCTCTGCGACCTGCGCCCAGCTGCCTGACTCCGCCCCTCCTACTGGTCTGGATGAACGTGTCTAATGTAACTTCTTGGGTGTCCGACTTCCATATAGTTCAACTTTCTGTCAGTTCTGGTTGTTATTCTGTTTCTAAATTGTTGTTGTCCCTATCTTTGTTTTGCGAGGAGGCACAGTGTGTCTACCTATGCCTCCATCTTGGCTGGAAGTCCCTGGATCCCCCATTCTTAATGGACAATCTTAATGACCTTTGCTCATTAATTTACCATTATTTTGCCTTTTCTTCCCTGCCCTTGGAGCACACTCATATCCTAAATCTTCTTCACCAGTTTGATCTCACTTTCTGTCACTGGACCCTTCCCTGTCATCTGACCCCCAATGTATATTACTTTAACTATGACTCAGTCTGACTCAGTTCCAATCCCACTGAATATTGTCCAATGAGTTCATTTCCATAGAACCCATGTTGGTTGTCCTTTTCTGTCCTCACAATCCCAGGCATTGCTCCCCCAAGCCTGACTAAGAAGGTAGCTCCTGTATGCTGAGTTTCCATGTGAGGATAAGGCTGTGGGAGATGAATTGAGCAATTTCTCCAGGGCTCAAAGAGTCCAGGGAAATTATCAAGGCCAAGCTCTTCAGCTACAATCAAGAGATGTTCCTAGAGCCAGTGAACTGGGAACACTTCAGAGTAAAATGGATATCTATGCAATGAACCAGGAATGCCCCCCACCACAAGGAATGTTGGTTGCCATGCTTTATAGAGCAGCTTGTTAGCAGTTTGAAGATCAAATGTGAAATAAAGCCACAGAACCAGTCATAGGTTTGCCCCTTGCTCAGATACTTCTCAGGTCCCACTGGCCCATGTCCAAAGTGTGCTCAGTGGGGACATGGTAGCTTCCCAGGTGTGGGGTGTCCATATGGAGGCAAAAGGGAGCTGCCTGGGGCAGTGGGAACATGGTCTCTGAGATGCTCGCCCCAAAAAAGAGCCAGGACAGGTATTTAACCCCAGTGAAAGAGAGAGAGGACTCTGAGAGCTCTATTACAGTGAGCAAGGAGGAGGGCAGGCAGACCGGGGGACCTCCCAAGCCAGAAGGAAGATCCATCTTGCCCAGGTCAGGGCAGAGGCTTTGTAGGCAAGACCCCACAAATTCCTGACAGAGAATAAGCAGGCTTCTTCAGAAATAAAATTGAGAAAAAGGATGGGACATTTTTTACAGTTAATTTATGCCTGGAAAAAAGGCAATGAGTAACAAGGTACCTTTCAAAAATCCAAGTCTGTGTGGGCTTCTGACAGAGCCAGGCTCCAGGATCAGGTGAGGGGAAGATGTCTTCATGAGCAGCGGGGATGCTGAAGTTCAGGAGTGCATCACAGTCATGGGCCTGATCCTAAGAAGAAACTGGAGCTTGGGCATGGACTTCACATGTGATAGGAAGGTTGGGACAAGGAGGAACTCCGGTCCTGGCAGAGCCTGGATTTGGGTGTTCGTGCAACCACAAGGTTCCCTTCTTCCCAGAACAAAGGAAAGTGATGAGTGCCACATCCTGTAGCCATCAAGCAGGCTTTAAGGGTCAGGGATGTCCCAGCAGAAATAAGCAATAAGTCACCAAGAATAAGACATATTGACATCTCATACCCCTCAATGCATGGAAGTACACAACATGACTTCTGGAATATTATTGCCAAAAATGCGTAAGCTCAACCTAACCAAAAAAATGCCAGTCACACCCTAATTGAGGGATGTTTCACAAAATAACAGTACTTTTCAAAAGTATCAAGGTCATGGAAAACAAGAAAAGAGTGAGGAAATGCCATAGATGGAAGAGGCTAAGCAGATGTAATAACTAAATGTGATGTGGGATCCTGGGTCGAATCCCAAAACAGAAAACCATTTGTGGAAAAACTAGTAAAATTCATTAAGTCTGTAGTGTTTTACTTATTGCACCAATGTTAACTTTGTGTTTTGATTATTGTACTGTAGTGATGTAAATTAACATTAGGGGAACCTGGGTGAAGTTTATACAGGTATTCTGTACTATTTTTGTAACTTCTCTGTAAATCTAAGATTGTCAAAATAAAAAGTTTTTTAAAAATCCAGATTTGATGACTTTTTCGGTGTTAATTTTTGATCGATTCAATTTCTTCATTAATTATTGGTTTTCTATTCCTTATCTGTCTAGAGAAAAATTTTGCTAATTTTCCTCAAAAGTTTTCCATTTCAACTATGTTTGTGAAATGATTCACATGATACTAATTTGTATTATTCTTCAACACATTTTAAAATCTCTACTGGGTTTATAGTTACATCATTCTTTTCATCAATAATATTATTCATTTGTGCTCTTTCTTGCTCTTTTCCCCTTTGATCAGGACTGCAAGAAGTTTATCTTTTTTACTAGCCTTTCAAAGAATGTTTTGATTTTGTTAATCATTCTTTGTTTTATATTCTCATAATTTCTGCTTTTATTTTCATTATTTTCTTCTGTTTTTTAGTTCATTCTACTACTCTTTTTCTAACTTCTTGAATTAAATTCTTTACTCATTAATTTGCCACCTGTCATGTTTTCTCAGATAAGCAGTCACAAGGAGATGGTTATGTTTCTGGTTCTATTTGACAGCATCACTCAAGCTTTCATATGTAGCGTTTTCATTGCACAATTTTAATGGCCATACTTTCTGTTGTAATTTTTCCTTTAACCCATGGGTTATTTATAAGTATGCCTTGTTATTTCAAAATTGGTTATTATTACTAATTTTATTTTATTAAAACATGGGCATTTGTAGTCTAAATCATATCATTGTCATTTGTCACAAGGCTCACAACACAATTTTAATAAATACAATCTTCACTTTTCCCTCAAAATAGTTATTGGTTGCCAGAAATGAGAAAATGTTTCAAAAAAGAATACATGTAATTGAATGATCTGAGGTTTCAACTTTGGCTCTCCCTCCCCACATCTTTCCAACAATTTTCTATGCTAATGAAGAGTACTGGAGCACACCTTTAGGTTGATTTGTGATTCTGTTCACCAACTTCAAACAAATTACAGCCAATAAAAGTTTTCAAATTAACCTCTTTTCTCTGGCACTTGCAGGTATCAGTGACATTTGTCTCTGGATAGAGGTTATGGAGATTTGCGATTGTGCAGAAGAATATAGGTTCAGAATCAGTACTTATTATTGCTGGTGTTAGAGTATGACAAGTAATATCCTGGTGAATTTATATATTTCCAGGATTTAAACACTGAGCTAAGCTGGAATCTGAAGACAAGGTCAGGAAAGTCACTCTGTAAAATGGAATCTGGTAAGATTTAATACACAAGGGAAAAGGAGTTTTGTAACATGTCTTATTTTGTGGTTTTGAATGCTCTTTTCTATGAGCCCAAGATGTTAGAAGTAATGGTCCTAACTTATCTAGACTAAAAAGAGAATCCAGTAGTAGTTATCCATCACTGCCTGTATTAATTAGGGTTGTACAGATACACAACCGATAGGATGTATATGCATATATGTGTGTGTGGAGAGAGAGAGATAGAAAGAAAGAGAGAGAGACAGAGGCAGAGAGACAGAGAGACAGTGGGAGACTGAGATTTATTTTAAGTAATTGGCTCATAGGATTATAGAAGCTGGCAAGTTCGAAGTCTGATGTGTGGGCCCGCAGGCTGGAGACCCAGGGAAGAGCCAATGCTGCAGTTCACTTTAAGTCTGAGGGCCACCTGCTGGAAGAATTCCTTCTTGCTCAGAGGTCAGTTTTTGTTCTATTTAGACCTTCTATTGATTAGATGAGGTCCACCCACATCACGGAGGACGAACTTCTTTTCTCAAAGTTCACAGATTTTAATGTTAATCTCATCCAGAAACATCCAGAATAATGTTTGACCAGCTAGCAAACACTGTGGCCCAGCCCAGTTAACCCATTAACATTGACCTTCACACTGCCCAAGATGCATAGGGGCCACAATTGGTGGCTGCTAGTATTTTAGTCCCTGGGAGACAAGGAGCCCAAAAGAAAAGTGGCCGGACTTTGATTACCAACTGTGTCTCTTCTTAGTTTTGAGATCTTAAGCAGTTTAGTTAACCTCTCGGAGCTTCAGATTCTTTTTATACCTCAAAAATAGGGTTGTGAGAATTAAATGATATAATCCTATAAATATCCAATGGTCTCTTCGTAGGTGCTCAGAAATTGTTCATTTTCTGAGCTCCCCCAGGAAGGTGCATTCTCTAGCTGCTGCCTCAGCCTGATTCGAACTTCTCATGAGATGACCCAGGGCTGTGACACTTTGAACACAAGGCTGTGTTCCGATGATTAATTCCATTTGCTATGTAGGCACTTCACGGACTCTCTCGTCTACCTTCTACATGGCCTTGCAGCTCCATGCACGCAGCCTCTGATCAACTTGTTCTTTGTGCTTTTTAGGTCAAATTCAGAGAGTCCGACTGGTTGCTGGCCAGCTCCTTTGGGCAAATGGTCCAATCAGCTGTGGCTAAGTGGGAATGGATCATGTAATTTGATAGATTAATGCTTGCAGGAATCTCAGTCAAAACTTAAAGTGAAAGGTTAAGTTGGGTGTGCCAAGCAAAATACCCTACAACTTAGTCTCTAATATGGTTGCCTCACTGGGTCAGTCAAGGCATCTCAAAATGTGGTGCCTGCCCTCTGCTCCTGTACCTCCAGCCCAGAGTTTGCCATTAACTCACAGCTAGCCTCCAGGTTTCAGCAGGCTGGTTTCCCACCAAGTGGCAGAAGCCAAGGCTTTCTGTCTCTTGTGGCTATTCGTCTAGCCTACGGAGAAACTTGACCTCTCCAACATATTTTTCCCAATAGACCACTATGATTTCTGGCATGGACAGGACATTTCCTCTTGTCCTGCTTGTGTATCCCTGTCTCCAATCTCAGTGGCTTCCCTGTCTTTGATTCCTCCTCTCTCCACACAACCAACTCCTCATTTCTGAAATAGGCTTTTCTTTTTACTCCATGTATCCTACAAGGTCACTGCCATATGGGGTGGCAGAGAAATGATGGGTATATTTATAGCAGTTAGGGAAACTGTATTTTGGATTTGGAGAACTTCCCCCACCTAAATCCTCTCCTATAATAAAACTTTAAAGTCTTTTCCTTGTAGCTTACCTTGTTTTTTCTTAAACCCTAGCAGCAATGTCATACTGAGGTTTCTCTCTCTGTGCAAGCACCACTGTACTGAAACATATTTCTCACTAAATTTTGGCTGAAAGGAAAATTATTTCTAAGTTATTTTTTCTTTAGCCAAAAAGTATACAGTAATTAAAACATCATTTGTAAACAGGAACAAGAAATAATTTCTAGCTTATGGGCGATCACTTTATTCTTTCATGACTTACATATTTATGTGTTTGGATAAAACCTATGAATACTAACTGGCTTTTTATTCCAGTAAATGAGACTGGTTGGGAGTGAATTGGAGAAGGAAAGCGTGGGGCACATAATTGAAGCATAAGATGTAATGGATGGATTTGAGATCTCTGTCTGCCAGTGAATCATTTTGTGACTTTAACTAAGTACCACACTTCATGCTCTGAATCTCCACCTGGAAGATTATGATAAAATGACTGTCTGCCAAGCATGGAATGTAAGTCTATTTTTTTTTTAAGGGAGAACATTAAAGAGATTGTTGGATTTTGGATCTAAACAGGCTAACATTCAAAACAGTAGTCTGGGAAATGAGAATCCTTGTTAAGCCTGAAACATTTTATACTTGGTTAATAGAGTTTGTAATATTTGAAGAAGCTTCTTTTAAATACAGAGTTTCACCAAACTGATAGCACTCATACATTGTTTAGCCAAAGAGACAGATGAATGAGCAATTTACAAACGATGAAAAACATCTGGCCAAGAAACACACAAAACAATTACCATCCTCACTAATAATATAAAAATTGCAAACTAAACAATGAGGCAACTTTTTTCACTTTTCAAATTGGAAAAAAAGTTAAATAGTCTAACTGCACAAGCCCAGCTTTGGTGACGGTGTGGGAGAAGGCATGCTTGGTGAGAGTGTAAGTCGGCACAGGACTTTCTCCTTCTCTTTACCTTCACTGGTGCCAGGAGGGTAAAGATCGTTCCAGTTTGGGAGCTGACACCCACAGCAGTCACTACCACCCAGCCAGAACCTTCCATGACATGGGTCTCTGTATGAAAAAAGAGAAAATAGAAGGAGTGGTGTTTTTTACACCCAGCCATGCATTGGCACGAAACACAAACCTAGAAAAAAAAACCAATCTGGCTTCCTTGCTCCCTATGAATAACAATATACTCAACAGACAGTAGGAAAAGGCTAAGAGTCGAACCTATTTAAAATAGACCAAGAAAATTGAGGGATAAGGAGAAAAATGTGTCTAACTGCTTTGGGGTGAGGCTCCTTCCCCCACAACTCACCCTCAACCAGCAGAGCCCCTCCAAGACCCCTATAAGCACTTGCTTCATCTGTAACCTCTTTTAAGTTACCTGATGTCCTTGTATTCAACTCACTAATATGCTATGGTCCCAGTTGAATCTGGAAGGAAATGGCACAGGGTCAGAAGAGAGAGCAGGGTCTAGATCAGGTCTCTGTGGCCTGGCTGACTGGGGGGAGGCACAGTGGAAACCGGAGTGACCACAGGCCATACCTGAGAGCAACATGGGATCTCTTTCCATGGACTTCTTAACATGGTTCAATTCCCTAGTTAAACAGCTCTCATCAATATTGCGATCATTCTCCTGGATCAGTATTCCACCTGCAGGCGGAAGATCACCTAGTGCACAGAGAGGAAAGGGCTACATGGAAAGAAGGGAGGTAAGAGCCTGGTGGAGGGTGGGGACCACCCAACCCATGTTAGGGCTGCCTCCATGGCTCTATCTATAGGGTGCTGGCCCAGGGAGTACCTGGAGAGCCTTTGAAAGACAACTTAAGCTTTGACACCTGGGACAAAACTCCTTTCCAGGTATCATAAATTCAAATAATTAATGATCCCCAAATTCCTTCCCATAGCCGGAACATTATTTAAAATGTTAACAGGGTACAAGGCTGACAATCTTTTGGGAGAGTTTCAGTTACTTCTTTCTTTGAATTTCCTTCCCACAACTTCCTTAAATTCTAATCTAGAAGCTAACACAATCTAAGGTCATATCTAGAAGTTTTATTTAGTTCTTTTTATATTTTCCATTTCCTTTATTTTTCTTATGTTTTCCTTTAAGTCTTGACTATATATATAAGTGCTGTTTTAAAGTCTTTATCTGCTAATTTCATCACCTGTGTCATTTCTGAGTCTGTTCTTATTGACTGATTTTTCTCCTGTTTGTGGTTTACGTTTTCCTGCTTCTTCACATATACAAGGTGGGGCAAAAGCATATTTACAGTTGTCATAGGGAAAATAATACAATCATTAATAAATAAAAGTACAAGAATAAACTCTGTGTTTCATGTACTCATAACTGTAAACCTACTTTTGCCCTACCCTGTATAGTAACTTTTTAATTGAATACTGGACATTGTGGACATCACATAGTTTAGTACCTGGATTTTGTTGTCTCTTTAAATATTATTAAGTTTCATTCAAGCAAGCAGTTAATTTACTTGCAGACAAGTTTTTTCAGCTTTGTTTGGGTGGGGCTAGAATAGTCTTCACTGGTAGGCAACTTTATCCTTATCTCTGTAACCTGAAGAATTTGAAAACATTTATTTGCAAAGATATAACACCCTTGTGTTCATCACAGCATTATTCACGGTGGCCAAGACAAGGAAACAACTGAAGTGTCCTTTGTTAGATGATTGGATACAGAAGATGTGGTGCACATATACAATGGAATACTACTTAGCCATAAGAAAAGATGAAATACTGCCATTTGCAACAACATGGATTGATTTTGAGAATATGATGCTAAGCAAAATAAGTCAGGCAGAAAAAGTTAAGAACCATATGATTTCACTCATACGTGGGATATAAAACTGGAAGCAACAAATGAACAAGAAATACAAACAAAAACTCACAGACACAGACAACAGTACAGTGGTTACCAGAGAAAGGACAGTGGGGGTAAGGAGGGTCAAATATATGGTGATGGAAGATTAGACTCTGGATGGTGGGCACACAATCCAATACAAACAGATGATGTATTATAGACTTGTACCCTTGAAACCTATAAAATCTTACTGAGCAATGCCACCCCCAATAAATTTAACTAGAAACTAATATACATGGAGCCACTTTAAGATGGAGTCAGAGCTGTCATCCAGAGGAACTGCCTTGTACATCTTATGCCTCAAACCTTTGGAATGCTGTCGAAACAGGGCAAAACAACCTCTGGCCTGGGTGGAAGGCAGCATTGTGTCCCAAGGAACTGTTTGCAAAGATAACAAGAAAGTAGATATTACAACAAGCCTGAAAATTAACTACTTTAGCTTACTGGCACCAGTAGAAATGTCTTCTTACTGATGTACCCGTGATTGCTCTCCTTTCTCATAAATACCCCTTTGCCTTCTAATTGGAACAAGCTGTTTGGGTTTCTGCCTGAATCAGTGTTTTCCGATTCTTCTTCTTTTTTTTTAATCTCAAATAAATACTTGTTGCCTCTCGCTTCGGCCTTTTATTTTTAAAATAACATCTCCCAAGCATGGCCTTTGAGATCTCTCTACAAAATGCTCCAGGTGTTTAATAAGGCTTCTCTACTCCGGCTGGTCAAAAACTGAACGTTTCCCAACTCTGTTCAAGCTCTAGTAGTTGTTCAGCTTATAGTTCCCCAGTAGTTTTTATTTAATTGTCTCACGAAGTCTATCCTTAAACCTACACCAAATATTCAAGGAGACTCTTCGCTTCTTTTTTAAAGATTTTATTTATTTAGTTTTAGAGAGAGGGGAAGGGCGGTGGAAAGGGAAAGTGAGGGAGAGAAGCATGTGAGAGGGAAACATCAATCGGCTGGCTACCTCTCGCAGGCGGCAGGCAGATTCGTCTTATTCATGAGGGACAGCACAGCCTGCCAGCAAGGAGCTGGCCATCTCTTGGCGCAGGTGCGTGAAAAACTTCCAATTGCTCCTGGAGTGCGCGGGCCCACCTCGTCCCGGGAGGGCCGGGGTCAGCGAGTCCTCCCCACAGAACCCGATTGGCCTGGGCAAGCCCAGAGGATGGGGGCGGGGCTTGATCCTGGGCGGCAGCCACGTTGGACGTTGGGTTGGTCCCACAATGCACTGCGTGTTACGTGACTCGGAGCGGCGGGTCCCGGCTCCACAGGTACGGAGCGGCCCCTCCCAGTCCTCGTTTCTTCTTGGGGTCGCTCGACCCCTCCAGGCCGGTGGCTTAGCATACCCGGCCTCCGGCTACGGCCCTGGCCCCTAGCCGTCGTGCCTGCAGACCTATTCCAGGACAGGAGCCGAGCCCGAACCGTGGGGGCGGGAGCTGAATGTTGATGGAACCACGGAGCTCGGGCGGAGCGGGATTGCGAGGACTTCGTCCCCTTCCACTTGCTGGGTCTATGGGGCCGCGCGGTTGGCAGTTGCCCCTCGGCTGGCCTTCCAAGGGTATAGGGCAGTCGGGTCAGGGGTACCGACTGGGAGCGACAATCGCTCTGGGCGGTCATTAACCGAGAGCATTCCCTGGCGACCAGGTGTCAGAAACACTGATCCACCTAGGCTGCTTAGGTGCCCCAGAGAGCTTTGACGTCACATTTTCTGTATCTTCTAGGCGGGGTGGAATTTGAACTAGTGGCGAACTTTGCGTTTTGTGGGGATTGAATCAGCCTTGAGCTCAGAGAGTTGCCCTCGTTGGCTCTCGAAAACTCATCAGGCCCTGCTAATGGCACTTTGGGAACGAGATGGCAGAGAGACCTGATCAGTTGGCTTGACAGATGGAAGAGGTCTTCAAAATAGGAGGCCAGGCCCCAGCTGGCTTGACCCTCTCTGCCAGTGAAAGTAGCTTTGGGATTTTGGGTACTCCACGGCTTCCTGGGTCATCTATCTGTGGGTAGTTGGCTAGCTTGAGAACAAGTCCTTCCTATGCCTGTTCAGCCAAGGCAAAGCCCAGGGCTAAATGTCAGCTATTAGACTGGAGACGCTGGGATCCCAGCTGACAGGTGGAACAACCACTTTTAAAACTCTCTGAATCACATTCCACGTTACTGGCATTTGCTCATGTGCTGAGATATAAGGAATTAGGCAGCAGGTACTTAAATAGTACCACAATTTCAGGTATATGAAGGTTGTAGTTCAGTAATTGGATTTGACATCTGTGGCCATACCCTAAGTTACAATGGGACATCTGGGCATTTCCTATGTTGAGAACCCATGATCTCAGTTTAGTGCTTCTTTTGGTGTATAACTGATTTTTAAAAACTAAGTATATTTTATATTGGTGTATAAAAGAAGTCGAGCTTTTATCAAAGGGCAGGGGGAGGGGGGAGGTGTGCCTGTGACCTTGCCCTCCATGTAGTTGAGTAGGAAGCTTGGTTATGTTGAGAGGCGATGTCTCAGAGGGTGGTTAAAGTTAGGCCTGAGTTTAAATCTGTCACTTGCCAATTTAGGGATTGAATAAATTAATTAACTTCTTAAGTTTGAAATTCCTTAAAGTAAAATGGAATTGATAATACATATCTCACAGGTTATTGGGAGGCTTACATGAGGTAATTAATGTATGTAAAGTGCCTGGTACATAGAGGGCAGTCAATAAATAATAACAACAAATAATATTGTACTTTAGTCTGCAAGGCAGTGCTTTAGGTCCTTTACATGTTCCTGTGAGGTAGATACTATCAGTATCTTTAAAATAACCCTATGAGATACATAGTAGCCACAGTGTACAGGTGAGGAAATTGAGTATAGAAAGGCTCAGTCAGTACATGGTGGAGCCAGATTTTGAGCCCGGGAAATCTGTTAACTACTGTATTGCCTCTTAAAGAAAATGTAAGCTGGTCTTTTATTATTATTTCAAAATTAGTAGCTAGATAGTTTCTGTATCACTAGGTTTTTGTCTTTTGTTGGTTTTAGGAGACTGGTGTAGCACAGTAATGGGGAGATAGAAGAAACCTGGGTTCAAGCACCAGTTCTGTCATATATTAGCAGTGTGACATTGAGAAAGGGAGCCTTCATTTCCTCATCTGCAAAATGGTTGTACCTCCCCAGTGTTTGTAAACTGTGAGGTACTACACAAATGTTAAGACTGACGCACTTGTGCATGTGTCGGGGTCCCTGTTCCTAGATGTGAGGACAATGTACTCTAGAGCTTGAGGTCTTACACATCTGCTCAGTGCAAGCACCTATAATAGGAGTGTCAGAGGCTGCTGGAGAGGTTGCATGTGTTGGGGGGGAGGGGCAAACTGCAAAATAAATTCTGGTTGTCCTTGGTACCCTTTCTGCTTTTGTTCTTCAAACTGTTTCCCAAGTGCCTTCTTCCTAACCTATGGCTGTGTAAAGAACTCCCCTTTTCACTCAATCTTGCCCCCACCCTGTGCCATCACAGTTAGTATAGCTTTCTCCCCAAATACACCCTTCCCAATTCTCACAGATCACTGTTAGCACTTTTAATAAAATAGTATGCACTAAGGTAGTATTAATCAAATTTTGGTACCATCAGATAATTTTATTAAGTTAGGAGAAAAATATAATATAGATATTATCACTAAGGGTAGGGCAAAAAATAAGTTAATTGAAAGACATTAGGTAGATAATACAGGTGGAATGCAGATGTGGTAAGAATTCTGAAAGTGGTGCTTGGATGACTGAAGTTTGGAAAATAATGAACTAAAACAAAATATGAGTGACTAACCTAACATGAATGTTTTTTATCTTAAAAAAGACATTTATGAAAGTGTTGCTAGAAAATAGATAGAAAGTGTACTTATACATTGAGTTTTGTTTATTACTTTTTGAGAGTAACCTTGGGCCCACAGTCATTACCCCACAAGGTTCTTTTCTCAGTACGTGTTAGGAAGTATAAATCTTTTTGTCTTTCAAGTCATGAAGAAAGGAGTAGCTTTGAGGAGTTCATGGAAGTTGGTACCCTCTAGTAAAGATAATTTCTGATATTTCTGTTGGGGTCCTAGAAAGATCAGGCAGTTTACTTTTAAATACTAAGTATATGGATGTTTGGAAACTATAGGCCACAACCCTTGCCTCATTTTAATTCACAGAGTGGACCTTGTGTTGCAGTATATTTCTGTAAAGACAGAGTTTTATATTTAGATTATCAATACATAAGGTGTGAAGTAAGATATTTTCCCACTTTCTTAGGCTAAGTGTTGCAGCTGTGGTTTAATAATTGAATAAAATGGCAACAATTTTAAAAAGAGGATTATGATGTAGCTTTTATCCCTTGAGGAATTCCAGCTTTCTCTTGCTAGTGCTTTTAGAAGAGGAAAGAAACTGATTGAATAGGGGAAAAAATGATTTGGATATGTCATGTTGGAACTTTGGTCAATCCATTATGATAAAGGCTAATTTGATTCCTGCTGAGGTTTTTTCCTCTTAAGTAAATAGAGGACAAAAATATTAAAGGCTATTAACATATTAATACGTAACCATTCCTATCATTTCCTCATGAAAACAGGGAAAGGGGAAAGTAAATTGAATGCATTAGCATTATTATTTGGATTAATTTTTATTGTCAGTTACCATCATGAATGGACAGTCAGATTTTGGCTTCACACAGCAGTGAAAACTAGGCACCACTGATTTCCAAACGGTATCAGTTTTCTGTGGCATTTTTTGATATATTACTAACTCAACTTTTCATTTTTGAAAGAAGAAAAATTGACATAGCTGAACTGGGCAGATAAGGATTAATTTAGTCTCTGAGATATATTATCATGAAAAAGCATATGAAATTGTTTTCAGGTCTTTCTGTTTACCAATTACTAATGAAAGAGAAGCATTTAGGACCTTGTGTTCTGATGGCCTGACAGAAAACAGTTACCACTTAATGTCGCTCTGTGAACATGTTTTATTTCAGTGTTTTTCAAAGTATAATCCTAGACAGTAGCATAGTAATCATCTGGGGAATTTGCTAAAAATGAAAGATTCTCAAGTCCCATTCCACAGTCAGTGGATCAGAATTTTTTGGAGGTTGGCCCAGAAATCAGCATTCCTAACCAAATTTCCAATAATTTTTATAAAAGCTAAAATTTGAAACTAGTATATATTTTTTTAATCAAAGTTTAACTGTTTACTTGAGTTCTTTCAGACCCAGGCTGGTGTAGTCCTTTGATCTATTTTTGTAAAGCATGATCAGAATCTAATAGGAGAGGCCATTATGATTTACTTTCTGGTAAAATGACTGAGGATAGTATTAAAACCAGTAATTCCTTTAGCTTTCAGATTTATTTATTTATTTTTCAGTTTATGCTTTTTATTTTTTTAAATATTATTTATGCTATTACAGTTGTCCTGACTTTTCACCCTTTGCCACCATCCACCCAGCCTACCCCCGACTCCCACAGCCAGTCCCCATGCCATCCATTATCCCTGTCCATGGCTCATCCATATATATTCTTTGACTAATCCCTTTACCTTTCACTCAGTCCACCTCCTCTCCCACTCTTGCAGCTGTCAGCCTGACCCTGGTTCTCTTTTGTTTGTCAGTTTATTTTGTTCATTAGATTCCACGTATAGGATAGATCATATGATATTTTTCTTTCACTGACTGGCTTATTTCACTAAGCATAATAGTCTCTCTAGTTCCATCCATACTGTTGGAAAAGGTAAGAATTCCTTTTTTTTTTTTTTTTTTGCTGCTGTGTAGTATTCCATTGTATAAATGTACCAGTTTTTTAATTCACTCATCTACTGATGGGCACTTAGGCTGTTTCCAAATCTTGGCTATTATAAATAATGCTGCTATGAACATAGGGGTTCATATATTCTATTGAATTGGTGTTTTGAGATTCTTAGTGTATATTCCCAGCCGTAGAATCACTGGATCAAAAGGCAGTTCCATTTTTAATTTTTTGAGGAAATTTCATACTTTGTGTGCTTCCTGAACTTGGGTGACTTTCTCCTTCATTAGGTTAGGGGAGTTTTCTGTCATTATTACTTCAGACTGGTTTTCTGTCCCTTGTTCACTTTCTTCTCCTTCTGGTATCCCAATGGTACAAATATCGTTACGTTTACTGTTGTCCCTAAACTCTATTATTTTTTAAATTGTATTTTATTGATTATACTGTTACAGTTGTCCCACTTTTTTCCCCTTTTGCCCTCCTCCACCCAGCAACCCCCACTCCCTCAGGCATCCCCACACTGTTGTTCATGTCCATGGGTCATGCATGTAAGTTCTTGGGCTACTCCATTTCCTATACTGTACTTTACATCCCCATGGCTATTCTGTAACTACCTATTTGTACTTCTTAATACCCTCACCTCTTCTACCATTCCCCCACACCTACCTCCATCTGGCAACCATCAAAATGCTCTCTGTATCTATGATTCTGTCTCTGTTCTTATTTGCTTAGTTTGTTTTTTAGAGTCAATTATTGATAGATATATATTTATTGTTCATAGTGTTGATTTTCTTAAATAAGTCCCTTTAACATTTCATATAAGAAAGGTTTGTTGATGATGAACTCCTTTAGTTTTTTCTTGTCTAGGAGGCTCTTTATCTGCCCTTCAATTCTAAATGATAGGTTTGAGCAACCTTGGCTGTAAGGTCCCTGCTTTTCATGACTTTGAATATTTCTTGCTAGTCCCTTCTAGCCTGCAAAGTTTCTTTTGAGAAATCAGCTGATGGTCTTGTGGGAACTCCTTTGTAGGTACCTAACTGCTTTTCTCTTGCTGCTTTTAAGATTCTCTATCTTTAACCTTTGTTATTTTTTTAATGATGTGTCTTGGAGTGGGCCTCTTTGCATCCACCTTGTTTGGGACTCTCTCTGCTTCCT
>CM052539.1:100011219-100052341 GCA_028533065.1 Trachops cirrhosus | reverse complement strand
CCATGTTTCTTTGCTCCTTTTGGCAGCGTCCCTGTGTTTGTTTCTGTGTATTAGGTAGAGCTGCTTCAACTGCATGTCTTGGTGATGTGGCCTAATGTAGTAGGTGTCCTGTAGGGTCCAGTGGCACAGCCTCTCCTATCACCCAAGCTGGGTACTTGAGGTGCACCTTTCATGTGGGCTGAGTACACCCTCCTCTTATTGTTGAACCTTGGTTGCTGTTGGCAGGTCAATGGGAGGGATTTGCCCAGGCCAGTCAGCTACAAGGACTGGCTTGACCACTGACCACCAACATCCACCCTCTGTAGATCACCTGTGCAGGGGGTGGGGTGGTGGTGTTTCTATGTTTTCTGTAGCTGTCCACTGGGTGTATAGGCACTTGGGTTTCCCAGGTGATTCAGACCAAGGTCAGCCACTACCTGTGTTCTGCCTGGTGCCTCCCAGCAAATTTGATGGTTAGTGCTGTGCCAGGCTTGGAGATTCCCAGGTGAAGACAAGCTGCGAATCTAGGCTGGCTGCTCCTAGTCCTGGGTCTGGGGTCATAGAACAAGAAGTACAGCAGTGGGGTCATGATGAAACTGACTGTTGCTTATTGAGAGGATTTAGGAGGCTGTGAAACATGAGCCAAGATCAGCCATGCATATGGAAAAGTCACTGTTAACAGATTGAGTGGCCTGTAAATTGGGTAAGATGGAGTTTCAAGAGTCTCCAGTGTGGGGCAAACAGTATTATCCAAGTTGATGAAGTCTCATATATGGTACCTTCCTGCTTACTCTGTGGCTTTGTGGGGGGAGGGTTCCGAAAAGGAACAATGGCTTCTGCTCTCCTTTCTGTCTGGGAGAAAGCTGTCCCTCAGCTCTTGCCTTGATGTCAGGTACTTCAGTTCCTCCGTGTACACTTCTGGTGCCTTTCATGTTGCTATCCCAGGGCTGGAGCTCAGAGGGAGTCAGTATGAGTAGTCCATGTGCGTGTTCTTTCAGAGGAACTGCTTGGGACTCCAGAAGTTTCTTCCACTGACTTTGACCCACTGGTTTTTGCAGCCAGAAGTTATGAAGACCTATCTTCCTGTCACTGGAACCCTGGCCTGGGGGTGTGGTGTGGGAATGGAACTCCTCACTCTAGAGATATCTCTCCAAAAATTTTGTCCACCACACATGGATGCAGGACCAGCCCATCCTGCCTCTATGCCCTTCCTACCAGTCTGGATGGGTGTGGCCTCTTTAATTCTGTAGTTGGACTTTGCTTCGACTCGATTTCTGATGGTTCTGATTGATGGTTAGTGTATAATTCAGTTGTAATTTGATGTGGTTGTGTGAGGTGGTAAGCTGGGTTTGCTTATGCCACCATTTTAGCTAAAGTCCCTGTAGTTCTCTTAAACTATTCTTATTCTTTTTAAGTCTTTTTTCTTTTTATTGCTCTGACTGGGTGTTGTTTCCTACCTGTCTTCCAAATAACTGATTCAATCCTCTGCCTTATCTAGCCTGCTTTTATTTCCTTCTTTTTATTCTTCATTTCAGATTTTGCATTCTTTATTTCCAGCTGATTTTTATTCATAGTTTCTGTGTTCTTTTTCATGCTGATGTAGTTCTCACTGAGTTCCTTGATCATCCTTATAACCATTACTTTGAACTCTATGATAAATTGCTTGCCTGAATTTCATTTAGCTCTTTTTCTGAGGATTTCTCCTTTTCTTTCTTTTGGAGTTTGTTTCTTTGTCTTACCATTTTACTGTCTCTTGGTTTGTTTCCATGTGTTAGATAGATCTGCTTTGACTCCCCATCTTCTTGGGGTGGCCTTATGTGTTAACAGTCCTGTGGGACCCAGTGGTGCAGCCTCCTTGATATCCTGAACTGGATGCTCTAGAATTGTCCCTTGTGTGGGTTAAGGGGTTTCTCCTGTTGTATTTGTGTCTTGGTTGTTGTTGGCCTGTTCATTGGTGGGACTTTCTCTCCAGCTGGATGACTGAGAGGCTCAACCCCCACCACGTCTTGTATGCTGTGTACTGGGGCTGACAGAAAAAAAACAAAACAACACAAGAAACAAAACCAAAACAAGCCAAAAAAATCCCAACAGTAGCACAATCAATGTCAAAAGAGCAAAGACTAATAAAAGTAGAAAGAGAAATAGAATAGTAAAAGAAAAAAATAAGAGCATACCATAGGAGAGAAAAGTGATTATGAGAGAAGGAAAAGAAATAATAAGAATAAGGAATAGAAAGGGGAAAATGGGGAAAAGGACAAAGCATAACAAAAATACAAAAAGGAAAGAAGAAGAAAAACTGTAAGAAAAGGTAAAAGTAAATAAGAGATGTGCAAGATAATAGAGCAACAACAGTAGGAGAAAATTAGGGCTATAAAAAGAAAAAATAATGAAAATAATGGAAAGGAACAACATGGAATTGTCTCAGCTGAGTTTAGTGCCTGCCTGCTTGGTTCTCCCTTCAGATACAGCTCTGATGTCTGAAGCTGGTGTAAGCTGATGTCAAGTACTGTCCGTGTCTTGCCCCCGCAGCGTGTTTGCAGCTACCAGCAGTCCGCAGTTTGTGGCGTTTCCTTGGGGCTTGGCGGTGCATTGGATGGGCCAGCACTGGACCCAGGGTTGGGTGAGCAGACGTCCCAATGCACCACAGATCTGCCTCCACCTGCCTCTGCTTGTTGGCTTTCTGTCAGTCTTAGATTAGTCGCTGACCTGTTCCTGAGAGGGCTTTTGACGGAATCAGCTGTGATGGGACCCTTGGATCTTCCATGGGAGGTGCTGTTCAGACTCCAGGGGAAGACAATGTGTGTGTTCCCCCAGCTCTGAGTCACAGGTCTTAATCTGTCCCAGATTATTTACCTGAGGTCAGCAGGCCTCCAGTAGGCAAGCAGGTGGGGCCTCCAGAGCCCAGAGTTTAGTTCTGCCAGAAAACAGGAGGGTGTTTCTGTGGCTCTCCCATGAGGGGGAAGCGCCGCCAGTCTGGCTCCTGGCAAAGTGTATGGAATGGCTGCACCCTAAAGCTAGTCTCTGACACCTCTTGAGTCTGCATATGTTGCTGTCTCCTTAGCAAGGCTTAAGATGCAGGATTAGGGAAGAAATAGACACACACAAAAGATGCAGGTTGGGTTGGGCAGGATTCCAGAGAATGGGGCAAGCAGTATCCAGTAGTGTGGGCTAATTGTATTTCCCCTGGGAGGGCCTTGCTCTTAAGAAAGATGGCCTCTGTGGTGTGGAAGTGTGACCCAGCACAAAAATCTCTGCAGCCTCTTCCCTGTGGCTCTCTCCAATGCCACCCCTCCTGTCTGCCCTTGGGCAACTCCAGTCTGCACTGCCCTCCCTTCACTGGCACAAACTGAGTTGTTAATAAAAAAACCCTGTGCTTTGGCCCTTTTTAAGAAAAAAAAAATAGTGGCTTTGTCTCCAGCAGGCTTTGTTTCTCCCCAGCAGACAAATCCCAGTGGCCCTTCGCTGCTGGATGGTAAGTGGGCGGCTGCTCTTGGCACTGGTGCCCTGAGCTTGAAAGCCAGATCTGGGGTCCAGGCTTCACTCCTCTCAGGGGGAAGTTCCCACAGCCTTGCCACGCCCTCAGAACTCTGCGGTCTGGGCCCATCCCTTCTCATGTCCCCACCCTTCCTTGTGATCTTGAGGTGGTTTTTGCCCATCCTTGGCCGAGTTTCTTTGTCAGGTAGTCTTCAGTTGTTTTTATCAGTTGGCTGTTCCCTTCATTTTTATTTCCAGTTTGGTTCTGAGAGGAAGTATGAGAAAGATTCTCATACACTGCTGCTGTGCTGCCAGCCCAGATTTATTTTAAATAATATTTTTTCTGGTTATAAAAGTACGATGGGCTCATTGTGAAATATTATGAAAATTTAGGAAATTATATAATGATAATCATCCATGATACTGTTTCTTGGAGATAAGCATTATTCTAATTTTGATATGTTTCCATCCCATATCTTTTTCTCTACTTATCCCTCCCTTCTTCCTTTTCTTTATCTTTATGGAAAACAACATTTGGAGTTTTTATCCTGCCTTTTTTTGCTGCCCAACAGATAAGCATTTTACCACATTATTAAACTATTTTTCACAAACATAACTTTTAGTTTCTGTACTCTATTCAGTTATATGGGTGTACTATAATTTATTTAACTCTTCCCCTGCTATTGGGTATTTAGGTTTTCAGTTATTTCTGTGAAAGGATGTCTTTCTGTTTAAAATTTTGTCTTTACCTAGGATAAAATTTATAATATTTAAATTTTTCATGCTCAAAAAGCATAAATATTATTAAATTCTGCTGAATATTGCCCAGATGTTTTGAGAATGGTGTTTATTCCAGTATTTACTTTCACATACATGTATGAAAATGCTAGAAAGAAGCAAGTATTATTTTTATTAAAGATAATTCATTAAGGAAAGCATAGTCATCATTTTAATTAGTGTACCTTTGATTATTAATGAGTTGAACATTTTTGCACTCTTTTTCAGCTTTGGCTTTAATTTTTTTAACTAACCCAAGATTTTCATTTTGTTTTAGGTCTTCCCTTTCAGTTGAAATGTCTATGATTTTATCTGCCTCAGTCATTCGTGTCAGAGATGGACTGCCGCTTTCTGCTTCCACTGACAATGAACAAGGCACCGGCGTGCAGGAGTGCAGAAAGTATTTTAAAATGCTCTCAAGGAAGCTTGCTCAGTTTCCTGATAGATGTACCCTGAAAAGTGGACATTACAACATTAAGTAAGACTTTAGTTTGCTTTATGAAAATCGCTTGCTTAGTGGTAGTCATTTTAATGAAATGTAAGTGGTTACAATAGAACTTAGTGTTTGTTTAGTTTAGGAATATGTTTAAGTCAAGATTCATGTGGTTCTGAACTTATACTAAATGGTAGTCATCATTTCATCACCCTTTTTATATCTGGCTTTAGAAAAATTTACAGTTTTGCAGATCTGAGATATGCCATCTTTTTTTTAAAAGATTTTATTTTTATTTGTTTTTAAAGAGAGGGGAAGGGAGGGAGAAAGAGAGGAAGACATCTGTGTGAAAGAGAAACATCAGTAAGTTGCCTCCTGCATGCACCCCAACCGGGGACCTGGCCTGCAACCCAGTCATATGCCCTGACTGAGAATCGAACCTGTGACCTTGATCTATACTGAAGGCCGTATGCACTGACTGTTATGTCTGCCTTGCTCTTCACCCATAGCATTCTTTATATCACTGTCTTCTGTCTCATCATTTAGATCTCTGCTCTCAGAGAAACCTTTGACCACCATAAAGTCACTCTCTATCCTATTGCCCAATTTCACTTTCTTTATATATAATAAATAGTGATGAATGCTATCCCCTCTCACTAGAATGTAAACTTAAATTTTCTGAAGGCAGGTGTAATGTAAGATTTTTTATATTTCCCATTAGAGTTTGCCTGGTCATGTAAGAACACCATAAATACCTAGTCACCAACTTGTAAGATGACATATCTGAGTCCTCACGGGCATGGCTCAGTTGTTTGACTGTTGTCCCACAAAACAAAAGGTCATTTTGATGTAATAGATTATAGGAAGCTGTTACTGCAGGTTTGAGGGAAGTGACTTGATTTTAAAAAACAAAAAAACAATGCTGAGACAGTGGGATGCAGGTTGAAATGGAAAATCTGAGAAAAGAGAAGTTAACTGAGAATTAGGGTCTGAACTAGTAAAATACAAGTGCAAAAAGAAAGAAAATGCCAACTGTAGAGACACATCAGAGGAGGAAATGGTTAAACCTGGTAAAAAGGAATACCAGAGATGAGGAGAAGGAAGGAACACAGATGACTGAAACCTTGGAATTGGACAGAATGGGGTCTTTGGAAAGGGTTGCTCGTACCAGGGGTTAGGGGTGAGGAAGGAGAGCAAGCTCATGAAGCTCCACTTTGAGCATTTAATTAAGGATATGGCAAGGCAGTCCAGTGAGGCCAGACAGAGATTTTGGAAATTGGAATCATTCATGTAGAAGTTGAAACTGAGAGTAAAAACACCCACTGTGTTTCTGAGAGGCCCCGAACAGAACCTTGGAGAATGTTCGTAATTGCCCGGATCACCTGAATAATGATAAGATAATGAGCTGTTACTTTTAGCTGGGTTTTCTGAGAGTTTAACTACAAAATGGTGGTGATAATGGTGAGTATATCTGAAATGGTGTCTTAACCTACTCCATTTTTTTTTTTGGAGGAATAAACTTGAAATATTTTAATATTTTATTTAAAAGTCAGAGGCTCTTTTAGTTTTGTAGGTCAGTCTGAGTTTTAGTTATTGTTATTGTATAATGCTACAGACAAATATCAACATTACAGAAGATTGGCTTGTAGGTGGTGTATTAATTTGGGCAGATATCCTGGACTTAAAAAAAAACACACACACAGAATTTTGTTTTTGCAAATGTTTTCTGTTTCTCTACCATATTCTCTTAAAAGTGGAGTAGAATGTAGTATCATTTTTAACACACCTCTAATTCTGTTTAACTGTTGTGAATTCCATTTACAAAAATAAAATAATTCAAGTGTACAGGTAAAAGAATCATATGAAGGACAAAAATAAAGATAGAATAGTACACTGAAGTAACATTTTTGTTTTGAGAAACATTTCCATTTGGAGATATAAAAATTTATTTTTCATTTATAGTCCATTCATTTATTAGAAAGGGCTATAAAAAATTGCTTTGAGCCCTGACTGGTGTGGTGCAGTGGATTGAGTTCTGGCCTGCAAGCCAAAGGGTTGCTGGTTCGATTCCCAGTCAGGGCACATGCCTGGGTTGTGGGTCAGGTCCCCAGATGGGGGTGCCCAGGAGGCAACCACACATTGATATTTTTCTCCCTCTCTTTCTCTCTCCCTTTCTCTCTCTCTTAAGAGTAAATAAATAAAATTTTTTAAAAAATTGCTTTGAGCTACCTTATAGCCAGAACAAAGGGGGATAATGGATCATTTGCAAGATTCATAGTGTCCATTGGATCAAAACACTGCTTTTCATCTTACTGAGATCTGATATACAGAAAAGGGGACAGCATTTGGCAAGCATCCTTTTAGCAGCCATAACAATGAGCTTTTTATGATTTTTCTTGTAATATTTTTTTAGTATAAGCAAATGGCATGATGAGAAAAGTAATTTTATTAGACAGTTTAAGAGTACGATGAAACATCAAAGGTCTAATCTGGACTGATCTAAGAAAACAATTTAGAAATGTATTAAGGAATAAAAAGGTTCCATGGCTGTCAGAACCATGCGTAGAAAAGCCTCTCTTTGTGTTATTTTTGTAGCCAAGTTTGAAAAAAGGATTTAACAACAGAATTTTTAGTTCTACTTTCTGACAGAAGCCTAGATTTTATGTATTTTCTATCATTGATTAGAGGTTTTGTTTGGTTTCAAGTTTACTGAGGTTTTGAATGGTATATGATGAATTTAGATTGAATATATAAAATTGGGAACTTATGTATGTTACTTGATTTATTTAAAATTTGCATGTGACACCTCTTTTTTGAACCAGCATGAATTTACCAGATAAAACTCACAATACTACTGGTAGTTTTGTAGCAGTGCCTGAAAGTGGCACAGGCTGCTGTGTGCTCTCCTATTCCTGTTTGTAACTGTTTTCCTTTCCTTCAAAGCCTGGTTTACAGCCTTCCTCATTTGAATCACCTTTTTCATCAGCACTACCATTTCTCTAATGATCTTACTTCTTTCACAGATTGTGTGTGGAACGTGTTTGACTGACTTTTTCATCATTTTTTCCTTATTTTTATTTTTTTTATTTCTAAGGCATTTATGCATTGTAACTCAATGAGATAATTGATCTGCCTTGGCTTATATTATTTATTTCCCTTTTAGCATTGTGGTTTCCAAATTTGTAATGGAAATCGGGGTGCTTTTCATAGAATACTACTGAGAACCAAAACAAAATAACCAACTAGGTAACATGTAATTATGTACTCAATCACATTAGATTCTGGTTGAATGGATAGAGGAAAACCATAGTTTTGAGAAAACAATTAGGAGAGTAACATTTAAAATTGAGAAAATTCCTTTAATTTCCTCTCCCTGTGTATTGGAAAAATGGTGAACTTTATCAGATTGTAGTGATGGGGGATCCAAGATGGTGGCAGAGTAGGTGGAAGCTACACTAACCACCTCCCAGAACAAAACTGGAATTACAACTAAATGATAGAAAAACCATCCTGAATAACCTCCTGAACATTGGCTGGAGAGAAGCCTTATAACCAAGTATTTAGGAAAGAAACCACATCACCACATGGACACTGGTAGGGAATATGGAGGTGCAAGAGGGCTGGCAGGGCTCTCACAGGTGGCAGCTGAAGTTCGGGGGATATTTCAGCAGCTGGAGGGGTTCCACCTGAGATGTGTGGAGTCTAAACCCCAAGCTGGGTTCCCCAGCCAGGAGCACCAGAACTGGGAAAGGAACCCAATGTCCAACTGTGAAAAGCAGTGGGGTTTCTGCCCTCCAGGGAGGGATGGCTGGAGATGCAGAGGGTCTCTGAAAGGCCTAACACAAAATTTTGTTTACAGCCACTGACCCTGGGCCTGGCAGAAGGAGGGCAGAGCAGATTAGAGCCATGTGAGGAGAGTCTAAGCTTGGTGGCTCTGCAGAGAGAGCTGAAGGGCCAGCCACCAGGATCCTGGTTCTGAGTCATTCCTCATACTGCAGAAGTCACATTTCTCAGGCAGAGCACTCCTCTCCATGTGATATCAGCCTGGGGGGAAGCAATAGCTCCACCAACAGGAATCTTTCTTGCCTCACCCTGCGGTGCGGAGCTTAAGCCGGGCTGCTGAGGAGTACAGCTGGAGGCCCTTTTCATTGATTAAACCTAACAGAAAGCCAGCAAGGTGAAAGCGAGTATCTGGGAGCTTTCAGACTTTAGCTGACTCTGCCCAGGGCTGGTGCTGTTAAAAGTCAGCCTGGGTAAAAGTCAACCTTGGTATGCATCCTGGTTCTTTCTGCCCACACCCAGGTCCAGCAGAGGGAGCTGCAAGCTATGGATCAGTGATATCTGCAAATGGATTATACAGGGCCAGTCACAGGCAGTGACTGACACAGGACTGCCCCAGAGTCTTGCAGGTCTACCCAATACAGAGAAACAAACACAAAGAAGCAGCTAAAATGGGAAGACAGAGAAACAGACCCCAAATGAAAGAACAAGAGAATTCCTTAGGAGAAGAACTAAATGAAATGGAGGCAAGCAATTTATCTGATACTGAGTTCAGAGCAACAATGATTATAAGGATTCCAGCAGCATGAAAAAATACATAGAAACCATAAAAAAGGACCGGTCATAAATAAAGAATGTAATATCTGAAATAAATAAGACATTGGAAGGAATAAACAGTAGGTTAGATGAAGCAGAGGATCGAATCAGCCATTTAGAAGACAAGGTAGATTGTTGTGGCAAATCCTTCAGTGCAGCTAATGGAGTACATTGTGCACCATGGCTGGTGTGGCACCTTGTCTGCACATTTCATAGTAGCTGCTCACTGAGGGATGGTCGTCTTGGAGTGATTGGTCAGGGTCAGTACCATGGAATTAAGTCTTCATTCTCTCCAAAATTCTTCAACTCAGCTCCTTGATTTGGGTCAGGATGTGTGTGCATAATTCAGTTTTGTGCTTCCTTTTCACATTAGATAGTGATATTACAATTCTCTCTGTATAAAATTGTAAGGAATTCATCTGTTTCAGAAGTTGAAGGATATTTTCCTTAAATTATCATAAATGTTTAATATATAAACATATGTTTCTACTTAGGAAACAACAATGACTAAAGCAGTAATTATGAACCATATGAAAACCAAGTTGTATCAAATGGGATCTTAAAACATTGACTGGTTTTGGAGGTTTAAAACTCAAGTTATACATTCCGAGTTCTCTTTAAACATTGAGACACTGATGTTATAAAAAGATAAACCTCTTTGGAAGGCCAATCATACTTGTGAATTTTAGTTGAAGAAATAAAATGCATTAGTTTTTTAACTATGAATTCATTTGAAGTGTGATAATGGTTGTGAGCTTCATAGATTCTCTCTTTACCTGAGGATTCACTTTCTCCATATCTGTCCCCAGACTGCTCCCTCCAGCCAGGAAGGCTATTTTAGGCTTACCTACCTTTTTGTTTTAGTGTCTGGTAGTGCATTTCTTTCACTCTTTGGTGTTATTTTTTGATTACAGGAGTAAGAACTTGAACAATGACACAGTACCTCCAATTGTCAGGTACTGTACTTATCATTAAATATCACAACAGCTCTGAATGGCTGATAGACAGAACTCTTTCTCATTACTAAAGACAGAAATACAACTCATACTAGCTTAAGCAAAACAAAAAAGGGGGTGGTGTATTGTGAAGGGCTTCTGAGGTGGCTGGAGCCAGGGACTGAGGTGTTGTTACCAGGGATCTTTCTCTCATTTTTCCAGTCTCCTTCCTTCTGCAGATGGGTATTTTCCATGTACTGGATAGCACTGTAAAGGCTTACTTCATTACTGCTGAGCACCCCTTCTTCTTTCGTGTTTCAAGAAAATGACTTTATTGGCCTTGCTGTGTTGTGGTCCATTCTGGAGTAATGTTGTGGTCAGAGGGCTGGGGTACTCAGAGTTGGGTCCTGGGTCACATTTGATGGGCAGCTTTGCCAAAGTCATATAGAATAGGTAGTATGGTTGAGATAATTTCCCAAAGGGAAGGAGAGAAAGGATGCTGGGCAGATAGCCATTATAGTACTACCACTCCTGTTTTATAGAGGAGGAAATTGAGCCTTAGGGATATAAAGAAGCTTGTTCAAACTCACAAAACTAATAAATAGTATATCTGATCCACAGTTTTTGTCTTCAGCATTCACATTATTCTCTGGTAAAAGTGTTGTCTCTTTTTACCCTTAACCTCTCTTTTGACAGCGAGCGTTCCTAATTCTCCTAATTTTTTTCATTTTTATGGAGATAAAAATGAACCAGGGAAAAGAATTAAGTGAAACTACCCCTCTTCTTTTTGAGAAATAATGAGGAACAGAGAATGTAGGAAGTCTAATTGATGAGACAGCAGTCTCACTGGAGACTAGGTGTTTGGCAGGGGGTTGGGGGGACATGGCAGGGGTATAAAATCCACCATAGCTATCATACCAACTGCGGGGAGAAAATAACCTGTGATTCCTACTTTCCTGTTTTGTCTCATTACTAGGATCATATTATTAGTTGTTAGGTCGGAGTCACTCAAGAAACCAGATGGACGAAGTGAGCTAAGGAGCAGGGTTTATTAGCTGGGAATAAGAGGGAAGGTGGAGCCAACCTAGGGAGGTTGGGGAGCCAACCAAGGGAGGTTAAGGCTCTCTTGGTTGTTCTTAGGGCAAAGTTTTTAAGTGCAAAAACCCCCGAAGGGTAACTGGTTGGGGTGTCAGAGTCTGATTGGCTAGAGCTGGTTGCTGGGTGCCATTTCTGCTGACCATGTTCTTGATATATCTTGTCAGGCTCAAGTTAAAGCTGCATCCTGTTATGCCAGATAGGCTGACCCCAGACCCCAATCTTAGCCGGGAATCTGTTTGTCCTGGTAGGGTCGGCAGGCAGTTTCCCAGGCAGGCATTTTCCCAGGCTACAGTTTCCGTGGTACAGTTTTCCCGCCTGGTGATTTTCCATTCCTCCTGTGCCTCCTAGCCCATCCCTCCTAGGCCTGCCTAGGTCTGTCATTAATATTAGTATTAATATTTTACTGTTTATTGTGGAAAACTGTTCAGCTTTCAGCACCATTTACAAGGGGGACCCCCAAAAAACTGGAATTACCTTCTGGAGGGCAGACCCCTTGTATTACAGGTTTCCCCCACTAAGTGAGTATTCTGGGAACCCATCTTTATCATCTATCAGCTGGCATTATTGTGAGAAGCTGTGTGTCTTCCATGAATTTTTTTTTTGAAGACTCTTTCAACACATTTGCCCATTCCAAGATGGGTGATTTCATGAAAACACCTGCCCACACCATGCTGAGTGTTCAGTTTTTGACCAAAAATGGCATGATCCCCATGCCCCACCCTCCTATTCATCTGATCTCTCCCCAAGCAACTTTTTTTTGTTTCTGCGGATGAGAAAAGTCCTCAAAGGGAAATGTTTTGCCAGTGTGAAAGGGGTGAAGTAAAGAATGGCAGAAGCACTAAAAGAATCAAAATTGAAGAGTTCAAAAAATGTTTTGAGCAGTGGAAAAAACTTCTTGATAGGTGTATTGCATCAAATGGAGAGTACTTTGAAGGTGACTGAAGTTTAAACATAAGAATAAATACACAATTTTGTAATAAATAAATTCCTTTGGTGGGGCGGTCCTTCCCTCGTATGTTAAATAGGATTTTTGAACTGGTCTTGGAACCTAATTACTCTTAAAATATAGTTCCTGTGGGAAAATGATTTCTAGGTACATAAACTTCTGGAATTCTAACCAATAAATAAATTAGGAATTACCTATGATTGATTATCTAAAAAAGCAAAGTCTACCTTCTCTGTGGTGTGAAGATGTTATGGTTAATGGGGAAAGGGTGATTGACTCTGCAGAAAAGGAAGTGAAGGACATCAAAGATAAGTTTTGCTTCCTTTGTTTTGTCCAAGGCTCTGATGGTATAATCACCCTTGGACACTTAAAATCATCTTATTCTTTAGCTTACTGTTTTAAGTTGCTATCACCTGGAATATTGCATATTAATAAATATTTTCTTATTTAATAAGGTTAAAATTTTGACTAACGTGAGTCTTTTCTCATGGGATTACTTATTCATGATTTAGCTCTTCACCATTGGAGGCTAATTGAAAGTTGGCCACATAAGAGGAAGAAGTGAGAAAATACAAAGTTTCTGGTAGAATGCTGCATATGGTGGACACACAGTGTTACTGAGTTCACTTTCTGGTTCTTACTTTCATGTCTATTGCATTGATGGCAAAGTCTTGTTTTCACCTTGTTTCCAATAAGACATACTTGCTTTAGATTTTTTAAAAATCCATAAGCTATACTCACTTCATAATGTCAAATTTTTTCATATTTAAAGGTTGAAGTGCTTTATTTTAGAGACTGGTATTCGGTGTAGAAGGTTCTATTTTGAAAATAATATTTTTGTTATGCTTAGCAATTTTAACAGTAGGGTAGAGATAGATGGTATGTCCTACTGGAGTGCTTCTCTTCACCCAGCAAAGCTATTCACTGGGCAAATGTGGCTACAATGGATAAACATATTCTCTATGTGTAATACTACAGTTGCAGAATGAAAATTGTATTTCATGCAAATATTAATTATTACTGTCTCAATGTATAGTTTGCTATATACTTTGTCATTTGGTGTGCTACAAAATGCAGTTTTGTTTCCATATCTTGTTTTGTATATCATTGTTTTAAGTACATTCCCAGTACCATAATGCGTGTGCCTGGCAGTCAGGGACTTTGTCTTTGACATCAGAATCTCTAGAGTGGAATGTTAACCATATGCTGGGCTATCTGTTATTTGCTGTGGGGAATATCATTGCTTTCACTAATTACTTAGTTTGGTACAGCAGGCCTGAATTTTCCTAATAATGTCTGTTTTTTTAAAGTATATTTTATTTATTATGCTATTACAGTTGTCCCATTTTTTTCTCCCCTTTATGCCCCTCTGCCCTGTACCTCCTCTCCCACCAGCATTACCCACCTTAGTTCATGTCAGTGGATTGTACATATAAGTTCTTCGACTTCTCCATTTTCTATACTGTTCTTAACTCCCCCCATCTATTTTGTACCTACCATTTATGCTTCTTATTCCCTGTACCTTCCCTACCATGTCCTCTCTCCCCACTTATACCCTCCATGTGATCTCCATTTCTCTGATTCTGTTCCTGTTCTAGTTGTTTGCTTAGTTGTTTTTTTTTTTTAGGTTTAGTTGTTGATAGTTGTGAGTTTGTTGTCCTTTTACTGTTCATAGTTTTTGATCTTCTTCTTTTTCTAAGATAAGTCCCTTTAACATTTCATATAATAAGTAAGGGCTTGGTCATGATGACCTCCTTTAACTTGACCTTACCTGGGAAGCACTTATCTGCCCTTCCATTCTAAATGATAGCTTTGCTGGGTAGAGTAATCTTGGATGTAGGTCCTTACCCTCACCAAGGCCAGGTGGCAGGCGGTGTGGGCGGGGATGACTTAAGGGGAAACTGAGACTCAGAGTTGATAAAAGGGTTGCTACAGTGTGAAACTCCCAGTCTCACATGAGAGGCTGTCGGAAAGGGCACTAGGGAGGAGCAGGCAGCTGCACTATCCCCTCTCTGGCTCCTTCCCCACAGGCAGCACCACAGCACAGCAAGGAGGGTTGCCCTGCCTGGGTGAATACCTAAGGCCCTGCCCCCTTACAGCTTATCAGGTGCTCCGAGACAAAGAAATATGGCTCAAATGAAAGAACAGAGCAAAACTTCAGAATGAAAGCTAAATGATGAGGACATAGCCAACCTATCTGATGGAGAATTTAAAGCCCTGGTAATCAAAATGCTCACAGATCTGATTGAGCTTGGTCGAAAAATGTAAAAACAAGTGAAAGATACCCAAAATGAAATAAAGCAAAATTTTCAGGGAACCAACAGTGACAGGAAGGAAACCAAGACTCTGATCTGGAGCAAAAGGAAGAAATAACAACCAACCGGAACAGAATGAAGAAACAAGAATTCAGAAAAGTGAAGAAAGTCTTACAAACCTCTTAGAGACTTAGCACCAATCTCTGGTAGGTGCTAAGAATTGAAACTGAAACGTTCCAATATCCGAATTATAGGGGCACCTTATAGAAGGAGAAGAACAAGAGCAAGAAATTGAAAATATTGAACAAATAATGAAGGAAAACTTCCCCAATCTAGTGAAGGAAACAAGACTTCCAGGAAGTCCAGGAAGCCCAGAGAGTCCCAAAGATGTTGGACCCAAAGAGGAACACACCAAGGCATATCATCATTAAGGTTACCCAAGGTAAAAGATAAAGAGAAAATCCTAAAAGAAGCAAGAGAAAAGGAGAGAGTTACCTACAAAGTAGTGCCCATTAGGCTATCAGCTGATTTCTCAAAAGAAACCTTGCAGGCAAGAAGGGGCTGGAAAGAAGTATTCCAAGTCATGAAAGGCAAGGACCTACATCCAAGATTACTCTATCCAGCAAAGCTTTCATGTAGAATGGAAGGGCAGATAAAGTGCTTCCCAGATAAGGTCAAGTTCAAGAAGCTCATCATCACCAAGCCTGTATTATATGAAATGTTAAAGGAACTTATCTAAGAAAAAGAAGATAAAAAATATGAACAGTAAAATGACAACAAACTCACAACTATCAACAAATGAACTTAAAAGAATAGAAAAACAACAAAAACTAAGCAAACAACTAGAACAGGAACAGAATCAGAGAAATGGACATCACATGGAGGGATTTCAGTGGGAGAGGGACGGGAGGAATGTGGGGGAAGGTACAAGGAATAAGAAGCATAATTAGTAGGCATAAAATAGACAGGGTGAGGTAAAAAATGCTATAGGAAACAGGACTCAAAGACCTTATATGTACAATCCATGGACATGAACTAAGTGGCAGGGGGGACTGCTGGAGGGTTGGGGGACCAGAATGAAGGGGGGATGAAGGTAGAAAAAATTGGTAAAACTATAATAGCATAATCAATAAAAAATATTTTTAAGAAGGTAGAAAAGGAAAAGAAAGGCGTAATCTCCTTAACTGGAGTTTGAACGTCTCCCAGCCTTACCTGTTCAAGACACACTTGATCCTGGAAGGCCCTAAGGAAGTTCCTAATGTGTGTGTGGTAGATAGGAACCAAAGATAAAATGAGATTGGATAAATTCCTTGGCCAGAAGAAAGGGAATACCTATAAAACCAACCCCATTGGTACCAAAGCCTAGAAGTGGAAGGGAAATAAAAAAGAAAGAAAGACATTAGAGCAAAGTAGGAAGAAAAGGAATTAAAAATTGTGTTCAACATGGAAAGAAGAGGACTTTTGCAGGGGGTGGTGAGGATTAGTAATGACTATGAAAAAAAGAGAGCAGACATACCTGTTAGACCTGTATAGCCATCTAAGGGTATTTACTACAGAGGTGAGTAATTCTACACGGTCCCTGAGAACATTCCTCTCTTTAAAGTAGAAATGTTGAAAGCTCACTGACCTGAAGTGTAAGCCAGAGGCTTACAGAGGGAACACTCACAGGAAGTGCAGGTGAGGTTCTATCCTCTTCTGTCATTTAGTCAAGTATTTTTTGAGCTTGTGAAGTGTGTAGATACTATTGGGCTGAACAATATTTGTGCACAACACACTCAACAAAGTGTGCAAATGAGTGAATGAATGATGCCATCTTTGTACTCATTTAATTCACTAATTTATTGAATGCTTATTTTGTCCTAGACACAAAGTATTGTAGGTGCTAAGAATACAGTGGTAAACTACACAGAAATCATCCCTACTCTCATGGAGTGTAAATTTTAGTGAGACATTACAACAAATAAACACATACATATATAATCACAAACTGGGTTAGTTACATGAAGAAAAATAACAGCTGCTGTGATATAACCATGTGGGGTGGGATCAATTTAGATTGTGTGCTCTGGGAGGACTTTAAGTCTGAGAACTGAAGGATGAGTTGGAGGAAAGCAGGTCAGAACTAGGTCATGGCAGAGGTGGGGTTGGGAGCATCGCAAGCAGGGAAGACAGACTTTGTGAAGCTTCTCAAATTGGGAGTTGGAAGACTGGAGTGGGTTGGTATCCTTAGGATCTAAATCAAGACTGGTGTGGCTGCATCGCAGAAAGCGGGGAGTGTAGCTGTGTAAGATGAAGTGGAGAAGATGGCAATGCTTCCCAGACATTCTGATGCAAATTCCAAAATCCTCAAGTTTCATTACTTTTAATTAGAAGAAAAAATAGAGATTGATTTGTGGCTTAGAAAAACTGAAAAAAAATATTGGTGAGTTGGGACATAATTGATTTATCTATAACATAGGGAAGTTGATGTGGAATGAATGTGGTTTTAGTGTTAGAACTAAGTTTGTCTCAGGTCTGCTTAACAGTGTGTGGCCTTGGATAAATTACTAAGCCTCTGGTTCTTCATCTGTAAAGTAGAGATAGCAGTACCCTTTTATTGTGAGTGTGAAATTAAATAACATATGTAAAGTATGTAGGAAAGAGCCTTGTTCATACTAAGTGTTCATACAGTAAAATGTACTTGCCTGTTACTATTACTACTACTTCTCCCTCTTCAAGGTAGAAGGACAATGACCAGATTGTCCATAAAATGTGAGCTAAATGAACCTGATGGACAGGCTATAAAGCGTGCACAAACGGGCATACATGTAGTGACTTTAGACTATTTCATATGAGTGGTCCTCAGAATGGTTGGGAGTCTTTTGGTCTGTCCCAGTGAGAGCTGCAAAAGCAGAAATCTTTTGACAATAAAGGTAAATCAGCTGAGCTATATATACACCGTATTTTTTGGACCATAAAATGTACCTAGGTTTTAGAGAAGGAAAATACAGAAAAAAAATTTGAAGCAAAAAATGTGGTAAAACATTTAATAACATAAGTAACATAATATTTCACCAATGTAAATGTAAACAGAACTCAACAGCAGCATTAACAACCATTATTCCTCCCAAATTTGGTGGGGGGTGGTACATCTTATAGTCCGGAAAATAAGGTACTTTTGGAAAGCTGATTTTGCATTTCAAAGAAAGACAGCATTGTAAGGCCAAATTCACTGTGAAAAGCCATAAGATTATAGAACACTTTATACCCTTTTCAGAGTATCATGCAATTATACTAAAATAAAGACTTTGGAGTAAACATTCCTTGAGAATGCTAACATAAGATCTTAAAATGTAGGGTTTCCTTTATTTCACATATAATTCTCTAGTTAAATTTAGTGCAAGCAAAGAAATCATTTGGGATAAACTATCATATATGTTCCTTTGGTTCACTCTGTTATTAATATGGAAATATAGGAAAAACCCTACCTAATACACAGAATGGAGTCCAAAAGCTTCAATCATATTATTGGAGGACTGAGGCAGTCACCAGACTGCGGTGACCGCGAACACTGCAGATGCTCGAGACACGAGAGAAATACACACGGACTACCGAGTCCTATGAAGGAATAGGAACGGAACAGCCACACCCTCAAGGGGGGAGCACCCCAAGCCGCCGCCTGAGTAGGCTTTTTATTAGGTAGTATTGGGTAGGGGTACAGATACAGTTTGTTGATTATAGTCTGGCAGGGAAGATCAAACAAGTAGATAACTTTCAAAGACCTAAAAGGGTTCATGCTGAGTTGGGGTCTTATCACCTAAAAACTACAGGACCACGAAGGCTAGTTTCGTTTCCTGCCCAGGCCTTCATATTCTAATTTAAAAGCATCCACCAGCAATAGTAGGTTTCACAAGATCTTGCATATCTATCCTTCAAGCCAAATATCCCGGGGGTCCGCTGGGTCTAGTCTGGACTTCACTGCCCCTTGATGTTGCTGCAGGCCTGAGTCGGGCAGAGGAGACAAAGGCAGCCAGGAGATTTGGACTTCTCACAAGCAGGATAAGGACTTGGACTTGTCAAAGCCGAGGGGGCAGGGGTCGATCACCCCATCTTTTCCACAGCCCCCTGAGTCTCTTCCTGATGGCTTTCCCACGTGATTGTGCCTGTCTTAGGTCCATCCTCCTCTGAGAATTGTTACCCATCATTGACTAACCGACCAGGCAATGGGAGCCAGACATGGAGCAGGCAGCGCTTCATGCCAGGGAGACAGGCTGTCTCCTTAATGTCTCCTTGTTCAGAGGTCTCTCACTCAACCTTAGCTATGGGGGGTTTCAGCTCCTGAAACCAGGCAGGGCAGATGCCAACAGAGGACAATGAAGTAACTCCTAGCTAGCCACTTGGAAGTTCCTGTTGTGTGGAAACCAATCACCAGTTGTGTTCTATCCCAATTCAAGTTATTGTTGGGTATATTTGAATGTTGATGACATATCAGAATTTTGAAAATGATAGTGAAAAATTTTTGTTTTTGGAAAGAGAAAAATTACTTGGAAAAAACAGTGTTTGGTCTTAATTTAGTTATTAGTTTTGTAGAAAAATGTAGTATGTCATAACTGAAGTTTTATGACTATGACCCATAAGAAGAGATACATTTTACTTTGTGAACACTACCTATATACAAATAGGAAACTGAAACAAAAGTTTTATGAAACAATATTCATCCCAATATTTTCTGTTATAGTCTATTTCAGTTTTAAGGAAAATGCTGTATGTAATTCACTAAGCCAGTTTTGTGACCTGATGTGTCACAGTTGTGTAAAATATTGTATCAAATGACTTTATATTAAGTGGCACTTCAGAACGGAATTCCGGTTTATTCCAGAAGCATAAGATCAGTACAATTTCACCAGTAGTATATGCCACACAATTAGTCATTGATGATTAATAGGTGCCAACCCCACATTTCTTGGCTGCCTGGGATGGTCTTTAAAGAAAGAAAGAGGGAGGGGTTGGAAAGTAGGAAGGAAGGATGGTAGAAAGATATTTGCATATGCATAAACTCGTATCAAAAGAATACATGAGAAATTAATAACATGAGTTGTTTGGGGGACAGAGAACTGGGTATCTGTGGGCAGCAGTGGGGATAAGACACTTTGAGTACAGTGTTTTCTTTCATTTTTCATTCTTTTAAAATTTGAATCATGTGAATATATATATATTCTAAATTAATAAATTCTGCTTCCACATCGTTAGAGAAAGAAAAGGGCAGGGGGACTCCAATATGGATCAGAATTTGCCACCAAAGATTGCTGTGGTAGATAGGACTTACGACCAATATGCTGTTTTTGCTGCCTCCATCTAGACTGGCTACATTGACAGTATTTAAAAAATTGTTTAAGTGATTCATTTAAGTGATTCATTAAGAAGGGTTAATTTGTGTCCGATGCTCGCCTATTATAGGGGGATATATACTTTATTTTAGAAAGTTTTTTTTTTTCAATAGAATGTGAAGTCTTTTGTTCTGCATTTTTAACTTGTTATTTAGAAATAATTTCAAACTTACAGCAAACTTGTAAAAAGGAAAAATACAAATAATACCTGTTCTCAGGCTTACTTTTTGTTAACATTTTACTTCATTTGCTGTATTGTTTTACTTATCTACCTATTTATTGGATTTCTTTTTTTCTGAATCATTTGAGAGAAACTTACAAATTAACATGGCCCTTTATTCCTCACTACTTCAAATTATATTTTCTACAGTTAGAGACATTCTCTTAACTATAGCACAGTTGTTTGTTCTAGTAAATTTAATGTCAATGCCATGCTTTCTTCCAGTCTGCCTGTTTTCCATTTTTGCCAATTGACCCAGAATTATCCTTTATAGCATTTTTACCTCGTCCTCTGGCACAGGATCTAGATTAGGGTTAGGTTTTACTGCATTTAGTTGTGTCTTTTTAGCCTCCTTTAATCAGAAACATTTCCACATCCCTTATTTCTTTTTTACAACATTGAGATTTAAAAAATAGAATGCTCATTCTTACATTTCTTCGTGATAAGATTCAGATTATGCATTCTTGTCCAGAATACTACATAACTGATACATCATTCTGAGAATATCTCACTCTGAGACCCAGGAAGTCCATCTGCCTGCCCCTCACAGTTATGTTAGAGTACTTGGTCAACGTGTTGTCTAGTTTCTACTGTATAATAAATATTTTTCCTTTGCAACCAATAAGCAATCCATGGGAAGACATTTAAAGTCATGCAAAATTTCCTTTTCCTCACCAAAATTTTCACCTAAATGTAGCATCCATTGATTGGCATTGCTTAGTCCAGTCTTCACTGTGTTGGCTGCCAAAAGCTGGTTTTTCCGATTGTAGTACTACCTCCGCATTTAGCAGTTTGCCCTCAGCACTCCACTGTAAGCAGTTGTCCTTCTTTTCCCTGAACCCTTGTATTTGTTGTTGTTATGAACTCATAAATTTCTCTGTCTTTCCCACTGTGGTTCATAATTCATTACTATGTGAAGTAGACAATTTGATTTTGGGTTTAGTGGATGACTTCAGGAGGTCAGTAACCACTCTGAAAATGTGTGCCTCATTCTGTGTTGTTTGACCATCTTTCTGGGGAGAGTGTCTATAACTTTCTTTTCTTTTTAAAGATTTTATTTCTCTTTAGACAGAGGGGAAGAGAGGGAGAGAAACATCAATGTGTGGTTGCCTCTCAGTTGTCCCCTGCTGGGGACCTGGCCTGCATCCCAGGCATGTGCTCTGACTGGGAATCGAACTGGTGATCCTTTGGTTCACAGGTCGGTGCTCATTCCACTGAGCCACACCAGCCAGGGCTTAACTTTCATCAGAATCTATAGAGTTCTTGGTGCAAACAGGGTTAAGTTCCACTAGGTGGAGGGGTTAAACGTTTAGCTATCTGGAACTCTTATATATTTGTATATTCTTTTAGTCCACTGCTTTCTACCCCAAGAAATAAATAACTGAAGTGTTAGAACTATGGTATGTGTTCCTCTGTAGATACATTTCTTTCTTCTTTTTTTGTCTACTATTTTTAAACCACAACTGAAAATAATATTATATTTTAGTTTCTTTAATTTTTTTGCTGGACTATATAATGTTAATATCTTCATTTCCACTGTAGCCGCAATTTATGATGTAATAGGGCCAGTCTTTTGAAGCAACTGATTACCTTGATTTACTTTGAAATTTTAAAACCAATGTTTTTTACACTGTAGTTTTATTAGCTCTCTGGGAGTGAGCTACATGATGTTGTGCACTGAAAATTACCCAAATGTTCTGGCCTTCTCTTTCCTGGATGAGCTTCAGAAGGAGTTCATTACTACTTATAACATGATGAAGACAAACACTGCTGTCAGACCATACTGTTTCATTGAATTTGGTAAGGGCCTGGTTTTTTTCCCTTTCATTATCCTGGCTCCAGCCAGTTATAAGCTATTTTTTATCTAACATTGGTGGGAGGGAGGGGACAAGGGAATACTCAGAAACTTCTGCTACCTTGCTTTTGATAGACTAATTTGACAAATGGTCTATAAATTGTAGCGATGTCTTCATTTAGGTGCATATTAGAAAAAATTGTGTTTGAGCTGTGGAGGGGATTGTCATTATTGACACAAAGAATTAATCCCAGGGGATAGTTTCTCAGTGAGATAAGCCAGAGATTCAGAATTCTGTGTTTATGTAATGATCTTTTATAGTCTGCTTAATATAGGAAATGGTTGGCAAACACTTGCTGGAAAGGACCACATAGTACATATTTTAGACTTCAAGCACCATATGTTCTCTGCCACAACTACTGAGCCCTGCCATTATAGCTGGAAAGCAGCCATAGACAATACAGAAATGACTGATTGCAGTTATATTCTAATAAAACTTTATTTACAAAAAACAGCAGACTATAAACAGTGAAAATAAAATTGGAAGATTATTTAGGAAATATCTTAGAAGACATTTAGGAAATACCTTTAACTTCATTAAATTTACTTTTTAAATACACATTCTAATGGTGTAAGCAATCAGTAAGAAAACGGGTTTATAAGAACATACAGTTTACAGTGTATGTTCTTGTGTAATTACAACTGATAAATACAGACACTATTTTATGAGATATGAATCCCTATAAAAATAAGATTTTGGTTTAAAGACGAAAGCTGTTATTGTTTTATTGTAGAAGTTCAAAGTAAGTCCTTGAAGTGGGTATAATAATAGAAATAGTCTCATAGTCGTATAATCTTAAATCATTATATACTTGCAATTATTAATTTATACAGTATAACTTCATGATATAGTAACCATTAAACATAAATAATATCAGAGCAGTCCATGACGATTAAACAGTTTGAATAACAAACACTTTATCTGTAAAATTTACTATCTGTAAACCTCACACTCTCAAATTATCTAATTAATAAATGACCGCAAGGAAATTTATTTTTTATTTTACATAGATAACTTCATTCAGAGGACCAAGCAGCGATATAATAATCCCAGGTCTCTTTCAACAAAGATAAATCTGTCTGACATGCAGATGGAAATCAAGCTGAGACCCCCTTATCAAATTTCCATGTGTGAACTGGGGTCAGCCAATGGAGTCACATCTGCATTTTCTGTTGACTGTAAAGGTGCTGGTAAGATTTCTTCTGGTGAGTTCTCGATCTCAGTTATTTCATTTTAAAAATTTGTGTAAGAATTGAGGAACTCTTGAAAATGAATTACTTTAGCATTTTAAAGCAAATACATGAGAAAACATAGAAGTTCAAAGTAATCCTTTCTCTCAGTAGTTTATGTAGTAATCTACCAGACATATGACTAAGCAGGAAAACACTTTAAAATAGCAATCTCAGAGGAACTGTTTGGTAGGTAAACGTTTAAGAACATTTCTTTGTAAATACCTGTTTCTGGAAATGAATAGTACTTTATTTGTAATATATGTTTACAGGCATATGAAGTACTTTGCATTACATCAAAATGGCTGGCTATACCCAAGGCCCAGTTCTTTGACTGTCACAGAAAATGTGCTCATCTACTAACACCTCCCTTCCCAAATAAGGAATATAGTTGTGACAGTTTGTAAACTTCTGCTTAAAAATGGAATCCTCATTATTTTATAAGGTAGCACATACTATAGTTGAATTGATTGTTTAAAAATTCTTCCTTATATTTGAGCTAAAGTCTGTTGTCTATAATGTTTATCTGTTTGTCTACATTCTGTGACCTCTGCCTCCTTCTCTTCAGAACTTTGAAGTCAGCAACTCTGTGTCCTTTCTATCCTATTAGTCTGGTCAACTTCATATAAAATATCTTTATTTCCTTTAGCCGTTTGTTTGTGACATGTTGAAACCCTCCCTATCCTGGAAGCTTTGTATATCTTTAATTTGTTAGTATTCTTCAAATGTGGCATTCAAGACTGAGCACATTTCATATTTGGTTTAATACAAATTATGGGAGAAAAGGGGAAACAGGTATTACTAAAATAATCCAGCCAGTTAGGAAACAAGTAAACAAGGAAATAACAGTGACAAGCCCTGGAGGAGAGGAAACGGACAAGTACCTAGAGTTTTTACAATGTTATATAACATGTCCAGTTTCCAACAAAAAAATTACAGGACATGCAGAGGAAAAGTGTAATACTTATAGCGAGCAGGAAAAGCAGGCACTAGAATCTACCTATGACAATGACCAGATGTCAGATTTAACAAAGACTTCATAGTAGTCATTTTAATTATTTTCATAGAACTAAAGGAAGCCATGATTTAAAAATTAAGGAAAGTATGACAATGAGATTACATTGAATAGAAAACATAAACAAAGAGATAGGAAATATAAAGAAGAACCAAATGGAAATTCTGGAATTGAAAAATACAACTGAAATGAAAAATTCACTAGTGGGGCTCAATAGAAGATTTGAACTGGCAAAAGAAAGAGTTAACAAACTTGAAGATAGAGCAATAGAGGTTATGCAATCCAAAAAACAGATAATAAAAGAACAGAACCTCAGAAAAATATGGGACACCATTAAGCACACTAACATGTGCATGATGGGAGAACCAGAAAAAGAGAAAGAAACACAAGTGTTTGAAGAAATAATGGCTAAAAAGTTCCCAAATTTACTCAAAACATTAACTTACTTCTCTAGGAAGCTCATTTAACTGTAAATATAGGCAAGAGACCTACAAATAGATGAATCATACAAAAATTCTGAAAGGTAAAAACAAGGAGAAAATCTTGAAAGGATCAAACAACTTACCACATACAAGAAAACCCCCAAAAGAGTAACAAGTGACTTCTCTACAGAAACAATGGTAGACCTAAAGGTGGTGGGAGAATATGTTCAAAATACTCAAAGAGGGAGAAAACCTGTCAACCAAGAATCCTGTATCTTTCAAAACTGGAGGTGAAATAAAGACATTTACAGATAAGCAGAGGATGACGGAATTTGTTGCCGGCAGATTTGCCTATAAGAGATACTAAAGGAAGTTCTTCAGACTGAAAGCAAGTGACCGAGGCTATAATTTGAATTCACACCAAAAAAAGAAAAAAGAAATCAAAGAGCAATGGTAAAGGTAATTATAAAAGATAGTAAAAGTACCTTTTTCCTTTAAAAAGCAATGTATAAGGTAATGTATGTAATGTACTGTTGGACCTATAACATATAGAAGTGAAATATATTTTCTAATAATAGCACAGAGGAGATGGGTGGGAGCAAAGCTGCACTGGGTGAAGGAGATACTCCAGGTGGTAATTTGAATTCACAGGCACAAATAAAGCCAGAAATGAAAATAATGTTAACAAATCAATGAAAACATAATTGTTGTACTCTTAAATTCTTTGAAAGACAGAAAATTGTGTAAAGTGATAATTATAATAATGTATTTTGGGTTTGTGACATTTATAAGAATAATTTCTGTAACAACAATGCCACAAAAGGGAGAGCAAGGCAATTCAGCTACGTAGGAGTAATGTTTCTGCAGCTCACTGGAATTAAGTTCGTGTAACTCTGCAGCTGTTCCTTATAAGATGTATACATGGTGAGGTCTACAGCAGCTCCTAAGCAAATAACCCAAAATGCGGTGAAAAATAATTTAAATATTAAAAGACTGAAGTATAAAATCTTCACTTAATGTGATGATAATAAAGGAGGAATAGAGCAAAAAATAAGCAAAATGGCAGATGCAAATCCACTATACAATAATATATGTGAATAGATTTATGAAATATGAGTGGATGAATCATTCTAATCAAAAGTCAGAGATTGTAAGAGTGGATTAAAACAAAACAAAATTCAAAGATATAATTACATTGAAAACAAAAGGAAGAAAAAGATATAATATAAACAGCACCTAAAAAAGAACTAGAGTTATTGTGTGAACAGACAAAATGAACTTCAAGACAAAAATTGCTACTAGAGACAAAAAAAGACATTTCATGATGATAAAAGTGTCAGTCCATTAAGGTATAACAGTTATAAGCACATATACATTTAAGAACAGATCTCAAAATACATGAAGCAAAACCTGTCAAAATGAAGGGAGAAATAGATGATTACAGAGTAATAAAGTCAAATACCCTAAATAATGAATAGATCTAGGCAGAAGATAATCGAGAAAATAGAAGATTTGAACCACAGCATAAACTAACAAAACAGTATTACACTCCATCCAACAATAGAAAATACATTCTTCTGCAGTGTACACAGAAAAGTCCAGAATAAATCTTATGCTAAGCTATAAAAAAACTTCATAAATTTATGAATTTTAATTCATAAATGTGTACCATGTGTACAAACCTTAAAAACACTGTGCTATGTGAGAGAAGCATATAGAAAAGGACACGTATTTAAAGTTGCATTTTTACAAAGTGTCCAGAATAGGCAAATCCATAGATACCAAAAATAAGAGTAGTGGCTGAGAGGAGCTGGAGGGGTGGAGGAAAGAGGCAGTGACTGCTACTAATTGTTATGAGGTTTCTTTTTGGAATAATGAAAACGTTGTGGAATTAGATGATTATGATAGTTCAAACCTCTGTGAATATACTAAAAACTTCTGAATTGTGCACTTCAAAAGGTGAAATTTATTGCATGTGGATTATATTCCAGTTTTTAAAATCACTAGTAAACAGGGTTATTACTTTGAAGACTACTTACAGTAGTGATGGAGTAGTTAATTTAGACCAGAAGTCACACTAAGTGCATGTAGAAAAGCTGAGTGGAATGTATGATATTCTATAGAATATATAGGTCTAATACATAATGTAGAAGTTAATCTAAAATGTAATCTTCCTGAAGTCTTTGATAACTAAAATATTACTGGGATACAGAGGAAGATGGAGGCGCAGGGAGATGAGCCCAGTGTTTGGAGCAATTTTTTTCCTTTGGGGCTATACCAGTTCTGGAGGGACCAGCTGACAGCTTCTCAACACTTGGGAGACAGGGATTAGAGAGCAGGACCCTCCAAGGTGGCAAACCTTATGAGAAGCCCTTGCTCCCAGCTTTGGGTTAGGACTTTGGATGTCTGCACTCTAGGAATGTGGGTAGACAGGAATATGCAGCAGGCAGGCTTTTATTGGGACTGCAGCTTAGTTTTGAATCATGTTGGTCTCTGAAATTGAATTGAACTGATTCCACAGTGTTATGCTCCAAAGATCCTGGAAGAGGCAAATCTCTCTCCTGGAAGAAATAGTGTCATAAACTTCAAATTATGTCTACAAGATTTTGAAAATAGAGTCTTTGACAAACAATCATAAATAGCCAGGCACCGGAAGAGACTAAACTATATATGAGCACAAACCATCAGAATCAACCTTCCCACCCTACCTTTTCTCTCTCTTCCCCTCCCTCTCCTCCCTCTCTTTCTCCCCTGCCTTCCTCTCCTCTCCTCTCCCTTCCTCTCCTCTCCCTTCCCCTCCCTCTCATTAAAACCGTGGAAGCCAGAGGACAATTTAATGATTTCCTCTAAAGGGAAAAAAGAAAATAACTGCAAATGTAGAATTCTGTGCTCAACCAAAGTATCCTGAAAGAGTGAAGTGGCAAGAGTAGATATCCTGCTGTTGTTCCTGATTCTGTTCTTAGCAGGGGAAGTGTCCAGTCTCTCACAGTTAATATGATGTTAACTTAGGGTTTGTGTAGGTTTTTTTAAATCAGGTAGAGGAAATGCCCTTATATTCCTAGATTGATGAGCAATTTTTATCAAGATGTAAGTCATATTCTGTCAAATGTTTTGTCTGCATTTATTGACACGATTGTATCATTTTTCTTTTTGAAAGCTTTATATGGTGAATTACTTTGATTGCTTTTCAAATATTTAACCAATCTTGCACTTCTGTAAAAAACCCCACTTGATCATGATGTATTATTTTTTTATATATTGTCAGATCTAATTTACTAAAATTTTGTTAAGATACTTTTGTGTTTATGAGGGAATTAATTTGTAGTTTTCCTGGGTTTTTTTTTTGTCATGTTTTTGACTAGTTTTGCTCTCAGAATAAAGTTGGCATTATAGAATAAATTGGGAGGTATTACCTCTTCTTAAGTTTTGGGGAAATGTTTCTGTAAAATTTTCATTTCTTCTTTAAACATTTAGTACAGTGAAGACTTTCAAGCCTCTAGTTTACTTTGTGGGAAGGTTGTTTAACTACAAATCAATTTCTTTGATGGATTTAGGGTTATTCAGGTTATCTGTTATTCTTGAGTGAGTTTTAGTAGCAGTTTGTTTCTTTTAAGGAATCAAAGGAATTTGTTCGTTTCACCTAAGTTACTGAATTTTTGGCGTAAAGTTAATATTTCCATATGCCTTTAATATTTGTAGAATTGTCATTATGTTACCATTCTCGTAATTTTTCCCTTGCATTTTTCTTCTGATCAGTCTTATTAGAGTTTATAATTTTCATTGATTTTCTTTAAAAAACAGCTTTCCTTTTCATTGACTTTATTGTTTTAATTTTTTATTTCATTGATTTATGTTTTGCTCCTATTGCTTCCTATTGTCTGCTTACATAGGATTTAATTTGTTCTTTTTCTAGAGTCTTAAGGTAGAATTTGAGAACATCTTTTCTAATACAGACATTTAGTACTATATTATCTCCCTTTAAATACTGCTTTAACTACATTTCAAATATTTTAACATATTGTATTTTTACTCTCATTTTGTTCAAAATGCTTTTTAATTTTACTTTTTATTTCTTTTTGTGGTCCCTAGATTATTTATAAATATGTTAAATAGTTTTAAATATTCAGAGGTTTTCCAAATATTTTTGTTTTTTTTCTAATTTAATTCCATTGTGGCCAGATAACAAATTTTATATGATTTTAATTATTTTACATTTATTGAAAATTTTTTAAAAATATATTTTATTGATTATGCTGTTACAGTTGTCCCATTTACCCCCCTTTATTCCCCTCTGCCCTGTATACCCCCTCCTACCCACATTCCCCCGCTTTAGTTCATGTCCATGGGTCATTCATGTAAGTTCTTTGGCTTCTACATTTCCTATACTATTCTTATCCTTCCCCTGTCTATTTTATGCCTACCAATTAGGCATAATTGGTATGCCTAATTCCAATGGTATGGTATGATTCTTATTCCCTCTTCCACTCCCGTTATCCCCCTCTACCACCCCACTGATAACCCTCCCTGTGATCTCCATTTCTGTGCTTCTATTCCTGTTCTAGTTGTTTGCTTAGTTTTTGTTTTCCTTTTTTTTTTAGGTTCATTTATTGATAGTTGTGAGTTTGTTGTCATTTTACTGTTCATATTTTTGAACTTCTTTAATTTCTTAAATAAGTCTCTTTAATATTTTATATAATAAGGGCTTGGTGATGATGAACTCCTTTAATTTGACCTTATCTGGGAAGCACTTTATCTGCCCTCCCATTCTAAATGATAGTTTTGCTGGATAGAGTAATCTTGGATATGATTATGTATCCAGTCATAAAAGGTCCTTGTTGCCTTCCATGACTTGGAATACTTCTTTCCAGCCCCTTCTTGCCTATAAAATTTCTTTTGAGAAATCAGCTGATAGTGTTATGGGGACTCTCTTGTAGATAACTCTCTCCTTTCCTCTTGCTGCTTTTAAGATGCTCTCCTTATCTTTAATCTTGGGTAACTTAATTATGATGTACCTTGGTGCGTTCCTCCTTGGGTCCAACTTCTTTGGGACTCTCTGGGCTTCCTGGACTTCTGGAAGTCTTGTTTCCTTCACTAGATTGGGGAAGTTTTCCTTCATTATTTGTTCAAGTAAGTTTTCAACTTCTTGCTCTTCTCCTTCTGGCACCCCTATGATTTGGATGTTGGAACGCTTAAATTATCCCAGAGGTTCCTAAGTCTCTCCTCATTTTTTTGAATTCTTGTTTCTTCATTCTGTTCTGGTTGGATGTTTATTTCTTCCTTTTCTTCCAAATCATTGATTTCAGTCCCAGTTTCCTTCCCTTCACTGTTGGTTCCCTGTATATTTTCCTTTTTTTCACTTTGTGTAGTCTTCATTTCATCCTTCATTTTGCAACCAAACTCAATTTCTGTGAGCATCCTGATTACCAGTGTTTTAAACTCTACATCTGACAGGTTGTCTATCTTCTTGTCACTTCATTCTTTTTCTGGAGTTTTGCTCTGTTCTTTCATTTGGGCCTTATTTCTTCGTCTCAGTGCACCTGTTATGTGGTAAAGGGTGGAGCCTTAGGTATTCACCAGGGTGGGGCAACCTTCCTTGCTGTGTTGTGGTGCTGTCTTTGGGGGAGGGGTCTGAGAGTGAACAATGCTGCTTGCTTGGCTCTCAGCCAGCTTTCAGTCATTTCCCCCGCTACCCACAAGCAAGTTGGTGCTGATTCCCGGGTGTGTGTGGGTTTGTGTATATTCTAGGATCCTGTGGGTCTCTCCAACCAACTCTCCTGTGAGGCTGGGAGTTTTTTCTACCACCGAAACCCCCACAGGTTTTTTCAGTCAGAGGTTTTGTTGCTTTATTTCCCCCATGCTGGAACCCTGGGTTTCGCAGTCTGTCTAGCTCCCTAGTTGTTCCTCCCGGTTTATCCTCACAGAAATGTGGGACTGCCAGGAATGGCCTCACCCACCTTGTCCTCTAGCCACTGCCTTGCCGTGCATCCTCTTCACCCCAACTGCCCCTCTCTGCTCCTCCTACTGGTCTGGATAAGTGTTTCTTCTTTAACTCCTTGGTTGTTGAACTTCCATACTGTTCAATTTTTTGGCAGTTCTGGTTATTTTTTGTTTTTAAATTTGTTGACCTTCTTTGGTTGTGTGAGGAGACAAAGTGCATCTACTTATACCTCCATCTTGGCTGGAAGTCTTCATTGGGTTTTTAGAAGGATGAAATGAGATTGTATATAGAAAGCACTTGGTGCCAGACACTGTGCCTGGCATATTGAGAAGAGCCACTATTAACAGGAGCAGTAGAGGCAGTAATAGTAGTAGTAGATGCTGTTAATATTTGCTTCTCTAATTTACATCTCCATGTTTGTGTTCTTTTTCTCTGCATGGAATGCAGTTTTTCTCATTTGTACTTGTCTAAATTTTATTTGTCTTCAAAGTTCTTCACTAGTTCTCTACCACGGTGTCACTGCTTTCCCCCTAGTTATCTTTCCTCTTCAGAATTCCTGACCTCTTTTTGTTTAGAATACTTATTACTTTCATATGTTTATCTGTCCACTTCCCCTTAAAAGATGAGAAGTGCCTTGGGGGCAGATTGTGTAATTCATTTTTCATACTTTCTAAAGCACAGCATCTTACATAGAATTGTGCCAAAAAGTATTTGTTGAATAAATCAGTGTCAGCAGAAGTAACACCTGCTTGAGCGTGGTTGGTAGGGTAATAATATGGGTGTAATAATTTAAAGTATTAATTTAAACATTTCACCTAAAATGTCATATGGTTTGCTTGAGTCTGATATTGTTATGTTACAGAATTACATGCTTATGATTTTGTAATAAAAGATTTTGTAATAAAAAAGGGTATTTTTTTTTTTTGCTGGGCCCTGTATATTATTCACTATAATCAATAGCCCTTTGACTCCAAGGGACTTACTCTTACTTCTTTAGGAACTTCTGTAAATTCTTCATTAATCATTGATACATTTTGAGAAAAAAAAATTTGTCACAAAAATGACACTGTTGGGCCCAAGGAAACTAATTAAATAAAGGTCCTGTAGCAAAACACAATATTAGCAAAAACTGACCAAGTGACAATGCTTTGGATTCAGCAGATATTTTTCTATGTTGTCTCTCATTTGTTATTGCTCCAAAGCCACTCTGTTCCTAATAGTGACTGTCTTGGTACCAAATTGAACTGTGAAGTAAGCATTTGTGAATAACAATGGATCTAAAATCCATTTTACTGGGAAAAAATAGCACATAAAATATAATACATTAAAAATGCGATTAAATATCTCATTCAGTTTGTTATAACCGAGAAATTGTCTTAAGGAGTGTCACCTTCATTTTGTATGCAGATAGGTGTTCTCTGGTGACCATTCCCACAAGGTGGGAATGGGTAGGCTGAGAGGGAATCTCCACTTGAGAATTCGGCACTGCTTCAGCCTGTCCCTCAGCATTATGCATACCTTGTCCTTGTTAAAGGAGGTTTGCCATTTGCCTTCATGCCTTTAAAAATAGTTTTGGTCATTTTTAAATAATTGATTCATAAATGGTATACTATCATTATATAGAGAGTGCTCCAAGGCCAAGAGGCAAGTGTTAGAAACAATAAATATTTAATTTATATAGACATATTATTTATTTCTTAAATAGATATTGATCAACACATTAAAATGGTAATATTTTGCCATTCAAGAATGGCCATACCTTACTTGACCATAAAATGCTAAGGTTTTTTTTTTTTTTAGTGATAATGCAGAATATTATTTGGGGATTTTTGTAACATAAACTTGTTTTGTATACTGCAGAAGTGTGATTATGTAATCTATTCAGTTGTCAGGTGGTTTTATGCTTGAGGCCCATATTGAGGATTTCTTTTTTTATTAAAGGCCAGTTCTTCCTTATTACTGAGCGGGGACTGTGGGGAGGGATGGAAGAGGATTGCCAAACATGACTAATTAGTAGACCAGTTGGATAGATTTTTAAATTGTGAGATATTTTTCTTTACTGATACAAAATTTGATATCAGCACTTTACAAAGGCATTTAATTTTTGTTTTCATATTAGAATCTCAAGAAAATTGATTGGGAGACTATGCAGTAAGCTTGGGTACAGAAGCAATTTTTTAAAATGTTACCCCATATTAGCATTCTCTGCCAAACTTGAGGAATAAATACTTTTTTGTGATGTGTGGGTTTTGTGTTTTTACTAACTATTTAGGGAAGCTTTTCTGCTGAAATGGCTGAATGTAAGTTGCAAAGATTTAAGCCCTTCCTTATATCAGTGTTCCACCTCATTAACTTCATTGTTAGAGCTTTTACACTTCAGTGATTTAAATAAAATGATCCAAATGTAGTTCTGTTGTCTTTTCTTTCCATCTGTCTCCTTTTTGAGGTCTATATGATTATGTATTTATTTTGTGTTTTCATGTAGACTCTGTTGTTAATTGTGTTAAGTGCAAGACTGTGATGAAGGGAAGCTATTGTATAACTAAATGTCTCACAGTATTGAAGCCCTGGGCCATATGGAAATGTGTTTATAAGGATAAACTGGTCACTTCTTCAACCAGTGTTCTATCATTTGTATCCTCAGATGGTCTTCAGAGACCAGGTGCTTCACAGCTGTAAGACTCCATTTTATTGTGGAGTTGAGATTGGTGATTGCAGTTGACCCTTAGCACAGGGTGCCGACCCCTGTGCAGTCAAAAATCCATGTACAACTTTGACTCCCTCAAAACTTAACTACAAACAGCCCACCATTGACTGGAAACCTTACTGATAACATAAACAGTTGATTTTTTATGTTATATGTATTATGTATTCTTACATTAAAGTGATCTAGAGAAAGATTATTGAGAAAATCATAAGGAAGAGAAAATTTATTTGAAGTACTGTATGTATTTATTGAAAAAACATCCAGGTGTAAGTGGACCCACACAGTTTAAATCTGTGTTGTTCAAGGATCAACTGTATATATGAGCTTTCTTATATGTCTTCTGGTATTTATAGGCCTGGAACCAAAAAACAGGAGAGCTTTGTTTAAAAGCAACCTATGTTTGTCCTTTAAAATGTTTCTTAAGCATTTTTGGGTAAAGTAGGAATTATGCAGTGAATTTGCAATCAAAGTCACCTTTACAAATCTTTGTAACTACTTGCAAATGGTTGACATATTTAGGGAGTAAGGCTTTTTCTACCTGATTTACTACCTGATGTGAGCACTCCTTAGCAGTATATATCCCAAATGCAACTTTGATGTCTTCATTAAAAATGTAGAGAAAAATTAGTTAATATAACCTGAGTTTGGGAATGAAGCTGGCATGTTGTTAGACATTTTGCATTTTAAAAAATAGTGAATTACTAAGATATATCATTAGATAATTTTGTGGAGATTAATCTATATTTGACTATTTAAACTGAGCAATGAATTTGATTTTACCTAAGTTTAGGTATTGATATCAGATAATGATGATCATTTCTAACCATTTCTTTTATTTTCCAGCTCACCAGCGACTGGAACCAGCAACTCTGTCAGGGATTGTGGCGTTTATCCTTAGTCTTTTATGTGGAGCTCTGAATTTAATTAGAGGCTTTCATGCCATAGAAAGTCTCCTGCAGGTACCATTCTATTTTTGCAATTTCAGGCGACTAGTGTCTGTTGAATCTGCTTGTTACACAGAATTGATCTGGTTTGATAATTAGTACAACCTACAATGTATGCCCAGATTTTGTATTATTTATACATGCCTTAGTCTCCCCTTCCTCTAAAAACGCTTTAAAAAAAAAAAACCCCACTGATTTCTAGTTGACTCTCTCAATTAACACATGTTTACTATCTATCCCACAAGAGGCACTATCTACAGGTACTCTGGGGACATTAAGATATGTATGATGTAGGCCCTGCAGTCTCAGAGCTTAGAGTTGAATTTGGGAGGCAAAGAAGCCCACAAATAAAGCCAAGTATACAGAGTGCAGAATTGTAGCACATTTCAGAGCATGCAGCTTTCCTTTCCCTTGTTAATACTGACTTTCTCTGAAAATGTTCTGACACTTCCACATTGTAAATCAGATCTCTCTTTGGGGGAGTCACCATTAAATTCTAAAAGCCCACTCCACACGCATTTTATTTTGTTTTAAATTGCTGTTAGCTTGGGAAACACTCAGAGAGTACCATCCTGAGTACCCTCGGAATATTCTCAGCTCTGTGACACCCATAGCAGAGGACATCACAGGTTCCAGGAAGCTATACTGTCCCTTGAGTGGGGAACGGAGGGGAGCATCTCATTACTTCCCAGTTCCTCTTCCAACCGTCCTGGGCCGTCAGGTAAAGCTCCTTTTTCATTTTAGGCACAGGACTGCTGGGTATTGTTTCTTGGTGTTCTTGCCCTTGTTCCCTAGCCAGGTCAGCTGTACTCCAGTAGGAGTTCAATTTGGAGCCAGTTAGTCAACCTGCCAAAAAAGAAACAAAGCCAATTTGGAGACTGTGGACTGAAAATCTAATAAATCAGATACTCTTTTGCTTAAAAAGCAAACTTGATGTGGTGGAAAGAACAGTAGTGTTTGTGGAAGAGAAAGAGAGTGTTGGCACAGCTCAGCGACTGATTAACTCTGTGACTTTGAATGGCTCACCTTGCTTTCTGGTCCTCACTTTCATTGCTCATCAACTAAAGGAGAAGGAGTGGGTTTGATGAGTATTTCTTGAAACATGGGACATGTTTACCACTAGTTATACGATGGATGACTGTAGATCAGTGATTTTCAATGTTTTTCATTTCATGGCACACATAAACTAATTACTAAAATTCTGTAGCACACCCAAAAAATATGTTTTGCTGACCTGAGAAAAAATAGGTATAATTTTTATTAATTCACAATGGATGGCTATCCTTGTGTTGGCTGTTGTCATTTTTAAATTTGACAGTCTAAGGGAAAAGAGGTCAATGTCCCACCAAATAGGTATTGCGTGTTTTAAAAATTCTTGTAACACACCAGTTGAGAATTGCTGCTGTAGATGATAGAGGGGTGAACATTTTTAACTTTAAGAATTAATGTATTTAATGTATATTAATATGTAGAATCTGCTTGGTAAGGGATACTAGTTTCTATTAATGATAGAGAAATAAAACTTTCCTTTTAAAATAAATAAATTTTAATAAAGAATCAAATTTATGAAATTTATTATATAAATAATGGTGTAATTAGTATTTAGAGTTAGCAAAAAATGTGAAGGTGGTACTTTAAGGTTAAAATGTTCTGGTTAAAAAAATTCTCTGGTTGTTTGAAATTAGCAGATTAATAAATAAGGGTTGAAAAAGTCCTGGGTTGGAAAAAGCTTTCAGAAAAGCCACAGACCCATACCTTCCCTGACTCAGAAGAGAGTGAGTAAGCTGTGAGACCTGAGGCTTAGACCACATTACTTTTAAGTTAAAAACCAGACAGTGCTGTCATATATCATAAAACATGTTAAATGAAATAATTTCTTTAGGCACTCAGCTATCTTATTTCTCTTCTTCCTGGGCTGCTGCTTTTCTTCTTCTGATTTACAACTTTAAGACTAAGGGAAGTGGTATAAACTACAGCTTTTCATGCTTTTGAGCTGCTACACCTACCTAGTGCGTGCCTTGATTCTTAAGAGTTTCATGTTCTCCCTCTGATCAGTAATGTCTTTGACTCATTACCGCTGGTTTTTGGGTTTCAGAAGAACTATACAGGCATACCTTGTTTTATTGCATTTCACAGATTTATTTACAAACTGAAGGCAAGATCCTCTATCAGCAAAAAAATTACAAATGGTTTTATTGTGATACTTTGTTGCAGTGTTCTGGAACAGAACCCACAATAAATATCTCCAAGGCATGCCTGTAATCTGATTAAACTAATTACCACCTGTATCTGACTTGTAGCTCTGAAATTTCTTAGACTATTTACATTTTAAAAAGACATCACAGACCAATATCTTATGAACATTAATGCAAAAATCCCCAACAAAATATCAGCAAATTAAATCCAGTGGTGTATAAAAAGAATTATACACCATAACCAAGTGGGATTTATTCTAGTATACAAGGCTGCTTCAACACTTGAAAATCAGTTAATGTAATCCATCACATCAATAGGCTAAACAAAAATCATATGATCATATCAGTAAATGCAGAAAAAGCATTTGACAAAATCAAACACCCTCATGAACTCACAGGAAACTAGGAATAAAGGGGAATTTCTCTACTTGATAAAAAAAAAATCTACAGAAATCCTGAGCTAACATGGGAAGCTAGATGCTTTCTCCCTAAGATTGGGCACAAGGATGTCAACTGTCACCATTCCTATTCAGCATTGTATTGGAAGACCTAATTAATGCAATTAGATAAGAGAACAAAATGTATAAATATTGGGAAGGAAGAAATACCATTATTCACAAATGGTATGATTGTCTACACAGAAAATCTGAAAGGATCAACTCCTGGAACTCATAAGTGATTAGTAAGGTCACAGGATCCAAAGTTAATGTATAAAAGTCCATTGCTTTCATATATATCAGCAAGGAATGATTGAAATTTAATATTTGAATAATATCATTTATATTGGCAACTCCCAAAATTGAGGCACTTAAGAATAAATCTAACAAAATATATTCAAGATCTATATGAGAAGAACTATAAAACTCTAATAAAAGAAATCAAGGAAGCTTTAAATAAATGGAGAGATATTCTATGCTCATGGATAGGAAGACTCAATATTGTCAAGATGTTAGTTCTTCCCAAGTTGATCTATAGACTCAACACAATTCTGATCAAAATCCCAGCAGTTATTATGTGAGTATTGACAAAGTGATTCCAGAGTTTATTGGAGAGGCAGAAGACCCAGGGTAGCCAATGCAATACTGAAGAAAAAGAAAGAGGACATACTACCCAACTTAAAGACTTACTATTAAGCTATAATAATTAAGACTGTGTGGTATTGGAATAGCAATAGACAGATAGATCAATGGAATAGAGTACAGAGCCCAGAAATATACCCTCACAAATATGGTTGACTGTGCTTGACAAAGAAGCAAAGCATTTCAGTGGAGAAAGGATGTTATTTGCAACAAATGGTGCTGGAATAGCTGAGCATCCACATGCAAAAACATGAATCTAAACACAGATCTTACAACTTTCACAAAAAATGTTTAACTCAAAATGGATCACAGACCTAAGTGTAAAACATGAAACTATAAAAATTATAAAAGATAATAGAAAAAAACCTATGCAACCTTGAGTTTGGTGATAAATTTTTAGATACAACACCAAACACATGATTTATTAAAGAAAAACTGGTGAATTAGGCTTAACTGAAAAACTTCTGCTCTATGAAGGACATTAAGAAACTGAAAAAATAAGCCACAGACTAGGAGACAATATTTGGAAAACACATCTGACAAAGGTCTTGTATCCAAAACATACAAAGAACTCTTAAAACTCAAGAAAACAAACAACCCATTTAAAAAAGAACTTGGCAAAAGAACTTAACAGTCACCCCACGAAAGGACAGGAGATGATGTTTGCATCATAGGTCATTAAGGAATTGCAAATTAAAATATAAAGACATCACTAAACATCTATTAGAATGGCAAAAATAAAAACAAAAAACAAAAAAACCTTGACAATAACAAGTGCTGATGAGCATATAGAACAATAGGACTTCCTCATGCATTGCTGATGGGAATGCAAAATGGTGCAGTCACTTCAGGAGACAGTTGGACTGTTTCTCACAAAACTAAACACACCCTTACCATGCGATCCAGAAATCATGCTTCTCAGTATATTTACCCAAATGAGTAAAACAGGTGAGTTTTATGCAATGTTAAATTAGACCTTAATAAAGTTTAAAAATGAAAAAGACTGTTATAAAACACAGATCAAGTAAAAACATATATTAAATGTTCAGATTAGGACTAACCATTCTTCTAGTCATTGGCTGATTAACAACTTTTTGGAATTCTTGGGTATACCAAATTGTCACATATTTAAATATCTACACAAAAACCTGCACATGAGTGTATATCTCAGCTGTATTCATAATTTCAAAAAACTGGAAGCATCTCTGAAATCTCAAGGTGAATGGATAAACAAACTGATGGTCTGTACAATGGAATATTATTCAGTAATGAAAACAAATGAGCTATCAAGCCATAAAAAAGACGTGGCTAAAACCTTGAATTTATATTAATGAAAAAAGCCAGTCTTGAAACTACATTCTATGCATTCCAACTATATGACATTCTGGAAAACATGAAACTATAGGGACAGTGAGTAAAAAGATGAGTGGTTGCCAGGGCTTTGGAAGGAGGGAGGAAGGATGACTAGTTGGAACATGGGATATTTAGGGCAGTGAAACTATTCTGTACATTATGTAGTGGTGGTGGTTGTTATACATTTCTCAAAACCTAAGAATGTACAAGGCAGAGCAAACACCATATTAGTGAAAGATGTTAGTAACAGTAATCTGAGCAGGGGAAAAAGCAGGTATATAATTACTATACTGCTTAAGTTTCTGTAAACCTAAAACTGCACCAAAGATAAAAATGTATTAATTAAACACACTCACAAAGCACATGCCGGCATTCACACAGGTCAGACAGGGACTCAGAGCCCCAGTCAGAAGGGAACATAGGTTCAAGAATCTGATTCATGTTTCAACGTCAGATGTGCAATCATGTGCCTTTGAAAACAGCGGTCATACTGAGAAAGCCAGTGAGAGAACAGGGACCAGGACCTCCGACCTTGACCTTGCACCTACCAGTTCCCAACTACTCTCACCAAAGATGGGCTGGAAAAATAACAGTTTATTTTAATTTACATTAATTTGTGTAAATAAGCTCTGGAAAGATAAGAAACTAATAAATGTGATGGGAACTGGACAGATGATAAGCAGAGTGGAAATGAGAATCTTCATGATATAACTTCTTATATGTTATTTTTATTTTTGAACCATATGAACATATTACTCAGATTTTAAATAATAAAAATGAATATTTATTATCTCCTGTTATGTATGCAGGAAAAAGACAACTTTTGTCAAACCAACTTAATAGGTAGATTTTCAAGTAATTGAAAATTTCAGGCAGAGTAAAGGTAAATATTTTTGTGAGGGGTAAGGAGATCCCGAGTAGTTTTTCTGTTTTTGTAGCTTCTTCCTGACTGTGTCTTAGAGCCCACAGTTTCCTAGAAGCCTCAAGGTTTTTTGTGTTAAACAGATTCTTAAAATTGTGGTGGTGGGGCATGAAAGCAGCATGAGGTAAATTATGGACAGAGGAGTGGTCTTTTTTATTAGTAGATAATTTATAATTTGGGGACAATCTGGATGCTTATGACTTTGAAGATGTGTCTTTTTGATATTTGATACAGAATTCTTTCATTTTCACTGATGTTCTACAGTAAATTTACTGCAATAGTGCTGCTTTCTCTTGAGCCAAGAAACTGTAAATTGGTCCATATGGAATGGTTAGCTATCTGGAAACTAGGGACCTGGTTGTGTTGTTCCCTTAGCATTGTTTTCTTTTAATTATATGTTATTGATTATGCAATTACAGTTGTTCCAGTTTTTCCCCCTTTGCCCTCAGCCACTCAGCACCCCCCACTCCCTCAGGCAATCCCCACACCATTGTTCATGTCCATGTGTCATGCATTTATGTTCTTTGGCTACTTCATTCCCTGTACTGTACTTTGCATCCCCATGGCTATTCTGGAACTACCTATTTGCACTTCTTAATCCCCTCACCTGTTTACCCATACCCCCAGAATCCCTTTCCATCTGGCAACCATCAAAACCCTCTCTGTATCCATGATTCTGTCTCTGTTCTTGTTTGCTTAATTTGTTTTTTAGATTTAATTGTTGATAAATGTGTATTTATTCCATTTCATTGTTTATAGTTTTGATCTTCTTTTCAAAACATTTTATTTACTTTTTAGAGAGAATGGAAGGGATGGAAAGAAACATTAGTGTGTGAGAGAAAGAGAAAGAGAGAGAGATACATTGATCAGTTGCCTCTCACATGCCCCAACTGGGAAACCTGGCCCACAACCCAGGCATGTGCCCTGACTGGGAATCAAACCCATGATCTTTTGGTTCACAGGCCAGTGCTCAATCCACTGAGCCACACCAGCCAGGGCCGATTGTCTTTTTCTTGAATAAGTCCTTTTAACATTTCATATAAGAAAGGTTTGGTAGTGATGAACTCCTTTAGTTTTTTCTTGTCTGGGAAGCTCTTTATCTGCCCTTCAATTCTAAATGATAGCTTTGCTGAGTAGAGCAACCTTGGTTGTAGGTCCCTGCTTTTCATGACTTTGAATATTTTTTGCTAGTCCCTTCTAGCCTGCAAAGTTTCTTTTGAGAAATCAGCTGATGGTCTTGTGGGAACTCCTTTGTAGGTACCTAACTGCTTTTCTCTTGCTGCTTTTAAGATTCTCTATCTTTAACCTTTGTTATTTTTTTAATGATGTGTCTTGGAGTGGGCCTCTTTGCATCCACCTTGTTTGGGACTCTCTCTGCTTCCT
>CM052539.1:99929895-100010719 GCA_028533065.1 Trachops cirrhosus | reverse complement strand
CCATGTTTCTTTGCTCCTTTTGGCAGCGTCCCTGTGTTTGTTTCTGTGTATTAGGTAGAGCTGCTTCAACTGCATGTCTTGGTGATGTGGCCTAATGTAGTAGGTGTCCTGTAGGGTCCAGTGGCACAGCCTCTCCTATCACCCAAGCTGGGTACTTGAGGTGCACCTTTCATGTGGGCTGAGTACACCCTCCTCTTATAGTTGAACCTTGGCAGGTCAATGGGAGGGATTTGCCCAGGCCAGTGAGCTGCAAGGATCGGCTGTGACCACTTGCCACCAACCTCCTCCCTCTGTAGAGGATCAGCTGTGCAAGGGGCAGGGTAGGGTGGTGGTGCTCGAATGTGATCTGTAGCTGTCCAGTGGGTGCACAGGCTGTGGAGTTTCCTGGGTGGTGCAGGCCAAGGTCAGCCCCATTGTGTGCTCTGCCCAGGTCCACCCTGCCTGAACTACAAAGCAATCTGAGATGGCTGCTGCTTGTGCTGGGCTTGGAGATTCCCATGTGAGGCCAAGCAGTGTGTCTAGGCTGGCTGCTGCTAGTGCCCTGCCTGGGGCTCACTGAGGACAGGTATTCCTTGTTTGACAGGATTTAGGAAGTTGGGAAGCAGGAGCTTGAGCTGAGACCAGTCATTCATATGGAAAAGAAGGTTGGGTGGGCCCATAAATTGAGTGGGGTGGAGTCTCTAGGGAAATCCAAGGTGTGTTTTAACAGAGTTAGCTAGATTGTTGGAGTCTCAGATATGGCACTAGTTTGCCATCTCTTTGGGGGGAGGATTTAGGAAAGAGTTGATGGCCTCTGCTCGCCTTGGTGCCAGACACCTCAATTCCTCCCTTTATGCCACTGGTGCCTTTCAAGCTGCTTCCCTGGTGCTGGAGCTCAGAAGGAGTAAGTCTGAGTAGGGGAGTCCCTGTGTGGGTTCTTTAAGAGGAACTGGGTGGGGCTCTAGAAATTTCATCCAGGACTCAATCCCCACTGGTTTTTGTAGCCAGAAGTTGTGGGGACTTCTCTTCCTGGCACTGGAACCCTGGGCTGGGGGGCTTGGTGTGGGGCTGGGCCTCCTCACTTCCTCTCCTGAATTTTTATCCACCACACTCAGATATGAGACCTGCCTTTTCCACTTCTCTGCCCCTCCTACCAGTCTGGATGGGTGTGGTCTCTTTAATGCTGTAGTGGTCAGACTTCCATTCAACCTGATTTCTGAGGGTTCTGAGTGATGGTTGTTCTATATTTTAGTTTTAATTTTGAAGTGGTTGTACAAAGGAGCAAGCTATGTCTGCCTACGCTGCCAGTTTGACCAGAGGTGATGAAGGCCCGTCACTTTTCTTTACATTACATAATTCTCTTCCCACTTCTCTTCAGAGTCAATGAGTGACATTACCTAGAGAGATTATGTTCATAGGCCACTACATATGTGTTTATATATTTATTTGTATAATTATTAATTTAAAATTATTTTTACATAAGTGGCAGTATACTCTTCACACTAATTTGAATCTTTTTTCCACCTAACAGTACGTAAGAGATCATTTCATATTAGTATATAGAGATCTATTACATATTTTTTAAATGGCTGCATAGCATTTTTTAATTTGTATTCCCTTCTCCCCTACCACACATTTTATTTGGAAAAATTCAAAGTTACAGGAGGTTTAAAAAACAATACAATTAACATTCACCTGGATACCAACCTACCTTTCTTTCTTTCTCTCTCTTTCTTTCTCTCTCCCTTTCTTTCTTTTTCTCTTTCTCTCTCTCTTTCTTTTCTTTTGTTTCGCTTGAAAGTAAAGTTATAGGTATCATGACAGTTTATTCCGAAGTCACTCAATATGTCTGTTTTAAGGTCTAGGACATTCTCTGCATAATCACAATACCTTTGTTACATCCAGGAAATTTAAGATCAGTGCAGTAGGTGTTATCTAATATAAAATCTCTATTCAAATTTCCACAATTGACCCCAAATATCCTTTATAGTGTTTTCTTCTCTCCCCAGTCTAGAAACCAGTCAAGAGTTAAGACTTGCACTCAATTACAATAGGCTATTCTTTAATTTACTACTATTTAATTAGATGGTTACTAAACTAGATCTGTAGGGCAAATTCTTTCCTGAAGCAGATTTAAGTATTTTCTAAATATAATTATTTGGATGTTCCACTAGCAACTCCAAAACAGCATGTCCAAAGTGAACTTAGTTTTTTCTGCTCTCAAATCTAATACTTTTCTTCCTATATTCCCAACTTAGTGAATGGTATCGTTCGAATATTGCCTAAACAGGAAACCTGGGAGTCATCCTGACTCTTCCCTCTTTGGAACTGCATGTGCTATTCCCTTTGCCTGGAATTCTCTTCCTATGTTGTGCCTTGTCTACCAGTTCATCCTTCAGGGCCTACGTTAAGCCTTCCTCTGCCAGACCTTTCCTGACCCCTTTTTTCTCCAGGCAGAATCAGTGGGTCCACACTAGGCTCCCTTAGTACCCTGTACACATACCTATATTATCAGTGATCACTTTGGGTGGGAATTGTTGGTTTATGTATCTCCTGTCTTGATTAGAGAGTGAGTTTCTTGAGTTGGTATGGACTCGTTTTCTATCCTAGTTCTAGTAACACAGTACTGGCTCATTAGTGCTTAATGAATATTTATTAAATGGAAGGATATGTTTATAGACAATCTTCTCTTTACCAAGTAGAAATAAAGAGTTTTCAAAGGTCAACCCAATCTAGCATGCATTTGTTGAATTCCTACTATCTACACAGTTTCATGCAAATAGTAAAGATGTATTTTCTTCCTTGAAGAAGGGTTAAGGTCTAACTGAGAAGATAAGGCTAGTACACTAGAGGCTTAAACAATGCAGAAGGTAATCTGATTATCCAATGAATGATGTAGACAGTAACCTTAGGGAGAAATGAACTTAGTGATTTTTTTAAAGATTTTATTTATTTATTTTTAGAGAGAGGGAAAGGAAAGGAGAGAAATATCAGTGTGCGAGAGATACATCAATCCATTGCCTCTTGCACGCCCCCACCTGGGGACCTGGCCGGCAACCCAGGCATGTCCCCTGACTGGGAATCAAACCAGCAACCTTTTGGTTCATAGGCTGGCACTCAGTCAATCCACTGAGCCACACCAGCCAGGGCAGTGAATGTTTTTTGAGTACTTTCTATGTGCCAGTTACTGTTCTATGTGTTTTCAAATGTTATTTAATCTGTACAACTTTTATTTTTCAAAAAAGGAAATTTAAGTTAAATAGTCTAAAGGTCATACAGCTGCTAAGTAAAGATTTTAACCCAAATTTGACTCCAGAAACATGGTCTATTGTATTCCAAAGGCAATTAAGAGAGCTATAAAGTGATATTGTCAATTTAGGGGGAAAATAATAACCAGCTGTAGGACAGTAATTAAATTATAGTAGTATATCCCCATAATGAAAGGTTATATAAACATTACAAATCATATAGTTGAGGAATATCTTAAGAGTGTTTATATGTTTATGATATAATGTGACTAAAAAGCAGTATATAAAAGTATGATGTTAGTTTTTTTAAATGTGCTTATTTTTACAGAAAATATCAGAAAGAAATATATAAAATGGTTAGCAGTAATTCTCCCAGAGTTGAGGTATTATTGACTATATGAATTTCTTCTTTGTAACAGTGTTTTCCAAATTCTCTACAATGAAGATAAATTTTTATAATCAGATAAAGGATCATTGAAAAAATAAAGATTAAGAAAAATAATCAAGCAGAACTTGCAGGGTGGGGCAAAAGTAGGTTTACAGTTGCTCACAGGGAAAATAATACAATAATTAATAAATAACACAAGAATAAACTTTCATGTACTCACAACTATAGACCTGCCTTTGCCCCACTCTGTATTTAAAGCTTAGAATTATTAAAGTGGAGGTTTCATGGTGGCCTTCCCTGCCTCCGGGGTTGAACAGTCCCTAAGCATCCCAGACAGACTAATGGCTCCTGTTTTAAGATCATCGCTCTAGGATAAGCCACTCTCCCTCTGCCTTACAGTCGGTTCTGTTGCCCAGCAGCAAACGGAAAAGGAATTTTCTCCTTATATTGCTTCATGAAGACATGGTCACGAAGGACACTGTCATGTCTTGTGGATATGTTCATTGTATTAAAGGTATTTTTTCAGAAGTAAGGGACAGATTTATGCTCCTGCCTAGGCTTTGCATTCTACTTCGTGAAAACATTGAAAGAACTAATAACTATAGATATTTAAGAGGAATCAAAAAGGAATAGAGAAACATGGGCTGTTCCATGTTTCTGTTAGTTTTCTTTTAGACGGAATGTTCAGTGTGTGATACATCTCTGTGTGGATCCTCTGGGTGGCTGTTTTTCCCGCAAGCGGGACTATTTTTCTCATTGGGATTTAGCACACTCTAGTGGGCAGTAGCTTTTCATGATTTTTTAAAAAAATCTTGTCAAATTACTGCATCAGACAGTTCAGTGATGTGCTTGCTTCCTAAATAGTAAAGTGTGTCAATATTTATTTGGGTTAAGTAATGACCCAGTGAGCAAGACTAACTTTATAGGGCACCGGGGTATTGTACATTCTTATTTGGTTTCTTCAGGAGAGAGGAGAGACTTTTATACGAAAACTTTTTCCTATTGATTGTCATCTCCTCTTAGGTAAAATGAAATTGACCTGGAGGCCAAAACATGGAGGAACACTGGTGGTTTTCCTCTGCCTCACACTCCTTGGACCTTATGATGTTTTATGGTTCCCTCTTAGGACTCTTGAGAATTTTTATATACCACTTTGTGAAAATTTTGACCATTTGTGTATAAACGTCTTCATATCCTATCCCAATGGATTGTTTTTGAAAATGGACTTCCACCAGAAGAAAAGTAATTTTTTATTTTGTTTTTGCAGAGTGATGGTGAGGATTTTAATTACATCATTGCATTTTTCCTTGGAACAGCAGCCTGCCTTTACCAGGTAATTCTCTCCTAGTTTTAAGAAACACGTTCCCATTATTGTTTGCTTCCAGTATCAGTTCTAATAATTGCTCGTATACTTTAAATAAATAAAAATAATGTGTAAGGGTTTTTTTTGCCTTCCTTTTAATTTGAACCTCTATTAGTTTTGTGACCTACCTCTCCATTTTGAGTGGACATAGATCCCAGTGAACTTAATGTTAACTCTATCCAGTGCTGGGCTTCAGTGGCCCGTGCCATTTGCCTATAGCAATAAAGATTACTTCTAAATTTTGTGGTGACTGGTTGATCATTCAGCATCCAGACTCTGCTTACACTCCAGGCTGAGGATTTCGTACTGTCAGGAAAGTCTTTGAACAGGGGACAGCAAAGCTGGATTTTAGCAGTGATGATAGGATGGATTATCAGAGCAGGGAGATTGGAAGCAAGGAAATGAGTTGGGAGGTGATTCCATGACTTCAGGCAGAAGGTAATGAGAGGTGATGGCAGTTAGGGATGTGTGTGAGTGTAAGTACACCGAGAAGGAAGACTGCTGGGACTTGACAGAATAGATAGGAGATGGAAGGAGGGAGGCGATTTTGTGCCCGGTGACAGGGAGATGGGTACTTATATTTCCAAGAAGAGAGGAGGCACAGGTTTGTAGGGAGGAGTGGGATAACCATGCCAGTTACCCAAACTACAAAATGTCTTTGCTAAAACATATGAGAGCAAACAAGGCCTTTTGATCAAACTTTTACAAGTAACACATTTCTCTGGTTTGCATACAAAGAACGTTAGAAAGATTCAAGACTGCAAATATAAGGCCACCTAAAATTTAGTAGAAGTCTCTTGTGAAATATTTTGGATATAAGTATTTGACTTTTATGTAAAGATGCACTAAAAATTTTAGTCCCAGTGACCCCACTTTTTTTTACAATCCCCTGATTTTTCTTAATTACTTATCTTTAGAAAATATTTTTCTATTAAACTTGACACATTTAATTATAATGAATGACATTTCATGCAGGAAATGTGAAAATTTGTATTTGTTAATATCACAGTGCTTTGATTTTAAGAAGTATTCTTGTGTAGATTTTCTAAACTTTTATCTCTACAATCCTGCTACACAAAGAATGTTATCTCATTTTTGAAAATAAGAAACCTGAGGCAGGTTTCATTATTATCTAGAGGTCACATAGCCAATAAGTAAATGGTGGAGACAGGACTTAACTCTGAGTCTTCTGATTTTATTTTTAAAGATTTTATTTATATATTTTTAAAAAGAGGTAAGGTAAAGAGAAAGAGAGGGCGAGAAACATCAATGTGTAGTTGCCTCTCGCACACCCTCTGCTGGGGACCTGGCCTTCAACCTAGGCATGTGCCCTGACTGGGAATCGAACTGGTGACCCTTTGGTTCACAGGCTGGCACTCAATCCACTGAGCCATACCAGCCAGAGCTTCTGATTTTAAATATTGTGTTCATTCTATTTTCTGTCTCTAAACATAATTTCTACATTTGTATAATTTTTTATAATGTTACAACCTAATGATTCTAAAATAATGTGAGATAAATATTAACTTTACAATAATTTCATAATTATTTTTGAAAAATATGCTTTTGACTGTTTTACCTTAATAAAATAATTTTAAATGCTAATAATAATAGCAAAATATTGAGCTCTATTTTATGTTTACTAAGCCCTTTACATTCTTATACCATTTTATTCTCACAAAGTCCCACCCTCATCTTATTATCATCATCATTTTTCACTGAGGCACACAAGTTCTTGCAGCCAGTCAGTGACTTGAACCCAGGTCTGTGCAACCCCAGCGCCCCTGCTGTTGCCTATAGGTAGGCACACGTCTGTCACATCCCCCAGAACAGGGGAGAGTAGTTCTAAAAGTTGCCCCATGGAGGAGTGGTGTCATTTAGGTGCTCTTTTACTTGAGAAAAGTAAACATATTCATGCTTTAAAAACAAAAGTAAAAAACCAGTTTTCTTCATATCGACATGCATGAAACTGTATGCTTGCCAAATATGCTGTTTTTTTAACAGTAAAACTTAAGTGGTTGTGTGTTACCATATAACATGCTGTACCTCCAGTCCTCAGGATATTTTTAATCTGACCTCAGAGGCCACTACCACATGGTGTGTTGCCTTTTTCTCTAGGCTGTAGGTCCTTGTGGAAGCACGGAACTCAGCCAGGTAGGATAATCTTGCTATATATCATTTTAAGTAGGAAACCAAAGGAACTAGAAACTAGAGACTTCCTTTCCCCTCATCATTTTATTTTGAAAGCTTGCACATTCACAGAAAAATTGAAAGACTAGCATACCTAGAGTCACCTATTATAAACATTTTGCAACACTTTGTATGTGTGTGCATATATTGTGTATTTTTAACTGTTTATACAGTAAGTTGCCAACAAATATGCATATGTAAAGTTTTCCTATTAAACTTTATCACAGCTAGGATGTTGATGTTGATCCAGTCAAGATATGGAGCATTCCTATCAGAAGGACCCCTCCTGTCGCCCTTTATAGTCACACCCAATTCCCTCTGCCCCTTATTCTCTCTGGCGACCCTACTGTGTTCTCCATTTCTGTAATCTCATTTTAAGTAAATGGAACCATGCAGTATGTAACCTCTTGTGACTGGCATTTTTTTACTCAGCATAATTCTCTGGAGATTTGTCCAAGTTGGTGCATATATTAATGGCTTGTTCCTAGTTGTTGCTAATAGAATTGCATAGTATGTATGTATCACAGTTAATCATTCATCCATTGAAGGACATCTGAATTCTTTCCAATTTTTGGCTATTATAAATACAGCTGCTATAAACATTTTTTTCTTTATTAAATGTATTGGGGTGACATTGGTTAACAGTATCATATAGGTTTCAGGTGTACATTTCTATGATACAAGATCTGTGTGCCCATCGCCCAAAGTCAAACCATCTTTCATCTGCTATCTACACTCATGTACATATATCTTTTGTGTGAACATAAGTCTTCATTTCTCTGAGATAAACATAGCAGTTGCTGGTCATATGGTGGTTGCACGCTTAGTTCTATTAAGAGACAGACAAACTCTTTTCCAGGGCGGCATACCATTTTCCATTCCCACCAGCACGTGCAAGTGATCCAGTTTCTCCTCGTCTTCTTCAGAATTTGGTGTTTTCACTGTTTTTTATTGTAGCCATTCTGATAGGTAATTTGTGATACCTCATTGTTGTTTTAATTTGCACTTAATCTAATGACTAACCAGGTTGAACAGCATTCCGTGTGCTTATTTTGTCATCTGAGCATCCTCCTGGGTGAAACGTCTGTTCATATCATTTGCCTATTTTCTAGTTGGATTGTTTGTTTTTACTGTCAAGTTTGAGAATTCTTTATGCATTCTAGACATTTGCCATTTGCCAGATATGTGGTTTGCAGATAACTTCTCCTAGTCTGTAGCTTATCTTTTTATCCTCTTAACTGGGTCTTTTGCAGAGCAAAAGTTTTAAATTTTGATAGAATTCATTATGTTAGTTTTTCCTCATATGGATCATGTTGTCTTGTCAGTTCTAAAAGCTCTTTGCCTGCCTCCAGATCCCGAAGGTTATCTCCCTTTTTTTTTCCTAAAAGTATTATAGTTTTATGTTTTACAGTTAAGTTCACAATCCATTTTGAATAAAGATTTGTATAAGATGTGAAACTTGGGTAGGATTGAGTTTGGGGTTTTTTTGTTGTTGTTGTTTGATTGTTTCTCTGCCTGTGGATAGATGGCCAATTGCTCTAGCACCATTTGTTGAAAAGGCTATTTGTTCTCCACTGAATTGCTTTTGCATGTTTGTCAAACATCAGTTGGGTATATTTGTGTGAGTCTATTTTGGGGCTCAGCATTCTGTCCTATATATCTATGTGTCTGTCTCTCTGCCAGTCCCACATAGTTTGATTATTGTTGCTATATACTATGTATTAAATTTCATTTTCTTAATAGTTATAGAGCTACTCAAACTGTGTGTTTCATAATGGGTGAATTATGGTGGTATGTATGTGTTTTATGAGGTGGTAGTCCATTTCATCGGTTACAAAATTTGTGTGCAGAGTTGGTCAGAGTGTCCCCTTATTGTCCTTTTGATGTCTGTAGGATCTGTAGTGATAGATACTCTGTTTCATTCCACATATTGGTAATTTGTATCTTCTCTTTTTGTCAGTCTTACTTGTTCATTTTATTAATCTTTTCCAAGAACCTGTTCTTTGTTTTATAGTTTTTACCTGTTTTCAATTTTACTGATTTCAGCTCTTTATTATTTCCTTTCTCTTACTTGCTTTGAGTTTATTTGGCTTTTCTTTTTCTAGGTCTTGAGATGGGAACTTAGATGACTGGAGAATTTCCTCTTTTGTAATATATACATTTAGTGTTCTAAGTTTCCCTCTTAGCACTTCATAAGCTATGCCCCATAAATTTTGATATGTTGTATGTTCATTTTCATTTAATTCAATTTATTTTTTCAAAGATTGTATTTATTTATTTTTAGAGAGAGGGAAATCGATGTTTCTCGATGTTTCTCAAGGGAAACATTGATCGGTTACCTCTTACATGCCCTCAACTAGTGATCTGGCGTACAACCCAGGCATGTGCCCTGACCGGGAACTGAACTGGTGACCTTTTGATTTGCAGGTCCATGCCCAACCCACTGAGCCACACCAGTCAGGGGTCAATTTTTTTTTTAAATTTTTCTCCTAGTCCTTTTTTGACCTATGAATTATTTAGAGTTATATTGTTTAGTTTCCAAATGTTTTGAGATTTTCCCATTTTCTTTCCATTATTGATTTCTAGTTTGATTCCATTGTGGTTAGAAAAACACACTCTGTGATTTCAGTTCTTTCAAACTTGTTGAGGTTTGTTCTATAGCCCAGAATACAGTCTATTTTGGTACATGTTCCATGGGCACTTGAACAGAACATGTACTCTACCGCAGTTGAGTGAATGTTCTGTAAATGTCAATTAGATTCTCATGGTTGATGGTGGGGTTTTTTTTTTCTGTACCCTTGCTGAGTTTCTGTCTGGTTGTTCTATCAATTGTCGAAAGAGGAGTATTGAGGTTTTCAGCTGTAATTGTGTTTCTCATTTCAGCTCTATCAGCTTTTGTTTCACGTATTTTGCAGCTCTGTTGTCTGGTTCGTACATATTTAGGATTGTTGTGCCTTCCTGGTGGATTGATCCACTTATTATTATGTAATATCCTTCTATGTCCCTGGTTATTTTTTTTCCTAGAAATGTTTTTATATTTACCTGATATTAACATAGCCACTCTTGCTTTATTTTTATTCATGTTTGCATGGTATGTCCTTTTCCATCCTTTTACTTTCAGCCTGCCTATATCATTTGAAGTGAGTTTCTGCTAAATAGCATAGAGTTGATTTATGTTTTTTAATCCACTCTGCCAATCTCCATCTTCTCTTTGCTGTATTTAAGCCGTTACAATTAATGTAATTACTGATATGTTAGGGCTTAAATCTGCCATCTTACTTTTTGTTTTCTGTTAATTTTTATATTTTATTCCTCCCATCTTCCTGTGGACTACTTGAACTTTGTTTTTTAGAACTTCATTTTGATTTATCTATGGTGTTTTTGAGTGTACCTCTCTGTATAGCTTTTTAAATGATTGCTCGGGTATGGTATTATACATAGTTAGCACAGTTTTCTGGTTTTATTTTACTTGTTCAAGTCAGACATAGAAACTGTGCCTCCTTTATGTCCCTTTGCCATCCTCTATAATTATCTTAAATATTTCCTCTACATATACTATGAGCCACACCAGATGGTACAATATTATAATTTTTACTTCAACCATCAAAGATAATTTAGGAAACTCAAGAGGAAAAGGAGAATCTTTTACATTTACCTGTATCTTTGTTTACTGTGTTTTTTGTTTGTTTGTTTGTTTCCCAGTGTTCTAAGGTTTCTTTTTTTTATTGTTTCCTTTCTGTTTAGAGAACTTCCTTTAGCTATTCTTTTAAGGTACATATGTAGGCAACAAATTCTCTTAGTCTTCTTTCACTTGAGAATATCTTTATTTCCCCTTTCACAAGACACTAATTACAAAAAGAAAGATAGTAACTTCACAGTGGAGAAACCTATCAGATACCACCTTACCAAAAGATCAGAGTTAACATCACCAATAATAAGATATATTACTTATCATCATAGTGGGATTCTTTTTTTTTTTTTTTTAATCCTCACTGCAGGATATTTTGTCATTGCTTTTTAGAGAGAGAGGGAGGGAGAGAGAAACATTGATTTGAGAGAAAAGCATTGATTGATTGCCTCCCATATGTGCCTGAACTGGGGACCAGATGACCCCACAACCTAGGCATATGCCCTGACCAGGACAATGCTCCAACAAGCTGAGCCACACTAGCCAGGGCTAGTGGTATTCTTACCAAAATTACATATCACTTCACTCTTGAGAAAATATCAGATAAAATGAAATTAAGGGATATTCTACAAAACAGCTGATTGATATACTGTTCAAGAGCTTTAAGGTCATAAACAGCAAAGACTGAAGGAGCTATTACAGATTTGAGGAGACATGACAACTAAATGTAATATGGAATTTTGGATTGGATTCTGGACCAGAAAATAGGCCTTAGTGGGAATACTGGCAAAATTTGAATAAAGTCTGTAGATTAGTAAATAGTATTGTATCAGTGTTCATATCCTGGTTTAATGGTTATATTGTGGTTATGTAAGAAGATGACATCAGGGGAACAGGGTGAAGGGTATATAAGAACTCCTATATTCTTGCAAACTTTCTCTAAGTTTAGAATAATTTCAAAGAAAAAGTTATGTTTTCAACTATTTTTATACACTGCACATTAAAATTTTATACACTGCACAGGTAAAGCAAGTGCTTCCAATTCATTTTGCTTCGATAGCAGTCTTCTTTTTAAGTAAGCAGAGTCCTAATTTCTGTAAGAATTAAACACATTAAACAGAACATTTCCACCGTCTTTCTGCCTTGTCTCAATACCCTTCCTGTACTGAAGCCTGGATACAATTTCACAGAGACTTCTCCTTCTTTATTAAGACTTTGTGATCACAAATAATTCCTGTATTTACCAGATAGTGAATATTTATGTATTTATTTATTTATTATAAGTATGTTTTATTGCTTATGCTATTACAATTTTCCCAATTTTCCCCCCTTTATCCCCTCTCTGCCCTGCACCCCTCAATACTCCAGCATCCCCTGCACCTTAGTTCATGTCCGTGGGTTGTACATTTAAGTTCTTTGAGTTCTCTGTTTCCTATACCATTTTTTACCTCTCCCCATCTATTTTATGTCTACCAATTATGCTTCTTCTTCCTTGTACCTTCCTCCCCATTCCTCCCCTCCGCCTCCCCACTGAAAACCCTTTATGTGATGTCAATTTCTCTGATTCTGTTCCCATTCTAGATGTTTGCTTAGTTTTTGTTTTCATTGCTTTTCTTTCTTTTATTATTTTAGGTTCATTTATTGATAGTTGTGAGTTTGTTGTCATTTTACTGTTCATATTTTTGAACTTCTTCAATTTCTTATATAAGTCCCTTTAATATTTTATATAATAAGGGCTTGGTGATGATGAACTCCTTTAACTTGACCTTATCTGGGAAGCACTTTATCTGCCCTTCCATTCCAAATGCTAGCTTTGCAGGGTAGAGTCGTCTTGGATCTAGGTCTTTGCCTTTCATGACTTGGAATACTTCTTTCCAGACCCTTCTTGCCTGCAAGGTTTCTTTTGAGAAATCAACTGATAGTCTGATGGGAACTCCTTTGTAGGTAACTCTTCCTTTCCTCTTGCTGCTTTTAAGATTCTCTCTTTATCTTTAATCTTGCGTAACTGAGTGATGATGTGCCTTGGTGTGTTCCTCTTTGGGTCCAACTTCTTTGGGACTCTCTGGGTTTCCTGGACTTCCCGGAAGTCTATTTCCTTTGCCAGATTGGGGCAGTTTTCCTTCATTATTTGTTCAAATAAGTTTTCAATTTCTTGCTCTTGTCTTCTCCTTCTGACACCCCTATAATTCAGATATTGGAATGTTTAAAGTTGTCCCAAAGGTTCCTAAGCCTCTCTTCATTTTTTTGGATTCTTGTTTCTTCATTCTGTTCTGGTTGGATGTTTATTTCTTCCTTTTGTTCCAAATCATTGATTTGAGTCCTGGTTTCCTTCATGTCACTGTTGGTTCCCCGAACATTTTGCTTAATTTCACTTCGGGTATCTTTCATTTGTTCTTCCATTTTTCAACCAAGCTCAATCAGTTCTGTGAGCACTGTGATTATCAGGGCTTTAAATTCACCATCAGATAGGTTGGCTATCTCCTCATCATTTAGCTCTCTTTCTGAAGTTTTGGTCTGCTCTTTCATTTGGGCCATATTTCTTTGTCTCAGCACACCCTTAAGTTGTAAGGGGGCAGGGCCTTAGGTGTTCACCAGGGCAGGGCAACCCCCTTGCTGTGCTGTGGTGCTGCCTGTGGGGGAGGGGCCAGTGAGGGAACAATGTGAGACTGGGAGTTTCTCCCACTGTGGCAACCCCTGCTATAGTCCACAGTCAGCTCTGAGTCTCAGTTTCCCATTCAGCTAGGCCCACCTGCACAGTCTGCCGCCTCTCAGGGGGTTGTCGCAGCCAGCCCCACCCACGGTCCACTGCCTTGCTATGGGTTCTCTGCATCCGTCTTACCAGTCTGGTTGGTCTGGTTGACTGTTTCTTTAATTCCTTGGTTGTCGGAGTTCCATGCAGTTTGATTTTCTGGCACTTCTGGTTGTGTATTGATTTTAAATTGGTTGTTATCCTCCTTTTGGTTGTGCGAAGAAGCAAAGGGTTTGTACCTACGCCTCCAACTTGGCCGGAACTCTAGATAGTGAATTTTAAATATCTTCTAGAAAACAGTTTATTCATTCATTCAGCAAATTTTTAATGAGCATTTGTGTGCCAGGCACTGTTCTGGGCACTGGAGATAAATGAATAAACAAGACAGTAAAAAAATCTCTCCTTTCATGAAGCTTAGATTCTTTTGGAAGAATATAGATGACAAATAAGCATATTTTTGAAGTATGTTTATAGTTCAAATTAAGAGAAAAAATAAAGCGTGAGAAGGTGAATGCTAGGATTTGGGAATCCTGAGAATACTTCTTAGTTGCCCATCACTGTGAGGAATCTGTCCAGCCTATTTGCAAGGGAGTCATCCAGTTTTTCCTCCATTTTAAGTATGATACAAAATGCTTTTTCTTTTGAAAAATGAAAGACATAAAAGGAAAAAATCTATTTCCCTTTCATAGCCAAATGTCTTGTTACATTATTTTATCTGTAGATGAAAAATCCCCTTATTCCACTCTCATTATTTTTACTCTGTGGCCTGTTACAGTTTTATAGTAGAAATCTATTTCTTTTCTTATAACCCTAATCATCTTTCATTTTATATTTTGAACAGTGTTATTTGCTTGTCTACTACACTGGCTGGCGGAATGTCAAATCTTTTTTGACTTTTGGCTTAATCTGTCTATGCAACATGTATCTCTATGAACTTCGCAACCTCTGGCAGCTTTTCTTTCACGTGACCGTGGGAGCATTTGTTACACTACAGATCTGGCTAAGGCAAGCCCAGGGTAAGGCTCCTGATTATGATGTCTGACACCATCCTTCAGACGTACTGCCTTGGCTTCCGGAGAAAAAGGAAGGACATCTTAACTGCCACTGTGACGGAGAGCCTGTTCACCGCAAACAAGAAGCTCTGCTTTCCTTCTCTCCAACTGCACTTTTTGTTTTAAGTCAGCATGGCATGCCTGTGAGCATGCAGTACCTGCTGGGCAAACTCCTCTCAAAAGAATGTGGCCATGAGATGATTATTCAGAGGAGGAGGAGAAGGCCGAGCTGCAGAGCCGCAACAGTGCGAGAACGGTCAGAGGCCAGTGGAACACTGGCCAGTGTTCCAGTCCTGAATCCTTGCTGAAGAGTTCAATCAAAATATATATCAGTCTTTTGCGGACCAAGCAGGAACTCTACAACCTGAGTTTGCCTTTGTGAGGCATTAGTATAGACCAAATAAAAAGATGTCCCAGTAAATTGGAAACTTTATGTTTCAAACAAATGACTTGCTACATATAAGATTTTTGCACATATATGGTACTATGAGTTTATGAAGTCCAGGATGGCGTGGAATTGGTTCTTTTGTATTTTATATTTTTGGTTGAATTTTAACTCTGGGAATCACCTGATTGTAGGAGAGGCTGTGGCGAACTCATCCCTGGAGCATCACAAGTATTGAAAATACAGTGACACATGTTTCCTTTCTGGATCACGTTGGTAGTTTCTTTTGAAATCTCTTTTTAAAAATACGATTTGTTAGACTATAGCCATTGTTTCCAAAATTTCAATCATTTAAATATTGCATGTACCATTATTTACTTAATTTTTTTTAATTTTAAAATAATTTTTAAAAAAACCATCCACTACTCCAAGTAGAAAACTAGGATCAGTTTCCCATAAATAAAAGGTAACTACAAAGTAAATAAATTAAAACAAAAATGTTTAACTAAATTCTGGCTAGATGCTAATGCCTGCCGAGGCTCTGAGTCTGAGAGGCCTGCCCTTTCTTCGCTGCGGTGAGAGAGATATTACCCAGCACCATGGTGGGCGCTCTCTGTGACATTGTCAGGAGGATAAAAGAGAACTGTTGGGAATGGCATTCCCACTGCGGTTCAGTATTACTTCGTGCAGTGTTACGGGCCACCTGACAGTCATCTTGTGTGCCCCTGGGGTGGGGACCTTGCACCATGTTCTGAGCGATCAAAAGGTGGCTTTTCTCCCGGCAACTCATTATTTTATGGCGTTGGGGAGGTAAGCACCTAGTATCTTAGAGATCTTACTTGCTTTTGATAACATTATAAAAATTATTAAAAGAGTTATGAGTTAATATAGGAAGAACAGTTTGATTCCATTAGCAAAATCTTCAACTTCCCTGGTTTTAGAAGTCATCTTCCTGAGTGATTTACTTTTGCTTTTTAAAGAAAAGTTTCCAAACAGGGAATCCATAAGGTACTAAAATTTCATATCCAGAAATCCAGTGGGCCTATTACATGTAACTCATGTTATTCGGCACATTTATTAAGTAGAAGAACTAGTCCAGAGGGTAAAGTCACTGAATGGCCGTGTTTGCCCACCGCGTTATGGTGATGCCGCTGCTCGACTAGAGCTCTTTCACCTCACTCTCCTTTTAGGGGGACAAGGCAAAAGGAAGACAATGAGCTAATGATATTAGGGATTTACTTAAAGCAAGAAACTCCAATTCACTCTAATTTCCCGCCTCTGACAGAATGGCACAGAAATTATGTATGTTCCGAGAGATACCCCCACATACCACACAATCCTAAATCATCAAAATAAAATTGATTTGTGTTTGGCATTTTGTACTGACCGAGCCAGGAAAGTGAAATGGTTCAACTTGGAAAGGTTTTTCTAAACTAAAGGTTAAAACAAGACTAGTTTTAAATAGTCAATTTAAAGGAAGGTGGGGCATTCTGGTTAACTGTGATATTGCTATGTATATTGATATTTTATAGCTCAATTTAGTTCATTTGGTTCTCCTTATCATTGAATTATTGATTTATAATATTTGATATTTGGATTCATTCAGCAAGGACCCTTGGAAACTCACCAGCATCTTTAAAGGCTTAACTTGTTTTTTGTTTTGTTTTTTTCAGCAGCTATTTTGGATAAGAGGATGTTTGCATCTCAGTGTAAAAACAATGAGAACAGGTATAAATAATGTTTTATGTATAGAAATGCTTTCTTTCATTATTTGGTGCCTGCATCTCTGAGTCTGTGTATGACTTTCCTGCCTCCGTCATGTTGCTGTTAGCAAAGACACTGTGAATTTGGAAAGCAGTTTTTGCCATGGGTGAAAAGAAGTCCTTACACTCTTGAGAATCACTTAAGCCTCTAATGTGTATGATAACAGTATATTGCATTTATACCACACTTTTACTTCTAAGAGCAGTCTGCATTTACTTAATGACCAGGAGTTTTGTGGTATAGAGGAAGTAGTAGCTGCCCTCCTGTTACGTAGGAGGAAACTGAGTATTCGGTTGTTGGTGATTTACTTAGCGTCTCTGAGCCACACTCAACTTCTAATCTCAGCCAAGAGCTCTAATGGAAACTAGTGAAGAAACTAAAATTATTGTATATTCAGGGAATATGCCTATTCTTGGTAAAATCAGGGAATTGGGGATTCAATGAGCACAGGGCTGTTATTGTCAAATCCAGGTACTCATTATCTGAAGGCAGTCCTGAATACTGCTTTGTGATTAAGGTGTGCTGTAAAAGCAAAGATACTTTCTTTTATATCCTAAAAGTAACTGCAATATTTGCTTGTTTGTTTTTGGTCTGTATTTGAAATGTATTCATACCTGGCCTCTTTCCTAAAAGAGTGCAAAGCAGCATACCAAGAAACGATACATAAAATAATGGCAATAAAATAATAATAGAAAGGGGAGAAAATCAAGACCAATGAAAATGGAAGGAAGGGTGAACACGTCGCTGTTATTCGGTGTGAAATTTGACTGTTGAACTTCCCAGAAGCCAGGGCTAGAAGGAAACAAGTTTCCATTGCTCTAACTGTACATCAGAGCGTACTCTGCTTCCTGATGAATTCTGGTTAAGAATGTTCACACTTGGCGATCCAATGAAATGCTAACATGAACAAAATGCTCAGTTTATGCACATTTGCTTGTTATGTTTGTGCCTTGGATCCTCAACTTGTACCAGCTTTCTAAGACTTTCAGGGTGTGTGTGTGTGGCTAATAGAGGATTTTGTTCTCTTAAGTAAGAATTCTTATCCTAAGCTAAGAACAAGGATCATGTTAGAGTTAGAAAATCCATTCGAGACACATATCTGGAGACTGCACTGTCCTCTGATTATCTTTTTCACAGTGGAATCTAGTCTGGAGAAATGCTCGGCTCCTTTTCTGGCCATATCTGGAATCTCATCAGAGTCCTGGTTTGTCAAGGCTCCGTAGAGACCAGATTTATCCTATGAACCTTAACCTCCGTGTCACAAACGTGCTTCCTCCCGAGTTGGCTGCCTCCCGGTTACTTGGCCTTTATTCCAGAACATTTACTAAGTAATCCAAGGACCCACTCTGAGCTGCTAGATTTCCAAGAGACAGAAAGAGTGTGTGTGTGTGTGTCTGTATCTTTACCTACTTATTATTTTAACAAATCTTTTGTTCACTTTAAGAGTTAGAGTTATCATGGAGTATGTGGTAAAAGTGCAAATAAATTATTTCAAAAGCAGCCACCTCTCAGATCAAATTAAACGCTTAGCCTTACCACAAATTATAGGTCACTCTTCAGGGCTGCACTCCCTGTCTATGGTCAAGCCTTTTTTGTATTTTTCTGCTTTATTATCTCTAAGGAAATAGAGTCTTTCTACCTAAAAATGCTGTGGTAAAATTGAACCCAATTTTTGGTTTAAACTGGCTTTAGTCATAATCTTAGCTAAAAGTTAAAAGAAACCCCTCCAACTCCAAGAGTCATAAATGAGTCTGTATAAAGGCTGTATCAGCTGAGAATTTAACTCTGCTGGTATTACTGATTAGGGTTAGAGGGACTGATATCATCAGTGTTCTGGGACAGTGTTGCATGCTGGCATATTGCTGCCTCCTGTTTGAGCGTTTGAGCTTTCAGAAAGAAACAGTATGTGTGGCTACCACTCTCGTAATATCTCTTCTTCGAGTGGCCAGACTTTCTGGGTTACCGTTAGCAGATGAGATCACAGTGTGGGAGCGCAGCATGGCTGGAAGCCGCGGCGTGGCAGGGGGATAACTGTATCCCCCTGGCTCGTTAGCAGAGAATGGTGGTGACGTGTGTGCGTGCATCGCTGGCGATGCTGGTGAGGAATAGTCTCAGCACAATTGGAGGCTGCAGGGAGCTCAAGGAGAGAACAGGCTTAGTTCTCAGAGTGTTCCTGAAATCAGTACCCTCGTCTTACAAATTGTTCGTGATGATGTTTCCTTGGCAACAAATGGTATTTCCAGCCCAGCCTTACCCACAGCTCCCATTTACCCTTTTCCCCGCATCCCAGAACCAGCAATCTGAGCATCACCCAGCAGAACGCGTGTTTAGTCTCCAGCCGACAGAAACAGGAGTCCTACTCCCCACTTCCCATGTCGCTGGCAGCCCTTCCCCAGCGCTGTCTTGGTCGTTTGTCTACTTCGTGCCCACGCTTTTCTTTGCAGGAGGTTGTCAGGGACTTTGTCTAAATGTGAACAAACAGTGCTTTGCTCTCTCACTTTAAATTCCTCCAGTGCCTAGGACTGATGACAAGAATGCTTGTTAGCGCCTTTTGTGGGTCCATGCTGGGTCCTCCTACATAGCTCATCCTAATGACAGGAAGACAGTGTAGCTCTCATGCTCACTTGGGGAAACAAAGACTCACATTCAAACCTGGTTCAAAAGTTGGTGCTCATTTTTCTGCGTCACGGAGACTTTCAGAATGAAAACTGTGTGTGTGACTGATGACCACTGGGGCCTCCGACTGTTGCCGCAGCAGTGGGAGCAGATGGCTGACGTGAAGGGAGGTGGCTCCATGCACGTAAGCGTGACATACCCACAGAGAGGGTTCGTGAAGGCCTTTTCTGTTTCATAGATGAAGCAGCTGAGGCCTAAAGTAGTTAAGGAACCTGGCCACAGCCACAGTCAGGCCTGTGTGTTGGCACCAGGATTTCAGTCCAGATCGGTCTTACTCAGAACTCGTGCTCTTAACCACCATGTAATATCAAGCTGGGCAACATGGAAATACGTTAAAACATTCAAGGCATATGTGTTGAGATATGTGCAATTTTTTTTTTATGAAAGAGATCAGGTCAGTGCTAACTCCTCTGCTGGAGGTGTCCTAAACTGAATACAATAATTTCCTAAACTTCCTGCATCTGTGGCCATGACAGGACAGATGGCCTGAGAGGTATGGTGAACCGTGTCTTAGATTTTAAGGCAAGAAGGTACACAGTTTAGTCTTTGTAATAAAACTAACTCATGAACTAATGATTCTTGATATAGAATGTTAAAGCTTCACTGGTGATTCATGTGTTACAAACATTTATTTTTTCTGGCTGAAGTACAAAATTAGATGGGTTTTTTGATATGAAATGATTTCATGGAGATTCTGCTTTAAGTGGTCCATACATCTGAAAACATTAAAACAAAACACAGAACATGACTATTTGCGATGTCAAATAGTGACTGTGAGCTCGGAGGCAGACTCTGACTTTCCCTTCTGGTGACATTGTGACATCAGCAAGTCACGTGGCCTCTGTGCTTCACCTCCCCATAATGTGCAGGTTCTGACAGTGCTGTGGGCAGAGGGCTGTAGGAGAATTAAATGAGTTGAATACAAAGCACTTAGAGCAGAGGCTGGCACAGTGAGTGTGAGGACTGCATTTACTACCAGGCTGCAGTATTTCTTGTAGCGTTGCTATTCCTTTCAAGGTAGTAAGAGTCATTTTAATTGCAAATGCCCCAAGTATAATAAATCATTGCACAGAGCTTTTCAGAAAGTGCCTAAACTGGTGAGGATCCTGTTGAAATATCTAGCAGACGGGTACCCAGGTGACAAGCTCTTGTGCGCAGACTTCTGGGCAGGGCACTGAGGACACTGGAGGGGAGAAGAAGGGAATTCAGGGACTCACACTGGCCACATGCCGACTCCATATAGGGTGTTTTGCATAAAGAAAGTTTGTGAGTTTAACAAAATCTACTTGAGCCCTGGCTGGTGTGGCTCTGTGGATTGAGCACAGCCTGTGAACCCAAGGGTTGCTGGTCTGATTTGCAGTCAGGGCACATGCCTGGGTTGTGGGCCAGGTCCCCAGTAGGGGTCGTGCAAGAGGCAACCACACACTGATGTTTCTCTCCCTCTTTTTCTCCTTCCCCTCTGTCTAAAAATAAATAAAATCTTAAAGAAAAAATCCACTCGAGGTAAGGAAACAGGATTAAGTTAACCAGTGTCACACAACATTGAAGTACTGAACTGCTCTTCAGGACCCCAGCCTCCCAGCACTGGACCACTGTTGAATGGGGAGGGTGCCTCTGGGAACCTCACCTGATCCCGTGTGGCCCCAGCATCCTTTCAACATTCTCACCTGATCTATTGGGCCGTCGTGGGTGGCAGCCACCCGAGTGCCCCCCACTCTGTAAGGACCCCCATGAGTGTGAGTGTGTGTGCACGTGTGCACACGTATGTGTGGCTGGTGCATTATGGGTTGTCGAGTCGGGAAGGCAGCCGGCAGCCTTCAACTCACAAATTGGAAGTATGTGGATGCTGGGGATGGTGAGAGATCAAGACTCTTAAAAAGCACAGATGCAGCATCGCTTTCAAAAGATTAATCTGAAGCAGGAATTCTGGCCAAGATGGAGGCGTAGGTAGAAACCCTTCCACTTCCTCATACAACCAAAAGGAGAATCACAACCAATCTAAAAACAATAAACAACCAGAAGTGCCAGAAAATCAAAACTGCATGGAACTCCTACAACCAACGAATTAAACATTCAACCAGACTTGGAGGAAGACAGGCATCCGGGCAGGCAGAGAAGACCCATGGCAAGGCAGACTGTGCAAGCAAGTCAGGGCTGGCTGAATGGGAAACTAAGACTCAAAGCTAGCTGTAAACTATGGCAGGGTAAACTAATGGTGGGAGAAACTCCCAGTCTCACATGAGAGTACATTGGAATGTGGGGCTAGAGCTGAGTAAGGGAGCCGCATTGTTTCCTCTCTGACCCCTCCCCCACAGCACCACAACGTAGCAAAGAGGGTTGCCCTGCCCTGGAGAATACCTAAGGCCCTCCCCCTTACAACATAGCAGGCGCATGGAGACAAAAAAATAAGGCCCAAATGAAAGAACATCAAAAATCCAGAAAACACTAAGCGACAAGGAGATAGCCAACCTATCATATGCACAGTTCAAAACACTGGTAATCAGGATGTTCACAGAACTGATGGAGCTCGGTTGCAAAATGAAGAAAGAAATGAGGGCTACCCAAAGTGAAATAAAGCAAAATATTCAGGGAACTGACAGTGACGGGAAGGAAACCAGGACTCAAGTCAATGATCTGGAACCAAAGGAAGAAATAAACATCCAACTGGAACAGAATGAAGAAACAATTTTAAAAAATAAGGAGAGGCTTAGGAACCTTTGGGACAACTTTAAACATTCCAATATCTGAATTGTAGGGGTGCCAGAAGGGGAAGAACAAGAGCCAGAAGTTGAAAACTTATTTGAAAACATAATGGAGGAGAACTTCCCTAATCTAGCAAAGGAAATAGACTTTCAGGAAGTCAAGGAACCTCAGACAGTCCCAAAGAAGTTGGACTGAAGGAGGAACACACCAAGGCACATCATCACTAAGTTACCCAAGATTAAAGATAAGGAGAGAATCTTAAAAGCAGCAAGAGGATAGGAGAGAGTTACTTACAAAGGAGTTCCCATCAGACTGTCAGCTGGTTTCTCAAAAGAGACCATGCAGGCAAGAAGGGTCTGAAAAGAAGTATTCCAAGTCATGAAAGGCAAGGACCTACATCCCAGATTGCTCTATCCAGCAAGTCTTTCATTTAGAGTGGAAGGGCATATAAAGTGCTTCCCATATAAGGTCAAGTTAAAGGAGTTCATCATCACTAAGCCCTTATTATATGAAATGTTAAAGGGACTCATGTAAGAAAAAGATCCAAACTGAATAGTAGGAGGTCAACAAACTCACAACTATCAATAAATGAACCTAAAAAAAAAAGGAAAACAAAAACTAAGCAAACAACCAGAACAGGAATAGAATCAGAGAAATGGACATCACATGGAGGGTTTTCAGTGGGGAGGGGGGAGGGAGGAATGGGGGGAAAGGTACAGGGAAGAAGAAGCATAATTGGTAGGCATAAAATAGGGAGAGATAAAAAATGGTATAGGAAACAGAATTCGAAGAAATTACATGTACAACCCAAGGACATGAACTAAGGTGGGGGACGGGGAATGCCGGAGGGTTGAGGGGTGCAGGGCGGAGTGGGGATAAAGGGGAAAAAATTGGGAAGACTGTAATAGCATAATCAATAAAATATACTTTAAAAATGATTGAAAACACAAAGATTAATCTGAAGCCAATGCACTCCTCCCTCCCCACCCCTATCCCTGAAAAAATACCATGTGAGCCAGGGCAGTACCATTCTAGCTAACTGACAAAGCAGAGAAGCAGATTTTGCAGAACTGGAAAATAGTCCAAGTTAAAATAAGCAGATATGCTGACAAACCAGAGATTCCAGGCAGTCCTAAATTAGAAATTGGCTGAGGGAAAAAAAAGAGATGAGGTCCCTAATGGGTTCCAGTGAGAATTCTTTAAATTCATGGGCCTAATAGACCAGCGATATGAAAGGGGCCTGAGGGGTGCATGTGTGCTCACCAAGTGAGGGGGTGGCTCAGCTCCACTCACTAGGAACAGATGCGCAGGTGAGGCCTGGGGCTCACAGGCCAGTGGGGACAGGATGCCTACTTTCCTGTTATAGTCCCTTTTTCCTCCATCCCCCGTCTGGACCCTCTGCTTGCCCTGTGAGCCTACACTGATCACCCACCCCTCCCCTCTCCTTGGATAGTGGCTCTTGCTAGGAAAGCTGTCATGCGTGGCAACTGTGGCTACTGGCATGGTGTCTGCAGGAGGACAGAGCCATCCCCAACTTGGTTTGGAGGCAGTCTTCCCACAGATCGCTCATGGCACAATGCTTTTATCTCATTTGTGTCTGCCTCTGACTCTAAACTCTTGAAATCCTAATTCAATGGTTTATGTTTGTGCCATACGTGTGGTCTGGCACTTGATCAGATGAAGAGTTAGGTGAATACTTAGAATCGGAGAAGCTTGCGGAGGAGGAGACCTTGGAGATTAGCCACTACAGGTGCCTCACTTGGCTTTGTTCCTGTGTCTGTCTTGAGTAACAGTGACCCTAAAAGTGGGAAGGGAAGACAGGCAGGAGGACAGCAAAGATATTTTTCAAGACCAAGAGGAAAAACACCACCAGGGGACTTTTTTGAAAATCTAGAAGAGTAAGAAAAGCTCTAGTACTATCATAGTTGGATCTCATTTCATCTACTGTCAACCTTGAGGAGTGGCGAGCCCTCTCTTCTGTCTGCCAGGGTCATCAGCACCAGATGGGCACACTGGACAGAAGTGCCTGTGGGCTGGTGTCACGGCTTTTGTCCCCGAGGACCAGGGCAGCCTCGGGGGATGCCCCAGAACTTCTCCCCCTGCCTCCTAGGCCTGAGGGGGAAGCACGAATGAGAAAGTGCATGTGGAAGTCTCCAAGCCTTGGGAAGTTCACCCAAATGGTCGGGGGTAGGGGGGGTGGTAGTCTCAGTCTGCTGTGCCCTCCCCGGCCCTTCCGACTCCCCTCCTGACACCTTTCCTAAGTGGTGCTTGCCTCGGCCAGCATGGCCCAGCCTTCTCAGTCCCTTCCTTCTGGAAGGACATGTAATGTGTTTATTCTCTTTACCATAGAGTCATTTTGATGTAGACAAATTCAGAAGCTGTGGGTTTTCAGGCTCTTCCCTGCCATTGTAGTTCTCACTGAGGTGGACTGAGGTGGCAGTGAGAGTCTGCTCAGCCCACTTTTTTTTAAGTTACAGATTTTTTTTATTTATCTTTAGAGGGGAAGGTAAGGAGAGAAGGAGAGAAATATCAATGTATGGTTGCCTCTCATGGGTCCCCTGCTGGGAACTGGCCTGCAATCCAGGCATGTGCCCTGACTGGGAATTGAACTGCGATCTTTTTGGTTCGCAGGCCCACGCTCAATCCACTGAGCTACACCAGCCAGGGCTGCTCAGCCCACTTTTGAACACTGTATGTCCCACCACCCAGGTGCCTTCCTGACCTGCACTGATAGGGGCTCAGCATCTTGTCCAGGCTCCGGAACCCTCGTTTTCTGCTGATTTAACTATATGCCACTCAGGCGATAAGTAATTTTGAAAAAGTTCTGTGTGTTTGTAACTTTAAAAGTCTTTAATGCAGCCACCAGGTGAACACGGAGCCCCAGCCTCCTCCCGTGTGCTGAGGCTCACCGGGCCTCCCACTGCCTGCTGCTGACTCCCTCCTGCAATCGAGTCACCACGTCGTCTGGGGCCTTGTCTTGGTCTTAGTGGTCTTGGCTGTCAACGAGCATTAAAGAGGTGTTCTAACTGCACCCCACACATCAATGGCGTCTTTTCTAATTAACGTAGGTATGGGTACGCATGTGGGAAAAAAGCATAACTCTCTAAGGAAGAAACAAGTGTGTTCTCTGGGATTAGCTCAGTGGGGATGTGGATGGAGATGGAAGGGCAGAGGAAGGTTCTGAGCGGTGCCCGTCTGGGGTCCTGGTGCGCATGTTCGTGTGATCTCCTGCTGGTTTGGTCTGGTCTGCGCTGGCTACAGCAGGGTGGGACCTGTTCAGGAGCTGAGGTTCCCACCTAGGCCAATCGTCCCCTGAAGTTTGGCCTGCCTGGTCATCTGGTCTCCTTTCCTAACTGGCATACCCCAGCCTGGAAAAACTCTGAGTTAAACACAAGCTCTACACAAGTACATCCTTCACCATGCACATTGGAAGTCCTAATGATGCCCGTTCTCTGGAGCAGGAGGCCCGCCTGTGCCTGAGACTGCCACATCTATGTCCCCAAGTGGCTACTGATGCAGTGAAGCCCGTGACCCCTGTTCAGAGGCTCCTCCACTCACACCTTTGTTCGACCTAATTTGACCAAGGCCCTCTAGGCTCGTTTCCTGAACCCTGCCTGTGAGGGTTGCAGCAGGCAGGAACAGCGGAAAAGGGTCCCGCGCCTTCCACCCCCTTCCCTGCCTCGGGTGAGGGGGGCAGTGCTGGGGCATGCAGGAAGTTACCTGCATGGATTAGCAAGCAGGCTTGCTTTGAAGCCCATCTCTGTTAATCACCAGCTGGCTGGCCTTAGACAAACACCGTATTTTGCACACCCGTATTTTTGGCCAAAACTTTCTTTTTAACTTTTTAATTCAATTATTCATTTATATATATTTAGAAAAAAAATTATAATATTCCATGGTATTGTTTTGCATATGGATATTATTGCTTTCTAGAATTACACTTTTAATGTATAAGCATAAATGAATTTAAGTTATATAGATATGGAATTAGTACTAGCCATGTATAATGCGCACCCTTATTTTTCCCTCAAAAATTTGGTCAAAAAAGTGTGCATTTTACAGGGCAAAATGAGGTAGCTCCATCTCTGTACCCATTCCGTCGGTGAAACGAGGCAGCCAGGAAGACTGGATGCGACGCTTGTGCGGTGCTCGCCCAGCATCTGGCAGACAGTGCTCAGTAAGTGGTCGCCACAGCTACCAGCTATCTGGGTCAAATGAGTCACTCCCGCCTGCATCTCCTCCCTCCCGCCTCCTTCGGTCCTTTCAGGGATCCGTGTTCACTGGTGTTTCCAACTTCCTTTCCCTTCTCATAGAAACTTGTTTGGCTCACCTGTTTTAAAACCACCTCCCCCAGACCCTGGATGTTTTCTGCTCCATCCTCTCCATCCCCATCCTCTTCACTCCTGTTCCCTGTCCTCATCCCTTCATTATTCAGCCTCTGCACCCAGACATCTGCCCTCAGTCCCGTGAACTGGCTCTCACCTAGGTCACCAGTGTCCTCCCACCTGGCGACCACAATGACTGTGGTCTTCAGCTGGCGCTCTCCCCACAGCCATGCGCTGTCCCCCACTCACAGGAGGTCCCTGCCCTCCACAGCTCCCTCTCCATCACTCAGCCAAGGGCTGAGTGCCCTGTTCTTCAGACTGGAGCTAGGCCCCAGGCCCAAGCAGCAAATCAGACCAGGACGCATTACCAGTGAAAGTGTTTAATAGTTAAATTACTTAAATAGACTTCAATTTCCATGGGAAATCATAATCGTATCCATTTTGCAAGAGCAGGAATAAAAAGAGTGCACACCCCTTAGAGGGAATGAAGAGCTAGCACTGCACGTGGTCACCAGTCACTGCTGGGAGGGGGGATGGGCCCCCATGAGGCCAGTGGGGGGTCAGACGATGGGAGGACACGGGAGGAACGCGGCACACACACACGGTACTCAGGTTGGAAGCAAAACAAGCCCAGCACCACTGGCGGGTGATGGGGTGGGGGATGGGCAGGGGACTGGAGCACAGTATGTGGAGAAAGCCAGCCCGGCAAGGGTGAGATGCCCCTGCAGAACTCAAAGGAGGAACAGCAAAAGCACGGACAGACTCAGGCTGGCAGTTTTAGGTCCCTAAGCCTTGCTTCCCAGAGCTGTGCTCAAACCGGGATGGACGGCGTGTGTGGTCAGGGGAGGCTGGTGCTAGTGCCCAGTGACAGGCGGTGCAGGCAGGCGCCCGAGTCACGTTTCGCCTCCTCCCGCCCTGTGCTGGAGGTGCGGATCGTTCTGCCCTGAGCAGCAATGAGACGGTCTGCGCACAGGCCCCAAGGGTTCTGCCTGAACATCTCTCTGAGAGCACATCATTTTCCAAATGCCTCTCTCATTGGGTATAAAAATAGAAGTTTTTTCCTCACTACGTTTAACTGTCCCCTCCTCAAAAAACAAAAACCAGACAAATCAAAATTTCTGCTAGCTGGGCGCCACCATTTCCTCTGGTTTGCAGGTGGAGGGCAAAGCCACCCCCCATTCCCTGAACCTGAGGGGTCCACATTATGTGCAAAAGTCTCAGGGATCAGCTCCAGAGAGGGCCGCCTCAGCCATCTGAGACAGCCGGGCAGGTTTCCTCCCACCCGCACGCTGGCTGGGCACCAGGCCCCACACGGCTGACCCCACGGGGAGTGGGCAGGTGGGCAGACGGCGGCCAGGCTCCCCGCTGCTGCGGGTTGAGGCTGCTTCCCTTGGTTCCGACTGGGCGCGAGATGAGAGAGCAGCTTTCTGTTTCCTTCTCGTGGTTCCGTGTGCATCTGGCTCAGGGGAAGCGGTGTGTGTGTCCGTGTGCACAGGGAGAGTCTGGGTCATGTGTCTATCGTCCTCCTACTTAACCTGAACATGCGGTGCCCCGGAAGGACACAGCCACTGCTCTGGCCGGACCTGGGGAAACCCAAAACTGCCGAGTCCGAGGTGGGGGGAACAGGCTCCCGTATGAGCCCAGTCCCACAGCAGAAACACACACACACCAGAACGCGCATCGGTGTGCGCACAGGACAAATGAGCACGCACGCCCCGCGATGAACAGCCGCGTCCTAATATAGAGAATTTACAAAATATAGAATTTGGTGTATTTGTTAGATCTCCAAGGTTTTCAATAATACAAAATAAAAAATACAAAAAGACAATTTGGGATCCCTCCCCTCCCCAGCGGCATCCTCAGTTGCTCGTGGGTCTCTTACACACACACAACTAGCGTAGTGTGAGGAAGGGCACAGAAACTTTTGTTTTATTCAATAAATATTTTCCTTTTCTCAGGACCGCCACTCCTTGCTTGAGTCCTCTCCTCCCCTGGCAATGAGCCCTGTCCCTCTCGGGGGGCGTTGTCTGTGTGTGTAGGTGTGGGCGGGGCTGCGAGGAAGCCAGTCCTTCCAAAGCCAGCGCTCCTGCCCCAGAGCCCCCTCGGAGGAGTGGGGTTGACACTTCATCTGTCTGAAGTTTAAAGGCTCGCACAGAAAAGCAGGCCCCTCGGGGGCCCTGGGCTCCCCCAACCACAGTCACTCCGCCTCCCCACCCCCTGAGACCAAGGCCTCTCCCTCAGCCCTGCCCTCAAGCGCTGGGTGGCCACAGAGCTCCTTCCCACCCTCGAGGCAGCAGCACCCTTTAGAAAACTCAAGTTCAGGTCGAGTCTAGCGGAGTCTCCTACAGAGGGAAACGTCTTTGGTCAGCTTGATGCTCGCAGGACCGGGGCCTGGGGCTGCTGCCCGCCCACAAGGGCAGAAGCTGCTTCTGGAGTCAAAATGGCAAATCTCATCGGCGCGGCCCCCTGGGCTGCAACGCGGGCTTCCACCTGCCCGGCTGCCACACTAAGAAGCTGTTTCCATTTATCTGGAGGCCGGGCTGCCTGGCATCTCTGACTGGCAGCTACTAACTGAGTGGGGGCCCTCCATTGAGGAAGTAGGTCATCATCTCGCCTTTGCCCTTGACCTTGACCACACCCCGGCACTCCAGCTGGTAGGTGTTGGCAGCCAACACCTGGTACATGTCTGTTGTGACCTGAGGAGGCAAAGGAGGAGAGAAGACAGGCCATCAGTGACCTGCGCCATGAGTCTACCATCGGGCAGAGCTGCCTGGCTGCCTTTGACACAGAAGGGTGGGTGGCACCTTCCTGCCGAGGCTCTCAGGGATGGACAACTGCTTGTCCAGAAACGTGCCTCAGTGATGAGGATGACAGCACCTGCCCCGTGCCAGGCAGTGCGGCGAGCACCTCACACGCGCTATTTCCATGCTACCCAAAGGGTGGCCATCGCCTGCCCACCACAAGTGCAGAGGCTGCGACTCAGTGTGGAGCTGCTCCCCTAGCAGCCTGACCACACCGGAGACCAGTGCGTCGACCAAGGTCACACTCTGGTTTTTCACCACAGAGAGTTTGAGAACCACTGCTTATCTCATCTGTAAGCACTGTGACCTTAGGCTCGAAAAATCTGAGTCGCTTGCCTGAGGTCACACAGCTAACAAGTGGCAGAGTTCCACAGTGTGTTGCCCGTCTGTCTGTCTGTCCTTCAGCTTTCGGAGCAAAGAGGAGCACTCACGGTGGCTTCAGTGACCACACTACACTTGTGCAGGGTGAGGGGGGAAAAAGCAGGGGTGACAGAGCGGCAGTGTGCACGAACGCCTCGCAAGGCGATCCAAGACCATTTCCGAGTACTGCCAGCCCTCCTCCAGCACCTGCTGCGTGCCCTCCCAGGCTGGTGGGGACAGGGCAGAAATCCCGGGCTGGGCTGTGGGGAGGCTATTAAGTGTGTTCCGTCAGTGGCGAGGCCCTGTGGTTGCTGGCAGCAGCCCTCACACCTCTCGTGGGTGAGGTGAGGCGCTCTGCAAGCACACATGCCCCTCGTCTGCCCTCACCAGCCCCACTCCCCACCTTGCCGCCCTTTCTCCCTTCAGCACAGGGATGGAGGTGAGAGGCTAGCCGGGCCCCTCAGACGGCGCCCACAAGGCAGCCAGGCAGGGCTGCGCTGGCCCCAGCCATGCTCAGGGCGAAGCCCTTTGTTCAGGGACCCCACAGAAGAGAGAAGCTGGGGGGTATTTGGGTGGTGTCAGTGTGAGCAAAAGGCCATAAAAAAGCACTGGCAGCATTTGGGAAAACTGAGGCCAGGGAAGCTAAGTGACCTGTCCACAGCTCACGGGGAGTTGGGAGCACGGAGGGGTGTGCAGGACTACAGCCCAGTCCAGGGCCTCTCTGTGTCAGAGTGGAACAGAAAGAATCAAGGAGGGCCTGAGAAAAACAAAGAAAAGCAGCTGAAGCGTGGCAGGCCTGGGAACTACAAGCACCAGCTCACAGAGAGTGCAGGGAGGAGAAAAAGTCTTGGTTCTCTGGCCAGGCCCCGTGGCCGCGGGGGGCGGTGGAGGCACGGTCCCAAGGACCAGTGGCCTTGTCTCGTTCTCCTGAGCCAGGCCCTGAGTGTTGTGGGCTCCATTTGGCAAGACCCTGCCCCCTGTGGTCGTCTCTGTGTCCCTCTGTGTGCCTGGGCTGTGGCATTAGCACTCCTGGCTTGGCACAGGCAGCCAGCCTCTGGGTATACCTTCTAATTCCTCCTGTGGCCAGTATGCAGCTCTGTGCAGGACTGGGGGGCTGTCCGAGGTACTGAAAGCCTGAAACGAATTATGCTCTCCAAGCTTCCCAGACACCAGTGCTAACTACCCAATCATCCTGAAATTTGGCTGCAGAAATTCTGCTGGAAACCTGAGGGGTTGCTGCCCCAAAGACCACTAAGCACCAGGCAGAGGCCCTGGTGTGGGGGAGGCGGGAGGTGGACGCTCCTGCACTCACCTGGATGCGGTCAGGCACACCGGTGCTGTCCATGCGGCTGGCCACGTTCACCGTGTTGCCCCAGATGTCGTACTGAGGCTTGCGGGCCCCGATCACCCCGGCCACCACGGGGCCGATGTTGAGCCCTGGGGGGACAGAAGTCAGCATGCCCCTCAGGACTCAGACCAACGCTGGCCCTCGCTGGCATTCCTCCCTCCACACACTGCGTCACCCGATGCCTAATCACCCTGCTCTCAGTGGCACTTAAGTTCTCACCATCAGTTTAGACTCCACACACCGGAACTTGCCCTTTCCTTGCTCACTGCTCTGTTTTTTCAGGGGCATCACCTTCTTGTTCTTAGAACCACGCTCCCACCCCACCATCTCCAGCCTCTCCAAGTAATCCTACCCTGTGCCTCTGAGCCAGGGCAAGGACACCACCGGGCACCGACTCTCCGTCTTGCTCCCTGCACTTCTGCCCAGACTCACGGGGGCCACACCTCCTCTGAGCCTGAGCTGTACCTGTTTCTCCATCTGAGTGTCCTCCCTCCTTCTCTCCAGGCCCAGTCCTTCCCTGACATCTGCCCAACTGGCATTCTCTAGACATTTTCTGCCATGTCTCTGTGCCCCAGGGTGTTTCCTCCTATTTCATTAACTGTCTATCTTATCCTGGGCCTCATTAAACCTCATTGTTGCTTAACTGATTCTTGTGTGTGAGAGGTAAGACCACAAACAGCAGAAGCTCCCAGATAAGCTCATCAGGCCACTCGCTTACTCAGAAATGTCATCAGTCCTCAAAACTCTTCCCTTCATGATCTTCCTTTATAGTCCTGCCAGACCACATGTGGCTTTTTACCCCGCCTGCTATTTCCAGGCTGGACTGTCTAACCCACCGGCCAAAAGCCACACTCCTCGGTGAAGACCTTTGGAGCCTGGAGGAAGGGCTTTGTCACCCAAGGCTCCCCACTGCCTGCTGAGCTTTTGACTTATCTGCCTGCCACTCAGTCTCCAGCCCTGGTCTGATGAAGGACTGGAGGCAGCTTACAAAAACTCAAACCGATGTAGGTGGGAAAGATGGGGTGCAGGGAAATTAAGAACGGTGACTTCACAAAGCCAAGAGTGAAGCTAACACAGAAATGTGGGCTGCGCGTGAGGTGAGGCAGACCCCCAGCCGGCTCTGGTCTGGGCGTTCCGGCAGCCCGGGCAGGACGAGGGGTGGGTGGGGCCCCCAGACTGACACAGCAGCCAATGATCACAGTATTGATGGTTAGTAATCCAATATTTTGATCTAATATGCTGATTTTGAGAATTGAAATACCAGTATTTCTGTGGGTAAATTACTGTTCCTTTTTCAAAAAATTTGAAATCTGAATCATTTATGGCTTGAGACAGACATACCCAGGGATTTGATGATGCATTAACATTTTTAATGGAAGAAAGGTCTGCTCTTTCAGAAAGCACTCTTTACCTCTACCATCCTCAAGAGGAGGAGGGCAGCAGAGGAGAGGGGCTGGGGACTGGGCAAACGAGGAGAAGGGATGGAGAAGGACCAGCTGGTAGTTACAGCATAGAAACTGTCGATGACATTGTAATAACTATGCGTGTGTGGTGCCAGGGGGACTGGACATATGGGGGAACACTCTGTGAAATGTGCGACTGTCTAACCACTATGCTGTGCACTGGAAACCAATGCAAAATAACACTGAAAGTAAACTGTAATTGAAAAAATAAGTAAATAGAGGAGGGCAGCAACACTCAACAAAGCAAAATTTCTACTGCCAAGATAACTCACACTGCAAGCCTGGGCATCCTTGACAAGATACGTGCTAAGAACAAAACGAACTGCAGAAACACCTTGAACTTTACGGAGCAACACATTCAGAGTCATCATCCTGAAATCATCCTGTGGCTACAGGAGGGGGAGTGAACGCGTGACTCTCACTGCACACGGATTCCCGCTGTGCTAGGCTTTCAGCTCTTCCGTAGAGCTGCGTCTTGTCAGAATACAAGGTTGGGGCAATAAAACAACAAAATTAAATACAAAAAGAGGAAAAAGCGATCTAGGGTTTGGGTTCAGAGATTTTCTGAGCAAGTAGAAGGGGGCCCTGACTGGGAAACAGACCGGGCCCCGCCCCTCTCCCTCCTGCAGAAGCCCTCGCCCTGGGACACCAGCCTGAGCATCTGCCAAGCCCCTCGGCGCCGTCCCACGGGCTGAGGCATTTGACAAGGGGCCCAGGGAAGATGCATGCACTTGACTGATCTCCACAGCCACATGGTTTCTTCCCCCCATTTGTGTAGGTAAGAAAAGCTTTTGCAGGACCTAGGAGATTGTGCTCACACGCAGAAACCAATAAACTTCTGCTGAGTCGCTTTGTTTTTTAAGATGACTCTTTTAAAGTGTTGAAACATAATCATTTCATTGTCACTTTTACATGATTCCTTTCATGTTAAGTTTTTTAAAAGATCTCACTGTATTCATTCTATTTTGCTAACGATTTTGTAGAATTACGTGCAACAGTTTTATAAATTTGCAAATGGAATGACTTGTTCCACGTTCATTCATTTTGTATTTAATGGATAAGTATTTCGCCCTGACTGGTGTGGCTCTGTTGGTTGGGTGTGGTCCTGCAAAGGGAAAGGGTTCGGGCTCGGTTCCCGGTCCGGGTACGTGCGAGAGGCAACTGACTGACGTTTCTCCTCACACCGATGTTTCTCTCCCTCTCTTTCTCCCTCCCTTCCCCTCTCTCTAAAAATAAAACATAAAATAATAATAAATGTAAAATGGATACGTGTTTCATTTTACTCTTTTCATTTTTACTGAATGAATTTGGAACACTTTTAGATAAAGTACTGCCGCTTAAGTCAGTATTACTTGAAATAAACAGGACCGCCATGCCCACGAGGCAGCCCCCAGAAGGCCCTCCACCCTAGGCACACCGCATCCCCGACGAGGCCTTTCGGGCAGGCACAGCCTGGGTCCAGCCAGGCCTTCCCGACGAGTGGGTGAGGTGGGAACTCAGGAAAAGGGTGTCCTGTGCAAGGGACCCGCACACCGACATGCAGGGGAGGTACCTCTAGGCTCCAGGAGGGGTGCGATTTGAGTGATGGGTGCCCACCCCACCCCCTTGTGCAGGGGCGCACTATGGTGTCAGCGTCTGCTTGGCCCCAGGTCACTAATGCAGAATGGGGGGTGGGGGAGCCGCCACAAGCCCTCGGCCCTCCCAAGCGAGCTCACCAATCTTCATCTGGAAGTTGTTGAAGGAGTGCTCATTGATGTACTTCATTTGGTCCATCAGCTTCATGGCAAAGTCGGCCAGAGCTTTGATGTGGGTCTTGCCCACCTTGTCGTAGGTGGAATCATTAAGGCCGGAAGCGGCCATGTAGGTGCTGCCGATGGTCTTGATCTTTTCCAACTGCCTAAACCGGTCCTCGCTGATGATCTGAAGGAGGTCAAACCCAGTCACCCCCAAATCTGGGGCACTGGGGTCTGCAGGGAGTGCAGCAGCGTGGCTCCTTGCATCTCCCCAATTTGCACAGTGGGCCTGTCTCCATCACCACCTCGGTGCAAAGCCCCAGGGCTCCCTGACGGGGCCAGGCCTCCCCCAGCACATGGCTGGGGAGGAGCTGTGTGCTACTGGCCCACCCCACACCAGGAGCCTGGGGTCAGGGCAGCAGTCGCCTCCAGGTCCCTTGCTCCCAAAAGGGGCTGGTGGCCACCTCCCCCTTCACTGGCTCACGTCCCCATCCCTCCCAGGAAATCTCATCTTTGTCCAGCGGGACACCCTTCTTCTGTCTCCAGGACCCACCGAAAGCATGCCCAGACCCACTGTAGCCAACTTCAATTACCCCACTGCCCTGGGGAGTCCAGGGCTGTTTCCATCGCTGCGGGGTCTCACCTCCATCCCCCCTCTCCTTCCCGTGCCCCAGGCCCTGGCTCCCACTGGGAATGTCCCTCATGCTCACTATGCAGGGGGCTTCCAGGGTCAAGGCTGCCCTTCCAGGCACAGTAACCCCAGTGCCTGGCAACGCTAGCTGCTCATCAAGGGTGATACACAAATAAAGAAACAGGCTTGTTTCTGTCTCCGATGATCAGGGCTTTGCATCTTTGTCCTGCCTCTTCCCTCCTCCTGGGGCCCTGTGCAGCCCTGGATGGCGTGAGAGGAATGGTGGATGATGGAAGTGTTGGCAAGTCAGCCGGGCAGAGTACCAACGGGCAGCTGGGGTGCACAGGCTGCAAATCCAAACAGGGTGGACCGAAGCCCCAGCCCTGCCACTTCCTGGCAGTGACCTTAGGCAAGACACATCACATCTGTGGGCCTCAGTTCCCTCCTCCGTAACGTGAGGCTGGGGAGGAAATGCGTGCAGCGTGCCTACGACAGGTCCTGGGACACTGAGCTCCTGACATCACCATTCACAGGTGGTGACGGCGGGGCATCGGTCTCCTCGCACACCTCCCACGTCGGGGACCCAAGGGCCCCGCAGCCCACCGCGCACCTCATCGAAGTCGGCGATGATCTCGTTGAGAAGTCGGAGGCACTCGACGCCCTCGTTGTTGGCCTCCAGCTCCACGTAGAACTCGGAGAAGTTGGCGATGGAGGCGAACATGACAGCCACGCACTCACAGGACTGGTAGTAGAGCTCGTCGTTGCGCCGCTCGCGGGCCAGGAAGTGGGCGGCCACGTCCTTGGGCAGGATGTTGTGCAGCAGCCGCCGGTTGTAGGCCTGCAGCTCCTCCATCTCCTCTTTCTCCTCCGTGGCCTGGGACAGAGGGCCCGGTCAGAGGGAGGGGGCAAGAGACGCACTCTGAGGAAAAGACTGTGACCTGCCCAAACGCCAGTGTGCGCCTAAGATGTCAACACACACCCGGCTTTCTAGCCTCTCTGCTGCCTCTACGTCCATTGTTTCTACAGAGAGCAGCTACCGCTTTGATCATCAGAAAAGAGAGATTTGTAAGTAACTCTCCCCACCTGCCTCTTGGAAAGTGACAGGTATGGGGGGGTCCTGAGGCAGGGAGCCCCCGAGTGGGAGCAGGGCCGGGAGGAGACTCGCATGAGGCAGCCGGTTAGAGGGAAGGCCCCAAACCACGCCCAGACCGGCCCTGCGGCTGCCCCAGTGCCCCCCAACCCCCCAGTTTTCCCTTGGTAGCAGGACATGCACTCTGCAGAAAAGCAGTTTGCTCAGGGTCACTGTAACGAACGACCCAGGGCTGCCCTCCCTGGTCCCCAGAGCAGACTCGCCCAGGGGCTGACGCAGCCAGGCAGGGCCAGGAGGTGCGGGTGCCCGCGGTGCCGCCCAGGGCAGGGCAGTTGGGGGCTGTCGTCATCCTCCAGGTTAAAGGGACCGTGCAGAGCCGTCAGGCCAAGAGGCCCACAAGGGCCCACAAGGGCCCACAGGTCGTGCACTGAGGGGCGCAAGGAGCCGCTGCTCAGAGCATCCCTGGGACCGAGGGGTACAGAGTGGAGTCTGCTGGCCTCCTCCCCCTTGATGGCAAACAAAATGGCCCCTTTAGCTGGGAGTGACTGTTGGTCAGGCAGGCTGGGAAAAGATCACTAGCCAGGGCTGCTTGAAAGATCCAGCCAGAGTGCTGGGGCCTTCTGTAACAAAGTGTGGAGGCCTTTCTGTTCACCTGGCACTGGGACCCCCGGAAGGGCCAGGGCTACTTCTCAGGGCCCTGGCCTCGCTGGAGGGCTGTGGTGGTCTGTGGGGAAGGAACAGGTGCGCCCGCCCAAGGCCACAGGACCTGGGTCCAGCAAGGCAAGCCTTGGGAGCCCAAGGCTTGGAGGCCGAGCCTTGCCCCTGAGGTGAGAGGACCACAGCCCTCCACTCCTGGAGCCGCTGGATACGTGGCCATGAGGATGGGGGGTCACACCTGAAGAAGAAGCACCTGGACCCTCAGGGGCCAGGTGGATCCGGTGGGCATGTGCTAAACTCCTGCCCCAGCCCTCCAGCCCAAGTGACCTTCGTTCCTGTGAACTGGGGCACTTTAACCACATCCTTCCCCATAAATCAGAGCCACCTGCTCTTAGCTCTGCAACAGGTGTGCCGGGGGAGTCAGCTGGAGTGGGGGACCTGGGGCTCCTCACGGGCTGTCCCAGGGAGAGGCCCCGGCTGGTCTGCCTGCCTCTGGAAACGCTCCAGGCTGACCGCCGTCTGGCTCCTCCTGCCTGCTGGGACCACACGCCTGGCGCCTCAGGAGCACTCCAGCCCAGCAGGCGGTGGATGTATGACACATGTCCTTCCCAGAGAGCACCTGCCCCAAGTGTCAGGCAGGGTGGCAGTGTGGTCTGGGGGGCAGGGACGCAGGGAAAGGGATTACTGATGGGAAGAGAGGCAACCCCCAGGCCCTGGCCAGGTGCTTCCGCCACAGTGGGGGATTCAGCCCCGAGACAGCATTCAGCTGCCAACACAGCCAGATGCTTTCAGGCCTGAACTCTGGCCAGGCAGGAAGGCTCAGGGGTGCACAGCCCCTTGCTGGTCCTGATGAAGTCAGCGCTGTGGGAGGGGACAAGAGTGGGCTCTCCCGAGGACCGAGGACCGAGACCAGTGCTTCTGCCAGGAGAGGCCTGCGGAGAAGCGAGTCCTCATGCAGCGGCGTCAGGGAAGCTAAGGGCCCAGGGCCTCCCATGACCCTGTCAGCACCTGCCCACCCACCACAACCTCGGACCCAGCAGCAAAATGGGCCTCGGAGCGGGCCGGGGGGCGGGCCGACGGACCGCCGCTCACCCACCCCGAAGGCCCGCATTCAGGTGTTTGCTTATTGGTGTTTGTGTGATGCTGGCCCCACTCCCCAAAGCCTCAGAGCAGGATGAGAAATGGAGGGACATGGAGGCATCACGAGCCTGTGGGCAGTGTCAGGGAAGAGAAGCTGACACATCTGGCAGGTAGAGGCACACTCACCCACACTCATGCACTCATGCACCGGCCCTCCTAAATGTTCTCAAAGTGGGAGGGGGGTCCAGCCGCTTCCTTTCCAACCTTCCTTTCCTTCCCTCCCTTGTGCCTGAGGAAGTAAAGCGATCAGAGGAAGGGAGCCACCCGTGGCTTGCCCACCACATGGAGCAGGGTGCTGAAGAGGGGAGAGAACGGGGCGGGGGGCAGAGTGGGGCTGCAGGGGGTGAGCAGTTGGTTCCACTGAGCAAAGGAGTCATTGTATGACGGGTGGTGGGAGCCTGGTTTCTCACTGCCAGAGAGGGCATTTGCAAGCGTGGAGGGGCAAGGCTAGGAAGCAGCCTGAGGTGCTGCACTGGCCACAGAGGCACTGCTATAAACTCGTGGTTCTAAATACCAGCAGAGAGGTACTGGAGTAGTATCCATGTGTCTCCCTGTGTTTATTTGTAAATGCATATACACACATGTATTTCCTAGCTTTGTCCATCGAGAGGACCTAAAACAGTGAACATGAGAGCACCGTGACCTTGGTTTCTAAATACCGTTCTCCAGTAAAAAAAAAAAAAGGGGGGGGGGGATCTTTGAAGAAATCGCTGATTCCTGGACTGAAGCAGGGAAAGCACACGAAGAGCCCAGGACACGGCCTTGTGCCAGAAAGGAAGCAGACGCTCAAAGAAGGAGGAAGAAGTGTCGGAAAAAAGAAGCCGACTTGAAGGAACTCACAAACCCAGGGCAATGCGGGCATTAAAATAAGAAGAGGAGCAGATTAAAACCCACGGAATTTGATAGGGATTTGATTCATTGCTGATATAGACAAATGAATGACTAAGTAAACAAGTGGGTGGAAGGAGGCTCTTCCTTTCCGCAGAAACCCAATGACCAAGCGTGGGCGGAGTGGGGGCGTGCGTGGGCGCTAGGAGGCAGGCAGGACCCAGCCAGGGCGCGGACACTGCTGGGAGGACGTTGCCGAGCACCAGAGTACTGTTGCAAAGTCCACAAAATGCTCACTGAATGCAAAGGGGAAGACGGAGAGCTGACGGGGGAGAATCTGGCAGGCTCCCACTGGCCGGCGATCAAGGTCAACGTCACCAGGGATGGAACGGTCACTGGAGTGGATCCCCAGTGTGATAATGCACTGAGAAGAAACCCCATCATTTCTGTGGTTTTCCTCCAAGAAGGAGTGACCTGAGTCTGGACGTGGGAATTGTCAATGAACCTAGGCTGAGGGTCACAGAAGAGGATCTCTTTAGGACTGGCAAGGACTGAGAGACAAGGAAGGACTGAGAAGACAACTCATTCAGAGTATGACCGGCCCTGACTGGCCGGCTCAGTGGGCCGGGAGTCAGGGCCCTAGATGGGGGACTGTGACAGGCAATGAATGGACTGACGTTTCTCTCATCCGTGTTTCTCTCCCTTTCTCCCGCCCTTCCCATCTCTAAAAATAATAAAATCTTTTTAAAAAATTGCCTATATTCACTAAACTTTCTATCTTAAAAACTAAGTTCTTTCTTAAATGTTTTTTTAAGATTTTTTTTGTTGATTTTATTTATTTTTAGACAGAAGAGAAGGGAGGGAGAAAGAGAGGGAGAGAAACATCAATGTGTGCTTGCCTCTTGTGCACCCCCTACTGGGGACCTGGCCCACAACCCAGGCATGTGCCCTGACTGGGAATCGAACCAGTGACCCTTTGGATCGAAGGCTGGTGCTCAGTCTACTGAGCCACACCAACCAGGCCTACATTTTTTTCTTTCTCTCTCTCTTTTTTTTTTTTTTTAGGTATAACTGGATAGAATCCTGGGTTAGAACCAGGACCATTGAAAAATCCCCAATGGGCTCTGTGGGTGCTAACTGGGGGGGTCAAGCATGGTGCTGTAGGGGTTGTCCTTGTTTTTCAAAGGTAGACATTGGAAAATTTAATGGTAACGGGCATCTTGTCAGAAAGGTGGGAACAGGACAACTGAGCAAATGCGGAAAACAGGTTGGGGAATCTGGTGCAGTGACTGCTGGAGTTCTTTATACTGTTCTTGTAACTTTTCTGTTGGTTTTAAGTTATTTTTAGAACTTCCTCCCCCTAAAAGAAGATAAAAGTGGTGGGGGGAGCATAGGCATGGGGAGGGAGGAGGTCAAGGGAGAAAAGGTGAGTGGAATCCCCTGTGTCTGCGGCCACATGTGGAGAGGAACACTAACGACACCAGTGCCTCTGGGGCTGAAGACAGGCTGAGGAGCAACTGAGAACAACTTGGTCTCCAAACCCCCGCAAACCCTCAGCACCACTGGGGGCCGTCCCGTCCTGTCCGCGGAAGCTGGAGGGAACGGGAACCGGGCATATGAGCGGTGCACTCAGCCGCTGGACAAAGATGCGGCCGCATGGGGGTGAAGGGGCAGCAGGTCACAGAGAGAGGCCGAGTGGCAGGGTCGCCCTTTTAGAGGCTTCTACAACACAACCCCAGGCCCCACAGAGCCCCTCGGATAGGGTTTTCCCAAAGGGGAGGGGCGAGACTGGGAGGCAGCGAGGAGGAGGCGGTGCGGCTTCACGCTGACGTCCCTGAGGTCCTTCCCCACCCAGGGCTTCTGCGGGGCATTTCCACAGAAAATATGTCCCTCCAGCCTCAGGGTGTCGCCAGTGGAGACATCAGGAGCAGCCTCAGCCGGACCTCACGCAAAACACCCAACAACGGGACAACCAGATGCCCTCATCTTCGCTTGGCACCCAATGAAATTCCAAGGCCTCCTGCCCCAGCCTGAAGACTTTAATCCCAGCGTCAATAACAAGGTGAGGATAGAGGAGGCCTAAGCTAGTCGCAGATGAGCTGGAGAAGTAGTCTAGACACAGGGGTCAGGCCAGGGGAGACAAAGAGCCAGAGCTAAGCTACGTCCTGCAAGAAGCTGGGCGGAACGACAGGTCCGAGGCCGCCCACCTACACCAGGCTTTTTCACGGTGAGTGCCCTTGGGCGCCCTCTCCTGGACATTTTGAAGTGGTCTACCAGGTATCAAGGGCTACAGGCACCCTCTCCTCCAGGTGGATCTCCAGGGTGCACGGCCTGGAGAGCAGGGCAATGGCTGGATTTCAGCCCCACTTGGGCACCCAGCACAGGTCAGAGCTGAGGCCCCAGATCCTTCCTGAGACACCCATCACCAGGACCAGGACACAGCCCCTTGGCTGGGCTTCCTGTCAGTGGTCTTCAATGCCCACTTCCAGCCAACCTGACCCAGAGAAATCTTCAGGCCGTTCCTGGTCACGTCAAGCCCCCCTCAGAAGCCTGTGGTGCCAGGTACTGTGCCTGGCCAGGCTCCTGCACAAAGGCCTCTGAGACACTGGGGCAGCGTGCCCCAGCTCCCCTGCTGCCCCCCTTCCCCTCCCAGCCTCCCGACGCCTTGCTGCTCCCACACAGACTGGGCCTGTCCACACCTCCCCTTGTCCCTGACTCTGCACACAGTATTCATGACTTAGGGGCACATCTCCTGGGCCCATCAAAGTTCAGCACTGTCGAGGGTGGGTCCGTCTGGAATGAGCTCTGAAGAGGGACGACCTGCTGGGGTGTGGGGCACTGGTCTGTTGAGACAAGGCCTGAGCAGGATACCTGGTCACGGCAGAACTAAGGCCCAGCCCAGCCCGGGGTGGTGGTGGGGAGCTCGCTCACGCCCAAGTGCCATGAAGTCTGGGTGCCTCCCCCTCCCAGTCTGGCCCCAGGGCCACCCACCTGCAGCTTCCAGAGGAAGTCAAGGCGGGCGGTGGACTCCACCTGCTGGGCGTGTAGGTACAGGGCCAGCACGAAGACAGAGATGATGATGGGCGTCACCACCTTCAGCGCCACCTTGGTCGCGTGTTCAGGGCTGCGGGCGGGAGGCAGATGCCCTGGCACCGAGGCCCCCTCAGGCCTTTTGTCTTCCCCCCACCGCACCCCTTTGCTGACCTGCCTGAGCTGCGCCTCATCCCGGAAGCCTTCTTGACCGAAGCCCCTACCCAGCCGTCCTCCCCTCCGGATGCCTGCCTCCCCCTCACTGGGACGTGTCCCTCTGGTCCCCAGAGGGTGACTTGGGGCCCTTGTAAAAGGGTGAGAACACATCCCAGGTCTTTATCAGTGGGCAAGACAGGGACTGGGGCGCGGTGACAAGGGAGCAAGGCAGGTCGCACTGACTGTCTCTGGGTGACCTTGCACAGGTCTCTTAACCTCTCTGAACTTCAGCTTCCTAAGCCATACAGAGGAATAACAATGCCCACATTTCAAAATTGTGGTAAAAGTCAAAGATACTATATACAAAATCCCTTCTGCCTGCGAAACAGTAGGAACTCCAAAAGTGGTAGGTGTTATTATCTAATTATATTTGTATTAGCATTTTAAATAAATACTCTTAATAAAAGCAGCTATTCCAAACCCTGCTCCCTGTCCCAGCAAAGAGCCCAAACCCTGAAGGCAGCTCTACCAGGGCCTAACCCACATCCTGCGGGCCTCCCCTGCTCCTCTCCTGGGGGGAGGGGCACTGCTTCTTGTTCTCCCAGGCCTGGGGTCAGGTGCATACTCCTGGAGAAGAGCTGGAGGCTAAATGCTTTAAGATGAGGCCTGAGGGCCCTGGCCCCCTAGGCTACATAGCACCTTGGGGTGGTGAGGGTCATAAAGTAAAGGAAGGCATCTACAAATGAAGCCCCCTTGGTACCTGGGAGGGCCTCCTCACCCCTTCCAGCCTCCTCCTTCACGGCCCACCTTGCCACAGAGCCCCCTCCCACCTGGGCACCACTGCCCTGCCGCCTTCGGTGCTGGCCCTGGCTGCTCTGTGCCAAGAGCAGGGAGGGGCGGTACCAGAGAACTCAGAGAACAGCATCAACTCACCACTGGGCGGTCCCATTGTTGCTGACGTCTCTGTGAACGAGAGTGGGAAAGCTGTTTGTGGCCGCTGCTCTGCATCAGCAGCTCCAGTGCCTGCTCTGCCCCCACCCTGCTTTGTCCTCCGCCCTGTTCTAACCGCCCCCAGCCCAGTACTGCTACTCCTGCTGCTGTTGCTCCTTCACACACACCCCGCCAACCCCCAGTACCCCTCCTGATCCGAGGAAACTCTCAGGACGGGAGGCTCGAAGAAATCCCAGCACCACCCAGCATCTGGTCATCGTGACCGCAAATTACCCAGGCCTTACCTGGGCCCCCTGCCCCGGGCATAGCCACCTCTCCCACCCCAGCCCTTTGTCGCCATCCAGAGCAGCAGGAAGACTTACACCTGCCCTGTCCAAGTAGGGTAGATACAGCTACTGAGCTTTAACGTAGCACTGAGTGCAAGTCGGTGACCATTGCCTGTGTTGCCTTGTTAACACAGCTACTAGAAAATGTTGAATTACCAATACGGTTCGCATTATTCATCTACTGGACAGCATGGCCCTCGAGCCAAGCCAGGGTCTGCAAGCCCAGAAATGGCCTCCTTTCTCTGTGGCTACTTCAGCAGGAGGAGAGCAGAGGAGAGGGGTGGGAGAGGAGCAGGTGAAAAAGAAGAGGCCGTCCAGCCCCGACCCTGGCCCGTGCGCAGAAAGGCCCAGACCATCTCCCTCTCCCGGCCTCGAAGGACTGCAGCCTGCACGGCTCCCGGTGCGGCCACATCTCCCTGTCATCTGCCCGCAGCCCCACACAGTCAACGAAAAGTTCTTACTTGAATCTGACTTAGATCCTTCATCACACTTTCATTTTCTCAGATGACACTCTCTTCACAAGAAAGTGCCCGTACCTCACCGCCTAGCTCAGTGCCTAAAGCGTGGCAGGCCCACGTCAAAGACCTCGGAGTGGGTGGATCCCTTCCTCTGACTCAGAGAATGCACAGTTCGCCATACTTTCTCAGGGGACCGACTGGTCCTTACATTATCTGTACCTCCCGATGTGCACACTGGGCAGGGGATGGTGAGGGAAGAAAAGCATGCTCTGTGTCAGGCACTTTGCATACAGGATACTGCTATGGGCATTACTGTTCCTATTTCACTGGGGAAAATCGTGGGGTTCGGGGAAAATAGCAAATGTGTATCCGAGGCTGAAACCAAAACTCAAATTGAACCAAAGCGAGAGGCCTCGGCCCGCCCAGATCTGACCCCTGTGGCTCTGTGACCAGGCCCACGGCCAGCCAGATGGCCTCGGGCCCAGGCCTGCCGCCTGTGCACTGCGGGCCCTGACACCCCCGTCCGGGGCCGGAGCCTCCCACAGCGGCCCTGCCGGCCCTGCTGGGTGCCGTGAGATCGAACAGTCACAACCTGTGTCCAGGTGCCTGGCACTTGGTGAGACACAGGCTGTGAGCCACAAAGGCCATTCCTCTGCTCCTACAGACCTCACCGTCCAACCCTGTGGCACCTTGACCCCTCTGGGCCTGGGGCACCACAGGTGGGAGAAGTCAGGTGAGAACAGCTCCTCAGAGGCTGTCCTGGACCAGTGAGGAACAAGGAACTGAAGCCTGAGATCAGGACTGAGTCGGAAACTAGAGGCAGAGGGACAGTGAGCTGAGCCACCCTGAGGCCACCTCTACCCTGGAAAAGGGAGAAAGGGAGAGAAACGAGCCCGCCCATGCTCTGCCCAGGAGGTTAGAGCTGGGGGGCAACAGGACACCCCCCTTGCAAACGCCCTGCAGCCCCGGGGCCCCAGCCCCCTGCTCTTCCCAGCCCTCCGCAAGGCTCCAGGTCAAGAGGGGGCCTGGGGAGGGTGCCACCTACATGGCATTGGCGGTGACCAGAAGGTCAGCATTGTCAAAGAGTGTCACACCAGGCACCTCGACGACAAGCACGTAGATGAGCTCGATGGCCAGCATGAGCACCAGCTTCCCGATGCAGCTGATCTGCAGGAACACGGAGCAGGCCAGCAGGCTGAGCAGCACGCTGTAGGTGAAGTACTGCCGGGAGAGAGCAGGCTTCAGGGACCGCTCCCTCCCCAGGCCCCGCCCACCTGTCTCCCAGCCTCCATCCAGCTGGACTCCGGTGAAGCCTGGTCTGGGGATATTTCTGCGGATGCAGACTTGTGATATGATGCAAAGGGTCCTGATTAAGAACCAGGAGGTGGGACTCCAGGCTGAGCTTGCCGGGTCCTGACAGTAACCCCGATGGTTCGAGCACAGCTCCAGGCTTAGGGTGACTTGAGTGTCGACCTGATTCATTATGGACTATTTGTGGGCCTCGGACCAGTACACAACCCCTCTAAGCCTTCATTTCCCTGTGTGCAAACCGTCCTAGCTCGGGGGCTTACGGTGACAATTACACAAGATGAAGCCCCTAGGCGCAGTGCCCTGCACCCTCACTAACTGGGGAGAGCACAGGCCCTAAACCCCTGATCCGCAACTTTAAATCTAGATTTCCGAAAACTGAAAATGTTTTGTAACTGCTGTGGTGGCAAAACCTGACCCAGCTGATGTGTTGCCAATTATCCTCTCCATCCTGCTTCCTGTGACCATTCACACACTCTGCTGCAGAAATATTACTGTGTTTCTCATTATCAGCTGCTACTCACTGGGGGTGTCAGGTAACCTTTTAGAAGCTGAAAAGTTCCAAAGTCCAAAATAACCTGACCTGGGAGGCTCCGGATGAGGGCTGTGGCCCTGAACGATTTCCTCTGGGGACGTTTCCTGTGGTCTCTGAGCCTCAGTTTCTCAGCCAACAGAGGGCTCAACCAGGCAGTCTCAGGGTCCCCTTCGGCCTGCTGTCTCCAGTGCTAATCCCAGACATGCCAGAACTTACTATTTTGTTCTTTCTTTTAAATTTGGCATCATTGTTTCTGAGTCAGGCATTGGGACTCACTACTCACTGCCGCTGCCTTGAGCTGGAGGCCAGATGGCAGAGGCTGGCAATGGGGGTCGCCCCCAGCTTGGACTTCCTGACCAACCCCTCAGGCCTTCAGGAACGCAGGGAGGGACTGCAGAGGACCCCGGTGATTGGAAGGGGTTGGGACCAGCCTCAAGCCACCACCAGGAGCAGGGGCAGAAGAAGGAGCAGGGAAGGCACATTGGTTAGTTCAGCCCCGAGGACAAGCCCATCCTCAGAGGATGGGAAGGGCCCAGAGCCAGCCTGGGTTCCCGTCAGACCCGGAGCGCAGACAACAAGGAGGCTCAGGCTGAGAACCGCAGTCCCCCAAGGGCCTCAGGGTTTGTGATCAGAACAACACCGTGGGGCGGGGTCCACCCTGGAGCCTGGTAGCCCCCAAGGGTAAGCAGGCTGGGGAGGACTGAAGACTGACAGCTGGACCACCCATCTCCGGAAAACAAGGGTCCGGAACAGGCTCTGCCACTGCTCTCTTCCCCGCCACCCCCGCTCCCCTGCTCCCGTGGCACAACCACCGAGGGACACGTGGGAGACCAAACACAGCTTCTGCTCCTCAGCAAACAGCCCTCAGGCGGCAGCTCCTGCGGACTCTTGGCCAGATGTGAGAGGGAGCAGAGGCAGGGAGTGCAGGGCGGCACCTGCGAGGCCCAGGCCTGCCCACCCAAGCTGCCTGCCTGGCCCAGGCACAGGAGGAGGGGAGCCTGGTCTGGGGAGCTTCGGCGGAGTCCTGCTCCTCGTCTGGGCAGGCAAGGCAGATGGGGCTCCCTCCCAGGGCCAGCCGCTATGGGAATTGGATGGAAGCTTGGACCCTCTCTCCAGAAAAAGGCAAAACTGCCATCATATTACAGGTTTCATGTGAGCCCCTGGCGGGGAACCGGGGTGTGGGAACTGCCTGGTGCATGGGGTGGTCGCCCTGGTTGGCATCCTGGCCTGCTGCCCCCTTGAAAGCGGCTCCCCAGGCAAGGTGAAGGAAGTGGCTCGTACACCACAGGCATTTAATTCATGCTGCTTTCTAAGGGTTCTCAGCGCTATTTTTTAAACCATGTTCACAAGAGGTACACAATTTCTTCTTGGGGGTGATGAAAATGTTCTAAAATCGGATCTGACAATGGCTGAACAGGTCTGCGAATGCTCTAACAGCGACTGAACTGCACACCTTGCAGGGGTGAACTCAGTGACAGGCCCTTTCTCCTGGCCTGCTCTCCAGCCCACGTCAGGGCTGCTCGGTCAGGTTCTCCAGGGCAGCGCTGGGTCTGTGAGGGCCCGTAACAGCTCCGCCCTCAGGTTCACAACATGAACCGGGCCAGATGATCTGGGAAGGAGCTCGGCTCTGCCACTCACTGCGTGACCTTGGGCAAGTTATGTGACTTCTCTGGGCCTCAGTTTCATTTGCAGGAAGGAGATAGTAACAGCACCTCCGTGCCAGGGTTGTTGAGAGGATTACACGAGGAACTGCACATAAGCACTTAGCGCAGTGCCTGGCACTTGGTGAGTGCCAGTAAACCAGAGCTACGCTGGTACTGTTGCTATGGTTACACCGAAGGCTGGCCTGGTTCACCGGTGTCTGGCATGTGGAGCAAGAGACACTCAGTAAACGAGGGTTCTGGGGTGGCAGGGAGCTTGAAGCCCCTGACTGTCCCTCAGAGCAGCCAAGGGCAGAGAGGCGGGGGGCGGGGAGTTCTCCATCTGCACCCAGCCCCTCCTTGCCCAGTACCTCAGGGAAGTTGCAGTTGGGCCAGGCACTGCCGCAGAAGCCCTGCTCATCCCCCAGGCTGTAGTTGACAGCCGACTCCACCACGTGGCACGCGTTGACCTGGCTGGCGCTGATGTTATGTTCATCTGCCAGGCAGCCGAACAGGTCCTTGGAGTTGCACAGGAACTGGGGGTGGGGGAGGGGAGGGTCAGCTGTAGGGGCCAGGCCAGGGCAGCCCATCTCCACGGGGCAGTGGGTGCCTGGGGTGCAGCCTGACTCTGATCCAGGACAGGAGAGGAGCCTGGAGGAGGCCAAGTACCTGGCAAGGTTTGCCGGCCGCCCAGGTGGGGCTCCTAAACATCCCCCGGGGACTTCCAGGGTCCGCCTAGCTCCTCCAGCCCTGAGAGGCTTCAGGAGTCAAATCTGATCCTGGACCTGATGTGGGGCCCAAAGATTTTCTGGGAGGGAGAACTGCAGACTCTCCTCCTGGCCCTTGCTCGTGGGGTGCTGGGCTCCCCTGGGTTTCACCAATGGGGCTGGGGAGGCGGAGCCACCCACCATGTTGACAAAAGCCGACAGGAACACCAGGGTGATGGTGAACACCCCGACCAGGGTGCTGTTCATCTTGGACCGCACGATCTTCCTGGAGAAGGTCTGCAGGGGGGCTGGGAAGAGCTGGGGGGCGAGGTGGGGGGAGAGACAGCACAGAATTCAGTGGGCACAAACCGCCACAGAACTAGGTCTCCTGTCCACCTTTGTCTCTGGACAGCATAACCCTTGGCCCCCTGGACTGCGCTCCTGGTGCGCAAGCCCCCAGCCTGGCAGCATCGCACCACTGCTTCCAGGCCAACAGCAGCCCAGACCCTGCAGCTGGCCAGGTGTGGGTCTACCTGGGGAGCTCCCAGGTGAGGGAAGCAAAATGGAAGGAAGGAGGAAAGATGCTATCTTGACCCCGACAGGGAAAGAGGAAAGCAGAGAAACAGTGCTTGCGCCTACTGTGTGAACTCAGAGTTACCAATTGGGACACAGGGACAGTAGGTGGCAGCTGAAGAGTCACGGAGGGTCAGGAGGCTTCTCAGAAGAAGGGAGCTGTGGGTCTGAGGTTCCGAGAGGGCCTGGCGTCTGGAGGGAGGGGTGAACAGCATGAGAGTGGAGGACTGGCCGGGGCGAGTGAACACAGTGAGGCCTTTTCAGCAGGACAGCCACAGATCTGCCGTTTCCCTCACCTAGCCCTCCTGCGCAGCCTTCAGCTGGACAAGCCGCACTCCCGCTCCAAGACTCCCTACGGCTCCGGTAACTGTGTGATCGGGCTCCACCAAGTCTGGCGCCGGCCTTGTCTGCCCGCCCTGGTCACCTCCCAACCAGCCTAGCCTAAAAAAGAAGCTGGCGGACCCAGGGAAGGGGAAACTTCCCAAATGTCCACCAATTTCACGAAAGGCTAAACAAAATGGGACATACCCACACAATGGAATATTTTTTTGGCCAGAAAAAGGAATAAACCTTGAAAATATTATGCAAAGTAAAAGAAGCCAATTTCAAAAGGCCACCTATTGTATGACTGCATTTCTACAACGTGTCCAGAACAGGCGAATTCAGAAAGCAGATCAGAGGTTGCCAGGGGCCCAGGCAAGCGAGGAATGAGCAGTGACTGCTGGTAGGTCCAGGGCTCCTTTCTGGGGTGACGACAATGCCCTGGAGTTAGAGTGACAACAGCCACACAACTTTATGAACACACCAAAAGCTACTACATGATATAATTTCATCCACCTTTACAAAGTGGACTTTATGGCATGTGAATTGTATCTAAATGCATCCTGCTCGGCCTCCTACCAGCTGTCTGGTCCTGGGGAGGTCCTAAGCAGCTCTGAGCCTCAGTTTCCACATCAGTCAATAGGGAAGACCATCTCCCAGGGTGGCTATGGAACTCAGTGAAATGATGCGTTTGAGAGCACTTTGTAAGCTGTTAAATTCAATAGAAAACTTAGTTAATATTTGCATTTTAAAGAGCTATATTGCCAATAAGAATGAAAGTGCTTGTTTCCTATTAAAGGAATTTTCGGTTTCACAGCTGGGGAAAGTGTTTTTGGCACTAGCACCAGGATCTCACTCTGAAAGGATGGGACAGATGGTTCCTAATCTTTGTCTGCTTCGAATTTTGCCACCCCATCCCCCACCACCACCCATGTTGTTTAAATTGTTTTAGTTCTGATTACGCTGTCCATCAATTGAAGGGCTTCCTTCATTATTCCGCAATCACTAATGACCGGGGCAGGTTGTGCGCAGGAGATGCCTAGTCAAGGAGGATCAGGAGCCCCACTGGAGCCACCCAGAGGCCACAAGAAGAACTGCAGGGTTTAAAAAAAAATCCAATGTGGAATGCTGTTCTAACTAGCATCTAATAAGTGAATGCTTCTTAATGCACTGGCTTGCTACAAGCTAATTTTCCTTGTCACCCTTTCAAAAGACCCATTCTTGGCTTTAAAATCCAAGCAAAAACCCAGGAATTTTTGCATTTTGAAGTCTCCAGAAGATGTGACATCCTGCCCTGGTATCACTTCATAGTTTCTCATCTTCTATAACCAAAAATCTCATCAGGAGAGCATTTTTCACGGCAGAATGTTGCACCTGTGCAAACCAACTGCTCCCTGCTTGCTCCCAGTCAGAACTCAGAAAAATAATCAATTAAAAAATCCAAACTGGTACATTCACAGTCTAATTAATTCAAATCAATTCAGTATAAAAACAGGAGTGGGGACATAATTAATAAACCATGACTGGGTGAGGGACAGTTTTGCTCCTGGCCTCTCTGAAAGTCTCCAGGCAAATCGATGGCTTCCCCGGGGCCCGGGCTCCCGTCTGTGCTGTGGAGCCGGGGTGCCGCAGAGATCGAAGAAGGTGATGAAGTCCGATGGCAAAAAGTTGAAGACAACAGCTTTTTTGGCAAGGAGCTAATAAAAAAGCAGTAGCTCCTACTTCAGAAAAATGTTTTCAGAGGTAGGAAAATATCAGAGACCCAACACAGCAGGCAGAAGCTGACCAGGCTTCACACTGCTGCTCTCATCGCCTGGCCTCGCAGGGCCGACTGGACACACTACCGAAGGCAGCGTCCCTGAGGGGAAGGACTGTGGGGTCTGGGACCAAGAAGCCTGTGGCTGTGAGTCCCAGCCACGCCACTTCCTAGCTCCAGGAACTGGGGAAGCACATTGTTCACCTCACTGGGCCTTGTTTTCTCCATCTGCGAAGTGGATGCAATAAAAATCACCTTCGAGGCTCAGGAATCACAGCTCAAAGTGGCACAGCTGTGATCTGGACCCCAGACTTCCTGCCTCAAAAGCCACTGGACACGAGTCTGGCAGCAGCACATGCTCTCCCCAATAGACGAAATGTGCCCCCGAGCCTGCTGGTGGACAGGTGGGTGTGGGAATTCTCAAGTCCTCACAGGACGGAAGATACCTTAAGAGGAGGTGGTACTGTAGCAGGGCCCTATCTGAGACGCTGAGGGCAGCAGTCAGGTGGAGTGGTGGTAAGGACGGCCAGCAAGGGGAGGCTTAGTCACATGCAGGCTCTGGGGAGAGGACAGGCTTTCTGGTGACTGTACAGAGCAGACAGAGCCTAAGAGCTCTGGTCCCGGTCCCCGGAACTCAGACAGGTAAGTCCCAGGGGTCAGCGGGATGCAGGCTCAGAGGCAGCCGGCAGCCTGGAGGATGGTGGAGATAAACACACATACAGAGAAGTATGTGGCTGAACACTCCTTCTGGGCCCCTCTGTACCCAAGTCCCAAATTGTAGGAAAGGAGTCTGACCTTCTGAGTAAGGATGTGATGATCAGCCACAGGTAAGGCAGAGACCCAGATCAGCCTGTGGGGAAGGGAGGGAGCCACCCTCTTCTATCGTTTGGGAGGTGGTGGCAAAAGCGGAGGCACTGTCGGGGGTAGGCCTGGGCTGCTTCACAGGCGATGGGGCAGAAGCTACAGGGCGACCAATGGAGCAGTCAGAGCTGGGCAAAGAGAGGAGGAGGGGCTGTGCCCAGGAGATGTGAGTGAGCTCACCGTCTCTGGAAGTGGTCAAGCAGAGGCTGGCCCACCCCTGGCAGGGCTATCATAGAGGGAGTCCTGCCTCAGGCAGGTGTCTGGGCTGCCTCATTGCTCAGGCCCCTTCCAGTCCAAAATTCTCTGAGTCTGTGGACCACGTGTGATGGCAGGGATTTAGGGTGGTTTTCTCTAAGAAAAGCAGCTCTGGGGCCCAGGGCAGCGCCGATACCGAGAAAAGGGAGGAGCGCTGTGCGCAGGTTCAGACAAGACGGCATCGCCAGAAGGCAGTGCTCGGGGTAATCTTCAGGGCAAGGCCTCCAGCACCGGCGGGACTCCGGAGGGCAGCCGATGCGCTCTGGAAGCAAGACCAGGACTTTGGGACAAGACGAAGACTGAGGCACCAGATTAGCCTCAGCGAGAAAGCGAGGGCTGTGTGTGTGAACTGGGCCACGCTGGGTCAGCTAAGGGTCGAACACAGGCAAGATGGAAAGGCCGTCACAGCCATCAGTGAGCAGGCAGGGGCCTTCCCGCAGACGGGGCTGCGCGCGGCTCCCTGGCAGGCAGCCCGCGGTCTGCACTTTCTTCACATTGCTCTCTGCAAAAATGCTAACTTCGGAAAGTAAGTCTGAGTTGTTTGGGAGACGTGGAAAAGTAAATAAAATAGAGAAAGAAACCATGTCTGACAGAAACACTTGGCTTTTATTTTGCGGAGCCCGTACCAGATGCGGCAATTTAGAAACTGCCGAATCTCATAGAAAAGCCACCAGCTGTGACTTTGAGAAACTGTGGAAAGAAGATGAAAAATTTCTGAGTTCTGGTAAAGGGCAAATGTTTTCCGAGGGAAAAGAGAACGACTGAAAAGTCTAGCCCAGTGAGCATCAGGGATGCCGGAGCAGGCAGTCCGCCTGCAAGCAGGCGCGAAAGCCTCCGCGGCGGCCCACCCTGCCGGCGTCCGCCCTGCCGCACCGCGGCCCGCGGGGAGAACTACCTCTTCCACGTCTCATTGCGCAAACGGTTCATGGGCGACATGAAAGAGGAAAGGGGAACGATGAAATGCAAGAGGAGCTCACACTGCAAACAACTTCTCAGCTCGGGGTCTACTCTCCCGAAAGTAGATGAATGCTGGGAAGACTGCTTATCGAGAGGCGAGGAGAGGAGGACACAGCCAGGACCCCAAGGCGGGATTTGGGTGTATCAGCAGGTTCCTGGCTTGATAAGCCACGGAGTATTTTTTCCTAAACAAATTCTTAAAGAAATTCTGCATAAGAGGGAAGCAGCGGTCACCTCCTCCAGTTGGAGGGTGTGGCTGGGCGGGGGATGAACTGGGGGTGGCGCGGTGGGCTTTCCATCCAACAGCCTCCCCCTGAGGAAACCCTGGTCTCCTCAGAACTGTCAGAAAAATCTCTGCTCTGGATGAAGGAATAGAGAAGAAGCTTATTGAATGTGACACTGATTACAAACTAGGTAGATTCTATCAAACAAAAGGAGGCAGGAATGATTCTCACAAATAATCTTGAACAGTGGCAAAAAGAATCCAGTAGACCAAAGTACTCATTCAAAACGGCCAGTGCAGGTAGAGGCGGAGGTGGGGGTGGGGCGCGGGGTGGGGGTCGGGGGGTGGATGGGCCCTCTGCTTTTCCTCCCCCTCCCCCAGCCAAGGTACACATGCAAGCTGGGGAGCACACACCTAAGACATCTGTGGCTCAGGATTACCCGAGCAGCCAACAAAAAAGAGAAAAATCCAGGTTCTAGCTGAAAAACTGTAGACTACATACAGCTTTGATTCTGATTTGAATAGACTAAGTAAGTGTCTCAAACAAACAATCAATGACTGCTTCAGTTTATAACTTAAAAAGAGAAAAGATTCTTTTGCGGGTCAGGAAAAATATTTAAGAGGCTCTTTTAGCTATGGTGTAGTTTTTTTCAGTTGTCATGACTTTTTACTGTGGTAAAATGCACGTGACATAAACGTGCCATTTGAGTCATCCGTGAGTGCATGATTCAGCGGCATGCATTCCAGGCACAGTGCTGGGCGACCGGGCCGTCACCTGGGCCCGAGGAGACCCTTTCATCCTTCCGAACAGACACCCTGTACCTGTCGGGCAATAACTCCTCACCCCCCTTCCCAGCCCCTGGGGCCCTGTAATCTACTTTCTGTCTCTGCGAATTTGCCTTATTTTGTGTAAGAGGAATCGTATGACATATGTCCTTTTGTGCCTGGCTTCTCTCACTCAGCATCATGTTTTCAAGGTCCATCCATTCAGTAGCACGCGTCAGAACTTCATTCCCATTTATGGGTAGATGATGTTCCACTGTGCGCATATACCACTTTGCTTGGTCTGTTCATGTGTCGATGGACACTTGGGTTGCCTATTGTGGATATGAGGTGTGCTTTTACAGCTATGAGGTGGAGAAAGTAGGACTGCCCACTGGGGAAACGGCAGGCTGGAGGATGGGGAGCTTTGGGGAGAGCCTTGACAATGAAAGAAAGGACCAAAAGGCAGGAGGTTACTGAACACAGAGCCTTGAGGAAGAACCAGGTGGAGAGGCAGGGAACCAGGATTAACCCCTACGATGCAACAAAGCCACCAGCTTCAAACGTGGCTTAACTTGCCAAGAGACCCCAGCCCACCTGCCCCTCTCCAGGTGGTCACATCTGCACCTGCTCAGGGCAAGGGCTGAGCCACACCAGATCCTTCATTCCCGAGGCCTTCTGGTTCTGACAATCAGTCCACCAAGACCTTGACCATCAGGTGATTACGCAGTTAATAACCTAATGAAGGACCGCATGGAGGGTGGAGAGTTAAAGGGGACTTTGGATGTGACAAAGGTCCAGTCCCTCTGGAAGAAGAACGTGGTGCCCACTGCAGTGTGTGTGGAGAGTGAGGGCACAGCCCGGCCACCCTGTCCCCCACCCCAGGGGCTGGGCTCTGAGTGAGTGCCAGGGAGGAACAGAGACACAGTCACAGTAGGAGCCAGAGAGGGCTTTGACCTGCCTGCAGACAGAATGCTTTCTTGGACCAGGCTGGCCCGGTCAGGGAATTCTGAAACCACTGGGTAAGGAAATGAGGAAAGATTCTGTGGACAAAGCAAATAGGAACCTGAGTACTTTCTACAGTAGACCAGAAGAGGACACAGCTGGCTGCGGGCACAGCATGGCCAAGAGAAGGTATCAAAGAAAAGCACAGGGCAGGGTTTCATGTCAGCAGTCCTAGCTGTGTGGCCCTGACTGCAACACTGAACCACTCTGGGCCTCCCTCCTCATCTATATGCCGAGCAGCCCAAAGCCATGATCTCTACAGTCCTCTGCAGGGCCCGTTCCAGGGCACGTGGGAACACCAAAGAGGGCTTCGAGAGGTCCTTTCCACACTCGTTCTTTCACCAAATATCAATGCTTCACGCCAGGCATGGAACTAGGAGCCCTTCCTCCATCCCACCTGATACCAAGGGGACAGGCAAAGAGGGAGCGACACCATCTTTTCTCTGCAAAGATCTGCAAAGGCCAGTCACCAAGCCCATCCCCATGTGGCTCCACTGGCAGACTGCCCCTGCGGCCTAGATTGCTGCCAATGGCAGTCGAGAGTTGTGACCCAGCGCCATGCACCCCGATCCCAAGCAGGGTTATTAGGCTGCTGGTAGGACCCCTCTCAGTGGGCTGGGAAGGAAGAGAAGACAGGGACAAGGAAGGAGGTGGGCTCAGGTGTCAGCCAGACTCACCTTCACGCAGGAGTAGATCACGGACACAAATACCACCAAGGTCAGCAGCACAAAACAGGTCAGGTAGAAACTCAACATGAACACGGAGCTGGAAGAAGAGAGGAGGTGGGGAATTCTGGGTGGAGCCGGTGGAAATGACAGGGATGGAAGTAAAGAGACATCCAGGTAGTGGGGTGACAGCTTTTCCCAGCCCTGGCCCTGCAAGCAGGTTGCAAGTGTCTGTCCTCGTAGTTCCCAAGGGCTGGGGCTCTGAGAGCCCCTGGAAGGAAGCAGAAGTTGCTCCGTTTCCTCTGCTCCCACCACCCAGGTTTTTCTAGCCTCTGACTCACTCAGGAGGGCTCACACAGCGTTGCAAATTGATTAAGGACCCCGCTCCATGGCAGCCTGGCCCCTGCCCTTCCCAGCTGCCTATGCCTTCCTGGGGAGCAGCAGCCCACAGGACAACGGATGGAGAACCGGATGAAACCTACTCAGCATTTTGCTTTGTTCTCAGCTAGCCATCGACTCTCTTCATTTAGCTCGGAAGGACCCACTTAAAAAGTCACTTGCTTATTCCCTCCAAGTAGCCACTGACGACCTGCTTGATAAGTAACTATGAAGGCTAAAAACTGCTTTGATAAACAGCCATCATTTATAGAAATGCATCTGTCAGCAGGTCAACCAATCACTCTGAAATATAGCAGTCATATGTCCCTTTGGAAGGCAGAGTCCCTAAACCCTGTCCCCTCCCCACTTCCAGGCCCCACAAGTCCTGCTCAGTTTTTGCTCCCCTAGTTCCAGCCAGTTCAAAAGAAACTCCCCCATGTATCTCTCACTGACCCTCTCTTCAGAGGCAGAGCACAGGTGGTCTTAACATCCATCACGGGCCAGAATCCTCAGACAAAAGAGCTTCCAGTGACTTTCTTGCTGGTACCTTGTACTGGCCTTCCCGGGGCGGAGGCTGGCTCGGGCGCAGCACAACCCACCTTACCACAGGAGGCCACAGAAATCCCCCCTCTCTCAGGGAGAGGAAGTGGCCTGGAGATGCCAGGTGCTCTTAGCAGGTTAAAGGCAAACCAAAGACTTGAGAAGGCAGGGGACACCACTAGGGAGGCATTCAAATGGGGTCTTTGTTCCAGGCTCCCCCAGAAACTAGTACTTAGCTGCCTTGGACAAATAGAACAAGGGGAGAGAACTCGCTTCAGAGACCTTTAAAAAAAGAAAGACCTTTAAAGTAGCTTTAAGCTCTCATAAAAAGAGGATGGCTAGAGAATGACCTCCGTCAGTGCCTTCGAAACTTGGAGCTGTGTGGCCTGAGGAGGGAATGAAGCCACTGGAGGCGGAGCGGGGTAGTGGGATGACCCAGCCCTCGAGCCACGCTGCAGAAAAAGAAAAGGGGCACGGAGGCAGGATTATGCACCCACACCAGGGGCACTTTTATTGGCAATGGGGCAGAAAGTCCTTACTTACACCTGTGGCCCCACTGCACTTCAGACAGAGTAGGGTCCTATGCCCATAAGAACCCCTGGTCCCACCAGCTCTGCATGGCCACTGCGCAGGGGCAACGGGCACCAGCTGTGTGACCAGGGGCAGCTGGCTGCTGGGGTATGGTATCCTGACAGAGTCACAGCAGGTAGGAGCCAGCTCTTCAACAGTAAGTGCCATGAAAAATAGAAGGTGTTGAGCAAGAAGACATGCCGACATCATGTACCTCCTGACGTGATGCACCAAAAGGGCACGTCGCCTCTGTGGGACTCTCGTCAAAGAATACAACCTCAATCCACTCATGAGAAAACACCAGACCCACCAAGTGGAGGGACAGTCTGCGCACTGACTGGCCAGCACTCGTCCGAGGTGCCAAGGCCGCGAAAGACAAGTAGAGGCTGAGAGAGGATCTCGGAGTGGTGGGGACTGAGGAGACGCAACTGCGAGATGCCACCTGGGGGCCCTGCACTGGCTCTTGGACCACAGAAAGGCCGTTCGGCGACGCTGGCGGAATCAGCGCATGGCCTGTGGAGCAGTCAGGAGGGTCGTCCCCGCGTTAACTTCCTGGGCTTGACTCTTCTACTTGGGTTGTGTAAGTGGCCACCATTAGGGAGACTGGATGAAGGATATAAAGAAACTCTCTGCGATACTTTTGTAACTTCTCTATAAATCTACAGTTATTTCAAAATGAAAAACGGAAGGTATTAGGGTGAGGAGACTCGTCTGGATTAAGTTAGACTTCCGAGACATGACCAAACGCACCCACGGGGTCCTGCGTAGACCCTGGCCCTGGATAAACTGAGAGGAGAGGACGTGCTGGGAACCTGAGCCCGGGCTGGTGTGAGACGGCTGTAGATGGAGGGCGAGGCAAGGTGGTGAAGAGGAAAACCCCCTTAAAAGGGGTGCAGATTGAGGTTTTGGGGGACTAAATGTCCTTGCGTCTAACTTAGCTTTAAAGAAAAACAGAAAGAAAAGCAAAATATCAACAATTGTTATGTCTAGGGGATGGGTATTAGTTACTTTTTGGGTATCAGTTGGGTATCAGTTACTTTTCTGTATGTGTGAAATACTGCATAATAAAAAGTTAAAAAGATGTCTCGTATATGTGTATGCATGCACACATATACGTCCACGCACACACACAGACACACATGGAGCAGTTATCTTTCTTGCCTAGGCGTGACCCGACTGTGAATGACTACCCACCACACCATCTGCAAAAGCCACTGCCCACTCAGAGCGGTCCTCGGGGAAGCCACAGTTCTCTCTCAGAGACACAGCCAGTCCTCAACAGAGTTCAGGAGCATCTCTTTGAGAAAGCCTTCAGAACCTAAAATCTGTTCTTCAAAATATCCAGAGTAGCAAAAAACCTCTATCGGTTGAAGAAGTATTGATTTTTTTGCAAGAAACAAAGGTCACGTAGAAGCGAGCCTGGTGAAGACTTTGGGTGATTCGATGGGCCCAGTGGTGTGGATTCAAACGGGATGGTGAGCTTATGGAGTGACAAGGAGCCTCCCATGTGGCCTGGTGGCACCCAGAGAGGAGCGTCCACCCTGGAACGAGCACATGGCCTCCCTGTCACAGAGAGGCTGGACTCCCAGCTTCCTGGTCCCACTGAGGACACGTCTGGAAACTTCCCTCCTTGTTAAGCAAGTTCAGCCCAGATTCCCACCTCTGCTCCACTCCATGACCTCCCTCATACCCCTGCAGTCCCTGTAGCCAGAGGAGGGACACCAGGAGGAAGGGTACTTACTGGGGCACGATGGTGATCTGGACAAAGCAGATGAAGAGGAAGACGAGCGAGGCACACGCCACGTAGGCCCCAAATCGGTCATCCACCTGCTTGGAGTACTGAGAGGACACGGGCAGAGTGAGGGGGCAAAGGCACCAGCCTGGTCTGCTCCAGCCCCTTCCATCCCAGACACACTTGGGGCAGCCCGCTCCCAGGAAGTGGAAGACGCGAGAACCAGTGCTAGTCTTAGGCCTTGAGAAACCAGTCCAAACTGCCATTAAGGCAATGCTTTGGGGAAGGGAGCTGAACTGGGTCAAACCAGAAAGTTGCTGCAGACCAGATCACCATGAGAGTGATTCGTAAGGATCACGGCTAAATCCCTGAGCGCCGTCTGCATGCATCATTGTGTGCCTTGCAAGCACCCCAGGAAGTAAGCACAGGACCGCTGTCGTGTCTACTTCAGAGATGAGTCAGCTGGGGCTCAGAGAGGTCACAAGACTTGTCCATCATCACACAGTTCATCTCCAAGGTCTTGACCCCCAGCCCCAGCTCCCCCCACAACACCAACCAGCCACCGAGCAGAGGCTGGGCTGGCACTGAGCCACCCCGAAAAGGCGGTCCATGTCAGCTCCATAACTGCTGGTAAACAGAGTAAGTTCCCTTCCATGACTTTCCCTCCCGATTAGGTTTGCTTCCCTTGATGATGACACAGGTTCACTGAGCCTATTCTAACCGAACACCAGGGAGACCCTGTGACATGGAACAAAGATCCTGAACCAGGGGGACTGGTTCCGGCTCTGTCAATACTTCACTGGGTGGCCCACAGCACATCTACTACAGCAACCACTCCGAGTTTTAGCTCTCTCAGTCACAATTAAAGGAGACAGGACCAAGAGATTTTGACTGCCCCTTCCAATTCTAATACTTTGAGGTTCAGTGTAGCTAGGTGGTCCATTGCTAATGATAACAATAATAATAACACAACAAAAATAATACAAATAGCAACTAACATTTATTGAACATATGCTATGTGGCAGATGCTGTTTTATGTGTTTTACATGCATGGACTTGTCTAATCCTCACTATGACCCTTTGGGTTAGGTGTGCTAAATATCTCCATTTTCCAGTGAAGGAAACTGAGGCACAAGAAGGTTAAGATTTATCCCTTCCAGACAAGGAGGGCTCCCTGAAACCTCATCCCCTGGGTAGGGCAGCATCAGAGCTGGGGAAACAGCGGTGACAAGAAGGGGTCTGCCAACAGTGATGGAGACGGGAAGAAGTGCCTGCTGCCTTGTTTCCCTCCCGCAGGCCCTGGCTCTGCCCGGAGCCTCCTTCCGCCCAGGGTGCTGTACCTTCTTCTCCAAGTCAGGCTCCCTGAAGGTCAAGAGGAACTTGCGAACATGCTCCGACCGCAGCCTGTCAATGCTCCTGGCATCAATGGCACGGCCCAGAAATTCGTCCACTTCATCCTCAGGGTTTGCACTTTCCTGGGCGTTCCTGGGAGCAAGAGGCACAGATTCAAGACAGGCTGACCACCAGGGGGCGCCTACACAGGGTTGTTCTACCCCGTGCACAGGGGCTTCAAGAGAGGCCCTGCACCAGTCCAAGATCAGCCCTCAGAAGGGGTAGGGAAGCTGAGAGTGAGGCCAGGACGGCCAGGAGCCCAAGATCCCCTCTCTAACAACTGCACGCATGCGCAGAAAACTGCCTGCATCTCAGGCCCGCTGGCTGGGGGGCCCCACTGACAACAGGCTTTTCTGACTCTATTGATAGATTACTACATCATCATCATAATGAGTTATTATGGCAGGTTTAATTGTTCTCTTCCCACAGGTAACAATCTCTGGTCTATTCTCCAGCTGTAGCATCATCCAGGAACGAAGGCTGAGATCCGGAGGGGAGACTTCAGCCGCAGGGCCTGTGACCCGCCTGGTCACTGTGACCTGGCTCAGGCTCCCTGGGAGGCAGGTTTTATGAGCTTTGGGTGCTGACCTAAAAAACGTATTTATTAGGGTGAAGCCCAGTCCTTGAGTGGAGTCTCTGACAGTCCCTGCGAACTGTGAAGTGGAGGAGAAGGAAGACATTCCCTCAGGGCACTGGGATGAGGCAGGCGCTGCGTGTGACCACTGTACAAGGTCTGCACTTTTCTGAGTTGCATGCACTTGTGCACGCACATGTACACATGCATGTGCAGAGTGTGTGTGCATGGGGCTTGTGCATGGAGTGGAGATTATGTATGGGCAATGCTGGGGCCCAGCCTCTCTGCTGGGCAGCCTGAGCTCCTGGATTGCCCATCCCTCAGCTGCCATGGGCTCCGGACACTCTCAGTCAAGACCACACATGTGGGCTCCGTGCCCGTGGAGTGTGGGGAAACAAAGCTATGGGGCAGATTTTAAGCTGTCCCCCAGGCCTGGGAGCAGAAATAATGAAGGCACGTTACTCACTTGTCCTTGGGGTCTTCAAAGCCCTATAAGAGACAAAGAAAGGAGAGGAGTATGAGAAGAGAGGGGACTGGGTATGGAGGCTTCCAAAGCTGGGCCTGTGGGAAGGCGGCAGCTCGTTCCTCTCCACAGCTCACCAAGGAGCTCGACTGTAAGGGAGGCTTGTCACTCAATAGCCCTTCCTTCCTCCCTTCCTTCCTCCGTTCCTTCCTTCCTTCCTTCCTTCCTCCTTTCCTTCCTTCCTTCTTTCCTTCCTTCCTTCCATCTTTCATTTTTTCCTTCAGTGAATACAGCTGGGTTCTTCCTATGGGACAGGCTCTGTGCTAGATGCTGGCAGTGCACTGTGCTTTCATTTCATCCATTGGCAAAACTCATGTGTCTAAGCTCTTCCTGTCCCCACACCCAATTCCTTGTCATTTTCCCCAAACCTCCCCTCCCCTTCTGTCCAGACCCTGGGCTGATCACTCCTCACATATGTGCACATACACATGCACACACCCACTTGCACACCCACCCCCCACCCCCACTGAGCACATATACAATCTCCTAGAAGGGACTTCCAGTCAAGATGGAGGCATAGGCCCTGGCTGGTGTAGCTCAGTGGATTGAGCGCGGGCTGCGAACCAAAGCATCGTAGGTTCAATTCCCAGTCAGGGCACATGCCTGGGTTGCAGGCCAGGTCCCCAGTGGGGACCACATGAGAGGCAACCACACATTAATGTTTCTCTCTCTCTCTCCTCCTCCCTCCCTTCCCCTCTCTAAAAATAAATTAAAAAAAAGAAAACCATTTAAAAAAAAAAGATGGAGGCATAGGTAAACACAGCTCGACTCCTCGCAGAAACACAGCAAAAATTTCAGTTAGACTACAAAGCAACTATCACCCAGAATCATCAGAAAATCAAGCTGTGTGGAAGTCCAACAACCAACCAGGGAATTAAAGAAACCACATTCATCCAGACAGGTAGGAGGGGCAGAGACAGGTGGAGAGGCCCTGATTGCAGAGATGCAGGATGGGAGGTCCCAATCCCACATGCGGTAGATAAAAATCGGGAGGGATACTTCAGGATCAAGAGATCCCAGCCCCACGGCAGACCACCCAGTCCAGGGTTCCAGTGCCAGGAAGATAAGTCCCCATAACTTCTGACTGTAAAATCCAGTGGGGTTTGGGGTGGCAGAAGAAACTGCAGGATTCTTAGGAGTCTCCTCTTAAAGGGACTGCAACAAACTTAGGACTTACATACAGACTCACTCCCTCTGGGCCTCAGCACCGGGCAGCAGCTGGAAGGGCACCAGTGGCATAAGGGGAGAAACTGAAATGTCTAGTATCAGGGCGAGTGCCAGGGACAGCTTCCTCCTGGACAAAACTCCAGAGGCCAGGCAGAGGCACTGTCCCCTTTTTGAGCCCTCCCACACACACAGACACAGAATGGTAACACCATATCAGAGACTCCATCAACCTGCTTCACATGGGTTGCCCCGCCCTGGCGATTGACTAAGGCTCCACCTCATTCAACTTACCAGTGCCCTTTTCTACACTAGACCACACTACTAAGACAGGGAGTCAAAGCAGCTCTACCTACTACACAGAAACAAACACAGGGAGGCTGCCAAAATGAGGAGACAAAGAAACATGGCCCAAATGAAAGAACAGATCAAAACTCCAAAAAAAAAAAGAACTAAACAAAATGGAGATAAACAATCTATCAGATGCAGAGTTCAAAATACTGGTTATTAGGATGCTCAAGGAACTCACTGGGTACTCCAACAGCATATAAAAGACCCAAGCAGAAATAAGGTGACACTAAGTGAAATAAAGAAAAATTTATAGAGAACCAACAGCAGAGTGGATGAAGCTGATGAGACTCAAATCAATGATTTGGAACATAAGGTAGAAAAAAAATTCCATTAGAACAGCAAGAAGAAAAAAGAATCCAAAAAACAAGAATAGGCTAAGGAGCATCTGGGACAACTTCAAATGTACCAACATTTGAATCATAGGGGTGCCAGAAGGAGAAGAGAAAGAGCAAGAAATTGAAAACTTCCCTAATTTGGGGAAGGAAACAGACATACAAGTCCAGGAAGTACAGAGAGTCTCAAACAAGACGGACCCAAACAGGTCCACACCAAGACATATAATAATTAAAATGCCAAAGGTTAAAGATAAAGAGAGAATCTTACAAGCATCAGGAGAAAAATAGAGAGTTACCTACAAAGGAGTTCCCATAAGACTGTCAGTTGATTTCTCAAAAGAAACTTTGCAGGCTGGAAGGGGCTGGCGAGAAGTAACAACGTGGTGGAAGGTAAGGACCTACAAACTAGATTACTCTGTCCAGCAAAGCTATCACTTAGAATGGAAGGGCAGATAAAGTCTTGCTCCCAAGACAAGGTAAAGCTCAAGGAACTCAACATCACCAAGCCATTACTATATGAAAGGTTAAAGGGACTTATTTAAGAAAAAGAAGATCAAAACTATGAACACTAAAGTGGCAATAAATTCACAACTATCAACAACTGAATCTAAAAAACAAACTAACCAAAAAAGCAGAACAGAAACAGAGTCATAGATAGAAGCATAGACATGGAGCTTATTTGAAGGGTTATTAGTTGAGGAGGGAAGAGGGAGAATGAACAAAAGGTGCATTAAGAAGTACAAATAGGTAGGTACAGAATAGAACAGGGAGATGCTAAGAAAGTATAGGACATGGAGAAGCTAAAGAACTCATATGTACGACCCATGGGCATGAATAAGGGTGGGGAATGTTGGTGGGAATGGGTACCGGGCAGAGGGGGGAAAGGGAGAAAAACTGGAACAACTGTAGTAGCATAATCAATAAAATATATTTTTTAAAAATAAATAAAATCTCCCAGGAGTTCACAAGTTTTGACTTAAGAAAATTAAACTCTGGTTACCCACAGCAGCTTTCTGGTGTCTGAGGGCCAAAGTGTTCCTGGAAGGCCGGAGTGGGATGGGGACCCAGCAGTGAGGAGCCCGCCGGGCCCTCAGGTTGACTGCTGTTCTAATGCTCACATACACTGGGCTGGGGTGAGTGTGGGAAAGTCCCTTACTGGTCGCCAAACTCAAAGTCCTAACCCTAGTTAATCTGTAAAGTCCACAGTGTGGAGGAATGAAGGGAGGGTTCCCTGAAACAGGAAGGGTGGAGTCCAGAGGCAGTGGTGGAGGTGACAAGTGGCCCCAAGACAGGCAGTTTCCAGAAAGGCTCAGGTTGCCAGGACGGGGCCAGAAGACAGCCTCTCACCTCTGCGGCCTAGTAGGGAGCACGCTGCTGGGCAGACAGGGAGGCTGGCATATGCTGGGTAAACCCAAACCCCAATGAACACACCCCTCTTCATTCCCGTGGCTTGAAAATACCAAAAGCAGGATTTACGTTGGTCTCCATGAGCTAGAGCTGCTGGGCACTGAGAGTGACGTGGGGTCCGAATGGCATTGAGGGGCTCTGTCTCTGTGCTACCCTCACCCCTTCAGTGGAGGGCTCCCAGAGGCCTCGGCAGCCTCTAGTGGCACCTCCAAGTGCCCAACTGTGGGCTCTGAGCTCCTCCCAGGCTGCCTGGCAGCTGCCTCCTGTCCTCTGAGAATCACCAGGCCTTCCATCCAGGCTGCAAGACCCAGCCCACTTCACTGCCCCGGCCCCAGGCTGGAGGAGTTGGTGACACTCGGGTGAGAGCTCCGTCTGGTGCAGGCCCCTGCTGGACATCCAGGGACCCCGGAGCATGAATGTGAGCAGGCAGTGGAGCCTGGCCAGGCCAGCTCCCTGTGGAACATGAAGAGACGTGGTGGGCCCGAGAATCCCAGCCCAGGGGTCAGCAATGATTTTGCTCTGGGGCTGCGAACAATCGAGCTTCACTGTGCCTACGCTGCTCTCGACAGGTCAAAACTATTCCTGACACGTTTCCGATAAACCTGTTTCTCACTGTCTCACGCTCCCTCAGTCAGCTGCTGGGGTTGGTGTCTGGGCTGGGCCCACCCTGAGCACGCTTGGGGCCGTGTTGGTGTGGAGAGCCCAGCATCGTGTGGGGCGGAGAGCTGACACGTCAGAAAACGCTTTGGTCTGTAAACCGTGGCAGACAGTCAATAAGAACACCATCTAGCAGTTTGGGTTCAAGTCCCCCGACCTGCTTACTAGTTCTAGGACAATGGTCCTCAGCCAGGAGAGGGGGACCCTCAGATGGGTTTCTACGGTTTGTGCCTCAGCACAGCTCAGGGATTTGTGTGGTTCCCGATTTCTCCCCTTCAGATCTAAAGCAAAAGCAGAGGTCATGGCCGTCCACACTGAGGCACAGCCTCGGGTTTGGACCACTACAGCGTGACGCTGCTCGTCTCCCCCGGGCCCTGGGACCCAGCCCACCGCCCCCTTGTCATGCAGAGCTTCCCCAGGCCTGGTTAGATTCTCAGAAGTCATTCCACACTTACCCCGTCCACCTTTTTAGCTATTACTAAATTAGGGTCCTTATTACAACTCTCATGCCTAGACATACACCAGCATGGCCATGGCTATGTTTAAAAAGCTGACTAAAAGTTGGAAAAAGCTTTAAAGAAATGAACCCCTGGCCACAAGTTAGCACCTTTCTGCTCTCAGCCCCTGCTGCATCTGATGCCCACCCCCACCCCGCCCCCAGGCCGTCTGCAGTGGCAGTCAGGGCCGCAGCTCTCCTCTGGCCAGTGGTGTGCTGGAGGACAGCTGCAACCTGTCCCATCCCCAGCCTAGACACTGCCCAGGCATCCCAGGGCACCAGGAGTGGGGGCTTGGATGCCGGCCCCTTGGGTGACTCTGCCCGGCCGGGATGGGGAGGCCACTGACACCCTGAAGCAGCCTTGCCTGCAGCCAGTCTCCCCGAGACAGCCCGTGGCCGGGTCCGGCCCTTGTGCTAACTCTTCCAAGTTCTGTGTCCTAACGCTGACTAATGTGCCTCCCAAACTGATGTTTATTGTCCGAACTGCCTCTGAGGCTCTGAAATAACCAAAGTCCCACTTATACCAAATATCACTAAAGAACAAAATTTCCACAGATTTTAAGCAGAAAGTACCCCCAGGCACCTTTCCTGCCTGCTGGTGGCTCCCCCTCTTCACCTTGATTACTCCATCGTCTCCTCCTTCCCCCACTCCACTGTCTGCTGCTCCCCCCACCCCACCCCCACCCCCGAGTACCCTCTTCCTGTCTTCCTGCTCCCCTGTTCCTCTCGTTCTTCCTGCAGGGATGAGAGCCTCACTCCTTCCACCCTGCTCTCAGTCTCTCCCCTCTCCTCACCGCCTCTGGGCCACCCCAGTCTTGTGGGCACAGAGTCTCTAGAAGATTACTAAAGGGCTGGGGTGAGAACAGGAGGGTCCACCAACAGCTCTGTGCTCTTGGGAGGGCCCTTGAGGGAAGGAGGAGGGTGGCTGGAGCCCCAGGCAACACTGTGGAAGTCCAAGTTCAAAGCTCAGGAGTAAGGCTGGGCCTCTCCCACTCTGCTCCCTTATAACCTTGGTGTCCTGCAAGTCAATTCTTTACCATCAAAAATAAAGTGGAGGTCTTGACCCAATTCATTGTTTTTCCCATACACTTTCCTTAAACCCTTGTCATCTGCTACTTGCTAGCTGGCAAGGAACAGAGTGCCTGGGTCCGCAGCTGTCCCCTCCCTCAGGTCCCTGAATGCCCGTGGAGTCTGCCTCTCAGCCCTACTGCTGCAACTGAAACCCAGTCTGATCTGCAGACTCCGGCGAGGGGCCCTAGTGTGTGTGCCCCACTCATCCCTGCACCCTGCTCCGTGGGAGGTGCATGGTCACACACCGACCCCTGCACCCTTGCTCCTCAGCCGGCCCCTCCACAGGGTGGTGGCCCTGCCTGGAAGCCAGGCTGCCCTGAGCTCTCGGGCAAAAGGACAGAAACACGCTGCTGTCCCGGACTCCTGTCATCCCTCTTCTTCCTGCCTCCCAGTTCCTTTCTATCATCGCTGAGACCTGGGCAACACGTCCCGATATTAGCTCATCCCTCCTGTGTGCAGGGATGCTGAGTGTGTCTGCCCCCTGAAGCAGGCAGGGTCCCTTGAGATGCGGGTAGCACCCTACCTCAGCCTCCACTCACTCAGCCCGCACGCAACCACCAGCCAGCTGGAGTTAGCAGGTGTGTTTCTCAGCACAGTGGTCAAAGGCGACCATCACTTGGCACTTGCCAAAAAATACTGGGATGGTTTCTGAACATCTGAGTCAACTGCCTGTCAAATGCCACAGGTGCTGGAAGACACACACGTCTGACCAGCTGATGTCCACCCAGCTCCCCAGGGCCTCACCCTGGGTCCAGCTGGGCCTGCTTCCAACCTGCACCAGGGAGGAAGAGGCATCGCTACTCTGTTCCAAAGCCAAATTCAGTGTGCCTGGAGATGGTGGAGCTTGTGGGGAGAGTCTGGGGCCAGCAGTCAGGCACTGTGGCTCCTAGTCCAAAGTTGGGGTGAGCCCACTTCCAGTGGTTCCTTCTGTGGCCGTCCGGATTCCCTCGGCAGCACCAGGGGCCTGGCCTGGCCCTCACACCCGCAGAAGGCCACCCCGGAGGGTGCGGCCCACACACTGCCCTGCCAGGCACTCACCATCCTTTTCATCTCCTTGGACACCTGGTTGCCGCCCAGGTGGTTGTAGAAGGGGCGCTCGGCCCCCCAGTGCGGCGGGTTGTGCCCGATGGAGTTGGTTCTCTGGCGATTCATCTTGGCGATCATGGCCTTCTCTTCTTTCTGGGAGAGCAACACAGATGCATCAGCCTGTGGCCAGGGCCCACCAGATGGGCCCCAGTGTGGAGTTTCTCCTTCCTCCCAGGTGCCTGGCCAGACGCCCAAGGGTTAAGGCAGCTGCTCCTCTCTTCTCTGCACAGCCTGGAGCCCAGAAGTCTGCCAAGATCCTACAGCTCACTCAAGAAAGCATCCTAATCCCCCCAGACTCCCCAGCACTAGCCCTGGCTGGCCCTGGTGGGAGCAGCAGAACGAGGCAATGGGGTGGGTCCTGTGAGAAAGCAGTGGGCCTGGGAACATGTTATTCACAGGGAATTCTCAGAGGTGGGCGGAACCTGGGTCTTAGATGCCCGGGTGACAGAGGGAGAGAAAACCTGGGATTTTCTCTCAACTCCACTCAACTTACAGGCATGTCCTAGCAGAGCAGGCAGTGGGGCAGGCCCTGCTGCCCGGAAAGCAGCTGCCACAGGTCAGGGTCATTGGAAGATGAAAGGCAAGGGCTGGCGTGCATGGTGCAAACGCACAGCAGGGCCTCGGCCAGCCACCCACGTCCCGGCCATGATCCTATATCCATCTGTCTACGCATCCCTCCAAATAGGCTCCCCTGAAGGTCTGGAGAGCCCCTGAAAAGGCCCGAGGCAGCCTCCCCACAGCTCCCTCCCTGAGCCTGGGAAGGGAGTGTGTAGGATTAGGGATGCAGCAAGAAGGGGGCACAGGCTGTTTCAGCGGACACTGCTGGGGGCAGGGGTCACTGTCTGCGTGTCTGTCTGTTTCCATGTCATCCTTTCTGGACTACCTGTTAAGCTGGAAGAACCCAGACCCAGAGAACCCAGGGCAGAGGGAGGCAGGAGGCACTGCTGGAGGCCTTGTGAAGAGGTAAAGAGGAGGGATGTGGGCGGAGGGCCTGGGACGGTTTTAGTCCATTTATACTCTAACCAAATAACAAGCAAATGTTTAACTGTGTCAGTTAAGCCACTAGGAGATCTCCCCAAAGTGCCCCGCTTCCTCCCGTCCTCTTCCCGGTGTCTGTAAGGGGCCTGATACAGCGCCCCCAGAGGCCCCTGCAGCCCCGGTCCATGTCCTGGGTACCCTGCTGAGCAGGACGAGGTGCCTGACCTCTGACGTCCCCTCCCGGGGTGGGCATCTGCCCCCAAGACACCAGCCTCCCTTCAAAAACCTACGTTTGCTCCCATCCAAGACTTTCCCTGAACTTGTCTCACAGCTTAATTATGGCTTCAGTCTGACTTCTTAGGGGAGAGAAAGGGAAGCTTTTCTCTGTTAGAGGGCTCTGACTAACAGATAAATTCAACTAAAAGATTCATAAGTAAAAGGCATTTTAATCTAGGGAGAAACAGAAAGCGTTCTCATCATTCACTTTAAAAATTAAGAACTTGGAACATGACACTATTAGAAATAGAACACTGCAGTCTGCTGATAATTCAGTTTTATATTTTGGTAAGTGTGGGCTGAGACAAAAGGAAGATGGAGAAAGAAACTAGAAAGTGAAAGAAAAGACTGAGGTTCAAGAAACAGATACACAAGTACAGGCGGGGAGAGAGAGAGAAAGGACGACGTCTGCCTAGTTCGGGCAACAGAAAAGGAGAGAGAGGATGAGACACCGATCTCCTTGAGGCTTCCTTCCCGACTCCTGACCTTCTGAGGCACTGTTGCTAACTGACGTGAGGCCTGTGCGTTTTTGCAACAGAAGCCAATTGAAAACATTCCCTCTTTGCCAGCAGCCTTTGCAGGGCTCCTGTAACTCTGAGGTCCTTCCCAAGATGCAGGAACTGCGACTGCATAAGGAATTCAGGACTTGACTCGAGGAGAGAAGGCAGCAGTGGCAGCAGCAGGCCAAGAAACATCCCTCCACAAAGACCGAAGCCCCCAACCTCCCGGCCCGGCCCCCGAACCCGCTTCTGTGTGCAGCGCAGGATGAGGAAGGTCTCGATGCTGTGCTCCTTGAGGTAGGCGTTGCGCTCGCCCCCACAGCCCGGCTCCACCTCGTAGTCGCCGTTCAGGTAGTTGAGTGTGGCCTTGGTGATGTGGATGCGCCTGCAGGTGGGGCGGGAAGTGGGAGGGGAGGAGGAAATCGGAACTCAGAACTGTAGCTGCTAGCAGAACCCAACTGCAAGCACGCGACCACGGTTCAGAGTCTGGCTCAGAGGCGGACCCCAACCTTGATCCCCACCTCAACACCCTGTGTCCCTCCAATGTCACCAAAACGCCCCAGGCAGGGCCGGCCCAGCCCGTGTCCACCACAACCGCACTGTCTCACATCTATGACATATCGTTATAACCGTATAATACATCCCTAGCCTGCCAGGACACGGCCTGCAGTCTCAGACTTCGCAAACCTGCTCAGGAGCCAGCAGTGGCTCCTACTGTCAGCTGTGTCCAAATCCCCGCCTGGCATACACGTCCTTCTCAACACAGGCTTTTCGCGCTGGCCCGTAAACGGCTGTCCGCTCTGCTTCCAGGCCTTGGAACACTGTGTTTCCCTCTCCTGTGTCTGCCCTCGCCCCACCCCTCAGCCCGATGCTCTCCAGCCCCACCGGCCTCGTCTGTCCAGCCCTGCCCGATGTCCAGGCCGGCTCACATTCCACCTCTTTTCTGTCCTGGGGACCCCCGAGGTTATCTGTGGTTCCTTCCCCCTCTAGAACTCTGCCCCGCCCACTGCATCTTGGTAAAGTTGACCTGATGCGCTCTGCAACTTGCCATGTGTCGTGTAAGTCATTTGTCAAGTTGAAGAATTTCTGCTTAAAGTCTACCAACCCCAGGATTTCAAGCCTCTCCCTCCTGCTCACCCCAGCCCCGATCCTCACAGATGCTCTAAGTGGGCTTGGGCGGAGGCCACCTCTGGGCCCAGCCGGTGCCCTCACTCACCCAGCCTTGCCTCCGGCCTCCATGTGGTTGGCCAGCGTGACGTCGTTAGACCAGACGTCGAACTGCCACTTCCTGAGACCAAGGACACCGCAGTGTACTCGCCCGCTGTGAATTCCCACGCGCATGTTCACGTTCACCCCTGTCACCTCCCGGACCAACCTGGGGATGGAGCAGGGGTGAGGCTGGGAGGGGGTCAGGGGCCAGGCACACGGAGTGGGGGTGAGGCTGGAAGGCAGGGGGTCAGGGGCTGTCAGAAGATGCAGGGGTCAAAGAGTCATTTCTCTCCGGGCCAACCCAAACCCAGCCTGAGACTATTCAACCTGCCGGGCAGGGCGGGGCGGGGTGGGGCGGGGCCCCGGAGCTCAGAGGCTGTGACCTGAGAGGCGCTGCTTCCTGGCTTGGTCACAAGGTGGCGCAGCAGCTCACACTAAACCCCAGGCCCAACCACTTCCCCTCACTGGGGCACCTGGGGCCACCGCTACCCTCAGTCAATTAAATTGTGTTCCGAAAATGCAAATGAACACTAGTGCCGGATTGAGCCAGACAGGGGAGTTACAGCCAATACAAAACCCATCGTATAATGCTCTTAGATTGATCCACATGGCTGGAGAATAGAGGCGGGTGGGTAAAAGAGGACACACATGTCTGCTCAGGAAAGGAGGGGAGCCCGGGAAGGGCCAGGGGACTAGGTGTCCTCTGTGCGCAAGAAGGCCGCCCCAGTCTCCGCTACGTGCACCACGTTCCCAGGAGGCCCCAGGAGAAGGTGGGCCCTCCGCGGGAAGGGGAGGAGGACAGACACTGCACATGTCCAGGATGTGTCTGGCTCCCAGGGTCTGTGACAGCAGGCAGTGTGCACGTTTTAGGGACCTGGGCCTCCCTGACACTCTGGGGAAAAGCCCACTCAGCCAGCTGTGGGCCAGCAGTCTGACCAAGAGAACTCCGGCCCACCCCACAAGGGAGAGGCTGACATGTACCCCAGGGAAGCTTTATGTCATCTGTCACTTCTCTCGTCCCGGGACCAACCCTGCAAATACTTGATTGGAGCCATTCCTTCTGTCCACAATGTCTCTGGCAACTTGCTTAGGTGGATGGTATCTCATTCTACCTTCCTGGCTTACTCCAGGGCCACCTCCTTCAGGAAGCCCCTGTAGGTCCTCTCAATGGAATCGATGGCTGCCTCTGTGACACCTCCCACCACCGTTTGCCTCCCTTTGCTGGTGGTGTGCACTCGGCACGCCTGTTGTCAGGGCAGGGGAGTCCCAGCCTCTCTCCCTCAACAGACCCCATGGTTCTGGGTGAGGGACCCACTGGCTAGCCCAGGCCCGCGGGAGTGCTCAGCAAACACTGCCCAATAGAACCGAACCAAATCGGGCCACTTCCTCACCTGCTACTCTGACCTCTGCCTCTGCCCAGACATCTAACGCTCAAAGTTACTGAACCCGGATGCAACCTCTGACCTGCCCCCTGGATGACATTTACACTTGGGTTGTCCATGACTTTTAATGACCAGGGCTCCTTCTATGGCAACAATGCCCAAGAGTTGGCCCGCATCCTTTTTCCTGTACTCCCAGGAAGGATGGGTTTTCTTGAAAGGGGGACACCTGCATTTGCCTCCCCCTGCCTCAGCGTATCACCCTGGAGAGCCGTTCGCCCCGTGAGCCCAACCTTCCCCGTCTTGGAAGAGACGGGGCTGGGGGGTCCACGCTGGCTGAGTGATGGCGAGAGGACACGAGAGACTGCAGTGCAGGGCCACGCGGCCTGCTGCCGCTCGTCCTCCACTCCTGCAGAGGTGCAGCCACACCTCCCGCCAAGCCCTCCCTTCCTACAGGACCCGCTCCTCAGGCAGCAGCTTCCCAGGCTGCTGTGGGTGGAAGGAGCTCAGGAGAAGGCTCAACACCTGCAGGTGCAAGTCAACCCTCCCAGGAGGCCGGATGGTCCTGGGGAGATGGCTTTGCCCCACTGATTCCCTCCTCTGTCCGTCCAACCAAGTGGCCAGCCAGTCCATCACTTGGGCTGTGGACAGTCCCCCTGCAGACAGGCAGGCCCCCTGGAGACAGGACAGCACTCCTGGAGACGGACAGTCTCCCCTGGAGACAGGCACTTACGAGATGGCCTCAATCATGTCCATGCCCATCTCCACGCAGCAGTGGGCGTGGTCGGCCCTCGCTTCAGGCAGCCCCGAGACGCAGTAATAACAATCCCCCAGGATCTTAATACGTAAACAGTGATTCTCCTGGAAAGCAAATTAATTTAAAAAATTAAAAATAGCAGGACAGTGAAGTGGGAGGGTAAAAAACTGGAAGCAAACAGATTCACTCCATGCCTGGAATAACTTGCCTTTTAGGGCAGCGAGCACAGACCCAGTGCCGGCATCCCACGGTGGGGGGGCCCCATCCCGGGAAAGGCTTATCCGAAGCCCCAGGGCACAGAGGACAGGCTGGGCAGCCCTCTCGGGAGCACTCCAGCCTCCTCCACTCCAGGGCAGCAACTCGGGCAGACGCGGCAGGTCAGCGTGAGGAAGGCCTCAGGCTGAGCGGCAGTGTCCCCGGCCCCACCACACCCCCTGGAGCCGGCCTTGACTCTTGGCCTAAGGTTCTGATTCTTCTCCTTTTATGATTAGAATGAAGAAGAAATAAGATTAAACCACAACTTTGCCTGACCCTCTGCCTGAGTTTTTATCAAAGAGTTCTGCTCAATAAATAAAATCTTAAAAAAGGAAAAGGAAAAAGAAAAGCCCTGACCGGTGTGGCTCAGTGGGCTGGCCATCACCCGCCAAGTGAAAGGTCGCCGTTCAATCCCGGCCAGGGCACACGCCTGAGCTGCAGGTTCTGTACCCGGCTGGGGCACGTGCGAGAAGCAACTGATCGACGTTTCTCTCTCACATCGTGTTTCTCTCCCTCTCTTTCTCCCTCCCTTCCCCTCTCTAAAAATAAATAAATAAAATCTTAAAAAAAAAGAGTCTGCTCAACCAGCAAGTAAGTGCTAAGACACCCACAGGGCTGAAGTGCCAGCCACAATAACACTAACAGCTCAGCACAGTCACCTGGCAAGCCACTCTGTAACTGGGACTGAGACGGAAGGCCATTAATCACCCCTCTGGGCTGCCCAAGTCCGTCCCCAGGAAGTCCCTTTATGAAGCTGGACACCCGGACACCGGGACTCATTTGAGGCTCACCCACGCCCAAGTGCCAGGCACGACCTATTCCCCTGGGCTGTGTTCCGTCGATCAGCGGGGTGTGGCCCAGCACTAGTGCCTGCAGAGGGCAAAGGGGATTCGGCCGAGCGCTGGGCCACGATAGTGGGTGGCCTCTGACGTACAGTGGCTCCGCAGGGGCCCAGAGCATCACCCCAAGCCACAAAAGCTGGGACGTGGGGACTAATGAAGTACCATCCACCCCCGCTGCCCCGGGGCGCTGCTTCCACTTTGTCCCCAGGTTGAAGTGTCCTCTCTAGCTGTCTGCAGACCACTCTGGCCAGCCTCATCAGGATAGTGGCTCTACGGCACCTAAATAGCCCCACACTGAAGAGAATTTCCTCAGGGGTCTGGGCACTGTTGCCTGCAGGCCTCACCACCCCCTTGCACTGAGGGCGGGCTCACTTACCTGCTCCCTCAGACCCGTGACTCTGAGAAAGCATCTCCAGCTGAGTGTGTGGCCGGGGCTGACACAGGGCGGGAGGGCACACAGCCACGGTCGCCAGCCGCCGGTCCCCAGTGGCAGGCTCTGCCCGGCAGGGCACGCCCTGGCACAGTGCCTGTCCCTGGGGTTCATCGGGTCCCTGACCACAGCACCCTCCCTCAGGCAGCCCAGATCCGGCCACCCTGCTGGCCCTGGCTCAGGCACTGGGTGCCCGAGGGCACGGGCAGGGTGACTCACCGCAGCCAGCTTGTCGAAGCGGGCGAAGAGCTCGTTGAGGGTCATGACCAGCTCTTGGGCGGTGCACTGCGATGCCAGGCTGGTGAAGCCCTCGATGTCAGCAAACAGGATGCTGGGGACACAGGTGGAGGAAGACCCCATTGAGGGCAGAAGGTCAGGGGGATGCAGCCAGGCTCGCCCCTGGCCTTAGGAGGGCTGCCAGCCAGCACGAGTCCCGGGAAGCTCCACGCGGCTGCTGGGGAGGGCACAGAGGCCCCGGCCTTGGAGCCCCGACAATGCTGCCCTTGCCCTGCTGACACTTGCAGTCCTTCTTTCTGTATTCTCACCACCACCCCGGGGTGGGGGCAGGGGTACAGGGGGCCTGGGAGGCTGTGCCTGCCTGAGTTTACCACAGACAGGCACCCGGCCCCCAATTCTCCAGCAACCCCTGGGTCAGCCTGTGCATGACCCCAGAGCTGCTGGGCCTGAGGATGGGAGCCTTTGATCCCTCTATTCTGGAGAGTTTCAGGACCTAATGGCAGCCTCACTTCATACACAAGGGAATCTCTATCCCAAAGAAATCCTCTAGAAGGGGCAGAGTAAAGGAGGCCCAGGGCAGAGACAGAGAGGAAGACACAGCCAAGAAGCACCTCTGGAAGGACCCAGCTTGCCTCACCAGCTCCTTTGGTCTCGCCCCTCAGCGCCCGTCAAATGCCCCGGCTGGTCCCTACACTGCACACTGTGGATCTTTTGTTTCTGAAGTTCTTGTTGCCAAGATTGAAACATCTTCCTTTTGTTTCATAACAGACACCCAGAGGAGGCCTCAGGGCCAGAATGTGTAAGGGCCCCTAGCATTTCCTCCTTGCAGTGGACACAAAAATGCACGGACTCTCACATACGGAGGTGTGGCCCGAAGCTCCAGGGCTGGCCGGGTCCCTCTCACAGAAGTAGCCGGAGGCAGAGCCCACGGGGGCCCCCACCCCCAGCAATGGCCTGGGCTCCTTCCACCACACCCCGGGCTCCTGAGGCTCCAGGGCTGACAGTCCCACTTCAAAGTGACAATATAGAACTAAACATATTTTGTCATTTCGTTCTGAAAATGTGTGGGCGCATGAAGCATGTCTTTATTCTGATGTTTGACATCTGGGGCCTTACTCACATTGGGGAGCCTGTCCCTCCCGGGCTAGGCAGTTCCTAGAGACATCAACAACTCACCTCACTGTCTAGGCCCCCGCCTCCCAGGTAGGCTCTCACACCCAGTCACTGGTCCCCTGCTCCAATCACCCCAGGCACAGGTGCCAGCAACCCAGGACAGTCTTAAGCCTGCTAACCGTGTCTCACCTGTTCCTTCCCCCAGTAAAGGCTCTTGCCCACATTCTCCCTCTCACTCTGCCTCCTGCCTGCCTCTGATGCTTCCTGGCCTGGCCACCCACAGCACGCTGGCCCTCACCTCTTGAGAATTGTAACAGACTATCTTTCCAATGGAAATCATCTCCTGGACTCATCACACCTGAATAATAAAACCTACATTTTAAAACAGTTGGACACTGTTCTAATCACTTCATGTTAACTCATTTAATCCTCACAACCACCCTGAAGTTAGTCCCCTGCTCCTCCAGATGAGAGCATTGAGGCACAGAGAGGTTGAGTCACCTGCCCAAAGCCACACAGGCAAACTGGCACCAGAACCCAGGAGTTCAACCAATAAATATCATGCTGTCTGTTGGCCTACAGTCATCTTAAGTGAATAAAGTCATAATTCTATGCTCTGGCATTGTATCTGAGGCTGACAGAGGCGAGGCCACATGGGCTGCTGCAGATAGTGAGCACGGGACTCCATCAAGAGGGTACATGCTCAGCAGCTGCTTGCCAGCTCACGTGGAGGGACGTGGGGACAGGCTGGGCTGCAGGGGAGTGACCCCTCCCAGGGAATGCACCCGAGGGCTGCCCCCAGGTCCCAAGCCTGGGTCAGCCAGACAACTGCAGGGGGAAAGCGAAAGAGAGTGAGGAAATGTGGGAATGTGACAAGAGAGGAGATAAATGAGGGGCAAGAGAAAAGGTGGGGAGCAGGAGGAGCAGAGAAGAGAGACACCGTCCCTTCAGGCCACAGGACTCCGGACATCAGAGGAGCTGCTCCGGGCCAGGCCCGAGCTCTGAAGATGAAAGGCAGCCGTGAGTCACCACAAAGCTTTGATGCCTGGTGTCTGACAGGCAGACCGGCTGGGGGCTCAGGCGCAGCGCCTGGCCTGCCCGGGGGAGTCTCCAGCCTCCCACACTCTGGGAGCGAAAGGAGTGAGTGAGGAGCTGCCGCCAGGCCCCAACACCGATAAGTGTGGCCCCCATCCTGGCCGCTGCCCCACTCCCCCCAGGAGGAAGGAAAAGTCTCTCCTAGTCTATGAAAAGCGCCGTTACATAGTTGTTCTGGAAATCTTTAACTCTCAGGAAAGCAAAGCCAAGTCAAGCTGAGGGCAAAATTGGCTGCTCCAGGGTCAAGGAGCACAGCCAGCTGACCTCACTATTTCAAAGGCAAAGCCAGCGACACCAGGCCCAGAGCGATTTCACTCTGGGCCCCAGGCTGGTGAGATCCCAGAAGGGAGGGGATAAGTCTCCAGACTTGGCAGAGGCAGGAGAAGAAGAATGAGGATGGGCCGCTCCGGGAAGTGTGAGGCGAATGGGTGTGAGCCAGGGGCACCTGTCCAAGCTCACCTAGTCACTCAGGCAGGACAGGTAGGTGTCAGTAGGACGGGGACAGGCCTGGACCATGCTCCTTCTCCACAGGTGGCCTCGCTGGGCCACAGAGAGCACCCTCCCCGCTGCAGCTCTCACCCTGCTGGGCTGGTGGTTTTCAGACCTGGCGCCTGTCAGACCATCTGGGGGCTTTTATAAGGAGCGGTCCAGAGCCCCACCCCCAGAGAGTCGAACATAGTTGGCCTTGGGCGGGGTTCTGCCATCGATTGTTTTTTGCTGTTTTATTTTAAGCATCCCTGGTGATGCTAATGTGCAGCCAGGGCTGAGAACTGGTCCACAGGGCGCCTTCTCAGGGTGGCTTCCACCACCTGTGTGAACCCCAGCCTCTCCCAGCTGTACTCACCCCCACTCCCCACCTGTCACCATTTAATGTGCCATTTATGTCACTGTGGTGGTTATCTATCATAATGCTCCTGTCTGTCTCTCCCTATTAGAATGTAAACTCCCTTAAGGGCGGGGGAGGTTGGTCGATTCCATTAACTGCCACATCCCAGTGCAATGCCTGGCACAGAGAGTAAATGTCCACTAAAATTTATGGCTGAGTGGCTGAGTGACTGAGGGAGGACAGGTCTTGTCTACTTGCCTTCTGCTCTATCTGTCCCCACTCCCCCCCCACCACATACACCCTTCCCCACCTAGCACAACACCCTGAACACAGCAAGTGCCTGTATATGAGGTCCCTAGGCCTGGTGGCACAAAGGACCACACACTGGGTGGCTGAAAACAACGGAAATTCATTCTCTTCCAGCTCTGGTACTAGAAGTCAGAACCAAGGTGTCCGCAGGGCCACGCCCCTCTGAGACTCTGGGCGGAACCCTCCCTTGCCTCTTCCTGGTGGTGGCTGGCTCGGCACCTTGGCTTGCAGCTGCTTCACCCCGATCTCGGCCTCTGTCGTCACATGGCATTCTTCCTGTGTGTCTTTCTCTTCACAGGGCATTCTCCTCTTTGCATTAGGACCAGTCACATTGGGTTACGGGCCCACCCTTGTCCAGCCTGACCCCCTCTTAACTTGACTTTATCTGCAAAGACACCATTTCGAAATAAGGTCATGTTCACAGATACTAGGATTAGAACTTCAACCTATCTTTTAGAGGGACAAAATCCAACCTACACTAGTGCCTAATATATTTTGGCTAAATGGAAGAGAATGTTCATAGTTTCAGAGCAACTAAGAAGCAGAACCGGTAACTCCAGTAGCTCTTGCTTCTACCCCACTGGGCCTGTCGGAGCCCCAAGCATGTCCCCTGAGACGTGAGCCTGCAGAGCCCAGGCCCAGCTCCCAGGAGACGCTTCAGCAATGTCCACGCAACGAACGGTGGGATGGCGACAGAGGCCACAGGCGGCTTCTTGGTTCTGTGCCAGGAGATACTGGGAACATCGGTGTGTGAGGGCCTCCAAGCAGCTTAGAAAGCCTGACCCGTCCTCTGGGCTCCTGGGATTTACTCTTCCATGGCCCCACCCGGGACCTTCAACAGCTGCTGAGGAGCCAGGGAGGGGCGGGCTGCTATGGCTCCCTCCCTCAGGTGGTAGGACAGAGCAACCAGCCAGTCAGGGAGGAGGGGGCTCAAATCAGGGCTTCTAACCTGCATGGGAACTTGGACAGGGCCCTGAAGAGCCCAACTCTGAACCTCTGCAGCTTCGCCTACATGTTTATGGAAACGCTGCCACCTCCACATTTCCCCACCTCCTGTCAGAGGCAGGTCACACTTTTCTGCCGTCCTGGAGAGGATTCTGCTCAGTGACTGTCACTCCTGGAGGCCCCTGTTTTACAAGGTTTACCCAAAGGCAGACTGGCTGTTCTGCTGGCCAACATTTCCTGGTCTGCTCCTTGGTGATTCTGAAGGCCATTGTACAACCAGCCCGGGGCCCAGACATGCTGTAAGGTGTTAATTCATCGATTAGCTCCCACTTGAGAGCTCATGTTGGGAACGTGACCAGGCCCTAAACGGCGGGCACACAGAAGCCAGCAGGCCCACTCCCTGCGCGCCTCCCTAATTGCCTGCCATCCATCACACGTGGCTGCCTGCATCCCACTCCAGAGGCAAGAGTGGGCAGGCACTCTGTCCCCATTACCACACTAGGCCCTCAGCTATCTGTCACAGCTTCAGCTCAGCTTTGACGCATGCATTTTTAGCTAAGCGCATTTCCTCATTGTTGCTCCCACTTGCTGCCAACGGGCCCTGTGACTTGACGAAGCTGTCGGGGGTCTGACCCTGTTCCCGTGCGAAAGCCACATGGAGCAGCATCTCTGAACACCCAAGGGCAAGTTCACCTAGTGGTCAGGCAGCCGACATTGCCGAGGACCTGCTTCTCTGACCTCCTGCATCCCTCAGCATTACTCAGAGAGGGAACTCGAGAAATGCCAAGAGCAAACCATCTGTTAAGGTGGGCCTCAGAGGAGCCAAGGACTGGGGAAACAGAGGTCACAGGGGGAGTAGGAAAGAGGGATGGCAAGGTCTCAGCCCAGCTCCTAGGACATTGGGCCCAGCAGGAGCTAAAGCAGGTCCTGGGAAGCAGGGCAGGAAGCGCCCTGGAGGCCCCCGCATGCAGCCAGGGGAGGCCCAGTTGTAGGCCAAGGGTCTGTTCTGGACCAGGAGGGCTGCCCGCTCCAGTGTGCCCTCCATCTGCTCCAAATCACACCATCTGGGGAGTCTCTTGGGTCCATCCGTGCCCCTTGTAAGATAAAGGAGGAGTGATGGTCACTCACATGTACAAGGTGGACAGCACAATCAGGTGTGGTCTTATCAACACCTGGCTTGGAATGGCCACCCACAACTGGGCGTTTTCCAAGGGGTGGTAGAGAAATGATCACAGCGAAGAATATGAACAAGGAGCAGCCAGAGACCCATCTAAGGACAAAGTTGGGAGAGGTGAAGAGGGATGGGCCAATGAGAGGACGCTAAACACTGATGTCAGCAGAGACTCCTCCAACCAGGAGAATCTGCCCTGAGCTGGCCATGCCCTCTCCACTCCCACAGACCAGACGCCCTCCTTCAGAAGGTGGCTTGACCGTCAGGGCCCAGCCCAGGGGATCTGGGGTTAATGTACGTCCTGAAGTCAGTGCTGCCAGCCTCAGTGCCTCCTGGAGACCCCATTCCACCCCGACCCCTCCATCTTGTTTCTGACCACAAACCCTGCCCCCACCGCCCAGACAATGCACCGCCCTGCAGACTGGCTATTGTGGAGTCTGGCCAGGGCTGGGGAAATGCTTCTCAAAGGAGAAACCCGGTAAGGGGGAAGGGGACTGCACGGAGACCCCGCAGCTATCGGGGCCTCGTGGGGCTGAGACTATGTGCTTTTCAGGTTTTTTTTGTTTTTGCTGCTCTTATTTTCCAATGTTTCTATGAAGATCACACACCCTTTATATAATATAAAAAAATGTTTGTTTTTAAAAAGTTGGCAAAAAATCACATTCTTCCCCTAAGGCCCGACCACAACTCTTCCACGTTCACAACGCTGTCTTCCACTCACCCAGCTCGGACTGAGCCTTCTTACGCCTGAATTCTTACTAGGATCAGAATCACGAATCCCAGCCGGCTCCAATAGTTTCAAAGACAAAGCCTGACATGGTCAGTAGGTCAGTGCCTCTTCACCCTGACTCTTCCTCTCTTCCTATCTCCCCCGGGGCCTCCACGCTGACTGCAGAGAGCCCACACAGTAAGTCCTTGTGAGCGGCTGGCTCCGTTCCCCGCGGTCCCCACTGCCTGTCGCCGGACTAGCCCAGGTTTGCTGTCAGGGCCCAAGCCCAGGCACGGACAGGAAGAAATCAGGAATTCTGTGCGCTGTTGGTGGGAAAGTGAAATGGTGAATCGCCATGGAAAAGAAAACAGTCTGGGGCTTCTTTAGAAATAAGAATTCAAAAAAATGAGGAGAGGCTTAGGAACCTCCGGGACATCTTTAAACATTCCAACATCCGAATTATAGGGCTATCAGAAGGAGAAGAGGAAAAACAACAAGCAGAAAAGATATTTGAACAAATAATAAAG